>QXEO01000164.1:6746088-7946088 GCA_007115705.1 Dactylis glomerata | reverse complement strand
GCGGCAAAAGAGTGGGTTTGACCGGTATCCCGAATTCTAATCCAAGGGGATTGAATTTGAAGTAGGTGACAAGTATCTGTTCCGGCAGTTAACTGACCTCTTGATCCGTCAGAGTTGTCAGGCTTGTTCATCAAAACCCCTTGCAATATAATATGAAAACAAGTCGAAAGACCGAGTCGAAGATTTGAAGATACGAAGAAGTCAAAGAATTGATCAAGTCAAAGATTTAGAGATTAGAGATTCAACCTGAATCTGCAATTCTGGTAGAATCTCATGGGCTACTGACAAGGGTATAGTAAATAGAGCCCGTTAGTTGAGTACCCCTAAGGCCTGAGTAGCTAGGCCCAAGTGTAATGATAGCCGAATACGAGTTCTTACCGTATGTCGATATTGTAATATGTATCGGACCCTACCTGATCCTCGAGACCTGGCCACCTATATATAGGGGCCAGGAGGGGACGGTGTAGGGCAGATTGAAAGCAAGCCAGGTTGAACACCCAAGTTTACTCTCGATATACACTTATTTCGACTAACCTTTACCTTCGAGTTCATCCGATGCCCTATTCCCCCGATCCTAAGTCCTTCATCTAGGACATTTGTCGAGTTAACCCTCGTCACTTCCCATCTAGTACGCATAATGGATGCGACAAGGTCCATATAGCATGTCTTCTGCCGAAGGGCCGGAGTACTTTAGTTTTTCTGCTCCCCGACTATCTCTTGTCTGAAACTCCTTGTTTTCATAGCCTTTTTTGTTCCTTGTGCCATATCCCGCGGCTATCTGATTTCGCCTTCCGTGGTTGTCTCCATTGCGGTATCTTCGCCTTTGCCTGCTTGTTCTGTCGACTTCTGGTGAATGTCCCCTTTTGTTGTTATACGCATCTTCTCCATCAGCAAATCTGTTGGCTACTTCCATTAATTCCAATACTGTCCTTGGCTTTGTTCTCCCTACCTCTTCCACGAGGTCTGAACGACGAAGTCCTGCCGAAAAGGTGTTTATTGCTCTTTCGTCGGAGACGTCTTCTGCAGAATTTTTGATGACACTCCAGCGTTGTATGTAAGAGCGCAGAGTTTCGTCTTTCCTCTGCACGGACGACTTAACTTCTTCCAATGATGCTGGTCATTTGTATGTTGAGCGAAAATTTCTTGCGAATTGGTTCTCTAGTTCTCCCCAATTTCCGATGGAATCATTGGGTAGAGTATTCAACTAGGACCGTGCTGCGCCGGTGTGGTGTAACTGCAAACTTTGCATCGCTGTTGCTCTTGTTCCTCCGAGTATTTGTACTGCTTGCAGATAATCTGACAACCATAGCGTGGGTTCTTGCAAGCCATCATATTTTTCCTGATTGTGCGGTAACTTAAATCCTTTGGGTACTCACGTTCTGCGAACCCTGCGGGTAAAGCATAGCGCACCCATCTCTTTTTTCGTCGTCTTTGTAATTTTCTTCCTTCCACGCATGTCGCGCTTTATTTACTCTTGCTTGTGCTATTATACTCCTTGCGTCTTCCCTCCGTTTTCAATGCTTTTCGTCGCCTGACGACTCACTTGTTTCGTTTTGCAAAGGTTGACGCCTGAGTCTTTCTTTTTGCTTCTCCTTATGATATGTCGCCTTTTCCTCTGGGAGATGTTTCCTTAGCCTGTCTTCTACCAACCCGAGGCTTCGTATTGTGGCTTGATGCATGTGCTCCCGTGGATCTCCGGGCTTCGGCTGTGTAGTTAGTAGATAAGTCTGTGCTGCTACCAGTGCTGCCTCTGGTGTTTCTTGTACAAAGTCGTCTTCCTCATTTGATGGGTGTACGCTTTCACTTTTCGTATGGCTTTCCTCTCTTGTCCGTGCTGTTGTCCTCCTGCTGTGCTTCGGGTTTTTGCGCCTTTCTATGCTCGACTCTGATGCATCGCTATATTCATCCCAATATTCTCCACTTGATGCACTGTTATTGTCTTGGCTTCTCATAAACATATCTTTTTCCTCCCTCAACTTCCTTCTGCGCTGGTGCAGTGCATATTGATATCCCATTAGAATTTCTCTTCTCGAATCTGCGGGAACATCTGTCCCGTGGTTAATGGCTGACATGATCATTCTCCACTCTCCGGCGGAGACGTGGACCTTCTCCTTCTCCTTCTTGCCGTTGCTCCTTAATTTGTCGACTTGCATGTCGACATCTTCGTTGTCTGTGTGATTATTTTCTTCTGCTGCTTCAGTGATAATGACGCATAACTGGTGTATGCTTCTGGAGACGTCGCTGCTTCTGCTGGCGAAATCCCTTGAACTGTCGTATGGCTTATCCATTGTTACTTCCACGTCGGGCTCTCCCCGAGTTTCGTCGAATTTCTCAAATTTCTTTTGCATATTTTCTGTTGCTGCTGGACTGACCGGCGAGTTTGCCTCGCTAGAAGAACCCACAGATGATCCAGACTTGGCGATTGTCTCGGTTTTGTTTGTCGATGGACCCATTTTCACCGGATCTGAAAGAACAAGTTGAACCCAAAGGTCCAACATAGAAGCTCAGACTTCCGATTGTCAACTCCATCTCTTGATTTCCGTCGACTTCCAGACTGTTGTTGGCTAAAAGCGAAAAAGCCATCGGATTCATGATTCCAACGCCCAGAGTCCCCACGGTCGGCGCCAATTGACGAGGGTTAACTCGATAAATGTCCTAGATGAAGGACTTAGGATCGAGGGAGTAGGGCGTCGGATGAACTCGAAGGTAAACTCAGTCAAACAAGATGTGTGTTGAAAGTAAACGTAAGAGTAGACTTGGCTTGCTCTCAATCTGTCCCTTATCGTCCTCTCCTGGCCCCTATATATAGGTGGCCAGGTCTCAAGGATCGGAAGGGGTCCGATACAGATTACAGTATCGACATACGACATGAACTCGTACATCGACTATTATTACAATTGGGCATAGCTTAACGGGCCTCAGGGTACTTTAACTGACAGGCTCTATTATCTATACCCTTGTCAGGCGTACCAATATGTTATTAATCTAATATTACTATTATGCCCTACTAATGTGTCACTGCTATGCGGGCCCACGGTATATGAAGGAGGACGCGCGATGTCCAGTCGCATCCGCTCCGACGCAAACTTGGCCTAAATTTGGGCTAAGGATGAGTCGGCCGGACATTTGATCCGGTTGCGTCGCCCCGCTGGAGAGGATGCAAGCGACCTGCCGGTCTAGTCGGACCAGTTCGGATACGCGCGGACCAAATGCGTCGGCCCGCTGGAGATGGCCTAAGACAATTGGGTTGGTGGCCGCGAGGGGATTGTGTGGGCTGACTGTTGGGATTTTTCTGGTCTTTTTTCTTTAACCTCTGATTGTTTCGTGCCGGGGATTTTGTGCGGGGGTGATGGATATACCGGGCAGGCAACAATCACTTGTAGGTATTTTAATATAGTCTAAATTTAGATTTAGATTTACATTTAGATTAATACACATAAGGATATGGTATTTATTTTTTTATCACAATTAATAATGTATTAAATTTATACCAAAATCTATTGTTTATATTGTATTTTTTTTCATAGCTAATGCATCCCTAACATTGATTCCCCCATTTATTTTTGGAAGAAATTTGATTGCCTAATTAATAATTTATTTGATAATAACTAAATATGGAAGATAGTAATTTTCGTAAATACCTGAAACAAAAAGACCGCAATATGTATCTATATAACGGTGTGAAAGGTGAACACTACCGCAAGCAAAAAGTATACCAAAAGAGCACCGATCATATCAAATTCTTGTTTGTTGCGTCAAAATAAAATAAAGGAAGCACTGATAGCTTCTCCAGATGGCTATCTGCAAGAAGAAATCAGGCGTCCAATTTTTGGCAGCTCTCATAGTCGTGGTTGCTCTTCTCTCTTCATGCTGCGCGAACAATGAGGTTATGTTATTTCCATTCTTTCTCACTCCATGAGACCGTAAACGCATCTTCCTTTTGTAATGTTCTGCTCTCCAGTCTATGTTTAGCAATGTCGCAGCAAACTATCTTGCACATAATTGTCCTAACAAAACGTGTTGACTTGGTGCAGATACAGATAGATGCTCTCCCCTTTCCATCATCATGCTATGGGATTGACTTACCTAACTGCACAGAAGAATCATGCAATGCGTTTTGCAAAGGACACTGCGGTCCCTACAAGGACGAGTGTTGCTGCCCCGTTAACTAGTGCCGAGACAGAGATGGCATGCGTCAGTCATATAATGTCCCTACGCATAATATAGATTTATGTGCTAGCTCTGGCGGATCAAAATAAAATCCTATATTATATTCATAACCTCCAAACAAAGCAAGCATTTTGTTTCTCTGGTATTGAGACTTTTCAAAATATCTTGGGTATTGTGTTGGATAGAGATACTCATTATTATTATCTTGCGAAAAGTTGAACCCAAAATATAAGAGTTTTCGAGAGATCTTCGATGACACTATCACCTTCGTCATATGTAAAATTCGTATCTTGTATGCAACGTTCTGAGGGTATTCAAGGCCCATATAACACACACACGAGCTCAAGAACAAGGGCACGTCTACGTGATGTCTCAATGTCACCATGTCGTGGTCCTCAACTACGAAGGTGATCCAACTTGGGGTTGCCGTCACAAAGAAGCTAAAGAGAGATAATAATTGTTATCGTCGGATGCGCAAAGTAGATCAGCTGAGGACAAGCAATCACAACAAAATCTGACATTTGGTAAAACAGTTCAATGATCAACACCTATATCTACAGGACATGCTTTATAGACGCTTCTTCCTAGGTACTCATCATAGTACCTTCGATGACAAGCCCACCACAGCGGACATACCAGATTTACAAACACCAGACCGGTCTAGCGTCCGCGCTGGACTGGTCGTCTGGCCCCCAAAAAGATCTTGTGTCTAACCTAGCTTACGTCTTATCTATTGTGACTACCCCTGATGCCTTTATATATTAGTGAAGGAAATATGACTTAAAGAAAAATAATAAATGGTTTATTTTCATATTTCATATAGTTTATAATAAATTTAATACTATGCTATAAGTATGTCAATTGTAAACATTGATATATGTGTGGTACTAAATGGAACAGAGTCCTTAGTAATCCTCTAATTGCTAGTTCATTGTGCAACTGATGATCGAGGTTATTCGCTCGGAAGTATCCTGGCGGCGGCGGCAGCTGGTCCTGTGGCCGGATTTGAGGTGGCCGGATTTGAGAGAACTGACGGGAGGCGAGAGGGAGAATGGGGAGGGGGCTTTGAGGATTTTGTACTGGGTTGAGGTGGTAGTACCCATGACCTCCACGATCGGCAGTTGCCACGAACAGAGCTGAGCGGGGGTTGCCATGAATTGACCCGGGCCGACCAGTGGTTGTGAGAGGGCACCAGAGGATTTGGCGGGAGGAACAACGGATATCAAGGAGGCGGCGCCAGTGCATCTGGTGTTGCTGGTGGTGTTGCGTTACTGAGCTAGGATTCACGGGGTTGGGTCGGCAGCCGGGACCCCGAAGGCGGAGCGACAGGTTGAGGAGGCGGGCGACATAAGACGATGGGGTCGGTGGCCTCCACGGGATTGTGTGGGCTGACTGTTAGGCTTTTCCGGTCTTCTTTTGTTAACCTCCGGTTGGTTCGTACGGGAGATTTTTCTTCCAGTTTTCTTGGTGCGGGGGTGCTGGACTTACCGGGCAGGCAATAATCACTTGTAGATATTTTAATATAGTTTAGATTTAGATTTAGATTTAGATTAATATACGTAAGGATAGTATTTATATTTTATCCCAATTAATAATGCATTAAATGTATACCAGAATCTATTGTTTATATATTATTATTTTCATAGCTAATGCATCCCTGACATTGATTCCCCCAGTTATTTTTGGAAGAAATTTGATTGCCTAATTAATAATTTATTTGATAACAACAAAATATAGAAGATAGTAATTTTTGTTAAATACTTGAAACAAAAAGACCGCAATATGTATCTATATAACGGTGTGAAAGGTGAAGACTGCCGCAAGCAAAAAGTATACCAGAAGAGCACCGATCATATCAAATTCTTGTTTGGTGCGCCAAAATAAAATAAAGGAAGCACTGATAGCATCTCCAAATGGCTATCTACTCGGCCGTGTGCATCAATTGATGCAGAGGCCGGGGACACCCCATTTCTAAAAAAAAATGGCTATCTACAAGAAGAAATCAGGCGCCCAATTTTTGGCAGCTCTCATTGTCATGGTTGCTCTTCTCTCTTCATGCTGCGCGAACAATGAGGTTATATTATTTCCATTCTTTCTCACTCCATGAGATCGTAAACTCATCTTCCTTTTGTAATGTTGTGCTCTACGTCTATGTTTAGCAATGCCGCGGCAAACTATCTTGCACATAATTGTCCTAACAAAGCGTGTTGATTTGGTACAGATACAGATAGATACTCTTCCCCTACCATCAACATGCTATGCGATTGACTTACGTAACTGCACAGAAGAATCATGCAAGGCGCTTTGCAAAGGACATTGCCTTCCATACTACAAGAACGACTGTTGTTGCCCCGTTACCTAGTGCCGAGATAGAGATGGCACGCGTCATATAATGTCCCTACGCAAAATATATATTTATGTGCTAGCTCTGGCGGATCAAAATAAAACCCTACATCATATTCGTAACCTCCAAATAAAGCAAGCATGTTGTTTCTTTGGTATTGAAACTTTTTCAAAACATCTTGGTATTGTGTTGGATAGAGATACTCATTATTATTATTTTTGTGAAAAGTCGAACCTAAAATATAAGAGTTTTCGAGAGATCTTCGATGACACTATCACCTTCCTCATATGTAAAATTCATATCAATAATAGCACCAACACTTCTAAGAAAATGTCTTTCTAAAATAATAGGACAAGAAGCATTGCATTCCATATCCAAAACAAGGAAATCAACGGGAACAAGGTTATTGTTAACTATAATAATAACATCATTAATCATTCCCAAAGATTTCTTCTTAGCAACATCAGCAAGAGGAACATCAAAATAACAATTTTCAAGAGGTGGTAAACTAAGCATATCATAAATCTTTCTAGGCATAATAGAAATGCTTGCACCAAGATCACATAAAGCATTGCAATAAAAATTATTCACATTCATCTCAATGATGGGCTCCCAACCATCTTCTAACTTTTTAGGAATAGAAACTTTTTGTTTCAACTTTTCCTCTCTAATTTGCATGAGAGCATTCATAATATGCTTTGTAAAAGCAACATTCATAGAACTAGCATTAGGACTTAAAGCAAGATTTTGCAGAAACAAAATTACTTCAGAAATATTGCAACCATCAACATCAAAATCATTAAAGGTAGTAGAGCTATTGTCTCCCATAATCCAAAAAAATTCAGCACTTTTATTAGAAAAAGTTTCTGCAATTTTAGGCTTTTTAACACAAGGAGTAGGAATTTTCTCTACACCAATCACTCTATCATTAAAAGAAGGAGGTTTTCTAGCATTTGAAACAACATCACTAGTGGTGGTAATAATACAAACCTTCATATTTCTAGCCATCTCATCTTCTCTTTCACACCTAGCATGTAATTATGCTAACATCCTAACATTATTATCAATCTTAACCTGAATGGCATTCAAAGTCTTCCTCTCTTTCACATCATGAGGCAAAACCTTTAGTTTCAGAAGTTCAACATCAAGAGCAAGGCTATCAACTTTAGAAGCAAGAACATCAATTTTACCAAGTTTTTCCTCAACACTTATTAAAAGCAGTTTGTTTACTAATGAAGTCTTTGAGCATGACTTCAAGATCACAGGGCGCGCCCCTAGTGTTGTTGGAGGAATTACCATAAGAATTACCATAACCATTACCATTGGTAGAAGGATACGGCCTATAATTGTTGCTAGCAAAATTGTTCCTATAAGACATGTTGTTGAAATTATTATTTCTAATGAAGTTTACATCAACATGCTCTTCTTGAGCAACCAAAGAGGCTAAAGGAACATTATTAGTATCAACATGAGCTCTATCATTAACAAGCATAGCCATAATGGTATCAATCTTATCACTCAAGGGAGAGGTTTCTTCAACAGTTTTTACCTTCTTACCTTCTGGAGCTCTCTCGGTATGCCACTCAGAATAATTTACCATCATATTATCAAGAAGCTTCATTGCGGCGCCCAAGGTGATGGACATAAAAGTACCTCCAGCAGCTGAATCCAAGAGATTTCTTGAAGAAAAATTTAGCCCTGCATAAAAGGTTTGGATAATCATCCAAGTAGTCAATCCATGAGTGGGACAATTCTTTATCAAAGATTTCATTCTTTCCCAAGCTTGAGCAACATGTTCATTATCAAACTTTCTAAACTTCGTAATATCACTTCTCAAAGCTATAATCTTAGCAGGAGGATAATATTTTCCAATAAAAGCATCCTTACACTTAACCCAAGAATCAATACTATTTCTATGCAAAGATAGCAACCAATCCTTAGCTCTTCCTCTTGAAGAGAAAGGAAACAACTTAAGCTTAATAATATCACCATCTACATCCTTATACTTTTGCATCTCACATAGCTCAACAAAATTATTGAGATGAGTTGCAGCATCATCAGTACTAGCACCAAAAAAATTCTCTTTCATAACAAGATTCAACAAAGCAGGTTTAATCTCATAAAAATTTGCCTCAGGAGCAGGTGGCACAATAGGAGTGCAGATAAAATCATTGTTGTTTGTGCTAGTAAAGTCACACAACTTGGTTTTCTCAGGAGTACCCATTCTAGACTAAACACAGACAAGCAAAAATAACAACTATAAAAGAACTAACTTTTTTGTATTTTTGATAAAAAGATGCAAACAAAAATAAAGTAAAGAAAGTAAGCAAAACAATAACAAAGTAAAAGATTGGAAGCGAGAGACCCCCCTTGCAGAAATCCTCTTTCTCCCCGGCAACGACGCTAGAAAAATGCTTGATGGTGCGTGGTAGGCACCCAGTTGGGAACCCAAGAGGAAGGTATGATGAGCACAGCAGCAAGTTTCCCTCAGTATGAAACCAAGGTTTAATCAAACCAGTATAAGAAAGAACCAACTTCCGAAGGTTGATGCTAGCTGGCTTGGCGACGGCTCCAGACAATTTATATACGGCGCCTTATCTAGGGCGTAGCTTTGCACCAGCAGCAATGTGGAACCTGCACATAACACAACTAAAGTACTTGCCCCAACTAGCAGTGAGGTTGTCAATCTCACCGGTTTGCTGTAAACAAAGGATTAAACGTGTCGTGTGGTAAAACATATTTGTTTGCGAGAAAATAAATAATGCTTGTAAAAAGTAAACGGTAATATGAATGTAAAAGAATGGATCGGGGTCCACAGTTCACTAGAGGTGTCTCTCCATAAAGATAAATAACATGCTGGGTAAATAAATTACAGTTGGGCAATTGACAGAATAAAGAATGCAAATAATGCATGTACATATCATGAGTAGGTATGGCAATGGGTACCCGATACCCGATAACCCGACGGGTATTCGCTGTAAATGGGGAGGGTATGGTAAAGAATTATCTCCATGGGTATGGTAATTGGTAAAATCTCCTACCCACCGGGTCTGGCGGGGGCGGGTATGGAGGTGCCATACCCAAACCCGCATACCCGCATACCCGCTATAATGTGTAGACCCCACAGGTCAGAGGAAAGAGAGAAACCCTAACCCCCTGCTAACCCCCAACTCGGCCCACTCCCCCCACTCGGCCACCCATTCCCTCTCCCTCCCGTCCCGTGCCCCCAAGCCCGAGCCGCCACTGGCATCTCGCAACCCTGCCCTCCCCTCGGTCCCTCTCTCCGCCGCCGCCGCCTAGTCCCTCCCCGCGCATCCGCCGGCCCGCAGCGGCCATGGAAGGCGCTCCCGTCGAGGGGGAATGTGGCAGTGATGCCCAGGTATCACCGATGCCGCCACCGCCGGGAGAGGAGGCGGAGACGCTCAAGATCCCGCCGCTCAGAAGTGGTGCACGCCTCGGCTTTCTCCTCGGCGTCAGGCCTTCGGCCGCGGGCAGCAGGGGAGCAAAAGGTGGTGGCCAGGGCGCATGTTTGCCGCCGGTGTCTGGCACGGCGACCAGCCGGAAGCGGGGCCGTGCGCCGCCAGTTCGTGCTACCTCCGGTGGCAGCCGGTGTGTCCAGGAGAAGGGCAAGCACGTGCAGAAGAAGGGCAAGCACGCCGTCGTCAACGAACCGTCGCAGCAATCTCCAAGCCCAATGTAAGGAATAAGGATATATTGTTGATTTCTTGCTGTTAGTTGCTGTTAGGGATGTGTAGGTCAGTAGGTAGTGTGTTCTTGCTATTAAATTACTTGTTGCATGTTATTGCTGTCCGTTTTGACTACTTGTATACTTGCTGAATGCTGAGTTGCTGTTGTATTTTCCGATAGCACCTCAGCCTACTAGCAGATTTGTAAGTGACAGAAATTTATAGTAATAAGTAGATACCATCTGCCTATAAATGCTTTGTACATGACCTTTTAATGTATTCCAATATTGTTGTTACTGTTGTCATGATTTGAGACTGCTTTAAGTGACAAAATTATTGTTATTGCTACATACCACCAACATGTAAATGGTTACTCTGAAATCAAACATGTTTGGCAATATTTCTATGACTAGGACTCATGTTTGACCACCATATGAGAAGTGCTACTCGCTGCAAATGGAGCTTCAAGCTTTGGACATGTTCACCTGACTACTTGTGACGTCTTGGAGGCTTCAGTATTTGCTGGCAGTGTGTGTATGCGAGTCTGGCATATGGAAGTCCTTTTTCTTTTTATTTTTGTGTTGGAGACTTGGACTATTGTAACGACCCGCCTTTTACTAAAGGCAAATCTCCTGTGTATCTGTGCCATTCCCTGGATCAGTAGATAGCACCACAGTACAAAATAAGTAATCATTGCAATAGCATCAATATTACAACGTAAATCTAGTTACATAGGTCTTCAACCTTACGAGTACACAGCATAAAGCATAGTTGCAGTGAGCCTCCATTCTTCATCACGTGCCACAGGCAGACATGTTGGAATGTAGTCTCGAGATCCTACTCCTGGTTCCTTACTCGATATAAAACCTGCACGTTTGAATATACAGCCCCGAAGGGGTCAGTACAATGATGTACTGGCAAATGACACATTTTTGGTGGCATTTTGTGGGAAGACTATACTACATGACATTTGGCTGGTGGATCTCAAGGGCTGAATTACATAAAGCAAGTTTTATCTTATCAAAACATTTTTAAAACATTTTGAATTTTTCTTCAAGGTCAAGATAACCCCCAGGTGATAACCACCACACAAGCCTTGGGTTGATAGCCAAGTTGTGTAGCCCTGGGTAGTAACGCAACAAAACATGAATAACCCTCAGGCGATGACAACCACACATATCCTGGGTTGATAGCCAGGTGTGCAGTCCTGAGTAGTTACTCAATTAAAACTAGAATAACCCTCACGCGATGACAACCACACATATCCTGGGTTGATAGCCAGGTGTGCAGTCCTGAGTAGTTACTCAATTTAAGCCCCAAGGTAACCCTTAGGCGATGACAACCACACATGTCCTGAGTTGATAGTCAGGTGTGTAGCCCTAAGTAGTTAGTCTTGGGATTGGTGAGGACCCTTAGGCGATGACAACCACACATATCCTGAGTTGATAGTCAGGTGTGTAGCCCTAAGTAGTCACTATTCAAGTTTTAATTATTTGAAAAGGTGATGAGATTCCTTTCGATCGACATGTCCTCTCTCTGTTCCTAGGTACAACCAATACAAAGTACTCTCAGGTGATAACCACCACACATGTCCTGGGTTGATAGCCAGGTGTGTAGCCCTGAGTTGTGTACCCTCAGGCGATGACAACCACACATGTCCTGGGTTGATAGCCAGGTGTGTAGCCCTGAGTAGCCACAAGATTGCACCCAGGTGATTCATTGGGTTGTTAATTTTCATAACAATTTGAAATTCAAGGCATGGCATCATTTTGCAAGTAAGTTTGCAATCCTAGCAAGTGGGGTTTCAAGGGATAGCTACCACTACTAGGTGCTAAGCATTTCATAACCACTTTGAAAAAGTCATATCATGCACAGTATTGAAAACACTAATGCATATAATAAAAGATAGGTGGAAGTATGTGTATCACTTGCCTTTTTGAAGATCACGACGTTCCGCTTCTCTCAACTAAGCACGTAGCTCTTCGCACAAACTATAGCACAAAAATAGCATACCATAAACAGACCATACAAACACAATCAAACAAATCAAACAATTGAAAAGTGTTTGTTTAACAATTTAGATTTATTGAGATGCTATGACAAGAAAGATATGGTAAAGGATCATGATCTATGAGATATGGATCGGAGAGCTTAGTTGGGAGAGATCAATATGATCTGGGAGAGGATTGAACTAGGCAAATATGATTGATGACGCTTTTATGCTTTATTAAAGCATATATGAGCTTCAGAAAAGTTCATGTGAAATAGATCACATAGGTGTGGGATAGTGCAACCACTATACTATTTGAATAAATGTAACAACATTTATTCTTTAAGTAGTATATATCACACTTAGGTACTAGGCTGGGTTTTAAGAATGCTTGAAGTACTCAATTAGCACATTTGCAAGTTGAATAGTTCAATACATGTGAACCATAACTAACTAGGCATTGGAGTGGGTATAAATATTTGATATTTGAGGACATGGCTCAAATGGTTCATTGATCAACATGGTGTATAACACATACTATGGTATGGGTTATAATAACACCACATTAACAAAATCTAGGTTTGAGATAAATTCATATTCTACTCAAGTAGCACAATTGCAATTTGAGTATAATATGAGTTAGACAAAATATGTCTAGTTGGACAAGGTATGGGTCAAGGATTCATGAAACATTGAGTTACTCAATTAACTAATTTGTTAATTGAATAGTTCTACACATGAAATCAGGATTAGGTGGACAGGTGATTGAGTAGGGTAGATAACATTTGAGATTATGGTTTAAGGTTTCTATTAGGTACAAGGAGTGTCGGATAGGTACCATAATGTTGATTAGATAAACTCCTAAGATAGTAAGAATAGAATCCTATGATTGAGATGCATCACACTCTACTCAAACAACACTATTGTAATTTGAATATGTGTGGGCTATACAAGATAGGTGTATGTAGATATGATCTTGGTCAAGATGTTGTTTAGATAAATAAGACATTGATTCAAAGTGATCCCAAGATGATATTTGATAGCTAGGTATGATCATAGGTTTTTCTAAGGTAGAAGGAATCACTGGTTGAAATAGAAATAGAATTAATCTATATAGGAATACTCAAATTCTCATATTAGAATTTGAATAATTGTGACAGGGTTCAAGAAATTATGGGAGTGATGCTACTGGATAGCTCACAGTAAAACAAGGTCACTGCAATTGGTTTCACTCCAAAATAAGTTATAGAATTTGAATTATCACCTAAATGGTGATTTGGACAAATTTGAATGCACAAAGTTTGTGCACGTATCAAATTTGGATTTTATTGATTCTATGATGTTCTACAGGTTGGGAGGATTCCAAAGACTACAAATTTGTGATTTTTGGATTAACAGAACTAAAGATATGAATTAAACGAGCTAACAGAAGGTTTGATCCCAATTTGAAAATAGTTTCAAATTGAACCCATAAAATATAATATTTTATGGTACCACTGGATTCTATATGTTCTAAGGATTCCAACGAGATATTATTTGCTATTTTTGGACTTACAGAAGATTTTATATTGATTTTACAAGATCTGGGCTAAATCTGTGATTTGAAATTCTATTTGATTTCTGTTTGAGTCGGGAGACGACACGCGGCGTGTTCTTATTCGCCCGTACCGGTTCGTTTGGATCAAGACTTACAGCCGTTGGATCTTATGGTGTTTGGACGCACCGGATCTGAGATACCGATTCATTTTAAGTGGATCTGTCTGAGCCACTGGATTATGATCGGGCGGACGAGAGAGAGTGGGAAAAGAATCTCACCGGGCTGGGTTAGGGTTCCGGCCATCTTCTCCGGTGAGGCGCGCAGAGGGTGGACGGAGGCGGTGTTACAGCGACTCCTGGACGACGGCGATGTCACGACAAGATGCAGGAGGGCGAGGCTGACTTGAGTGCGTGGTCTTCTTACTCGATTGCTTCCAGACAAGGAGGAGGGAGGCGGCTGGAGGCGGCGTTAGCTTCGGGTGGCTCCGGTGATCGACGAAGATGCCGTTCTGGGGCTTCCTGGGGCAAACCAAAATGATGAGGAGGTGCGCGTGGGAGAGAGGAGTCGAGGAGGACCAAGCTCGGGCGCAGGGGTCACCTTGCGTTGCCGAAATCGACGATGCACGCCGACAGTGCTGCAGCTCTCCGGCGATGAATTGCGACGGCCTGGCGGCGCTTTCAGAGGGAAAAGGAAAGGGCGATGGTGGAGGAGGTCCAGAGCCTTTTATAGGCGCGGGAGGGGGTCGAATTACTCACGGAATAAAGAGGAATGAAGAGGGGGAGTAATGGCGGGCTCGGGCTCAGTCACCGGCGAAAGAAACGGCTGGGGGAGGGAGATGACAGGTGGGTCCCACCTGTCGGCGAGGTGGAGAGAGGGGGCTGTACCGATTCGGGAGGAGGGCTTCCTGGGCCACGGGTCGGTTTCCTGTCTGGGCCGGTTTGGTTCCCCGGGGTCCGTTTCTGTTTTTATTTTTCTTTCTTCTTTTTCCTTTTTCTGATTTCTTATTTCTTTCATATATTTTGCATAAATGCTTCAAATGACTTCAAACCAACTTTGTAAAGTTTCTAAAATTCAAAACAACAATCCCTAACAGTAACAAACATGTTTTTATAATTAAAACAGAATTCCTAATAAGGCTCTATAATTTGGATAAAGGGTTTATTTGCATAAACCAAAGTAGAAATAGGATTTTGAAATAATCCTTTTAAAATAAGAGGATAACACTTTATAAAATATTAATTTTGATTTGTTTTCAAATCACCTTTTGCAATGCCAACCTTTTTAGACAAAAGAAACATTTTAGGAGGTACCCTTTGCAAGTAGCTTGCATAGGTTTGAAATAAAAGAAAGGAAAATAGTATTTTGATACTTTATTCTTCTCAAAGAAGTTCTTCAAGAAATAAATAATAGAAAGTTTAAAAATAGTTTTCTAATAAAGCTTTCAAATAGACTCAAAAAGTTTTAAATCCCTGTGAAATTCCAATAATTTCAAGCAAAACAAAAGCAAAAAAAATCCCCCAAAATTTGATAAAATCTTGGGTCGTTACAGACTACCACCCTTAAAAGAAATCTCGTCCTCGAGATTGGAGAGGTTAGAAAGAAAGGTAGGTTTGGGTTTCCTAGGTGGCTACCACCCTTAAAAGAAAATTCCTCTTGGTGGTATCTTGATGCTTCCTTAGGCACTTGCATTTTGTTCCCAGCTTGCATTCATTGTTGTGTCATTTTCCTTGAATCGCCCTTCTCAGAAGTTTTGATGTCCACAACTATGTTCAAAAGTGGGCACACCAAATGTTCCATCCAATTCTGGTGATAAGCAGATATCATCCATCGCGTTGTCTTCAACAAGGTAGTCCACATCGTCTAAGGATGTGTATCTAGCCTTTTCTTGGTCGGTCCTCACCAAGGCCAAGACAGCATACAGGCTATCGCCATACTCCTTATTGCTTTTTAGCTGATTTTCATTGCAGAATCTCAAAAGATAACTCAGTGCTAAGTACTGCATGCTTGCCCCACGAACATGATGAGACCACACCTCCCAATGAATTTGGATGGCATCTCTCTGCAGGCTTCTCATGCATTTCATAGGGGTAAACAAGGTGGATTCTGTAAGAGGCACTTGCACCTTTAAGGGGCGGAAGGTCGCCTTATAACCAGCATTGTTGAACCCATTCAAGTTACCGGAGCAAGTTGCGCTACTTGCCGCAGGTACCAGATGGTCCTTAAGAATTCCTTTAGCAACCGTCTTCATAGTTGTTGAAAGGCGCTGAACAACTTGATCATATCTCGAAGATGAACTCCTTCTCAGGGGATAGGGATCTAACGAAGCTCTCATGGGCAAGAAAGTAGTTTCAGGGATTTGGAGAGCTGCTTCATAACATCGTAGATCGGGATGGGGTAGACTTCGGTGGCGTAAGGCTTTGGAGTCAGGAGGTAATCGCATAGGTAGTGGTGGCTGTCTTTGTTGTTTCTCTCTGGAGAGGAGTGATCTCTCCTTTATAGGCTCAGGGAGGAGTCGAAATGAAGAGTCGGGGAGGTGAATCGAACAGGCAGCTGCCGAAATTGTACAGTCTTTGTAATCAAAGCCCACTGAGCGAAGTGTTTCTGATTCATGTGGTCGTTCAAAAGTCTAATTTCTCACCATATTCCTACGTTTTGGCCACACTGGCTCACTAATAGGGGTGTAATATATTATCCTCCTAAGGTTATGGTTTAACGACGTCGTCTCTCACGTAGGTATGTCTCTCTAGATTTACCATTCCTCATACAAGAGCGAACAATATGAGTAGTCGTCACGGGGGCCAATCCATGTCGCACTCAATCATTACCTTGTATTTGGTTTGGTGCATCTCGCATTCTAACTCTTGGTCAACCTCACTAGCCTTTAAACAAAAGTTTTGTCGAAATTGGAACGAAGTTCCCAATTCCTATTTTGAAATTTGAAAACAAAATCTATCGTTCCTAGCTAGAGGTTTTCAACAAAGCTCATGGCAATAAACTTTTAAGTTGTAGATCCTTTGGTTTTGCCATTTAAGAGGAATTAAAATCCTTTCCATTGCTCTGTTTGCTCTTTCCATTGCTCTGTTTGCTCTTTCAACCTTTCTTGCATGAAGGTGGTTGAATAGTATTACTTCCACATTAGCTACACCTTGGGGTGTCTTCTTATTGTTTGCGAGGTATCCTTTAGTCATCCTAGCTTACTGGAGTCTTGGGGCATTATCCTTCGTGTACTCTCTTGCGAAAGGTTCCAGTCTCTTGTACTTGAAACACTACCTCTTATTGTTGTACTCTGTATCCTTATCTCCAACTGAGGGTCATTGTAGTTGTTCTGTCGTTGAGAAAATTTTGGTTTGGGTTTTGGGACAAGTTTAGGTCTTAGCATAGATGAGAATTAGATAGAAGAGATCTAAAGAAGAAAATTTCCAACCCAAAATAACAGATCAAAACAACTTGTCCTACAAGCAATATCTAACAATCATTCATCATATCAAGCAAACTAGTTTTCAAACAAACAGGGAGGTACGATCATCCACAAGTCGGTATGACCATAACGTTTATTACACGTCGTTGCTTATTAAAATTTCCTAAATGGAGGTCCAACTAAGGCTTCTTGGTACTCTTCTAAGCAGATCCATTGTTCTGGTCCAGCTGCTTCAGTAGATTGGTAATTTGCTCATCCTTGGTTTTGATGAGGTCTTCTTGAACACTAAGTTCAAATACTAGCTTTTCCATGTCACCTTGAAGTTGACTTATGGTTGCCTTCAATGCAGTAGTGTCTTCCTTTTCTTCTTTGAGGTCTTGCTGAGTATTATGAAGTCTCCACTTGAGTCTTTCTCCAAGTTCCTTTATAGCTGACCAAGCAGCACATCTTGCTGAGTCAAGGAATGATGGATACATCTCGGAGTTGGTGAACATCCAAAGTCCCGTCTTCTTGTGGTCATCTTCTTTATTCTTGTATAAGTGAAGCTGCACCCACCAATATTCTTCACCTTCCTCAATCACGGGAAATCCTTTGTAAATAGCTTCTCCTTGCATTCCCATACTTAACATGAGGTTCTTCAATGCTCTGGGAAACTCAGTCTCACTCTTCAGGGTCATGATCATCACTGGGCTTTTAGTAGTTGACATCGAATCCTTCAAGAAAGGACCAGTGGGGTTGGTCATCTAAATTAGAGAGAGATGTAGTGTAAAACAAATGAATGGGATAAGTTCTTACAAGAAAATTTCAAACTAAGAAGTAGATAGATTTCATTTTAGAAAACTGAATTGATTTTCCTTTTAAGGTGAGGAAAGAATCCTAGGGTTTCCTAGTCTATTCCAAACCTAGGGTCTCGATCCTACAGGCAACACTATGCTCTGATACCATTTGTAACGACCCGCCTTTTACTAAAGGCAAATCTCCTGTGTATCTGTGCCATTCCCTGGATCAGTAGATAGCACCACAGTACAAAATAAGTAATCATTGCAATAGCATCAATATTACAACGTAAATCTAGTTACATAGGTCTTCAACCTTACGAGTACACAGCATAAAGCATAGTTGCAGTGAGCCTCCATTCTTCATCACGTGCCACAGGCAGACATGTTGGAATGTAGTCTCGAGATCCTATTCCTGGTTCCTTACTCGATATAAAACCTGCACGTTTGAATATACAGCCCCGAAGGGGTCAGTACAATGATGTACTGGCAAATGACACATTTTTGGTGGCATTTTGTGGGAAGACTATACTACATGACATTTGGCTGGTGGATCTCAAGGGCTGAATTACATAAAGCAAGTTTTATCTTATCAAAACATTTTTAAAACATTTTGAATTTTTCTTCAAGGTCAAGATAACCCCCAGGTGATAACCACCACACAAGCCTTGGGTTGATAGCCAAGTTGTGTAGCCCTGGGTAGTAACTCAACAAAACATGAATAACCCTCAGGCGATGACAACCACACATATCCTGGGTTGATAGCCAGGTGTGCAGTCCTGAGTAGTTACTCAATTAAAACTAGAATAACCCTCAGGCGATGACAACCATACATATCCTGGGTTGATAGCCAGGTGTGCAGTCCTGAGTAGTTACTCAATTTAAGCCCCAAGGTAACCCTTAGGCGATGACAACCACACATGTCCTGAGTTGATAGTCAGGTGTGTAGCCCTAAGTAGTTAGTCTTGGGATTGGTGAGGACCCTTAGGCGATGACAACCACACATATCCTGAGTTGATAGTCAGGTGTGTAGCCCTAAGTAGTCACTATTCAAGTTTTAATTATTTGAAAAGGTGATGAGATTCCTTTCGATCGACATGTCCTCTCTCTGTTCCTAGGTACAACCAATACAAAGTACTCTCAGGTGATAACCACCACACATGTCCTGGGTTGATAGCCAGGTGTGTAGCCCTGAGTTATGTACCCTCAGGCGATGACAACCACACATGTCCTGGGTTGATAGCCAGGTGTGTAGCCCTGAGTAGCCACAAGATTGCACCCAGGTGATTCATTGGGTTGTTAATTTTCATAACAATTTGAAATTCAAGGCATGGCATCATTTTGCAAGTAAGTTTGCAATCCTAGCAAGTGGGGTTTCAAGGGATAGCTACCACTACTAGGTGCTAAGCATTTCATAACCACTTTGAAAAAGTCATATCATGCACAGTATTGAAAACACTAATGCATATAATAAAAGATAGGTGGAAGTATGTGTATCACTTGCCTTTTTGAAGATCACGACGTTCCGCTTCTCTCAACTAAGCACGTAGCTCTTCGCACAAACTATAGCACAGAAATAGCATACCATAAACAGACCATACAAACACAATCAAACAAATCAAACAATTGAAAAGTGTTTGTTTAACAATTTAGATTTATTGAGATGCTATGACAAGAAAGATATGGTAAAGGATCATGATCTGTGAGATATGGATCGGAGAGCTTAGTTGGGAGAGATCAATATGATCTGGGAGAGGATTGAACTAGGCAAATATGATTGATGACGCTTTTATGCTTTATTAAAGCATATATGAGCTTCAGAAAAGTTCATGTGAAATAGATCACATAGGTGTGGGATAGTGCAACCACTATACTATTTGAATAAATGTAACAACATTTATTCTTTAAGTAGTATATATCACACTTAGGTACTAGGCTGGGTTTTAAGAATGCTTGAAGTACTCAATTAGCACATTTGCAAGTTGAATAGTTCAATACATGTGAACCATAACTAACTAGGCATTGGAGTGGGTATAAATATTTGATATTTGAGGACATGGCTCAAATGGTTCATTGATCAACATGGTGTATAACACATACTATGGTATGGGTTATAATAACACCACATTAACAAAATCTAGGTTTGAGATAAATTCATATTCTACTCAAGTAGCACAATTGCAATTTGAGTATAATATGAGTTAGACAAAATATGTCTAGTTGGACAAGGTATGGGTCAAGGATTCATGAAACATTGAGTTACTCAATTAACTCATTTGTTAATTGAATAGTTCTACACATGAAATCAGGATTAGGTGGACAGGTGATTGAGTAGGGTAGATAACATTTGAGATTATGGTTTAAGGTTTCTATTAGGTACAAGGAGTGTCGGATAGGTACCATAATGTTGATTAGATAAACTCCTAAGATAGTAAGAATAGAATCCTATGATTGAGATGCATCACACTCTACTCAAACAACACTATTGTAATTTGAATATGTGTGGGCTATACAAGATAGGTGTATGTAGATATGATCTTGGTCAAGATGTTGTTTAGATAAATAAGACATTGATTCAAAGTGATCCCAAGATGATATTTGATAGCTAGGTATGATCATAGGTTTTTCTAAGGTAGAAGGAATCACTGGTTGAAATAGAAATAGAATTAATCTATATAGGAATACTCAAATTCTCATATTAGAATTTGAATAATTGTGACAGGGTTCAAGAAATTATGGGAGTGATGCTACTGGATAGCTCACAGTAAAACAAGGTCACTGCAATTGGTTTCACTCCAAAATAAGTTATAGAATTTGAATTATCACCTAAATGGTGATTTGGACAAATTTGAATGCACAAAGTTTGTGCACGTATCAAATTTGGATTTTATTGATTCTATGATGTTCTACAGGTTGGGAGGATTCCAAATACTACAAATTTGTGATTTTTGGATTAACAGAACTAAAGATATGAATTAAACGAGCTAACAGAAGGTTTGATCCCAATTTGAAAATAGTTTCAAATTGAACCCATAAAATATAATATTTTATGGTACCACTGGATTCTATATGTTCTAAGGATTCCAACGAGATATTATTTGCTATTTTTGGACTTACAAAAGATTTTATATTGATTTTACAAGATCTGGGCTAAATCTGTGATTTGAAATTCTATTTGATTTCTGTTTGAGTCGGGAGACGACACGCGGCGTGTTCTTATTCGCCCGTACCGGTTCGTTTGGATCAAGACTTACAGCCGTTGCATCTTATGGTGTTTGGACGCACCGGATCTGAGATACCGATTCATTTTAAGTGGATCTGTCTGAGCCACTGGATTATGATCGGGCGGACGAGAGAGAGTGGGAAAAGAATCTCACCGGGCTGGGTTAGGGTTCCGGCCATCTTCTCCGGTGAGGCGCGCAGAGGGTGGACGGAGGCGGTGTTACAGCGACTCCTGGACGACGGCGATGTCACGACAAGATGCAGGAGGGCGAGGCTGACTCGAGTGCGTGGTCTTCTTACTCGATTGCTTCCAGACAAGGAGGAGGGAGGCGGCTGGAGGCGGCGTTAGCTTCGGGCGGCTCCAGTGATCGACGAAGATGCCGTTCTGGGGCTTCCTGGGGCAAACCAAAATGATGAGGAGGTGCGCGTGGGAGAGAGGAGTCGAGGAGGACCAAGCTCGGGCGCAGGGGTCACCTTGCATTGCCGAAATCGACGATGCACGCCGACAGTGCTGCAGCTCTCCGGCGATGAATTGCGACGGCCTGGCGGCGCTTTCAGAGGGAAAAGGAAAGGGCGATGGTGGAGGAGGTCCAGAGCCTTTTATAGGCGCGGGAGGGGGTCGAATTACTCACGGAATAAAGAGGAATGAAGAGGGGGGAGTAATGGCGGGCTCGGGCTCAGTCACCGGCGAAAGAAACGGCTGGGGGAGGGAGATGACAGGTGGGTCCCACCTGTCGGCGAGGTGGAGAGAGGGGGCTGTACCGATTCGGGAGGAGGGCTTCCTGGGCCACGGGTCGGTTTCCTGTCTGGGCCGGTTTGGTTCCCCGGGGTCCGTTTCTGTTTTTATTTTTCTTTCTTCTTTTTCCTTTTTCTGATTTCTTATTTCTTTCATATATTTTGCATAAATGCTTCAAATGACTTCAAACCAACTTTGTAAAGTTTCTAAAATTCAAAACAACAATCCCTAACAGTAACAAACATGTTTTTATAATTAAAACAGAATTCCTAATAAGGCTCTATAATTTGGATAAAGGGTTTATTTGCATAAACCAAAGTAGAAATAGGATTTTGAAATAATCCTTTTAAAATAAGAGGATAACACTTTATAAAATATTAATTTTGATTTGTTTTCAAATCACCTTTTGCAATGCCAACCTTTTTAGACAAAAGAAACATTTTAGGAGGTACCCTTTGCAAGTAGCTTGCATAGGTTTGAAATAAAAGAAAGGAAAATAGTATTTTGATACTTTATTCTTCTCAAAGAAGTTCTTCAAGAAATAAATAATAGAAAGTTTAAAAATAGTTTTCTAATAAAGCTTTCAAATAGACTCAAAAAGTTTTAAATCCCTGTGAAATTCCAATAATTTCAAGCAAAACAAAAGCAAAAAAATTCCCCCAAAATTTGATAAAATCTTGGGTCGTTACAACTATTTGGTGTAAAATGTGTAATATGTTACTCATGTCCTGTTTGCTACTATTTGCTGGATGTTTGAACTTTGAACGCATGGACTAGTTGTCAACTTGTCATGAACTTTCAAACGGTTGTTGTTGTCTGATGACCCACAAGTATAGGGGGTGTATCGTAGTACTTTCGATAAATAAGAGTGTTGAACCCAACGAGGAGCAAAAGGTGTTGATGAGTGGTTTTAATCAAGGATTCACCGTAAATACTAGCAAACAGATTTTTCAGGGGTATTTGGTAATGCAAATAATAAAGTGCGAGTAAATAAAAGACAGTAGTAACAATTGCAGCAAGTGGCCCAATCCTTACTTCAGCAAAGGACAAGCCGGTTGTGTAACTTATAATAACCAAACGTTCTCGAGGACACACAGGAGTTTCTGTCAAGAGCTTTCGCTTCATACCGCTAATAGTCTTTATTGGTTTTATAGGTGTTATGGGGGTGAACCTATGCTAGCGCACTACCCTTACTAGGATAAATACACACTTGTGATTATACCCTCCTGCAAGCATCCGCAAATACAAGAAAGTAATTAAGATAAATCTAACCACGGCCTTAAACTCTAAGATCCTACGCTCCCTGGTGCAACGGTTTCCCAACGGAGGTTTAGGTTTCTGTCACTCCAGCAACCCCACAATTGGTAGCCAAATACACAATGCATCTCACTAGGCCCATAAATGGTGAAGTATCATGTAGTCGACGTTCACATGACACCACTAGTGAAATAGCACCACAACAATATCAAACCATTAAATATTTCTCAACAATAATTCACTACTAACATCTTGACTTCTCCCATGTCCTCAAGAACTAAATGAACTACTCATAAGACATCATATGGATCATGATCAGAGGTGAAATAATGGTAAATAACAATCTGAACATAAACCTTAATTCAACGGTTCCACTCAATAGCATCAACTACAAGAGTAATCAACACCGGGAAAGTTTCCCCTATGAATATAACAAGATCCAACTCAAGATGTTACAGCGGGATGGCGTGGTGATGGTGGAGATGAAGGTGCTGGTGATGGAGATGATGATGATGATGATCCCGATGAAGTCTGGTGCGATGGTGATGACGATGACGATGATCTCCCCTCTCCGGGAAGGAATTTCCCTGGCAGATTTCTCCCTGCCGGAGAGCTTTTCTCTCTCTGGTGTTTTCCGCCCCGCAGAGGCGGCGGTGTCTAACTCTGAGCCTCCCCCCTGACTTAGGTTTTCGGGGACGATCAAATACGTGAAAGGGCGATGGCAGAAGTGGGCCAGGGTGGCCTCACACAGGGCTGGCGCGGCCAGGGGTCAGGCCGCGCCACCCTGGCATGAGGGCCCCTCCTGGCTCCTCTCGACTCCTCCTTCTGGCTTCCTGAGTCTTCTGGGAAAATATAATTTCCTGGTATTTTTCTAGAATTTTCCTGATCTTCAAAATATGGTCCCTTGATGGTCCTTTTTCCAGCAGAATCCTGACTCCGGCAGCAAATCCTCCAATGATCATCAAACATGTGAAAACAAAGGAAATAACATAAGTATCAACTCTAAATATGAAATATATCAATGAATAACAGTAAATTATGATACAAAATAGTGATGCAAAATGGACGTATCAACCCCCCCAAGCTTAGACCTCGCTTGTCCCCAAGCGAAAACTAAACTCGGTAAACATGACCACAGGTTTATGGAGTGAAGTGTCGATAATCAAAATACGGACAAGAAGCATCACATTCACCAAGGCACAAATTATAATAGACAGCAACTTCCCTCTATAAGATATAGACTTGCAATAGGTAAAAGGGAATCACATGTAAAGATGCACAAGGTAAACTATAACTGGCAATGGCAAACCTTAGTTCTTGGTCAAAGAATGATGAACAAGCTATTCTTTCTTTTAAACGGAGCCTTTTAAAATAGAGCTAATATAGCAAAGACCATATGCTCAACAAAATAAACTTTTGCATTCATAGAAAGCTTTCAAAGATATATTCCTTTAGACAAAAGCATTGTACAAAACAAGGAAGATAGTAAACATGATTAAACGGATCAACATATGGATGAGTGAAACATAACAACTCAAATGCTTGCTTGAGATAGAGGGGAATAGGTTGACTCAACATAAAAGTAAAAGATAGGCCCTTCGCAGAGTGAAGCAGGGATTAAACATGTGCTAGAGCTTTTCATTTGTAAAACAGAGGTAAAAAGTTATTTTGAGAGGTGGTTGCTTTTGTCAACGACTAGCAACGGAGTTCTTGATATCTTCCATACTAAACAAGTGAGAGCGGTTTCGAGATGTTTGATTAATTGGCACACTGGTGCTCTTTTATAGCTTTGCACTCCTCCCCACCTTTTTCCTTTCTCAAACCATGGCTAACCGATTCCATCGGGTGCCGACCAACTTTCACATACCATGGAGGAGTGCGCTTTTCTTTCTTTTCTTTTTAAGATTATAATGGTCTGACCAGCTCCCTTGCAAAATTAATGACGAGCAGATGAAGCTGCCTAGTCGAGGGGTACTTAATTTAGTATGGAAGATAACAAACCCATCCACTACGTCCTCATGAGCTAAAAACAGTGGCACAAAATGAGAAGTGTTTGAAGGTTTTTGAAAAGTAGCACATGAAAATTTACTTGGAATGGCTTGAAATACCATGCATAGGAATTTATAGTGGACTCTTTGGAAGTGACTTGGCTTTTGGGAATTGGATGCACGAGAAGTATTTCCTCTCAGTACAGGTTTTTGGCTAGCAAGGCTGGGTAGCAAGCATAAGAGTTGCATGAAACAGACAAACATACATATAATAAGAACAATCATGCAAACTCCCTTGAAGGTACAACGATTTTGACTTTAGGAATAACAATGCTTATAAGCCAAACATGAAGGATAAACTGAAGTGATGTAACTACAAGCACTTCTTTATTCTTTTCTACTCAAACCTCAAGGTAAAGCTGCTACTGACCAAGCTAGGTTTGCCAAAACCAACTAAATTTACTCATGCTCCCAACGTGATACCAATACCAACCAACAAGACTAGTCATACAAGAGAGATTGCAAACTAATATAAAGTGTGCGGAAAGTAAACGATAAAACTTCTTATTAACATTTTATTACCGCAACTCACACCAAGGGATACATAGCTAACCAACTAAGGAGGATACTTCCAAACTGCAAACTATTCTATAAGATAACTTCTCTATTCATGATATGACTCTACTTGAAAAGTAAATGAGCAAAAGGTAATGATGTGATACCGCGGCACTCCCCCAAGCTTGGAACAAGCCAAGGGGATGCCTATACCGATGACAAATTACTCCTTTGGTGGTAGTGGAAGCAGCCTTGGATTAATGAAATATTCCAGCATCCTGCGAAGCCTGATATTCTCTTCTTGAAGCATCTCTACCTCCCTTTTCAAAGCTTGATATTGAGCGCAAAACTCATTAGTGACCAGCGTACCCTCTTTTATCACAGGCATGGAGTTAAGATCCAAAACGTGATATGTTGGTCCCTGCAAATCATGAGAAAAGATATGTCTAGCTTTCGTTGGTCCTTCAAAAGCAGGGTTTTTCGGCCTTGTTCTTCCAGTACCCTGTTCCTCCTTCCACTTTTGGCCTAGGTGAACAAATTCCCAGGGTCTTTTGCCATGGTCGTTGCTTGAGGAAGCCATGGTGCTCTCAGAACTAAAATCAACTCCTGACGGAAACAGCTCAAAACAAAACACGATGAGAAAATGATATACAGACCTCGGGGACTCCGGGGGGTTAAGTAGGCAAAAATCATACATCGAAATGAAATCACAGGAGGAAACCGGGACGGAAACGAGTTCCGGGGTGCTCTCACACCTGGGTGGCGCGGCCAGGGGTGGGCCCGTGCCACCTATGTGTAAGAAGCACATGGACTCCTTTTCCTGCCCGTTTTCGTCTCGTGATTTTTCATATTTAGTAAAAACAACAAAAATATTAAAGGAAGAGCTTTTCGCGAAACTTCTCTGACTAGAACTGTTACCTATTCAAAAACGAACTCTGTAGGTACCTGCAATTTGTCTTGGATGAATTCTTCCAGAGAAACTGTTTCAATAACATCAACATCTTCATTATAAGAATCTCCAGAAATATAATGTTTGAGTCTTTGCCCATTCACCACTTGTGTAGAGTCATCCTTTAGTGAAGCAATCTTAATAGCACCTAAGCGGTACACTTCCACAATAACATATGGTCCTTCCCATTTTGAAAGTAATTTTCCTGCAAAAAATCTGAGACGAGACCTATACAATAGAACTTTCTCACCAACATGAAACTCTCTCTTAAGAATTCTCTTATCATGCCATTGCTTGACTTTCTCTTTAAAAAGCCTGGCATTCTCATACTCTTCGTTTCTCCACTCATCTAGAGAACTCAGATCTAATAACCTTTTCTTACCAGCTAGTTTAAAATCTCTATTAAGCTCTCTCACTGCCCAAAAAGCTTTGTGTTCTAATTCTAAGGGCAAGTGACACGCTTTTCCATAAACCATCTTATAAGGAGACATACCCATGGGGTTCTTATAAGCAGTTCTATAAGCCCATAAAGCATCATTTAACTTACTAGCCCAATTTTTCCTAGATCTATTGACAGTCTTCTGCAAGATAGACTTGATCTCCCTATTTGAAAGCTCTACATGTCCACTAGTTTGGGGATGATAAGCAGAAGCAATTCTATGATTGACATCATATTTAGCAAGAGTTTTTCTAAAACTACCGTGAATAAAATGAGAACCTCCGTCAGTCATAAGATATCTAGGCACACCAAACCTAGGAAAAATAACATCCTTAAGCATTTTTAACGAGGTCTCACCATCGGCACTCTTTGTAGGTATGGCTTCTACCCATTTAGTAATGTAATCAACAGCAACTAGTATGTGGGTATAGCCTTTTGAAGGGGGAAACGGACCCATAAAGTCAAATCCCCAACAATCAAACGGTTCAATAACAAGAGTGTAATTCATAGGCATTTCATTGCGTCTAGAAATATTACCAACTCTTTGACATTCATCGCAAGATAAAACATACCTTCTGGCATCTTTAAAGAGGGTTGGCCAATAAAAACCTGATTGTAGAACCTTCTGTGCGGTTCTATCTCCAGCATGATGCCCTCCATAGGTGCTGCTATGGCATTTTCTTAATATCTCTTGTTGCTCATATTCCGGTACGCATCTTCTCATAATACCATCAACTCCTTCTTTATATAAGTGTGGGTCATCCCAAAAGTAATGCCTCAAATCATAGAAGAATTTTCTTCTTTGCTGAGCTGTAAAGGTTGGAGGCAAATACTTGGAAACAATAAAGTTAGCATAATCAGCATACCAAGGAAGGTCTCGCGAAGTTACATTTATTGCAGCCAACTATTCATTTGGAAAACTATCATTAACAGGAATAGGATCAAAAGAAATGTTTTCCAATCTAGACAAGTTGTCAGCCACAGGATTTTCAGCACCTTTCCTATCTATGATATGCAAATCAAACTCTTGTAAAAGCAACACCCATCTAATAAGCCTAGGCTTAGCATCTTTCTTAGTCATAAGATATCTAATAGCAGCGTGATCAGTATGAATAGTAACTTTAGAATCAACAATGTAAGATCTAAACTTATCACATGCAAAAACAACAGCGAGAAACTCTTTCTCAGTAGTAGCATAATTCTTCTGAGCAGCATCAAGAGTCTTACTAGCATAATGAATAACATTCAACTTATTATCTACGCGCTGTCCAAGAACAGCACCAACAGCAAAATCACTAGCATCACACATAATTTCAAAAGGTAAATTCCAATCAGGTGGTTGAACAATAGGAGCAGTAGTTAAAGCCTTCTTAAGAGTTTCAAAAGCTTCCTTACAATCATCATCAAAGACAAATGGTACATCTTTTTGAAGAAGATTAGTAAGAGGCTTTGAAATCTTAGAGAAATCTTTAATAAACCTCCTATAGAAACCAGTATGACCAAGAATACTACGAATACCTTTAACATCTCTAGGACAGGGCATTTTCTCAATTGCCTCCACTTTTGCTCTGTCAACTTCAATTCCTCTTTCAGAAATTTTATGTCCAAGGACAATTCCTTCATTCACCATAAAGTGGCATTTCTCCCAATTAAGAACAAGGTTAGTTTCTTCGCACCTCTGCAAAACTTTATCAAGGTTGTGCAAACAATTATCAAAAGAAGTTCCATAGACGGAAAAATCGTCCATGAAGACCTCCACAATTTCTTCACAAAAGCCATGAAAAATAGCAGACATGCATCTTTGAAAAGTAGCAGGAGCATTGCATAAACCAAACGGCATACGTCTATAAGCATAAGTTCTATAAGGACAAGTAAAAGTGGTTTTCTCTTGATCTTTCTTCTTAACAGCAATTTGAGAAAAACCAGAATAACCATCAAGGAAACAAAAATGAGTCTTATTAGACAACCTTTCTAACATTTGATCTATAAACGGTAAAGGGTAATGATCTTTCTTAGTAACTTTATTTACCTTCCTATAATCAATGCACATCCTATAACCAACTACTACCCTTTGAGGAATAAGCTCGTTATTCTCATTAGGCACAACAGTCATACCTCCTTTCTTAGGAACACAATGGACAGGACTAACCCATCTACTATCAGTAATAGGATAAATAATACCAGCATCAAGGAGCTATAATACCTCATTTCTTACCACATCCTTCATCTTGGGAATTAGGCGGCGTTGATGCTCCACGACTGGCTTCGCGTCTTTCTCCATATTAATGGCATGCTGACATAAAGTGGGAGAAATCCCTTTTAAATCATCAAGAGTATATCCCATAGCTCCTCGGTGTTTCCTCAATATCTCCAATAATCTTTCTTCTTCCTTTCCTGAAAGTTTAGAGCTAATAATAATAGGATATATTTTCTTATCATCTATATGAGCATATTTAAGATTATCAGGCAAAGGCTTTAATTCGAAAATAGGATCTTCTTTAGGCGGCAAAGTGGTACCAAGATCCTCCACAGGAAGATTATGCTTGATTAATGGTGGTTGACGAAGAAGGATATCGTCAATCTCTTCTCTTTCCTTACTGAAAACATCACTTTCGTGATCTTCCATGAATTGCTACAAGGCATTATTAGGAGCAAGCGCAATAGAAGCAAGCTGTTCAACTCAAAAATTTTCATTAGGTGTGTCATTTTCATAAGAAGTCTTAGCAAACTTGGAAAAATTAAACTCATAAGACTCTCCATTAAACTTAGTAAAAAAATTCTCCTTCCTACAATCTATCACGGCGCCACAAGTGTTCAAAAATGGTCTACCAAAAATAATAGGACAAGTTTTACTAGCCTCCTTACCAAGTACTAGAAAATCAGTAGGGTATTTAGTCTTACCGCAAAGAACTTCCACATCTCGAACAATACCAAGAGGCCAAACAGTCTCTCTGTTAGCAAGCTGAACAACCACATCAATATCTTCAAGTTCACAAGCGCCAATCTCATGCATAATTTCTTTGTAAAGCTCTAAAGGAATAGCACTTGCACTAGCACCAATATCAGATAAACCATAATAGCAATGATCTCCAATCCTGACAGAAATAATAGGAACACTTGTTTTCCTATGCTTTTTAGGATGTGAGAGAATGTTAGAAGCATCTTCACAAAAAAGAATATATTCATCCCCTACATCTTTAGTAACAAGATCCTTCAATATAGCTACAGGAGACTTAATAGTAATTTGCTCATCAGGTTCTGCAGCTTTCTTAGTACTTTTATTAGACACACTTACCAAAGTAGAATACTTTTTTAACTTAGCAGGGAAAGGTCTCTTCTCAAAATAAGGTTCAGGCACAATGCTATCAACAGTACAAACTTCAGTAGCTGCAGCAGGAATATGACTAATGGAATCTTTATAAGGTACATGATATTTGTTCCAATCTTTCTTTGGAACATCAAGATAAGAGGCAAAGGCCTTAAGACAATTAGCAAGTATTTGTGAATCAAGACCATAAGCAGTGCTAACACTATGAACGTCATCGGTTCCCATAAAAGATTTACTGCATTCGTAATCCTAGTTTATACCTGACTTCCTACCTTTGTCGTTTTCCCAACCTTCAGCATTCTCTTGTATACGGTCAAGAAGTTTCCACTTAGCATCTTCTTTCATATGAGTAAATGATCCAAAGCAAGAAGCATCCAAATAATCCTTATCAGGAAGAGTAAGCCGCGCATAAAAATTATCAATAACAATATTATTGGGGAGCTCATGAATGGGGCATTTGAGCATTAGTAACTTCAATCTCCCCCACGCTTGGGCAATACTTTCTCCATCATGAGGCCAAAAATTATATATCCGGTTACGGTCTTTATGAATTTCACTTGGAGGATAAAACTTGGAATAAAAGAGAGGTACAATATCCTCCCATGCCATAGATGGACCATCTTGGAGTAGTCGATACCACTCTTCAGCTCTGCCTTTCAATGATAAAGAGAATAATTTCTTCTTGACCTGGCTTGGTGAAATACCTGCACATCTGAACAACTCGCATAATTCATGTATAAATAATAAGTGATCACCCGGATGGACAGTTCCATCACCTGAATAGCCGTTATCCATAATACGCCCAACAATTTTCATAGGTATTTTAAAAGGATCAATTTTAGCAGGTGGTGGCAGTGGTGGTTCATCCACATGTGCAGCAGTAGTAGAAGTGTTTCCAAATAGGAAACCAAATGGAGAGTTCTCCATAGCAGAGTAAAATAAAAATAAAAGACAAAATAAAAACAATACTCACAGCGACGGTTACCTTTACCAAATCCACTCTTCAATAGCGCTACACTCCCCGGCAACGGCGCCAGAAAATAGTCTTGATGACCCACAAGTATAGGGGGTGTATCGTAGTACTTTCGATAAATAAGAGTGTCAAACCCAATGAGGAGCAGAAGGTGTTGATGAGTGGTTTTAATCAAGAATTCACTGTAAATACTAGCAAACAGGTTTTTCAGGGGTATTTGGTAATGCAAATAATAAAGTGCGAGTAAATAAAAGACAGTAGTAACAATTGCAGCAAGTGGCCCAATCCTTTCTTCAGCAAAGAACAAGCCGGTTGTGTAACTTATAATAACCAAACGTTCTCGAGGACACACGAGTGTTTCTGTCAAGAGCTTTCGCTTCATACCGCTAATAGTCTTTATTGGTTTGATAGGTATTATGGGGGTGAACCTGTGCTAGCGCACTACCCTTACTAGGATAAATACACACTTGTGATTATACCCTCCTGCAAGCATCCGCAAATACAAGAAAGTAATTAAGATAAATCTAACCAGAGCCTTAAACTCTAAGATCCTACGCTCCCTGGTGCAACGGTTTCCCAACGGAGGTTTAGGTTTCTGTCACTCTAGCAACCCCACAATTGGTAGCCAAATACACAATGCATCTCACTAGGCCCATAAATGGTGAAGTATCATGTAGTCGACGTTCACATGACACCAGTAGTGAAATAGCACCACAACAATATCAAACCATTAAATATTTCTCAATAATAATTCACTACTAACATCTTGACTTCTCCCATGTCCTCAAGAACTAAACGAACTACTCACAAGACATCATATGGATCATGATCAGAGGTGAAATAATGGTAAATAACAATCTGAACATAAACCTTAATTCAACGGTTCCACTCAATAGCATCAACTACAAGAGTAATCAACACCGGGAAAGTTTCCCCTATGAATATAACAAGATCCAACTCAAGATGTTACAGCGGGATGGTGTGGTGATGGTGGAGATGAAGGTGCTGGTGATGGAGATGATGATGATGATGATCCCGATGAAGTCTGGTGCGATGGTGATGACGATGGCGACGATCTCCCCTCTCCAGAAAGGAATTTCCCCGGTAGATTTCTCCCTGCTGGAGAGCTTTTCTCTCTCTGGTGTTTTCCGCCCCGCAGAGGCGGCGGTGTCTAACTCTGAGCCTCCCCCCTGACTTAGGTTTTCGGGGACGATCAAATACACGAAAGGGCGATGGCAGAAGTGGGCCAGGGTGGCCTCACACAGGGCTGGCGCGGCCAGGGGTCAGGCCGCGCCACCCTGGCGTGAGGGCCCCTCCTGGCTCCTCTCGACTCCTCCTTCTGGCTTCCTGAGTCTTCTGGGAAAATATAATTTCCTGGTATTTTTCTGGAATTTTCCTGATCTTCAAAATATGGTCCCTTGATGGTCTTTTTTTCCAGCAGAATCCTGACTCGGCAGCAAATCCTCCAATGATCATCAAACATGTGAAAACAAAGGAAATCACATAAGTATCAACTCTAAATATGAAATATATCAATGAATAATAGTAAATTATGATACAAAATAGTGATGCAAAATGGACGTATCATTGTCAATTACTTTTTGTCTATTTTTTCTATACTTGCTGTCAAATTACTTGGTGCATGTTATTGCTATCCGTTTTTGACTACTTGTATACTTGCTGAATGCTGAGTTGTTGTATTTTCGTGGGTGACGGGTACCCGTCGGGTCTTGTATACCCGTCGGGTGGCGGGTATGGTAGAGATCTGTACCCGGCATTGTAAATGGGGCGGGTGGCAGGTGCAGGGAAACGGGGCGGGTCCAGGTATGGGGGGCCTGTACCCGTACCCGAACCCGACGGGTACCACCCCGAGTCATGAGGATCACTATGAGATTCACTTGGGCATTACAACATAATACATAGACCATAATCCAACTGCATCTATGACTAATAATCCACCCGCCGGATATCATCTGAACAACCGTTGGGTATTAAGTTGCAAGCAACAGATTATCGCCTTAAGCAGAGTGTGTAGTATAAACAATACAAATGTCCTTAAACACAAGATTGTTGTTTTCTCCCTAGTAGCAACAACAAATCTACAATCTTAGAGGTTGTTGTCACTCCCCAGATTACCAAAGGCATGAACCCACTATCGAGCATAAATACTCCCTCTTGGAGTCACTAGCATCTACTCGGCCAAGATATATACTAGCAACGGAGAGCATGCAAGATCATAAACAACATAGAGATGAAAAATCACAAATCAACTTGACATAGTACTCAATATTCATCGGATCCCAACAAACGCAACATGTAGAATTACATAACGGTGATCTTGATCATGATAGGCAGCTCACAAGATCTAAACATGAAGCACATGGACGCGAAGACATCCATCTAGCTACTACTATGGACCCGTAGTCCAAGGTAGACTACTCACACATCACTCTGGAGGTAGGCATGGTGATGAAGAAGGCCTCCGGTGGTGATTCCCCTCTCCGGCAGGGTGCCAGGAAGAGCTTCTGGACCCTCCCGATCTCGTGTCGATGACAGCGGCGGCTTGCAGTATGTTTTCTGGAAAAGAGTTTGGGCCCTTAGGGTTTTCTCATCGAGGAGAATATATAGGCGGAAGGGCAATGTCAGGGGATGGACCAGGGGTGCTGGCCTTGACCTTCTATAGTCGAGGTTTTGTTATTCTTTATTATCTTTCTATGATCTCTTCCCAAAAAACTCCTGGTGGTACAGGCAGGCATTGGGACCCGATATTTGCAAAGTTGTTGGCTTCCTCGTTGCTGGCCCTGCTGACGTGTGAAACTTTGCATCCATCGACTGTTCCCTCGAGATAATAGTATAAGTTTCTATATGCTGTCACGTTGTCACTGATGGCGTCACACCGGTTCATCACTTGTTGGACTACGAGATTCGAGTCCTCAAATATTTTTAATCGGGTTGCTCCGCATGCTTTGGCCATTTTCATGCCATGGAGCAGAGCCTCATATTCGGCTTCATTGTTAGAAGCTTGAGGAAAACTCATTCTTAAAACGTACTTTAATTTGTCGCCTTGTGGTGATATCAGAACTACTCCTGCTCCTGTGATACGTCTCCAACGTATCTATAATTTTTGATGCTCCATGCTTGTTTTTACACCATTTGCCTAATGTTTCGTTACACTTTGTGGCACTTTTATGCATTTTCCGGAACTAACCTATTAACAAGTTGCCATAGTGCCAGTTCCCTATTTTCTGCTGTTTTTGTGTTTCAGAAGTGATACATAGGAAATATTCTCGGAATTGGACGAAACAAGTTCCTGAAGTCTTATTTTGTCTGGGAGCTTCCAGAGATCCGAAGAGAAGTAGGAGAGGGGCCACATGCCGCCCTCACGCCTGGCTAGCGTGGCCCAGGCCCTGGCCGCGCTGCCATATTGTGAGAAGGCCTGGGGCCACTCCTGACATCGCCCCTTCGCCTATAAAGATCCCCCGACGGGAAAAACCTAAGTACCCGATCAATTTTCCAGAAACACATCGCGATCCACCGCCGTCATTGACCCGAGATCGGGAGGGTCCAGAAGCTCTTCTTGGCACCCTGCCGGAGAGGGGAATCGCCACCAGAGGTCTACTTCATCGCCATGCTTGCCTCCGGAGCGATGAGTGAGTAGTCTACCTTGGACTATGGGTCCATAGCAGTAGCTAGATGGTTGTCTTCTCCACCATGTGCTTCATGTTTAGATCTCATGAGCTGCCCTACATGATTGAGATCACCGTTATGTAATTCTACATGTTTGGTTTATTGGGATCCGATGAATATTGGTGTTATGATTGAGTTGCTATACTGAAATATATCTTTTGTTATCTCTATGTTGTTTATGATCTTGCATGCTCTCCGTTTTTAGTAGCTATCTTGGCCGAGTAGTTGCTAGTGACTCCAAGAGGGGGTATTTATGCTCGATAGTGGGTTCATGCCTCTATTTAACCTGGGGGAGTGACAGAAACCTCTAAGGTTGTAGATGTGTTGTTGCTACTAGGGAGAAAACAACATTCATATGCTCAAGGGCATATGCTTTGTTTACATTACACACTTTGCTTAATGCAATTATCTGTTGTTCGCAACTTAATACTCATAGGTTGTTCGGACGATATCCCCGTGAGTGGATTATTAGTCATAGATGCAGTTGGATGGCGGTCTATGTATTTTGTTGTAATGCCCAGAGTAAATCTCATAGTGATCTTCTTGACATATCACGTTTATCTTTATTCTATCAATTGCCCAACTGTAATTTGTTTACCCAGCATGTGTTATTTATCTTATGGAGAGACACCACTAGTGAACTGTGGACCCCGGTCCTATTTCCATCATATTGCTATCACCTGTCTACTTTACTCGCACTGTTTACTTTACTCGCATACTTCTACTGTTTTCCACTCGTTACGCTCATAACCTTTGTTTCAAGCAAACCGGTGAGATTGACAACCTCATCGCAAGTTGGGAACAAAGTACTTGGTTGTGTTGTGTGCAGGTTCCACGTTGCTACTAGCTGAAGACGCGCTAACTCGTTTTATCGTGAAACGGCGCCCTTGTTGGAGTGTCGCTAAGCCAGTCCGCATCACCTTCAGTCGTAATTGTCTGCTCTTCTCCTGAATGACAAACCTTGGTTTCTTAACTGAGGGAAAACAAGCTGCTATACTCATCACACCTTCCTCTTGGGGTTCCCAATTGGCCGGTTATTTACTTCATCAAATCGGTAGCATCAAGCTTCTTTTCTAGCGCCGTTGCCGGGGAAGAGTGGAAGACTTCTGCGAGGGGAGTTTTCGCACACACATCATTTACTTTGTTATTGTTTTGCTTTACTTTATTTATTTTACCTGCATCGTTTTATACCAAAAACCCAAAAAAATTAGAATCCTTGGTAGTTGTTATTTCTTTACTTTTAGTTCATCATGTTGTTCCCTAAGTACGTTCTGGAGGACCTCTCAGTAGGTAGTGGTTCAAATATTGGGAAAGGTAACATTGAGGAGTTCTTTAATCATATTAGTATGCATAAGGAAGTTGAGGAAAAATCTTTGGTTGAGCTAGCTCCTAGTTATGAAGTTGCTTCTGCTTATTTAGTTCACATGTTAGAAGCTAGGTTTGCTAGCCTTAATCCTTTTATGCAATACATGTTCCTTAAGCTTCATGAAATTAAAGATCCTGAAAAGAAAGCTTTTATTTTGGAAGCTTTGCGCCTAGAATTTAAAGATGTTGTTATTGAAGCTAGAAAAGTTCTTAAATGTTTTAATACACTCGGTTCACCTATAAAGGTTATTAGTACAAACGATGAAGGGGCCGAAATACCTATACCTAGCAAGCACTTGGGATTATGTGAAGCTTTCGAAAATAATTTTGACTGGATCTGTCCCAAAAATCTTTTTTGTGATTTGAGTGAACCAAAGCATGATCACAAAGGGTCTTCTAAAACTTATGTGGATGAAATACAATGCCTTATTGATAAGACTTCTGCAGTTGATCTTAATGCTCCTTCTGATGTTACTTGATTCACAATTTTCTGCGCCTAGCTCAAAGGCGTTAAAGAAAAGCACTCTTGGGAGATAACCCAAATGTTTTATTTTCAGTACTTTTTCTTTTATTTGAGTCTTAGAAGTCATTACTACTGTAATTACCGCTCCTTATCCTTTTTATTTCGTTGTTGTGCCAAGAGAAGCCTCTAATTCGAGTGAGGTAAAGATTTGGGGATGTTGCTGTCCTGAAACTGTTTTCGGTGCTGCACCGTAAAAATTCGTATAAATTCTCTGTATATCTTTTGGACCTGCGATTTCTTGTTCATATGCCCCAGGTTATATCCAAACTTTCGTTAGTTGAACACTTTTTGATTTGAGCAACAGAAAACCCCTCAAAAATTCGACCTTTGTAAGCTGTTCTGTTTTGACAGATTTCTGCCAATATTTGTGTTTGCCGCTTTATCGCTTTCTTTTGAGTTCTTTTGATCACGGAACTTTTGGGGAAGTTGCTACCATAGTATGTGCTATATATGTGGTGGTTTTGGGTTGAAACCTGAAGCAAAAGAGGTTGATTATATGTTATGCTACACTAATGTTGCTAATAGATTTGTGTTTAGTTTTGTATGAAGGAAGTTTTCAAGTGTAGGGATTGGAGAATGATGAGATGAGTTGAAGAATGGAAAAAAGCTCAAGCTTGGGGATGCCCATGCATCACCCCAAGAAATATCCAAGAATTACAAGAGTCAAAGCTTGGGGATGCCCCCGAGGCACCCCTTCTTCATCGGCAAAAATCAGGTCACCTTTCAAGACACTATATTTTTATTGCTTCATGCACTATGTGTTTTTCCTGGAGCGTCAGTTGTTTTAGTTTTCTTAGTTAGTTTAGTTTTGTTTGCTGCAATAAATGGTTGGACCCCAACAAATTTCTTTTGGAGGAGATGTACTCGTTTTCATTTGCCAAGAACACTCCGTTTTTCATTCTTACAATTTCACCGGGTGTTCATCTTTTTCCGCTACTGCTTTTAGTTTTCGTTTTCGCCTTGATTTGCGTTCAGACCTTGTCATATCTTTTCATCAAGGTGTATTTTTGACTCTGATCTTTATTGGTTTTCATCAAAAGAGGTGTCTTAAAAATTTCAAATGGTGTTGGAAAAGAGAAAAAGCCTTGTGCAAAAAAGTGGTACAAGAAGGAGCTTGTGTAGACTGCGGCTTAGGCTATTTCATGTCATGCTTGATGTCTTTTTGATAGTATGCTTAGTGGTTTTGTTGTAGCATGACTTGTCTCAAATAACTGAGATTGCTTAATGAGCCTTTGAAAAAATCATGCGTTGTTTTTAATTGTATGGAAGCATTATTTGGTTTTCTCCTTGATGCTTTATTTGGGTTGACTTGGCGCATGCTCACACATGTTAGACTCTTACAAAGTCGCCAATAGCCTCTATGATCATTTAGTTTTTGACTTTTGATGCCATCTTATGCTTCTTTTAATGTCGCTTTGTCGCTTTGCATGATTATGGCCATTATTGCTCTCTTAGTTGGTCGCTCCCAGTCTTTTGCTAGCCCTCGCCTTGTACTGAGTATGAGCTCTACTCGTGCATCCAATTCCTAAAAACCTAGTCTTCCAAAGTGTCCACCATACATACCTACTAGCAATTTGCTATTCCAAGTAAATTTGACTTGCTTTTATTTTCTCTTCAAATTAAACTCTTACCAGTGTTATGCGAAATTTGGTCAGTAAAGCTCTCACAAACTGGAAGGCACACTTTACTTTTTCATGTTCTTAAAAATTTGACATTGTGGTCTTTTATGTTGAGTTGTTATGCTTGCAAGTTGTAAGTTGGAGACTAGCCCAGCCATGCAGTCATGGGCAAGCTTTCAACATTGCACTTCTTAATTGAGTTGATATCGTGATCTTTTGTTTATGGATGCCCGCGGTGTGAAATGAATTGGGAATCTTGTGGGGATCATGGAGTTTGTATATGTGTTAGGGAAACGCCTGGGCCACCAATCTAAGCCATGCATAATTCATGGTGGAAATTTGCAGCATACCATGGTGAACATTCGACGACGCATCTCACAATAAAAAGCTAAACAAATGGAAAATAAAAGAGATGTCGAGGTGTTCATTGTCTGCTTGTCCTGTCATTTTGATGTGGGCTTGTTCCATGTCATCGGGCACGGAGGTACCCCGTTGGCGGTTCTCAATGATATGCATATACTTACAATGACAAGAGCCTTGCTTGGGACTCTAAGTAAAGTAGCATGAGGTTTGGGTACTCGTATTCACGGGACATGAGGTTTTCAACTTATGATTTGTCAAGCATATGCATCATAATTGTTCTCGCATTAACTTTAACCATTCAAGATGCTTATGATGGGGGCAATGAGAGCTCAAAGCCGGTAAGTACCATAATTTTTGAAGGTTATAAAACTTGCAATCATTGCTTCCCTCTGCGAAGGGCCTTTCTTTTACCTTTATGTTGAGTCACCACCTTCTATCTTTATGCACCATTAAGAGAGCATAGTTGCCATTCTTACTATAATGTGCATTGTCCCAAAGTTTTCATTGATTGATTCATATTGTTGGTTTCACTTGTTCTCAAATTATTTGTATCTAGTCGCCCTCTTAAACATGAAGGTGTCCTATGCATTTATGTTTTGCTCTCTTTGAAGGACAAGCTGAAAACCATGTGTATGTTTTTCCTGATGATTTGAAAACACGTTTGACTTTCATTGTTTCATTTTCATGATCTTTTGTTTGTGTTCATTTTCATGTTTACAACATGGTTGCTAAGTTCCTATTGTCAAGATTATATCTTTCATGCCCATGTTTTAAGTTCTTATGATCCCAGCTCACAAATGCTTACATATATGATCAAGATTGTGTAGGTGCATGTCACCTCAAAAGTTATTCTTTTGTTATTACTTACCTACTCGAGGACGAGCAGGAGTTAAGCTTGGGGATGCTTGATACGTCTCCAACGTATCTATAATTTTTTATGCTCCATGCTTGTTTTTACACCATTTGCCTAATGTTTCGTTACACTTCGTGGCACTTTTATGCATTTTCCGGAACTAACCTATTAACAAGTTGCCACAGTGCCAGTTCCCTATTTTCTGCTGTTTTTGTGTTTCAGAAGTGATACACAGGAAATATTCTCGGAATTGGACGAAACAAGTTCCTGAAGTCTTATTTTGTCCGGGAGCTTTCAGAGATCCGAAGAGAAGTAGGAGAGGGGCCACAGGTCGCCCTCACGCCTGGCTGGCGCGGCCCAGGCCCTGGCCGCGCCGCCATGGTGTGAGGAGGCCTGGGGCCACTCCTGACATCGCCCCTTCGCCTATAAAGATCCCCCGACGGGAAAAACCTAAGTACCCGATCAATTTTCCAGAAACACATCGCGATCCGCCGCCGTCGTCGACCCGAGATCGGGAGGGTCCAGAAGCTCTTCCCGGCACCCTGCCGAAGAGGGGAATCGCCACCGGAGGTCTTTTTCATCGCCATGCTTGCCTCCGGAGCGATGAGTGAGTAGTCTACCTTGGACTATGGGTCCATAGCATTAGCTAGATGGTTGTCTTCTCCACCATGTGCTTCATGTTTAGATCTCATGAGCTGCCCTACATGATTGAGATCACCGTTATGTAATTCTACATGTTTGGTTTGTTGGGATCCGATGAATATTGGTGTTATGATTGAGTTGCTATACTGAAATATATCTTTTGTTATCTCTATGTTGTTTATGATCTTGCATGCTCTCCGTTGTTAGTAGCTATCTTGGCCGAGTAGTTGCTAGTGACTCCAAGAGGGGGTATTTATGCTCGATAGTGGGTTCATGCCTCTATTTAACCCGGGGGAGTGACAGAAACCTCTAAGGTTGTAGATATGATGTTGCTACTAGGTAGAAAACAACATTCATATGCTCAAGGGCATATGCTTTGTTTACATTACACACTTTGATTAATGCAATTATCTGTTGTTCGCAACTTAATACTCATAGGGTGTTCGGACGATATCCCCGTGAGTGGATTATTAGTCATAGATGCAGTTGGATGGCGGTCTATGTATTTTGTTGTAATGCCCAGAGTAAATCTCATAGTGATATTCTTGACATATCACGTTTATCTTTATTCTATCAATTGCCCAACTGTAATTTGTTTACCCAGCATGTGTTATTTATCTTATGGAGAGACACCACTTTTGAACTGTGGACCCCGGTCCTATTTCCATCATATTGCTATCACCTGTTTACTTTACTCGCACTGTTTACTTTACTCGCATACTTCTACTGTTTTCCACTCGATACGCTCATAACCTTTGTTTCAAGCAAACCGGTGAGATTGACAACCTCATCGCAAGTTGGGAACAAAGTACTTGGTTGTGTTGTGTGCAGGTTCCACGTTGCTACTAGCTGAAGACGCGCTAACTCGTTTTATCGTGAAACGGCGCCCTTGTTGGAGTGTCGCTAAGCCAGTCCGCATCACCTTCAGTCGTAATTGTCTGCTCTTCTCCTGAACGACAAACCTTGGTTTCTTAACTGAGGGAAAACAAGCTGCTATACTCATCACACCTTCCTCTTGGGGTTCCCAACTGGCCGGTTATTTACTTCATCAAATCGGTAGCATCATCATGCGCCTTGGATTCTTTTTGATCCGTCGAAGTACATTGTCCACACACTTGATAGATCTGGTGGTCCTGTGTTTTGTAGCTCTAGCCACTCTGCTGTGAAGTCCGGTAATACTTGGGATTTGATTGCCTTTCGCTTTTCGTACGTGATGTCCAGGGGTGACAATTCGATTCCCCACAAGGAGACACATCCTGTTGCTGACGGGTTGTTCAATATATTGGATAGTGGTGCTTCATTAACCACTATGATTGGATGCACCGCAAAATACTGTCATAGCTTTCATGCTGTTGGGAATATGCTGTAGGCGAGCTTCTGATAGTGCGGGTACCTCTGCTTTGTTGGAGATAGTACTTCACTAAGGAAATACAGTGGCCTCTGCACTCCATGAGCTTTTCCCTCTTCGCTTCTTTCGACTACTAGTACCGTGCTTACCACTTGATGTGTTGTGGCAATGTATAGTAGTAGCGGCTCTTTTTAATTTGGCTCGACCAACACCGGTGGCGTGGAGAGCACTTTTTTCAATTGTGCAAAGGTTGTATCTGCTTCTTCTGTCCACTCAAACTTGTCGTCTAATTTTTTCATGAGTGCATAGAAAGGAAGCGCTTTTTCTCCCAATCATGTGACGAATCGACTTAGCGCTGCGACGCGCCCTGCAAGCTTCTGTACATCATGCAGTTTTGTTGGTTTCCCCATTGTTAGTATTGCTTGGATCTTCCCTAGGTTTGCCTCTATTCCTCTTGCTGACACCAGGAAGCCCAGAAGTTGTCTTGTTGACCCGCCAAAAGAGCATTTTGTCGGGTTAAGCTTGAGCTTGTACCTGTTTAGGTTGTCGAAGGTTTCTGCCAAATTACTGATTAGCGACTCTTCTTTTCTTGTGGTGATGACCACGTCGTCGATGTAGACTTGAATGTTGCGTCCTATTTGACTTCCGAGGCAGTTTTGCATCATCCGCTGGTAGGTTGCTCCAGCGTTTTTTAAGCCAAAAGGCATGACTTGATAGTAGAACACGCCATTTGGTGTGATAAAAGCTGTTTTTTCCTCGTCTTCTTTCTTCAGTTTGATCTAGTTGTAACCAGAATATGCATCTAGGAAGGAAAGGCTTGCACACCCCACTGTTGAGTCTATTATTTGATCAATGCGAGGTAGGGGAAAGGGATCCTTTGGACAGTGCTTGTTGAGAGATGTGTAGTCGACACACACTCTTTGTACGTCTGTGTTTTTCTTGGGGACAATAACTAGATTAGATAACCAAGTCGACGTTTTGATTTCTCGGATGAATCCTGCATTTTCTAGCCTGTGTAGCTCGGATGCTATTGCTTTCCTTTTGGGTTCGTCAAATCGTCTCAATGGTTGCTTGACCAGCTTTGCATTAGGATCCACGTTTAGTGCGTGCTCGACGAGTTCCCTGGGAACCCCTGGCATGTCTGAAGGACACCAGGCGAAGATTTCCCAACGCTCACAGAGGAACTCGACGAGCGCACTTTCCTATGCGGGATCCAGGTTTACTGCTATGGAGGTAGTTTTGCTCGGGTCCGTAGGGTGGACCTGGATTTTCTTCGAGTCTTGGGTTGCATCGAAAGCCTGATCTGGCAGGGATCGTCCAACGTCGGGTAGCATGTTGTGGTCAATTTCGCCTTTCAACCTTGCGTATTCTGCTGTCATGCCGAAAGTTTGCGCCAGCCTATTGAACTCTTGGTCACAAGTGTTGGATACTTCGAAGCTGCCTTGTACTATAATTGTTCCTTTAGGTCCTGGGATTTTGAGTGTGAGATATGTATAATGAGGTACTGCCATGAACTTTGCAAATGCTGGACGCCCCAGGATTGCATGATACAGTGAAAGCCAGTCCATGACTTTGAACTCTAACTTTTCTCTGCGACAGTTGCTACTATTGCCAAAGCAAACGTCGAGTTCTATTCTCCCGAGGGGATAATTTGTGCCTCCTGGTACTATTCCGTGGAAGGAGCAATCTGTGGGCTTTAGGCTTTCCAATGAGATGCACATTGCCCTCAGGGTTCTTGCATATATTAAATTTATGCCGCTTCCTGCATCCATGAATACTCGCCCAACATCGTATCCCCCTATTTGCGCATTCAAAACCATGGGCGCGTGCCCTAGCCTTGGTACTTTCCTTGGGTGGTCTGCTCTACTGAACCTGACTGGTTGATCGGACCATTTCAAGTACTCTATTGTGGCTGGTGGTGATGATATTGCTAGATTTACTTATCTAGATATGCTCTTCCGCTCTTTCTTGGACTTTGGCACTGGTTGGATCATTGCAGCTATGTATACTTTTGATTCCAGATGCTTTGCTAGACGCTGCGTTTGATATCCTTGTCTTGTACTCTTTCCTCCCTGACGTGCTCCCTTGTTTTGGTCCATAGCATTTTGCAACCTTAAGAATGTTCTAGAACCCTTCATCTGGTGATTAGAGACCCTCTTCCCATCTAAGTACGTGTAGTGGATGCGACAGGGACCATGGAGCATGTCTTCCACTGACGGGCCGGAGTACTGAGGTTTTTCTGTTCTATGATTGCCTTCTCTCTGAAACTCTCTGCTTTCATAACCTTCCTCGTCTCTTCTTTCATAGCCTGCGGCTAGTTGATTTCGCCTTGCGCGACCATCTTCATTGCGGTACCTTCGCCTTTACCTGCCTGCTCTGTCGACTTCTGGCGAGTGCCCCCTTTTATTGTTGTATGCATCCTCTCCATCGGCGAATCTATTGGCTACTTCCATTAATTCCGATACTGTCATAGGTTTTGTTCTTCCTAGCTCTTCCACGAGGTCCGAACGGCAAAGGCCGGCCGAAAAGGCATCGACTGCCCGCTCATCGGAGACGTCTTCTGCAGAGTTTTTGATTATACTCCACCGCTATATATAGGAGCGCAGAGTTTCCTCTTTCCTCTGCACGCATGACTTGATTTCTTCTAATGACGTTGGGCATTTATATGTCGAACACAAATTTCTTGCAAACTGACTTTCTAGTTCTCCCCAACTCCCGATAGAATCGTTGGGTAGTGTGTTTAACCAGGACCGTGCTGCGCCGGTGAGGTGTAACTGCAGGCTTTGCATTGCCGTTGCTTCCGTTCCTCTGAGTATTTGCACTGCTTGCAGGCAGTTTGATAACCACAGTGTGGGTTCTTGTGACCCATCATACTTTTGCTGATTGTGCGGCAGTTTGAATCCTTTGGGTACCCGCGTTCTGCGAACCCTTCGGGTAAAGCATAGCGCGCCCATCTCTTTTTCGTCGTCTTCATAGTTTTCTTCTCTCCATGCGTGACGCGAGTTCTTTACTCTTGCTTGTGCTATGATATTCCTTGCATCCTCCCTTCGTGCCTTACTTTTTTCGTCGCCTGATGACTCGCTTGTTTGGCTTTGCGAGGGTCGGCGCTTAAAATTTTCCCTTCGCTTCTCCTTGTGATATGTCACCTTTTCCTCTGGAGGGTGTTTCCTTAATTTATCCTCTACTAACCCGCGGCTTCGTATCGTGGCTTGATGTATGTGCTCCCGCGGATCTCTAGGCTCCGGTTGTGCAGTTAGTAGATATGCTTGTGCTGCTACCAATGCTGCCTCTGGCGTTTCTTGCACAAAATCCTCTTCATTATCTGATGGGTGTTCTCTTACGCTTCTTACGCGGCTTTCTTCTCTTGCCCATGTTGTTGTCCTCCTGCTGTGCTTCGGGTCTCTATGCCTTTCTCTGCTGGATTCTGATTTATCGCTGTATTCGTCCCAATATGCTCCACTTGACATGCTGTAGTTTTCTTGGCTTCTTCTTAACTCGTCTTTTTCCTCCCTCAACTTCTTTCTATGTTGATGCAATGCATATTGATATCCCATTAAAACTTCTCTTCTTGAATTGGCGGGTACTTCTGTCCCGTGGTTGATAGCTCAAATGATGATTCTCCACTCCCCGTTGGAGACGTGAATTTTCTCCTTCTGCTTTTTACCGTTGCTTCTTGATTTGTCGACTTGCGTGTCGATTTCTGCATTGTCTGCGTGACCGTTCTCTTCCGCTGCTTCGGTGATAATGACGCATAATTGATGTATGCTCCTGGAGACGTCACTGCTTCCGGTGGTGAGGTCCCTTTGACTATTGTATGATTTATCCGCTGTTACTCCCTCGTCGGGTTCTTCCTGAGTTCCGTCGAGTTCCTTTTTCATGTTTTCTGTTGCTGCGAAGCTGACCAGCGAGTTTACCTCGCTGGAAGAGCCCACTGATGATCCAGACAGTGTGATTGTCTTGGCTTTGCTCGCTGACGGACCTGATTCTGCCAGATCCGAAAAGCGGGTTGAACCCGAAGGTCCGACGTAGAAGCTTAAACTTCCGATCGTCAACTCCATCTTCTGATTTTTGTCGACTTCTGGATTGCTGTTGGCTAAAAGCGAAAAAGCCATCGAATTCATGATTCCAACGCCCAGAGTCCCCACGGTCGGCGCCAATTGACGAGGGTTAACTCGACAAATGTCCAATATGAAGGACTTGGGATCGGGGAAGTAGGGCGTCGGATGAACTCGAAGGTAAAGTCAGTCAAACAAGGTGTGTATCAAAAGTAAACGTGGTGGTGAACTTTGGCTTATTCTCGATCTGTCCCTCACCGTCCTCTCCTAGCCCCTATATATAGGTGGCCAGGTCTCAAGGTACAGGAGGGGTCCGGCACTGATTATAATATCGATATACGACATGAACTCATATCTCGACTAGGATTACACTTGGACACTGATTATCTATACCCTTGTCAGATAGTGAAATACAAGTATTATGGATGATTATAAGTAGTAAATGCAATCTGAAATAAATATCGCTGCGAGCAAACATGTAACAAAACTGAATGTAAACGGTGTTTCAATGCTTAGAAACAAGGCCTAGGGATCATACTTTCACTAGTGGACACTCTCAACAAAGATAACATAATTGAACACATAAATAACTATCTTCACTATGCCACTCTAAACTATTCTCCAATGGATAACGAACACTAATCATGTGTAAGGCTACGAAGCACTCCTCAAAGTTCGCATTTCCCTAAACTAGATTGCCCCACACTATCACCTTGAGCGCACTAGATGGTTCCAACAAACACCAAAAAATCATAGAGCACTAGCCAAAGAGACACACATAATGCGCACACTGTCACCTTCACATCATGGTACAAGGTGTCTCCGGAGATTACAATAATAAAGCACTGGAGTAGCATAATATATGAAGAACAACATCTAACAATTCAACTAGATACAAAGCTCACGATCACATATAGATCATATCATGGGAGAGAGAGATGAACCACATAGCTACCGGTAGAGCCCTCAGCCCCGAGGGAGAACTACTCCCTTCTCATCATGGGAGACACGGTGAAGTCGATGGAGACGGTGGTGGAAGCGATGGAGTCGATAGAGATGGCTCCAGGGGCACTTCCCCGTCCTGGCAGGGTGCCGGAACAAAGACTTCTGTCCCTCGAAATTGGTCTTTGACGGCGGCGGTGCTGCGGAACTTTACTGGGGAAAACACCGATCGATTTAGGGTTTCGGAGTTGGAGGGCTTATATAGGCGGAGAGGCGGCATTAGAGGTGGACCAGGGGGGCCACACCACCCCATGGCGTGGCCAGGAGGGGGGCGTGCCACCGCCTGGTGTGGCTGCTCCCTGGCCCCCCTTCGGCTCTCCTTCGGTCTTCATCTTGCGTCCGAGAAAAATAGGAGGTTCGGGCTTCGTTTCGTCCAATTCCGAGAATATTTCCTGTGTAACTTTTCTGAAACACAAAAATAGCAGAAAACAGGGAACTAGCATTGTGGCATCTTGTCAATAGGTTAGTTCCGGAACATGCATAAAAACGCCACGAAGTGTAACAAAACACAAAGCAAATGGTGCATAAACAAGCATGGAGCATCAAAAATTATAGATACGTTTGAGACGTATCAAGCATCCCCAAGCTTAACTCCTGCTCGTCCTCGAGTACGTAAGTGATAACAAAACAATAATTTTTGAGGTGACATGCACCAACACAATCTTGATCAACGATGTAAAGCGTTGAGTGCTGAGATCAAAGTACTCTAAACATGGGCATAAAAGACATAATCTTGACAATAAAACTTAGCAACCATGTTATAACATGAAAAGTAACACAACAAAAGATCATGAGTAATGATGCATTAAAAGTCAAGTGTGTGTTTCAACCATATAGAAAAACATACCAAAGTGGTTTTCAGCTTGTCCTTCATGGATGCATAGGACACCTTCAAGTTTAAGAGGGCGACTAGATACAAATAATTTAAGAACAAGCAAAACCATAATCTTGAACCAATCAATAATAAATTTTGGGACTATGCACATTAAACTCAGAATGACAACTATGCTCTCTTAGACGGTGCATAAAGGTAGAAGGTGGAGACTCAACATAGAAGTAAAAGAAAGGCCCTTCGCAGAGGGAAGCAGTGATTGCAAGTTTTATAAACCTCCAAAATTTTTGATATTTACTAGCTTTGAGCTCTCATTGCCCCCATCATAGGCATCTTGAATGGTTAAGGTTAATATAAGTACAATTACGAAGCATATGCTTAACAAATCATAAGTTGAAAATCTCATGTCCTGTGAAGTACGAATACCCAAACCTCATGCTACTCGACTTAGGTCCCAAGCAAGTTCTTGTCATTGTAAGCATACATGTATCATCGAGAACTCCAATGGGATACCTCTGGCCCGATGACATGGAACAAGCCCACATCAAAATGACAAGACAAACAGACAATGAACACCTCGGCATCTCTTTTATTTACCATTGGTATAGCTTTTTATTGTGAGATGCGTCGTCGAATGTCCACTATGGGCATGCTATAAATTTCCACCATGAATGATGCATGGCTTAGGTTAGAGGCCCAGGCGTTTCTCTAACACATATACAAACTCCATGAGATCACAAGTTTCCAACTTATTTCACATCGCAGGTATCCATAAACAAAAGATCACGATATCAACCAAATGAGAGAAAGTGCAATGTTGAAAGCTTGCCCCATGACGGCATGGCTGGGCTAACTTCCAACTTGCAAGCATAACGTCAACATAAGAGAGCCACAATGGTCAAATTTATTAAAAGCAAGAAAGTAAAGTGTGCCGTCAGGTTCGTGAGAGCTTTACTGACTAATTTTCACATAACACAAAAAGTTTAATTTGAAGGATAGATAAAAGCAAGACGAATGTGCTTGGAATAGAAAATTGCTAATAGGTAGATATGGTGGACACATCGGAAAACTTTGGTTTTTAGGAGTTGGATGTACGAGAAGTATTCCCTCTCAGTACAAAATGAAGGCTAGCAAAAGACTGGGAGCGACCAACTAAGAGAGCAATAACGGCCATAATCATGCATAGCGACAAAACATCATTAACTGAAGCATAAAGTGATATCACAAATCAAAAACCAAATGATCATAGAGGCTTATGACGACTTGGTAAAGTCAAACATGTTGTAAGCATGCGCCAAGTCAACCCAAATAAAGCAATCAAAGGAGAAAACCACAAAAATATGCTCCCATATAATAAAAACAACGCATGATTCTTTCAAAGGCACATTAAGCAATCTCAGTCATTTGAGACAAGTCATGCTATAGCAAAAACTACTAAGCATACTATAAAAAATAACATCAAGCATGACATGTAAAAGTCTAAGCCACAGTCTAAACAAGCTCCCATTGGTAACACTATAGGCATGAAACTTTTTTCCTCTTTTCCAACACCATTCAAACCTTTTTGAAACAACTCTTTTGAGATGAAAACCAACATAGAATAGTGGTCTAAATGCACCTTGATACAAAGATATAACAAGATATGAACAAAAATCAAGGCGAAAAACGAAAGCTAAACGCCGTACTAGAAAAAGAGAACACTCGTTGAACAAAAATAGTGAAAACTAGAGTGTTCTTGGCAATGAAAACAGAGCGTGTCTCTCTCCGAAACAAACATAATGTGATCCAACCATTTATTGCAGCAAACAAAACAAAATAAAACTGAAAGCAAAAGTAAAGACGCTCCAAGAAAAACGCATAGAATACGAAGTAATAAAAATATAGTGTCTTGAAAGGTGACCTGATTTTTGCCGATGAAAAAGGGGGTGCCTCGGGGGCATCCCCAAGCTTTGACGCTTGTACCTCTTGGATAATTCTTGGGGTGACATGGGCATCCCCAAGCTTGAGCTTTTGTCCATACTTCATCTCATCTCATCTCATCATTCTCCTTTCCCTACACTTGAAAACTTCCTTCATACAAAACTTCACACAATTCTATTAGCAACATTATTGTAAGCATGATAGTAAATCTACTCTTTTGGTTCAGTTTCAAACTCAAATATAACATCCATTAAAGCATAAGCTACTGTAGCAACTTTATCGAAAGTTCCGCGATCAAAAGAACTCAAAAAGAAAGCGATCAAGAGGCAAACATAAATAGTGGCAGAAATCTGTCAAAATAGAACAGCTGACAAAGATCGATTTTTTCGAGGACCTTCTGTTGCTCAAATCGAAAATTGCAAAACTAATAGAAGTTTGGAAATAACCTGGGGCATGTGCACAAGAAATGGCAGATCAAAAAGATATTCTGAGAATTTTCATGAATTTTTACGGTGCAGCGTAGAAATCTGTTTTAGGACAGCAACTTCCCCAAATCTTACCTTCCTCCAATTAGAGGTTCTTCTTGGCACAAAAACAAAATAAAAATGATAAGGAGAGGTCATTACAGTAGTAATAGCTTCCAAGACTCAAAAAAAAGAAAAAGTACTGAAAAGAAAACATTGGGTTATCTCCCAAGAGTGCTTTTCTTTAACGCTTTTGAGCTAGGCGCAGTAATTTGAGAAGATGATCACATAAGTACCGGAAAGAACTTGAAGCAAGAGAGAGCATCAAAAAGCAAATACAAAATAAATTTAAATCTAAACCACTTCCTATGAAAAAGAGTCTTGTAAAGAGACAAGTCATGAAAGCACAAAGTAACTAACATAGGAAGGCAAAACAAGTGTAACTTCAAGAATTCCAACAAAAAGAGGGGAACTTAATAATATTAAGATGCATGAAACCATGTTTCCCTCTCTCATAATAACTTTTAATAGCATCATGAATAGAATTAACAATATAACTATCACATAAAACATTCTTATCATGAGCCACATGCATAAAAGAATTAATACTCCCCACATGAACATAGTCATTCTTAGCAATCATAGTAGGAGCAAATTCAACAAAATAATTATTCTCATCATCAAAAATAGGAGGCATATTGTAATCATACCTTGTTTTCTCCTCAATAGTGGGTGAACTGAATATATCATACTCATCCTTGCAATCATCATAAGCAATAGTAAAGCTATCCTCCAAAGTGTGTTTTGTAAACACATCATCATTGGAAGAAACATGGATAGCACTAATGGTACAACAATTATTAACATCAACATTTTCAGAATTTGTACCAAAAAGATTTTCAATATCAAAAGTAGTGTGCTTTTCCCAATCATGATCACTACTATAGGTAACAGGCATAGGAACATCATCAAGTTCAGACTCATCAAAAACTATAATAGGAGCAACATGCTTAGGGGAAGATACCGTTTCCTCTCTCCTTTTACTCCTCTTCTTCTTCTTCTTATTTTTCACTTCTTTAGGAGGGAGAGGCTTGAAAGGAAGCTTCTCCACATAACCTGGTTTGTTGACAGAAATGATAGAAGAAACTTTGGAGGATTCCTCCTTCTCATTAATAAGAACAAAACACATATTAGTCCTGTCATATTTTGGTAAAGCATCATTTTTTATAACATATTGTATGTAAGTATTTGCATTGCAATCATAAACACAATAAAGATGGCAACCATGCAGAATGCTAATAGTATCAAAAGCACTCATATCTACCAAAGAAGTTTTTCTAGATAACTCTTCACACCCCAAAAATAAAGTAAGCTCATCATGCTGATTGAGGGTGATCTTGTCATCACAATACAAACTTGCAGTACTCATTGGATTAGAAAGGCTACTATCATGGCCGGAGCATTGAAAATTAAAATGACCCACTTTATAGCAAAGTTCACAAATAAAAAGATAGAGGGCACAAACCTTTTCACCGAGCTCATTTAGAGCCTTGTCCCACATTCTAGTTTCTTCATTCCTGTGGTGGATACAATATTCTTCTCTGATGTGATTCTGTTCACAAGGTCTAAGTGCTCCACAAAAATTAACATGCTTATAAGAAATAGTACTTTCAGAAGTTTGAGCATGTTCATTGCAATCATCAATAACAATATCACTTTCCATGCAAATGTCTTTAAAAGGTTCATGATACACATCCCAATTTCCTTTGGGAACATTAATATGGGAAGCAAAGGCTCTAAAGCAATCAACCATAATTTGAGGATCAAGACCATATTTAGCACTAAGCTCTTCAAAATCAGTAGTTTTAGCGGAAGACTTAATGCAATCATACTCATAATTTATACCATATCCATTACCTTTGTTGCTATCCCAATCTTCGATATTGCTTTGAATTGTTTCAAGCAGATCCCACTTGGCGTCAACCTCCTTGCTTGTGAAAGACCCCTCAAAACAGGCATCTAGATAGTCCTTGTAATATCCTGAAAGCCTTGCATAAAAATTATTAATAACAGTATTACGGGGGAGCTCATGAATGGGACATTTGAGCATTAGTGACTTCAATCTTCCCCACACTTGGGCAATGCTTTCTCCATCATGAGGATGAAAATTATAAATATAATTCCTATCTTTATGAACCTCACTAGAAGGATAGAATTTAGAATAAAAGAGAGGTACAATTTCTTCCCAACCAATAGATCGGCCATCCTTCAGCGTCTTATACCATTCCGCAGCTCTGCCCTTTAGTGATAAAGAGAATAACTTCCTCTTAACTTCACCTATAGAAATACCTGCACACTTGAACAACTCGCATAATTCATGTATAAAGAGCAAATGATCACCAGGATGGATAGTTCCATCCCCTAAATAGCAGTTATTCATAGCACGTTCAACAATTTTCATAGGTATTTTAAAAGGATGAGGATCACAAACATCATTAGAATTATCACATATGGGAGATAAAATATCATCAGAACAAATTTTCTCCACTAAAGCTGGGGAACTAAAAATATCATGCTTATCAAAACCAGCTTCCCCAAGCTTAGACCTTTCTACAGCATTAGCAATAATGGTGTTCAAAGAATTCATACAAATAACATTCTATTAGCATGCAAATAAAGCTCCAAAGGTTTTTCAATTTTCTCTTCAAACACTTCAAGTCCTAACTCAGGAAAAATACTATAAAACTCTTTGTTTTCCATTAAGCCTAACTAGTGAAAATAAAAATAAGAAACAAAAAGATATAATTGCAGAATCTAAAGGAAATAACTTTGAGCACCCACACACGAGGATGTGAGTACCTTTTACCTTACCTCCCCGGCAATGGCGCCAGAAAAGAGCTTGATGTCTACGAACGCTTCTATCCTTGTAGACAGTGTTGGGCCTCCAAGTGCAGAGGTTTGTAGAACATCAGTAAGTTTCCCTTAAGTGGATCACCCAAGGTTTATTGAACTCAGGGGGAGGAGGTCAAAGCTATCCCTCTCGAACAACCCTGCAATTACGATACAAGAAGTCTCTTGTGTCCCCAATATACCCAATACACTTGTCAGATGTATAGGTGCACTAGTTCGGCGAAGAGATAGTGAAATACAAGTATTATGGATGATTATAAGTAGTAAATGCAATATGAAATAAATATCGCTGCGAGCAAACATGTAACAAAACTGAATGTAAATGGTGTTTCAATGCTTAGAAACAAGGACTAGGGATCGTACTTTCACTAGTGGACACTCTCAACAAAGATAACATAATTGAACACATAAATAACTATCTTCACTATGCCACTCTAAACTATTCTCCAATGGATAACAAACACTAATCATGTGTAGAGCTACGAAGCACTCCTTAAAGTTCGCATTTCCCCAAACTAGATTGCCCCACACTATCACCTTGAGCGCACTAGATGGTTCCAACAAACACCAACAAATCATAGAGACACTAGCCAAAGAGACACACATAATGTGCACACTGTCACCTTCACATCATGGTACAAGGTGTCTCCGGAGATTACAATAATAAAGCACTGGAGTAGCATAATATATGAAGAATAGCATCTACCAATTCAACTAGATACAAAGCTCACGATCACATATAGATCACATCATGGGAGAGAGAGAGATGAACCACATAGCTACCGGTAGAGCCCTCAGCCCCGGGGGAGAACTACTCCCTCCTCATCATGGGAGACAGCAACATCGATGGAGATGGCAGTGAAGTCGATGGAGACAGCAGTGGAGGAGATGGAGTCGATGGAGATGGCTCTGGGGGCACTTACCCATCCCGGCAAGGTGCCGGAACAGAGACTTCTATCCCCCGAAATTGGTCTTCAATGGCAACAGCGCTGCGGAACTTTACTGGGGAAAACGCCGATCGATTTAGGGTTTCGGAGTCGGAGGGCTTATATAGGCGGAGAGGCGGCGTCAGAGGTGGACCAGGGGGCCCACACCACCCCCTGGCGCGGCCAGGAGGGGGGCGCGCCACCCCCTGGTGTGGCTGCTCCCTGCCCCCCCTTCGGCTCTCCTTCGGTCTTCGTCTTGCGTCCGGGAAAATAGGAGGTTCGGGCTTCGTTTTGTCCAATTCCGAGAATATTTCCTGTGTAACTTTTCTGAAACACAAAAATAGCAGAAAATAGGGAACTGGCAGTGTGGCATCTCGTCAATAGGTTAGTTCCAGAAAACGCATAAAAACGCCACGAAGTGTAACAAAACACAAAGCAAATGGTGCATAAACAAGCATGGAGCATCTAAAATTATAGATATGTTTGAGACGTATCACGGGCCTTTTATTTTCTTAGTTCCTTTTTTTTGGATGTATGCATACAAACTGCCATTAGGGTATTGCGTTGTTGCAGAGGCTGGATTAATTGGTATTTCTCAATATTAATATATACCCTTTATCAAAAAAGTAAAGCTTGGTCGCTATCCTTCCTTCAGCGCTGATCTTCTGTAGATGGACGCTGGTGGAGAGCGACACCACCGCATGGATACTCCCACGAGCACCACTGTATGCCTCCATTGAGAAATGCTTTGGACTCCCAAGCGCAATGTTTCAGACTGCTTCTCCCATCCCAGCACACCTTCCTTCTGTCAGTGGCCCTCTGTTTACTGGCTGGTTTGCGACGAGAAACACACTTTCTGTAGTATTATAGTATTTTTCTTGTTCACTAAAGTCTATCATTCCCAGGTTTCCTTTTCTCGCTACCCATCAACACAACAAAAATTACCTGTGGAAACAACACACAACAAAAAATTTACCTGTGGAAGCAACACAACAAAAATTACCCGTGGAAACAACACAACAAAAATTACCTTGAAATTACTAGATACAAGATGCATGTATCAATATTTGTACCATGGAATTACATAATGGTTAACAAGAACAAACATTGTTGTTTATTTTGTCATGTGATCATTTAACTTAATAAATATCTTGTGTGCTATTGCTCTAAGTCACCTATGCTTCTTTTGGCAACTCATAATTTCATTCATTTAGTTCATTGACAAGCTAGGTTATGGACAATATTGTGCAGAATTGCACATGTAAGTTGTCGTGGGGATGACTTCAAGGGTATGCAAAGGGCAGCGCTGTATGCCGGCTGGCATCCCAGGAGTCTCGACGACGTTAAGCAAGAAAGACCGGCTCCAGCTAAAAGGGCCGGCTATGCCAGCAGCCGGCTGGTGACTCCACCGAGGAGAGCCAGAGCCGGGATACAATGATAAGATTCCTCCAACGGCTGTGTCGCCAAAAGCAGTCTGGCCCCGACAAGATCATCAGGGGCAGAGGACGGGAGTGACGCCCGCCACGACCGGCCTCCACCAACCAGAGAGCAGGAGCCTTCCCCACGAAAGGATCCAAGGCAAAAGGGAGGGCATATGCCTCCCTTTTGCCGGTCCAAGGGGGCAAAAGGCGCTTTATAAAGTGCCACTGCCAGAAGGGGAGAGAGGAGGGCCAGGAGATCACGCCGAAGACGCAGCCGCGGGGAGCCGGCAACCGGGCAGCCGGCCACCTAACCTATAACCAGACCCCCGCCTATATAAGGGGGTCTGGACCCTTAGCCTAGGGGATCGAATCCTTCTCCTTCTTCCTCCTCTAGATGAACAGCTCAAGGAGCACTGTAACCAATGTAAAGCTAATAAGAAGCAGGCAGGAAGTAGGGGCTTTACCTCCATCGTGGAGGGCCCTGAACCTGGGTAACCGAGGTGTCTCCGTTGGCACAATCCCGAGCCAGACCCATCGTCACCACCGTCGAGCCCCTCCGTTAAGCCATCCCCATGGCATATGTCCCCAAATTCCCACGACAGTTGGCGCCTACCGTGGGGCAAAGCGCGGCGACGACCGGAGTCAAGTTTCGGCCGGGATCCCCATCGATCCCCGGCGAGAGGGTTGCCTCCAGCCTCGTCTGGAGGTTTGGCACCCTCGACTGCATCAGCGACAACTTGGCCTGCTTCGGGGACGGATTCGGCGGCAACGGCTCCTTCCTCGACATCGGCAGCCACTGCTTCTACGTCGCTAAGCCCTTCCCGGAGGAGGTAACCGACATCCTCGATCCTCTCAGCGATGGAGGCTCGAGTTGCGGCGAAAGCTGTGACTTCGGCGCCATGGTCGAAGTGATGGCCCTGGGAGATGAGGAGGGCAGTGACCAACCGCGCTACGCGTGCCCGCCGCTCGAATGCCTTCCTCCGCAGGAGCAAAACGCACCACTCCCAGAGCAGCACACCTCGGACGTCGCCGTCATGGACCTACGCGCACCGCTCGACCGCGTCATCGACCCCGCCCGGGTCGCGAAGGCCCTGGAGTAGACGCGCCTCGTCCTCCTCAGCAGGGCGGCCGGGGAGGAGGCGGCCCGGCGTCACATGAGCACCACGCTCCGCGAGTTCTACGACGCGCATGGAGATGCGCCGGACGAGCTTGTCTGCGGCCAGCAGCGCGCCCATGGACTCGACACCGCGGGCCCTAGCTAGGTCCAGCGGTCGCCATCGACAAGCCCAGGCTTCGGAGGGCGCGGACAGGGCGGCCGCGCCCCAAGCGGTAACACCTGAGGACGCCGTGTCCAGCAGGTCGGTGGGGCAGGAGGGCCACGTCTAGTCCTTGCGCCGACGCCAGGGCTGGAGCCTCAAGCTTGCCAGCCAGCCCTGCACATCCATCTGTGGCTTGACCACATGAAGAAGCTTCCCAAGGGATCTGCTAGCTCAAAGCGAGCGGCCATCGACCAAGAAGGCCCGGGGTCTGCGGGCGACGGTCAGGGGCGCAAGGAGGGCAAGTACACCCTCGATGCTGCCCTTGACCAGCCCTGCAAGTTCCATAGCACCCCCGGCAGGGAAGCGACCCACTCCATGCATCAGTGCCGCTTTATGAGAGAGCTGGAGCAGCGCGCTCGGCAGCTCCCTGGAGGCCTGCAAGCGCAGCCGGCTGGAGGTCAGGAGGACTAGCAGCATGAGCCGTCTGCGGAAGATCCGGATCAAGGTGAGGAGGACTTTCCGGCAGATGTTGAGCAGTACCACATCTTCACTACTCCGGGCAAAGACAAAAGGAACGACCTTTGGCATGAGGCAGAGATGAACGCCGTCATGCCTGCAGAGGCCCAGTTCATGCACTGGTCCGAGGCGGCCATCACCTGGGGACGCGAGGACCATCCGCGACTGATGCCCAGTCCTGGAGAGTATGCTCTGGTCTTGGACCCCATCATACATCCGATACGCATACGTGCTGGTTCTCCCGCGTGCTCATCGACGGTGGCAGCAGCATCAACCTTCTCTACCGAAGCTCACTAGAGAAGTTGGGCATCCCGCTTGCCCAGCTGAAGCCAAGCTGGCTCACCTTCCATGGCATCGTGCCTGGGCACTCGTGCACCCCTTTGGGCAAGGTGCAGCTGGAGGTTCTCTTCGGGGAGAAGGGAAATAGCTGCCGCGAGCCCATCTGGTTCGAGGTGGTGGACATTAGCAGTCCTTACCATGCTTTGCTTGGCCGCCCGGCTCTGGCAAAGTTCATGGCGGTGCCGCACTACGCCTACCTGAAGATGAAGCTCCCAGGGCCTAAGGGCGTGATCACTATCACGGGAAGCTTCAAGAAGTCCCTGGCGTGTGCCAAGGAGAGCTCGCAACTGGCGGAGGCGTTGGTCATCGCCGAGGAGAAGCGGCAACTCCTCCATCACGTGGAGCTAACCCAGCAAGATGTGCCAGCTCGCCAGTCACCGGTGGAGCAGTTCAAGCCGGCTAATGACACCAAGAAGATCCTACTGGATGAGAGTGATCCCTCCAAGTACGTCATGATCGGCACCGGCCTTTCTGCTAAATAGGAAAGCCAGCTCACCAGCTTCCTCCGTGAGAATCGGGACATCTTTACATGGTCTCCAAAGGACATGCCAGGTGTGCCGAGGGAGCTGGCTGAGCACTCACTCAACGTCCGGCCGGATGCCAAGCCGGTCAAACAACCATTGCGGCGCTTTGCAGAAGAGAAAAGGAAAGCCATTGGCGAGGAGATTGCCCGGTGCTACTCGTTGATAGCGCCAGAAAAGAGGCTGCTGGCGTGTAGTTGACGTGGAGCAGTAAGTCCTTGTGCGTGGTGAATGACCAGCCCGTTCACTACACCACAACACTAGATTCCCAACAGACATTGGTCGGCAAAAGTCAAAATTATCAACAGATTCTTGGTCGGGAAAGATCTTGTCAAACTATCGGTCGGAAAAGCTCGTATATAACAACAAACTGTCGGTCGGGATTGTTTCATCTTTTTGTGTCAAACGATCAGTCGGCAATGTCTGTATACCGACCGACGGTAGGCTGTTACCTAGACCGATGCGCGCCCAGCTCGAAAATTATCACCAATATTTGGCCAGCCCGTCGAGACCCGTCGGCGGTGCGAAAACTAGCGCCAATATTTGGCCCAGCGCGCGCGAGACCCCATTATTTCCCTCCCCCGCCCACACTAAAATCTCAAAACAGAAGAAAAAGATATCTCCTGCAGCCCTAAATCCCAAATCCATCCGCCTCTCCCTCGAGCTCTCCGGCGCCTCTCCCCGAGCTCACCGGCCTCTCCACAGGGCATACGCCGCCTAACCGCCCTGCCAAACCTGTCCATGCACCACCCCCACACGCTCAACTGTCTCCGCTGCCCAAGATGCTCTCCCTCGGCGGCGGCGGCCGACCGGTGAGCCACGACCTGCCCCGCCCTTCGCTTCCATCCAGTGTCTGTTTGTAGGCTGTTGTTGTTGCTGACCACACCAAGCTGCAGCCCGTGGGGATTCTCTCTACATGCGCTAGCTAGTTTACATCTGGTTTGTGTGAATCTGATATGCTACTGCTGCTTCCTTGTTTACGCCTGGTGATTCAATCCTCTATTTTTCTCAATAATGCAATCATCAGTGAAATGGTACTGCTTAGCCTCAACCAGGTTATCTTTTAACGGCATGTTTTTAGGTGATTTTGAATAGATAACGCCAATCTATTGTTGACTAATATTAATTAGTCCCTTTGTTGCTCAGTAAACCAACTGGTCTCTAACAAAGTGAAATGTTTGAAGGAATTAAGAATAAAACTATAATTTCAGCAATGGATATTTTGTGATTTGGAGCTGCTTGACCGAGTAATGCAGGCGCTTGAGAATCTGTATTTTGATGCCTTAAGAGCAAATCAATTTATTATGATATCGGTATCTTACTTTGGTACTGATTAGTATTAATATATAGTGCATCAGTAGGCAATGCATTAACCTAATTTATTGTCGTGGGAGTCTTAAAAGTTGGGAAAATCATGATTTATTTGCAAATTTGGTGCAATTTTGAAGTTGAAATGTTTAGGTAGGAAAAGTGAAATCATATGTACTAAATCCAACAAAAACATGTGTATTTCGTTTTAGGCGAGAACTTGTGTAATCAGAAGTAGGCACCATCTTTGCCCAAGATTTGGCCCTCATTTATAAACTGCTATATTTGCATCCTTAGCTAGTTTCTCATCTCCCTAATTTATAAGCAGCCAGTAGTCTATTGCTGGTCATTACTTACTAGTAGAATATTTTTTTGGCACTGTTTTCTTAAAATTAGTAGAGCCTAATCTATGTTGTGTAATTGTTGGGTTACTAGGATTATTGATCCTGGTGACTCATGAGTTCCTGGCTGTGGTGCAACAAGCCTTCTCCGTGCCTCTCGCTGTCTCCTCACCAGTTGGTCTACTATTGTTATACCATAATTAGAAGAGATGCTACGCTGTCATATCAATATGATGATTTATGATATATTGACGATGGTGTTGTATCAGTATTGACAAGGTAGTCACCATTCCTGTGTGTTTTCTGCACACATTTTTGTTGTTGTTGTACGTGTTATGCTGACTCATGATAATTTTGCTAGATGAAGCCCTACAAGCCACGTGCATTTGCCTCATCCTGCCAAGGTATTTCAGTTAATCTTTTGAAAATCTATACTTTCTCACATTTCTATAGTACATGCTCTGCTGAAGTGCCATAAAGCATGTCGATTCTAGCAACTTGCATTCTTGGTTATTTAGATACAAATTTTGCTTTTGATAAGCAATCTTCACTAGAAATTATCACTCTGATCAACAATTGAGAGCGCCTCATCTCACCATGCTAAAGCTGTATAAAATTCTTGTCCAGGCCAACCAAATGTAATTGTTTACCAGAGTCAGGGAGAAATGTGGAAATTGGCTCTGGAGATTCCACATCCATTACCTGGACTTTTCCTTCTCTGTAGTTTAAATCACCAATTCTCATCACATTAATATGTAAATCACTGCCTAATATGCAAAGCTAGCATTGACTTTTATTTCTTTGTAGTTTAAATCACTGCCAGAACTTTGAGCAGACTCTCAACTTTGCATCTATTGATCAGTATCCTTGTACATATCTAGTTTAAATCCGCGTGGCGGGGCCGACCGAGGCGCGGGTCATGAAGCACAAGGCGTGGCTACGCGTCGTCGCGGTGAAGGTCAAGGCGGACGTGGGAGGTGGACGTGGACGCGCTCGGGGGCCGGCGGAGCTACCGGACTTCGCCGTGGCACTCGACGTGCTCAGGGTCGACGTCCTCTGCCGCATCGCCAAGGCTCTGAAACCACCGCGGTGGTGGCGGTAGTGGTTCTTAGCCGCCCTGGGGATCGGCCGATCGGGACAGCAGTACGTAGCTCCGTTCGTTTAGACCATCAAGTTACTGCATTGCTTGCTTAATCAGGCCATCGTTTGGGATTGGGATAGCAGTTCGTAGATGCATATAACTGATGTTACAGAGTTTAGCTTGTTTCTTCTACATACTAGTACATTGCCTTGTAGATTGCAGAGATACATCTCGGCTGGTGAAATTTCCTGCTGCCTCTGTGAGCTTGTTCTTCAGTGTTTTGATTACTGAATCTGAATAACACGTGATTAGTTTTGACCTGCTAAAACAAATTATGGCTCTTTGTTCGTAGATGCATATTACTCTCTTATCAAATTTCAGCATTTTGTTCCTAAAATGAAATCAACAGAATGTAAAATCATGAATTTAGTACTGGTGCCGAGATTCAGAGAAAGTAACATCATGCCATGATTACAGTTAAATTTAACTCAGTTTTCTGCAAATGATTCAGAGAAAGTAAATAAAGCTGTATTTTACGAAACTACGACTCTTTGTTGACAAAAGCATTCTGTATATTTTGACTGGCATAGAGTTCTTTTTATTTTTATAATAACACCAAAATACATGTTGGTTACCATCAGATCATGCTGGTACCATTGCATCTACTCTATCTGCACTATTTGATCTATGTTTATTCATATGCATTTAACTAGCTATGATCAGCAATAATTTCTAAACTGCACTTGTGATCATATTTATCCATAGCGAAACAGTATTGGTACATTTGTTCAGAAGAAAGATTGAAGAATTCCTACTGAACTAAATCATCCATAGCTGAATAAATCCATTACATAGCGGCATTACTACTGAACTTTTGTTCCTCAAACTATTCCTTGGAAAATCTTTTGTTGGAAGGGTGCTGCCAATGGTGGAACAATGATGCTAAAATATATTGGCCAAGTCAGATAGCTAGATAATCAGAACATAAACGCACTATTTGATCTCTGTTTATTCATATGCATTTAACTAGCTATGATCAGCAATTGCATTTGAAGTGTTGAACTATGAATTCATTATTTATCAGATTGAACTCCTTTTGTTTATTAGTTTTTTATGCGATTCCTTTATAATTCATTGAAGGTGTTAAACTGGAGCCAACATCAAAGAAGGGTTATGGTATCCACTTGTCCTTTTTGGCTACATTCAAGTCTGGTGTACATTGATAATTTTGCAAGTTCCTTGCAATGATCTTTCCCTTAGAGCAGCAGCCTATATACATCATACTTACAGGTCACATTGAAATGTGTAGGGAGGCTAGTAGGGACCATAAACTAGCACTGCTCGCAGAAGAAATGGATGTATCCATGTGCTAGCAACTCTTGCCAGCACTAGCATTCGCAATTAGAAACATCATGCCATGGTTACAGTTAAATTTAACTAAGTTTTATGCAAATGATTCAGAGAAAGTAAGTAAAGCTGTATTTGACTCACAACAGTAGCTGTAGATAAATTCAGAGAAAGTAAATAAAGCAGTACATTCATTCTTTTGTTAGTTCAGAACTTGGAGTAGCTCAGTGAATGTCACTGCAGTTCAGAACTTGGTGATTCTCATTCTCTTTACTTGAATTATGTTGCTCAATTCATTAACTCCTCTCAGAACAACTATAGCAACTTGTACCTTTTTGATTTTCAGAGAGGAACTCTGAATTAGTACTGATGCAGCAGGAGAGCAGCGGCTGGAGCAAGTAGGTGCTGGACAGGAGCACCGGCTGGAGCAAGCTAGACAGTAGTAGAGCACCGACTGGAGCGAGCAGGCAGGTAGTGCGCAGGCAGGAGGGCGGCAAGCAGGTAGGTGTGCGCAGGCAGGAGGGCTGGCAAGCAGGTAGGCGTGTGCAGGAGCAGGCCTTCCCCTCCCTGCTACAGTACAGACCTGGCCGTGCAGGAGCGGACCGGGAGCTCGATGTGTTGTGCAGGTGCGGCTGCTGGGCCTGGCGCCGGCAGAGCAGAGCCGGAGCTCGATGTGCTGGAGCCGGCGGCCGGATCCTGCTGCTGGAGGTGGAGTTCTTGGTCGAGGAGGAGGCTGAGATCCTAGTCGAGCAGGCGGCGGCGGACGACGAGGTACGGCCGGGGCAGGGCTGGGGTAGGCCGGAGACGGACAGGGAAGGTTGTGACTTCTGATTTCAGATTCAAGGACCCTGGTGGTAAAGAATTGAAATTATAGGTTTTTTTTTTTTTGCAAAACGTAATTAGAACGTGTCAGCTGGAGGGAGTATCATTTTGTAAACCTGATCATGTGGTAATCAGTTAGCTATCATTTTGCAATCTTGAATATGTGAGTTGTGAACAGATGAATACAATCAGTATTGTATGAATAAATGCATATCATTATTGGTTGTTGTGGTTTAATTCCGCTTTGTGTTTGCTTGTACATTTGTTGTGGAATATGTGGGCCTGACTGATTTTTGGCTGTCAAATATCTAAAATATATGTGGAATTACCTAAGCTAGTATATGTAGCTGAAAGTTGGTTGGGATTGAGTCTTACGGCTTACAGTTGGTCGGGAAAGACCGATGGCAGTGCTGTTGGTACGTTAGTCGGTCGGGAAAGAAATGTCGGTTGGCAATGAAATGTTGGTCGGGAAAGCTTGAGCACTAGTGTCAGACAATCGGTCGGCAAATAAACGTTGGTCGGGAAAGACCTTTGCCGACCGGACTTACAGTGACAGACAAGGTTGGTCGGCAAAACACATTCCCAACCAACATTCTGTTGGTGCAAGCGGCTTTCCCGACCAATTTGTCTGTTGGGAATATTGTGTTGTGGTGTAGTGGTTGGGAACCCCAAGAGGAAGGTATGATGAGTATAACAGCTAGTTTTCCCTCAGTTAAGATACCAAGGTTTATCGATCAGGAGAGGAGAGACGGTGACGACTGAAGGTAATGCGGAACCTGCACACACACAACCAAATACTTTGCTCCCAACTTGCGATGAGGTTGTCAATCTCACCGGTTTGCTTGAAACAAAGATTATGAGCGTATCGAGTGGAAAATAATATATTATGCGAGTAAAGTAAACAGTACGAGTAAAGTAAACAGGTGATAGCAATATGATGTAAATAGGACCGGGGTCCACAGTTCACTAGTGGTGTCTCTCCATAGATAAAATAGCACATGCTGGGTAAACAAATTACAGTTGGGCAATTGATAGAATAAAGATAACGTGATATGTCAAGAAGATCACTATGAAATTTACTCTGGGCATTACAACAAAATACATAGACCGCCATCCAACTGCATCTATGACTAATAATCCACTCCCGGGGATATCAATCCGAACACCCCAGTAGTATTAAGTTGCGAACAACAGATAATTGCATTAAGCAAAGTGTGTAATGTAAACAAAGCATATGCCCTTGAGCATATGAATGTTGTTTTCTCCCTAGTAGCAACAGCACATCTACCACCTTAGAGGTTTCTGTCACTCCCCCAGGTGAAATAGAGGCATGAACCCACTATCGAGCATAAATACCCCCTCTTGGAGTCACTAGCAACTACTCGGCCAAGATAGCTACTAACAACGGAGAGCATGCAAGATCATAAACAACATAGAGATAACAAAAGATAATATTCAGTACAGCAACTTAATCATAAACACCAATATTCATCGGATCCCAACAAACCAAACATGTAGAATTACATAACGGTGATCTCAATCATGTAGGGCAGCTCATGAGATCTAAACATGAAGCACATGGTGGAGAAGACAACCATCTAGCTACTGCTATGGACCCATAGTCCAAGGTAGACAACTCACTCATCGCTCCGGAGGCAAGCATGGCGATGAAGAAGACCTCCGGTGGCGATTCCCCTCTCCGGCAGGGTGCCGGGAAGAGCTTCTGGACCCTCCCGATCTTCGGGTCGACGGCGGCGGCGGATCGCGATGTGTTCTGGAAATCTGATCGGGTACTTAGGTTTTTTCCGTCGGGGGGTCTTTATAGGCGAAGGGTCGATGTCAGAGGAGGGGCCAGGCTCCCTCACATGGGGCCCGCGCGGCCAGGGGCCTGGCCGCGCCGCCCCTATGTGTGGGGCCCTGGTGGCCCCCCTCCTACTTCTCTTCGGATCTCTGGAAGCTTCCGGGTAAAATAAGACTTCAGGAACTTGTTTCGTCCAATTCCGAGAATATTTCCTGTGTATCACTTCTGAAACACAAAAACAGCAGAAAACAGGAAACTGGCACTGTGGCAACTCGTTAATAGGTTAGTTCCGGAAAATGCATAAAAGTGCCACTAAGTGTAACGAAACAATAGGCAAATGGTGTAAAACAAGCATGGAGCATCAAAAATTATAGATACGTTGGAGACGTATCAAGCATCCCCAAGCTTAACTCTTGCTCGTCCTCGAGTAGGTAAGTGATAACAAAAGAATAATTTTTGAGGTGACATGCACCTACACAATCTTGATCATATATGTAAGCATTTGTGAGCTGGGATCATAAGAACTTAAAACATGGGCATGAAGATATAATCATGACAATAAGAAACTTAGCAACCATGTTGTAAACATGTAAATGAACACAAACAAAAGATCATGATAATGAAACAATGAAAGTCAAACGTGTGTTCAAATCATAAGGAAAAAACATACAAATGGTTTTCAGCTTGTCCTTCAAAGAGAGCAAAACATAAATGCATAGGACACCTCAAAGTTTAAGAGGGCGACTAGATACAAATAATTTAAGAACAAGTGAAACCAATCATCATGAATCAATCAATGAACTTTGGGACAATGCATATCACACTAAGAATGACAACTATGCTCTCTTAATGGTGCATAAAGAAAGAAGGTGGTGACTCAACATAAAAGTAAAAGAAAGGCCCTTCGCAGAGGGAAGCAGTGATTGCAAGTTTTATAACCTTCAAAAATTATGGTACTTACCGGCTTTGAGCTCTCATTGCCCCCATCATAAGCATCTTGAATGGTTAAAGTTAATGCGGGAACAATTATGATGCATATGCTTGACAAATCATAAGTTGAAAACCTCGTGCCCCGTGAATACGAGTACCCAAACCTCATGCTACTTTACTTAGAGTCCCAAGCAAGGCTCTTGTCATTGTAAGTATATGCATATCATTGAGAACCGCCAATGGGGTACCTCCGTGCCCGATGACATGGAACAAGCCCACACCAAAATGACAGGACAAGCAGACAATGAACACCTCGACATCTCTTTTATTTGCCCTTTGTTTAGCTTTTTATTGTGAGATGCGTCGTCGAATGTTCACCATGGGTATGCTGCAAATTTCCACCATGAATTATGCATGGCTTAGATTGGCGGCCCGGCGTTTCCCTAACACATATACAAACTCCATGATCCCCACAAGATTCCCAATTCATTTCACACCACGGGCATCCATAAACAAAAGATCACGATATCAACTCAAATAAGAAGTGCAATGTTGAAAGCTTGCCCCATGACAGCATGGATGGGCTAGAATCCAACTTACAACTTGCAAGCATAACAACTCAACATAAGAGACCACAATGTCAAATTTTTAAGACCATGAAAAAGTAAAGTGTGCCTTCCGGTTCGTGAGAGCTTTACTGACCGAATTTCGCATAACACTGGTAAGAGTTTAATTTGAAGAGAAAATAAAAGCAAGTCAAATTTACTTGGAATAGCAAATTGCTAGTAGGTATGTATGGTGGACACTTTGGAAAACTTTGGCTTTTAGGAGTTGGATGCACGAGTAGAGCTCATACTCGGTACAAGGCGAGGGCTAGCAAAAGACTGGGAGCGACCAACTAAGAGAGCAGTAATGGCCATAATCATGCAAAGCGACAAAGCGACATTAAAAGAAGCATAAGATGGCATCAAAAGTCAAAAACTAAATGATCATGAAGGCTATTGGCGACTTTGTAAGAGTCTAACATGTGTGAGCATGCGCCAAGTCAACCCAAATAAAGCATCAAGGAGAAAACCAAAATAATGCTTCCATACAATAAAAACAACGCATGATTTTTTCAAAGGCTCATTAAGCAATCTCAGTTATTTGAGACAAGTCATGCTACAGCAAAACCACTAAGCATACTATCAAAAAGACATCAAGCATGACATGAAAAAGCCTAAGCCGCAGTCTACACAAGCTCCTTCTTGTACCACTATTTTGCACAAAGCTTTTTCTCTTTTCCAACACCATTTGAAATTTTTGTAAACACCTCTTTTGATGAAAACCAATAAAGATCAGAGCCAAAAATACACCTTGATGAAAAGATATGAAAAGGTCTGAACGCAAATCAAGGCGAAAACGAAAACCAAAAGCAGTAGCAGAAAAAGAAGAACACTCGGTGAAATTGTAAGAATGAAAAACGGAGTGTTCTTTGCAAATGAAAACGAGTACATCTCCTCCAAAAGAAATTTGTTGGGGTCCAACCATTTATTGCAGCAAACAAACAAACTAAACCAACTAAGAAAACTAAAACAACTGACGCTCCAAGAAAAACACATAGTGCATGAAGCAATAAAAATATAGTGTTTTGAAAGGTGACCTGATTTTTGCCGATGAAGAAGGGGTGCCTCAGGGGCATCCCCAAGCTTTGACGCTTGTACTTCTTGGATATTTCTTGGGGTGATGCATGGGCATCCCCAAGCTTGAGCTTTTGTCCATTCCTCAACTCATCTCATCATTCTCCAATCCCTACACTTGAAAACTTCCTTCATACAAAACTAAACACAATTCTATTAGCAACATTAGTGTAAGCATAACATATAATCAATCCTCTATTTGCTTCAGGTTTCAACTCAAAACCACCACATATATAGCAAATACTACTGTAGCAACCTCCCCAAAAGTTCCGTGATCACAAGAACTCAAAAGAAAGCGATAAAGTGGCAAACACAAATATTGGCAGAAATCTGTCAAAACTGAACAGCTGACAAAGGTCGAATTTTTGAGGGATTTTCTGTTGCTCAAATCAAAAAGTGTTCAACTAACAAAAGTTTGGATATAACCTGTGGAATATGTACAAGAAATAGCAGGTCCAAAAGATAAACATAGAATTTTCACGAATTTTTACGGTGCAGCACCGAAAACAGTTTCAGGACAGCAACATCCCTAAATCTTTACCTCACTCAAATTAGAGGCTTCTCTTGGCACAAAAACGAAATAACCAAGATAAGGAGCGGTCATTACAGTAGTAATGACTTCCAAGACTCAAATAAAAAGAAAAAGTACTGAAAAGAAAACATTGGGTTATCTCCCAAGAGTGCTTTTCTTTAACGCCTTTGAGCTAGGCGCAGAAAATTGCGAATCAAGTATTTTCAGCAGAAGCATTAAGATCAACAGCAGAGGTCTTGTCAATAAGGCATTGTATTTCATCCACATAAGTTTTTGAAGACCCTTTGTGATCATGCTTTGGTACACTATTCTCATCAAAAAGATTTTCAGGACAAATCCAGTCAAAATTATTTTCGAAAGCTTCACTCAATCCCAAAAGCTTGCAAGGTATAGGTATCTCGGCCCCTTCATTATTTGTACTAATAACCGTTATAGGTGAACCGAGTTTATTAAAACGTTTAAGAACTTTCCTAGCTTCAATAACGACATCCTTAAATTCTAGGCGCAAAGTTTCCAAGATAAAAGCTTTCTTTTCGGGATCCTCAATTTCATGAAGCTTAAGGAACATATATTGCATAAAAGGATTTAGACTAGCAAACCTAGTTTCCAACATGTCAATTAAATAAACAGAAGCAACTTCAATACTAGGAGCAAGCTCAACCATAGACTTTTCCTCAACTTCCTTATGCATACTAATGTGATTAAAGAACTCCTCAATGTTACTTTTGCCAATAATCGAACCACTACCTACTGAGAGGTCCTCTAGAACGAACTTAGGGATCAACATGATAAACTAAAGTAAAGAAATAACAACTACCAAGGATTCTAATTTTTTTTTGGGTTTTTCATATAAAAACGATGCAGGTAAAATAAATAAAGTAAAGCAAAACAATAACAAAGTAAAGGATGTGTGTGCGAAAAACTCCCCTCGCAGAAGTCTTCTCTTCCTCCCCGGCAACGGCGCCAGAAAAGGAGCTGCTACTCGTTGATAGCGCCAGAAAAGAGGCTGCTGGCGTGTAGTTGACGTGGAGTAGTAAGTCCTTGTGCGTGGTGAATGACCAGCCCGTTGGGAACCCCAAGAGGAAGGTATGATGAGTATGGCAGCTAGTTTTCCCTCAGTTAAGATACCAAGGTTTATCGATCAGGAGAGGAGAGACGGTGACGACTGAAGGTAATGTGGAACCTGCACACACACAACCAAATACTTTGCTCCCAACTTGCGATGAGGTTGTCAATCTCACCGGTTTGCTTGAAACAAAGATTATGAGCGTATCGAGTGGAAAATAATATAGTATGCGAGTAAAGTAAATAGTATGAGTAAAGTAAACATGTGATAGCAATATGATGTAAATAGGACCGGGGTCCACAGTTCACTAGTGGTGTCTCTCCATAGATAAAATAGCACATGCTGGGTAAACAAATTACAGTTGGGCAATTGATAGAATAAAGATAACGTGATATGTCAAGAAGATCACTATGAGATTTACTCTAGGCATTACAACAAAATACATAGACCACCATCCAACTGCATCTATGACTAATAATCCACTCCCGGGGATATCAATCCGAACACCCCAGTAGTATTAAGTTGCGAACAACAGATAATTGCATTAAGCAAAGTTTGTAATGTAAACAAAGCATATGCCCTTGAGCATATGAATGTTGTTTTCTCCCTAGTAGCAACAACACATCTACCACCTTAGAGGTTTCTGTCACTCCCCCAGGTGAAATAGAGGCATGAACCCACTATCGAGCATAAATACCCCCTCTTGGAGTCACTAGCAACTACTCGGCCAAGATAGCTGCTAACAACGGAGAGCATGCAAGATCATAAACAACATAGAGATAACAAAAGATAATATTCAGTACAGCAAGTTAATCATAAACACCAATATTTATCGGATCCCTACAAACCAAACATGTAGAATTACATAACGGTGATCTCAATCATGTAGGGCAGCTCATGAGATCTAAACATGAAGCACATGGTGGAGAAGACAACCATCTAGCTACTGCTATGGACCCATAGTCCAAGGTATACTACTCACTCATCGCTCCGGAGGCAAGCATGGCGATGAAGAAGACCTCCGGTGGCGATTCCCCTCTCCAGCAGGGTGCCGGGAAGAGCTTCTGGACCCTCCCGATCTTCGGGTCGATGGCGGCGGCGGATCGCGATGTGTTCTGGAAATCTGATCGGGTACTTAGGTTTTTTCCGTCGGGGGTCTTTATAGGCGAAGGGTCGATGTCAGAGGAGGGGCCAGGCTCCCTCACACGGGGCCCGCGCGGCCAGGGGCCTGGCCGCGCCGCCCCTGTGTGTGGGGCCCTGGTGGCCCCCCTCCTACTTCTCTTCGGATCTCTGGAAGCTTCCAGGTAAAATAAGACTTCAGGAACTTGTTTCGTCCAATTCCAAGAATATTTCCTGTGTATCACTTCTATAACACAAAAACAGCAGAAAACAGGAAACTGGCACTGTGGCAACTCGTTAATAGGTTAGTTCCGGAAAATGCATAAAAGTGCCACTAAGTGTAACGAAACAATAGGCAAATGGTGTAAAAACAAGCATGGAGCATCAAAAATTATAGATACGTTGGAGACGTATCACCCGGCTCCTCGCAGACGGCTTCATCATGGAGGTGTTCTACCCTGATTGGCTAGCGAACCCAGTCTTGGTCCTGAAGAAGAACAACACTTGGCGTATGTGTATCGACTACACCAGCCTCAACAAGGCTTGCCCCAAGGATCCCTTCGCGTTGCCATGCATCGACCAGGTGATCGACTCCACAGCCGGCTGCGACCTGTTGTCCTTCCTAGACGCCTATTCAGGCTATCACCAGATCCTGCTCTACCAGCCGGATCAGATCAAGACATCCTTCATCACCCCATATGGAGCTTATTGCTATGTCACTATGCCATTCGGCTTGAAGAACGCTGGAGCAACTTACCAGTGAACCATGCAGCGGTGTCTGCGGGGGCAGATTGGCCGGAATGTACACGCTTATGTGGACGACGTGGTGGTGAAGACTAAGCAGATGGGCACGCTCCTGGACAATCTCAAGGAGACCTTTGCCAACCTGCGGCGCTATCGCATGAAGCTCAATCCTGAGAAGTGCACCTTTCGCATGCCGGCTGGACAGCTACTAGGTTACATCGTTTCCCAGCGAGGGATTGAGGCTAACCCCTCGAAGATAAAAGCCATCGAGACCCTAGAGCTGCCCACCCAGCTCAGGGACGTGCAGAAGTTTGCTGGGTGCTTGGCCTCGCTCAGCCGGTTTGTCAGCCGGCTCGGGGAGAAGGCCATGCCGTTGTACCAGCTGATGAAGAAGACGGACCATTTCGTTTGGTCCCAGCGTGCTGATGATGCCTTCAATGACCTCAAACGAGCCATGTCTACCGCACCAATCTTGGCAGCGCCGGCTCTGCGAGAACCAATGCTGCTCTACATCGCAGCTACTCCAAGGGTCATCAGCGTCATGATCGTGGTGGAGCATACCGAGGAGGGCAAGGAGCTGCCAGTTCAGCGCCCAGTGTAGTACTTGAGTGAGGTGCTCACTCTCTCCAAGCAGAACTACCCGCACTACCAGAAGGTTGCTTACGACGTGTACATGGCGGCCAAGAAGCTGAAGCACTACTTCGAGGAGCACCCCATCATGGTGGTGAGCACCACCCCGCTTTCAGAGATCATAGGGTGCAAGGATGCAACCGGCAGGGTGGCCAAATGGGCGATTGAGCTTGCAGCTCACACCATTCAATACAAGCCCAGAACGACGATCAAGTCCCAAATCATAGCTGACTTCTTCGCCGATTGGGGAGAGCACCAATACCTACCGCCGGCTCCAGACTCCACCCATTGGCGCATGCACTTTGATGGCTCCAAGATGCTCGATGGCGTGGGAGCCGGCGTCGTCCTCACCTCTCCTAAGGGAGACAAGCTGTAGTACATGCTGTAGATGCATTTCCGCGCGTCGAACAACGTCGCGGAATACGAAGCCCTGGTGCATGGGCTCCAGCTGGCCAAAGAGATCGGCATCCGGAGGATCCTCTGCTTCAGAGACTCCGACCTGGTGGTGCACCAGGACTCTAGGGAATGGGACGCCAAGGACGCCAACATGGCCTCCTACCGCTTCTACGTGCAGCAGCTCTGCGGATTCTTCGAGGGCTGCGAGTTCCATCACGTCCCGAGGGCAAACAACGATGAGGCAGATCGCTTGTCCAAGATCGGCTCCACCAGGCAAAGCATCCCGGCTGGGGTGTCATTGGAGATCATCCGCAAGCCATCCATCAAGCCTTCGCCGGAGTCTACCTCCATCTTTGTGCCCGGAGACCCCACTCTGGCTCAGGCGCCACCACCGGACTCAGGGGCTGCCGCCTCGGGGCTGAAGGAAGCAGCCGGCCAGCGCAGCCGGCTCGACGAAGGACTCGGGGGCTGCCATCTCCGGACCAGCTCCCATAGCCGGCCAACTAGGCGAAGCCGGCACGACGGAGGACCCAGGGGCTGCTGATCCCCTGGTCGCCAGCGTCTTCCACATATGAGAGATACCATCCTGGGCAGAGCCGTTCTCCAACTACCTCGTCACTGGAGACCTGCCTCAAGATGAAGCAGAAGCTAGGCGAATTCAATGTCGCGCGATGGCGTACACCATCATCAATAGTGAACTGTACAAGCGCAGCGTGTCTGGGATCTTCCAGAAGTGCATCGAGCCGGAGGAAGGGATAGAGCTGCTGAGAAAAATACATCAAGGGGAGTGCGGGCACCATGCATCTTCCAGGGCTTTGGTGGCTAAAGCTTTCCGTCATGGCTTCTACTGGCTGACGGCCCAGAAGGACGCAGAGCAGTTAGTGAAGCACTGCAACGGCTGCCAGCGTTTCTCCAAGCATCGGCACACTCTGGCGGCAGCCCTGAAGACCATCCCGCTCACTTGTCCATTTGCTGTCTGGGGTCTGTACATGGTAGGACCATTCAAAACAGCACCCGGGGGCTTGACGCATCTGTTGGTCGCAGTGGACAAGTTCACCAAGTGGATCGAAGCAAAGCCAATTAAAAAACTTGATGGCTCGTCCACCATCAAGTTCTTCAACGAGATCATCACAAGATACGGAGTCCCCCACAGCATCATCACTGATAACGGGACAAACTTTGCAAAGGGAGTCTTCGCAGAGTACTGTGGCCATAAAGGCATCCGGCTGGACTTGGCGTCGGTGGCGCATCCTCAGTCCAATGGGCAAGTGGAGAAAGCAAATGGGTTGGTCCTGGCCAGCATCAGACCAAGACTGGTCGAACCTCTCGAGCGTTCAGCTGGCTTTTGGGTTGAAGAACTGCCCTCAGTGCTCTGGAGCCTGCGCACTACCCCAAATCATTCTGTCAGCTTCACACCGTTCTTCCTGGTCTATGGAGCCAAAGCGGTGCTGCCCACCGATATCGAATTCGATGCACCCAGAGTTGTCCAGTACACGAAGAAGCAAGCAAAAGAAGCTCGAGAAGATGGCATCGACCTCCTCGAGGAGGCACGAGAACAGGCCTTGGCCAGATCAGTGCTCTATCAGCAGCAGCTGCGACGATACCACAGCCAGAAAATCCGTCCAGTCGCATTTTGCGAAGGAGATCTCGTACTCCGGCTGGTCCAAAACACCAAAGGCATGCACAAGCTGTCCTCTCCATGGGAGGGACTGTTCATTGTCAGCCGGGTGCTAGGCAATGGGGCATATTACCTCATCGACGCACAAGAGCCCAGGAAGAACAAGGCAGACAACTCTGACAAGGAGACAGAGCGTCCCTGGAATGTCAGTCTCCTAAGACCTTTCTTCTGCTAAGGCAAAAGCTTGTACCCCGAAAAACTTGTCAATGAATAAAGGATAACGGAGCGGCTAGTTACGGCCGGCTCCGAGGAAAACACTTCGTGTATGTTTTGCTTCCTGCGTTATTCACTTGACCGGCAGCCGGCTTCGGGCACCGAGCCACAGCCGGCATCCCTAAAAAACGATCGATTCCTCGTCAGCCGGATGAGTACTATGTATGAAGAAGGTCTCGAGCCCAACCTCCGTCTTCCGGCTCCGCGCAGCCGGACAGATAGGAGCCGGCAGGCCACATACGAAGGAAAGCCGCAGAGAAAAACCATAAATGATAGAAAATCGCTCAACTAAGTGTTGAAGGCAGTGCTCGTTGACCATGCGTTGGCTAGCACGAGTCGGGCGCCCGATAAACCGAAGTACTACTTCTCACTCCACGGCACGCTCCCACCCTAGGCTGGCATTCGGCTGCCGGCCCAAGGGAGACCAACCGGCACCAGGCTGCCGGTTGGGGGTAGAAGGGCCAAAGGGTGGGGAGATTAAGGAAAAAGTTGAGGGAACCGGACTAAGGCAAGCCAACGAATGGTCGATGATCACAGTCTCTCGATGCTTGGGCTGAGTAGCCACGTCAAAGAGGTTCGAAGCTAGAGCTGCCTCGTCTGGCGTTGGCATCGTATGTGGGCAAGTTAGTTTCGAGCCAGCTGTCAGCCTAGCTATCCCAAAACTCGGGGGCTAGGGGGAAAGGGAATTGGCCCTCAGAAGTGGGTCGGCTCCAGTACCTCGCCGGCTGTCCGTTCAGTTGGTGCTGCGACATGATTAAGCAAACGGGCAACGAAATAGAAACTTAACACCTGCGAGGAAACGGCTAAGGCCAGAAACCTGGAGATTCGCTCCAGCCGCGGCAAAGGTCATGCGAAGTTCCGAGGAAGGGAGACACGCCGGCTCCGGCCTCGCTCGAGCCGGCACAGGACTTGGCCCTCACTCCAATCCCCTCAAGCCGGGGCTAACTCGCATTTCCTAAAGCCGGCCAACAGAAGCGCTACTCCCTTCCACGCTGAGGCTGGAGAGCCTCGCCAGAAGCATTTGCGCAAGTTAGCAGCTATCGTAGCCCCTACCTACAGATTCGTGCAGCAATGGTTTCATCGGAGGAAGAATCCTAGCTGGGAAATCATCACCGCACGACAATGCAAACAGAAGACATTCACGCAATAGTAAACGCACAACAGATGAAGAAAGATAGGCGAACACTTGCAAGAAAATAAAGAGGTTCTTAAACATATGACTGGTGATTACATAACATGGGCCACGCTAAGGGCCAAGACAACAAAAGAACTCCCCCCTAAGTCCCTAGACCTCTGTTGACATTGTCGTTGTCAAGGAGGGGGCTTCGGGGGCGCTCGCCAATCATGGTTAGGGGGAGTAGGCGCGGGCACAGCCGGAGGCATCGACGACGCGGACGCAGAGAATGGGAGACCTGGCGCAGTGAGTCAGGATGAGAGACCATCCCCACTTTAGGTCATAGTCGTCGAGGAACTTCGTCCAGCCCTTGGTGAGGTAGCTCTTCCCTGCTCGTCATGGAGGATCTCGACGAGGTACAGGGGCTGGCCGCCGCTGCCTTCCTCCACCATGATGCTCGTCGGGGGGTTTTTCCCCATCGTGCCGACGAAGCTGGCCGGGAGCGGCAGGCGATCCTGGCACCCGGCCAGCAGGTGCACCATGGAGGTGGTGTACCCGTGCTTCGGGGTGTAGGAGAGCTACTGCAGAGGCGGCGGGCGCCGGGGCTTGCGTGCCTTGCCGGCGGCCGTGCTGGAGGAGCCACCGACGCCCCTGCCGGCGAGACCTGAAGGGGCCGCCCCGACCGCCATTGCGGCGCCGACGAGGGCGGCCACTGCCTCCAGGGGAGTCCCGGTGAGGCCGACGACGGAGGTCGCGCCCACGGGAGCCGCGGTGATGGCAGAGGAGCGACCGGCCCCGGAGGGCTCCGCGGCGGCCGCGGCCGCAAGCGCTTCCAGAGTCTTCTTGTTGCGGCTGCCCGGGGGGCGGCCGCGCCTTCGAGGAACCGGCGGCGTCGCCGCTGGGTCCTTCTCCTTGTTCTGGCTCCCGAGCGGGCGGCCGCGCTTGCGTCCGCCTGACCCACCGGGGGCTTCGGCCCCGGCTCCGCTGATAGCTCCGGACGACGACATCGGAGGAGGCGGAGCTAAGGGGGAGAAGCGGGGGCGACGGCTTGGCGAAGAGAAGGAGAGAGGGCACTTGGGAGTGAGGAAAACCCTCGAGAGCTTCGAGATTTAAAGGGAAGCGAGGCATGAAAAGCCGAGCCGGTTTAATGCGAGTAAATCGCACGCGTGGCATTTCGATGGGACATGTCCCTGACGCAAGCCTCGTTTCATCACGTGACGTCCCCTAGAATCATTACGGAGACCGAAGAGTCAACATGACAAGACAGGACGTTGTTGCGTTGCGCAGGCTACGGCGTAGGGACAGAGCCTGAAACGGTACAAGTTCCAAGGGGCCACCCACCGGCTCGCAGCTGCACAACGACCGTCAATCAGATCGGTTTTGGAACCGGCGCATCTCGAGACGGCCGATGAAGCCCTGCGAGACCTAGCCTCGAGATCAGTAACTTCCGGATCGGATGGCGGATCTTGGGAGTTCGATAGAAACAAGCAAGACTTCAGCGAGGAAAGGAACCCGCCGAAGCCCCATGCTAACCCATGAGACTTCGCCAGTTTGAGGGGCTAGTGTCGTGGGGATGACTTCAGGGGTACGCAAAGGGCGGTGTTGTATGCCTGATGGCGTCCCAGGAGTCTCCATGGTGTTAAGCAAGAAAGACCGGCTCCAGCTAAAAGGGCCGGCTGTGCTAGCAGCCGGCTGGTGACTCCACCGAGGAGAGCCAGAGCCGGGCTACGAAGATAAGATTCCTCCAACGGCTGTGTCGCCAAAAGCAGTATGGCCCCGACAAGATCGTCAGGGGCAAAGGACGGGAGTGACGCCCGCCACGACCGACCTCCACCAACCAGAGAGCAGGAGCCTTCCCCACGAAAGGATCCGAGGCAAAAGGGAGGGCATATGCCTCCCTTTTGCCAGTCCAAGGGGGCAAAAGGCGCTTTATAAAGTGCCACTGCCAGAAGGGGACAGAGGAGGGCCAGGAGATCACGCCAAAGACGCAGCCGCGGGGAGCCGGCAACCGGGCAGCCGGCTACCTAACCTGTAACCAGACCCCCGCCTATATAAGGGGGTCTGGACCCTTAGCCTAGGGGATCGAATCCTTCTCCTTCTTCCTCCTCTAGACGAACAGCTCGAGGAGCACTGTAACCACTGTAAAGCTAATAAGAAGCAGGCAGGAAGTAGGGGCTTTACCTCCATCGTGGAGGGCCCTAAACCTGGGTAACCGAGGTGTCTCCATTGGCACAATCCCGAGCCGGACCCATCGTCACCACCATTGAGCCCCTCCGTTAAGCCATCCCCATGGCATCCGTCCCCAAATTCCCACGACATAAGTGCTGATACCAGCTTTAATAGGGCAAAAGATTTGAGAGGTGTCTAGTTCCTATACAACTAAAAGAGCAAGCTCATGTGGTATGAGAATTGATCTCCTCCTGCGTATATCTGTGGACAATAATATTGTTCTCCTCTTATCTTGAAGACTCTTGATCTTAAGGACTTGATGGGGGCTACGACGTCCTCACCTCTGCCACCAAAGCTTTGCCAGTCCCTCATCATTATGGACTATTTAGGTTTGGATGCCTTTGACACTCTTCCGTATGTGATTAGTGGGCATGTGGTAACTTTGAGTGACGAGGTTGACTAGGCAGGTGTGTGATACATCCAAAACATATCTATAATTTTTGATGCTCCATGCTTGTTTTTACACCATTTGCTTAGTGTTTTGTTACACTTCGTGGCACTTTTATGCATTTTCTGGAACAAACCTATTAATAAGTCGCCACAGTGCCAGTTCCCTGTTTTTATGTTTCAGAAAAGTTACACAGGAAATATTCTCGGAATTGGACAAAACAAAAGCCGAACGTCCAGAAATTCACCGAAGCTTCCAGAGAACCGAAGAGGAGACGGAGTGGGGCCACGAGGGCCCCACACAATAGGGCGGCGCAGCCTGGCCCCTGGCCATGCCCCCTACGTGTGAGGGGGGACAGAAGTCTCTATTCCGGCACCCTGCCGGGACGGGGAAGTGCCCCCAGAGCCATCTCCATCGGTCTCCATCGCCGTCTCCATCGACCTCACCGCCATCTCCATCAACCTTGCTGTCTCCTATGATGAGGAGGGAGTAGTTCTCCCCCGGGGCTGAGGGCTCTACCGGTAGCTATGTGGTTCACCTCTCTCTCCCATGATGTGATCGTGAGCTTTGTCTCTAGTTGAATTGGTAGATGTTATTATTCAGATATTATGCTACTCCTATGCTTTATTATTATACTCTCTGGAGATACCTCATATCATGGTGTAAAGGTGACTAGTGTGTGCATCATGTGTATCTTTTTGGTTAATGTCTCTATGAATTGTTGGTGTTTGTTGGAACCATCTAGTGCGTTCAAGGTGATAGTGTGGGACAATCTAGTTTGGGTACATACGGACTTTGAGGAGTGCTTCGTAGCCCTACGCATGATTAGTGTATATTTTCCATTGGGGAATTGTTTTGAGTTGCATATTGATGATAGTATCTATTGGTTCAATTATGTTATATTTGTTGGGAGTGTGTCCACTAGTGAAAGTATGATCCCTAGGCCTTGTTTTCAAGCATTGCACACCGTTTACTTCCTGTTTTGTTACATATTTGCTCGCAGCAATACTTATTTCATATTACAGTTACTACTTATAGTCATCACTACTACTTGTATTTCACTATCTCTTCGCCGAACTAGTGCACCTATACATCTGACAAGTGTATTGGGTGTGTTGGGGACACAAGAGACTTTCTGTATCATAATTGCAGGGTTGCTTGAGAGGGATAGCTTTGACCTCTTCCTCCCTGAGTTCGATAAACCTTGGGTGATCCACTTAAGGGAAACTTGCTGCTGCTCTACAAACCTCTGCACTTGGAGGCCCAACACTGTCTACAATAACAGACGCGTGCATAGACATCAAGCTCTTTTCGGGCGCCGTTGCCGGGGAGGTAAGGTAAAAGGTACTCGCATCCTCCTGTGTGAGTGCTCGGAGTTATTTCCTTTAGATTCTGCAATTACATCTTTTTGTTTCTTGTTTTTATTTTCACTAGTTAGGCTTAATGGAAAACAAAGAGTTCTTTAGTCTTTTTCCTGAGTTTAGATATGAAGTGTTTGAAGAGAAAATTGAAAAACCTTTGGAGCTTAATTTGCATGCTAATAGTATTGTTAGTATGAATGTTTTGAACACTGTTATTGCTAATGCTATAGAAAAGTCTAAGCTTGGGGAAGCTGGTTTTGTTAAGCATGATATTTTTAGTTGCCCAACTTTAGTGGAGAAAGTTTGCTCTGATGATATTTTATCTCCCCTATGTGATGTTCCTATGCATGTTACCTATGTTAATGATCATGATTGGGAAAAGCACTCTACTTTTGATATTGAAAATCTTTTTGGTACTAATTCTAAGGTTAATAATTGTTGTACCATTAGTACTATCCATGTTCCTTCTTATGATGATATGTTTGATGAGTATGCTTTGCGAAATAGCTATTCTCTAGCTTGTGATGATACTAAACCTCTAGTTTATGATGGTTATGATGATGAGTATAATATTTTCAGTTCACCTACTTTTGAGGAGAAAATTAGTTATGATTACAATATGCCTCCTGTTTTTGATGATTATGATGATGAGAATAATTATTCTGTTGAATCTGCTCCTACTATGATTGTTCATGTTGGGAGTATTAATTCTTTTATGCATGTGGCTCATGATAGAGATGCTTTATGTGATAGTTATATTCATGATGCTACTGAAAGTTATTATGGGAGAGGGAAACATGGTTTGATGGCTCTCAACAATATTGAGTTTCCCCTCTTTATGTTGCAATTCTTGAAATTATACTTGTTTTGCCTTCCTATGCTTTTTGCTTTGCGCTTTCATGATTTGTCTCTTTACAAGATTTTTTTTCATAGGAATTGGTTCAGATTTAAATGTCTTTCACATTTGCTTTTGGATGCTCCCTATTGCTTCAAGTTCTTATATGACGCCTTTGCCTTAAGCTCTTATATGGCGCCCACATGAGCATCTTTGCAAATTACTGCGCCTAGCTCAAAGGCGTTAAAGAAAAGCACTTTTGGGAGATAACCTAATGTTTTATTTCCAGTACTTTTTCTTTTATTTGAGTCTTGGAAGTCATTACTACTGTAATGACCTCTCCTTATCATTTTTATTTTGTTGTTGTGCCAAGAGAAGCCTCTAATTTGAGTGAGGTCAGATTTGGGGATGTTGCTGTCCTAAAACAGTTTTCGGTGCTGCACCGTAAAAATTCGTGAAAAGTCTCTGTATATCTTTTGGACCTGAGATTTCTTTTGCATATGCCCCAGGTTATATCCAAACTTTTATTAGTTGAAGACTTTTTTATTTGAGCAACAGAAAACCCTCTAAAAATTCGACCTTTGTCAGCTGTTCTGTTTTGACAGATTTCTGCCAATATTTGTGTTTGCCGCTTTATCGCTTTCTTTTTGAGTTCTTTTGATCACGGAACTTTTGGGGAAGTTGCTACAGTAGTTTATACTTTATATGTGGTGGTTTTGAGTTGAAACCTGAAGCAAAAAGGGTTGATTCAATGCTATGCTTACACTAATGTTGCTAATAGAATTGTGTTTAGTTTTGTATGAAGGAAGTTTTCAAGTGTAGGGATTGGAGAATGATGAGATGAGATGAAGAATGGACAAAAGCTCAAGCTTGGGGATGCCCATGCACCCCAATAAATATCCAAGAAGTACAAGCGTCAAAGCTTGGGGATGCCCCGAGGCACCCCCTTCTTCATCGGCAAAAATCAGGTCACCTTTTAACACACTATATTTTTATTGCTTCATGCACTATGCGTTTTCTTGGAGCGTCTTTACTTTTGCTTTCAGTTTTATTTTGTTTTGTTTTCTGCAATAAATGGTTAGATCACATCATGTTTCATTTGGAGGAGATGAACTCGCTTTTCATTTGCCAAGAACACTCTTATTGTTCAATGAGTGTTCTCTTTTTCTGCTACTGCGTTTAGCTTGCATTTTTCGCCTTGATTTTTGTTCAAATCTTGTTTTATCTTTGCATCAAGGTGTATTTGGACCTCTAGTATATGTTGGTTTTCCTCAAAAGATTTTCCTCAAAAAGGTTTGAATGGTGTTGGAAAAGAGAAAAAGTTTCATGCAAAAAAGTGGTACAAAAAGGAGCTTGTTTAGACTGTGGCTTAGACTTTTGCATGTCATGTTTGATGTCGTTTTGATAGTATGCTTAGTGATTTTTTCTGTAGCATGACTTGTCTCAAATGACTGAGATTGCTTAATGAGCCTTTGAAAAAATCATGCGTTGTTTATATTATTTGGAAGCATTAATTTGGTTTTCTCCTTTGATGCTTTATTTGGGTTGACTTGGCGCATGCTTACACCATGTTGACTACAAAATAAGTCGCCTATAGCCTCTATGATCATTTGGTTTTTTGACTTGTGATACCACTTTATGCTTCTTTCAATGATGTTTTGTCGCTATGCATGATTATGGCCGTTATTGCTCTCTTAGTTGGTCGCTTCCAGTCTTTTGCTAGCCCTCATTTTGTACTGAGTATGAGCTCTACTCGTGCATCCAACTCCTAGAAACCAAGTTTGCCATTGTGTCCACTATAAATTCCTATGCATGGTATTTGCAAGCCATTCCAAGTAAATTTTCATGTGCTACCTTTCAAAAAACCATCAAAATACTTCTCATTTTGTGACACTGTTTTTAGCTCATGGGGACGTAGTGGTCGGATTTGCTATCTTCCATATTGTCTTATTCCAAAAAGAAAAAAGAGAAAAAAGAAAGAAAAAAAGGCACTCCTCCATGGTATGTGAATGTTGGTGGGTGCTACGCCAAGTTGACGGCACCAGAATATTCCTTGTGCGTGGTGAATGACCAGCCTGTTGGGAACCCCAAGAGGAAGGTATGATGAGTATAGCAGCTAGTTTTCCCTCTGTTAAGAAACCAAGGTTTAATATCGATCAGGAGAAGAGCAGACAATGCGACTAAAGGTGATGCGGGCTGGCTTAGTAACACTCCAACAAGGGCGCTGTTTAACGATACTTGTTGACTCGTCTTCGGCCAGTAGCAACGCGGAACCTGCACACAACACAACCAAGTACTTTGCTCCCAACTTGCGATGAGGTTGTCAATCTCACCGGTTTGCTTGAAACAAAGGTTATGAGCGTATCGAGTGGAAAACAGTAGAATATGCGAGTAAAGTAAACAGTGCGAGTAAAGTAAACAGTGCGAGTAAAGTAACAGGTGATAGCAATATGATGGAAATATGACCGGGGTCCACAGTTCACTAGTGGTGTCTCTCCATAAGATAAATAACACATGCTGGGTAAAAAAATTACAGTTGGGCAATTGATAGAATAAAGATAAACGTGATATGTCAAGAAGATCACTATGAGATTTACTCTGGGCATTACACCAAAATACATAGACCGCCATCCAACTGCATCTATGACTAATAATCCACTTGTGGCGAATCAATCCGAGAACTCCACAAGTATTAAGTTGCGAACAACAGATAATTGCATTAAGCAAAGTGTGTAATGTAAACAAAGCATATGCCCTTGAGCATATGAATGTTATTTTCTCCCTAGTAGCAACAACACATCTACAACCTTAGAGGTTTCTGTCACTCCCCCAGGTTAAATAGAGGCATGAACCCACTATCGAGCATAAATACCCCTTCTTGGAGTCACTAGCAACTACTCGGCCAAGATAGCTACTAACAACGGAGAGCATGCAAGATCATAAACAACATAGAGATAACATAAGATATAATTCAGTATAGCAACTCAATCATAACACCAATATTCATCGGATCCCAACAAACCAAACATGTAGAATTACATAACGGTGATCTCAATCATGTAGGACAGCTCATGAGATCTAAACATGAAGCACATGGTGGAGAAGACAACCATCTAGCTACTGCTATGGACCCATAGTCCAAGGTAGACTACTCACTCATCGCTCCGGAGGCAAGCATGGCGATGAAGAAGACCTCCGGTGGCGATTCCCCTCTTCGGCAGGGTGCCGGGAAGAGCTTCTGGACCCTCCCGATCTTCGGGTCGACGGCGGCGGCGGATCGCGATGTGTTCTGGAAAATTGATCGGGTACTTAGGTTTTTCCCGTCGGGGGGTCTTTATAGGCGAATGAGAGATGTCAGGAGTGGAGCCAGGTGGCCTCACACCATGGCGGCGCGGCCAGGGCCTGGGCCGCGCCGGCCTAGCGTGTGGGCCCCTGTGGCTCCCCTCCTACTCTCCTTCGGATCTCTGGAAGCTCCCGGACAAAATAAGACTTCAGAAACTTGTTTCGTCCAATTCCGAGAATATTTCCTGTGTATCACTTCTGAAACACAAAAATAGCAGAAAACAGGGAACTGGCACTGTGGCAACTTGTTAGTAGGTTAGTTCTGGAAAATGCATAAAAGTTCCACAAAGTGTAACGAAACAGTAGGCAAATGGTGTAAAAACAAGCATGGAACATCAAAAATTATAGATACGTTGGAGACGTATCAAGCATCCCCAAGCTTAACTCCTACTCGTCCTCGAGTAGGTAAGTGATAACAAAAGAATAATTTTTGAGGTGACATGCACCTACACAATCTTGATCATATATGTAAGCATTTGCGAGCTGGGATCATAAGAACTTAAAACATGGGCATGAAAGATATAATCTTGACAATAAGAAACTTAGCAACCATGTTGTAAACATGCAAATGAACACAAACAAAAGATCATGAAAATGAAACAATGAAAGTCAAACGTGTGTTCAAATCATAAGGAAAAATATACAAATGGTTTTCAGCTTGTCCTTCAAAGAGAGCAAAACATAAATACATAGGACACCTTCAAGTTTAAGAGGGCGACTAGATACAAATAATTTGAGAACAAGTGAAACCAACAATATGAATCAATCAATGAACTTTGGGACAATGCATATTATACTAAGAATGACAACTATGCTCTCTTAATGGTGCATAAAGAAAGAAGGTGGTGACTCAACATAAAAGTAGAAGAAAGACCCTTCGCAGAGGGAAGCAGTGATTGCAAGTTTTATAACCTTCAAAAATTATGGTACTTACCGGCTTTGAGCTCTCATTGCCCCCATCATAAGCATCTTGAATGGTTAAAGTTAATGCGAGAACAATTATGATGCATATGCTTGACAAATCATAAGTTGAAAACCTCGTGTCCCGTGAATACGAGTACCCAAACCTCATGCTACTTTACTTAGAGTCCCAAGCAAGGCTCTTGTCATTGTAAATATATGCATATCATTGAGAACCGCCAATGGGGTACCTCCATGCCCGATGACATGGAACAAGCCCACATCAAAATGACAGGACAAGCAGACAATGAACACCTCGACATCTCTTTTATTTGCCATTTGTTTAGCTTTTTATTGTGAGATGCATCGTCGAATGTTCATCATGGGTATGCTGCAAATTTCCACCATGAATTATGCATGGCTTAGATTAGCGGCCCGGCGTTTCCCTAACACATATACAAACTCCATGATCCCCACAAGATTCCCAATTCATTTCACACCGCGGGCATCCACAAACAAAAGATCACGATATCAACTCAAATAAGAAGTGCAATGTTGAAAGCTTGCCCATGACTGCATGGCTGGGCTAGTCTCCAACTTACAACTTGCAAGCATAACAACTCAACATAAGAGACCACAATGTCAAATTTTTAAGAACAGGAAAAAGTAAAGTGTGCCTTCCAGTTCGTGAGAGCTTTACTGACCGAATTTCGCATAACACTGGTAAGAGTTTAATTTGAAGAGAAAATAAAAGCAAGTCAAATTTACTTGGAATAGCAAATTGCTAGTAGGTATGTATGGTGGACACTTTGGAAAACTTTGGCTTTTAGGAGTTGGATGCACGAGTAGAGCTCATACTCAGTACAAGGCGAGGGCTAGCAAAAGACTGGGAGCGACCAACTAAGAGAGCAATAATGGCCATAATCATGCAAAGCAACAAAGCGACATTAAAAGAAGCATAAGATGGCATCAAAAGTCAAAAACTAAATGATCATAGAGGCTATTGGCGACTTTGTAAGAGTCTAACATATGTGAGCATGCGCCAAGTCAACCCAAATAAAGCATCAAGGAGAAAACCAAAATAATGCTTCCATACAATTAAAAACAACGCATGATTTTTTCAAAGGCTCATTAAGCAATCTCAGTTATTTGAGAAAAGTCATGCTACAGAAAAACCACTAAGCATACTATCAAAAAGACATCAAGCATGACATGAAAAAGCCTAAGCCGCAGTCTACACAAGCTCCTTCTTGTACCATTTTTTTGCATAAAGCTTTTTCTCTTTTCCAACACCATTTGAAATTTTTAAAGACACCTCTTTTGATGAAAACCAATAAAGATCAGAGGCAAAAATACACCTTGATGAAAAGATATGACAAGGTCTGAACGCAAATCAAGGCGAAAACGAAAACCAAAAGCAGTAGCGGAAAAAGAAGAACACTCGGTGAAATTGTAAGAATGAAAAATGGAGTGTTCTTTGCAAATGAAAACGAGTACATCTCCTCCAAAGGAAATTTGTTGGGGTCCAACCATTTATTACAGCAAACAAAACAAAACTAACTAAGAAAACTAAAACAACTGACACTCCAAGAAAAACACATAGTGCATGAAGCAATAAAAATATAGTGTCTTGAAAGGTGACCTGATTTTTGCCGATGAAGAAGGGGTGCCTCGGGGGCATCCCCAAGCTTTGACGCTTGTACTTCTTGGATATTTCTTGGGGTGATGCATGGGCATCCCCAAGCTTGAGCTTTTGTCCATTCTTCAACTCATCTCATCATTCTCCAATCCCTACACTTGAAAACTTCCTTCATACAAAACTAAACACAAATCTATTAGCAACATTAGTGTAGCATAACATATAATCAACCTCTTTTTGCTTCAAGTTTCAACCCAAAACCACCACATATATAGAAAATACTACTGTAGCAACTTCCCCACAAGTTCTATGATCAAAAGAACTCAAAAGAAATCGATAAAGTGGCAAACACAAATATTGGCAGAAATCTGTCAAAACAGAACAACTGACAAAGGTCGAATTTTTTAGGGGTTTTCTGTTGCTCAAATCAAAAAGTGTTCAACTAACGAAAGTTTGGATATAACCTGGGGCAAATGTACAAGAAATTGCAGGTACAAAAGATATACAGAGAATTTATACGAATTTTTACGGTGCAGCATCGAAAACAGTTTCAGGACAGCAATATCCCCAAATCTTTACCTCACTCGAATTAGAGGCTTCTCTTGGCACAAAAACAAAATAAACAAGATAAGGAGCGGTCATTACAGTAGTAATGACTTCCAAGACTCAAATAAAAGAAAAATTACTGAAAATAAAACATTGGGTTATCTCCCAAGAGTGCTTTTCTTTAACGCCTTTGAGCTAGGCGCAGAAAATTGCGAATCAAGTAACATCAAGTGATGAAGCATCAAGCTCATAATTTGCTCTAAGAATAGAGTCAAAAAGGAATTTCTTCCTTTTCCTAGGGAAGTGTTCCATACCTTTCTTTAGTGGGAATTGATATTTGATAGTGCCTTCTCTCATATCAATGATGGCACCTACAGTTCGAAGAAAGGGTCTTCCCAAAATAATAGGACATGAAGCATGGCATTCAACGTCCATAACAAGAAAATCAATGGGAACAAGGTTATTGTTAACCACAATATGAACATCATTAATTCTTTCCAAAGGTTTCTTCTTAGCAACATCAGCAATAGGAACATCATAATAACACTTTTCAAGCGGTGGTAAATCAAGCATGTCATAAATCTTTCTAGGCATGATAGAAATACTAGCACCTAGATCACATAAAGCATGGCAATCAAAATCATTAACATGCATATCAATGATGGGTTCCCAACCATCTTCTAGCTTCTTGGGAACAGAAGCTTTTTGCTTTAACTTTTCATCCCTAATTTTTATGAGAGCATTGGTAATATGCTTAGTAAAAGCAATATTTAGAGAACTAGCATTGGGAGTCAAAGCAAGCTTTTGCAAGAACAAAATAACTTCAGATATATTGCAGCCATCAACATCAAAATCATTAAAAGAAATAGAGCTATCATCTCCCACACTCTGAAAATTTTCAGCACTCTTTTGAGAAAAAGTTTTGGCAGTTTTAGGCTTTTTAATACAAGGAGTGGGAGTTTTCTCTACACCAATCAAAGTAAGAGCATTGCTAGCATTAGGAGCAACATCATTAGAGGTAGTAATGGTACATACCTTCATCTCTCTAGCCATCTCATCTTCTCTTTCCCACCTGGCATGCAATTCCGCTAACAATCTAATATTTTCATCAATTCCAACTTGAATAGCGTTAGCGGTAGCAAAAACATTGTTCTCTTTCACATCATTAGGCAACACTTTTAATTTCAGAATTTCAACATCATGAGCAAGGCTATCAACTTTAGAAGCAAGAATATCAATTTTGCCTAACTTTTCCTCAACAGACTTGTTAAAAGCAGTTTGCTTACCGATGAAGTCCTTGAGCATTACCTCAAGCTCGGAGGGCGCGGCCCTAGTGTTGTTGTAGGAATTACCATAAGAATTACCATAACCATTACCATTGGTAGAAGGATACGGCCTATAATTGTTACTAGCAAAATTGTTCCTATAAGCATTGTTGTTAAAATTATTATTTCTAATGAAATTCACATCAACATGCTTTTCTTGAGCAACCAGAGAGGCTAAAGGAACATTATTAGGATCAACATGAGTCCTATCATTAGCAATCATAGCCATAATGGTATCAATCTTATCATTCAAGGAAGAGGTTTCCTCAACAGAATTTATCTTCTTACCTTGTGGAGCTCTCTCGGTGTGCCATTCAGAATAATTTACCATCATGTTGTCAAGTAGCTTTGTTGCGGCGCCCAAGGTAAGGGACATAAAAGTGCCTCCAGCAGCTGAATCCAATAGGTTCCTCGAAGAAAAATTCAGTCCTGCATAAAAAGTTTGGATAATCATCCAAGTAGTCAGTCCATGAGTGGGGCAATTCTTTATCATAGATTTCATTATTTCCCAAGCTTGAGCAACATGTTCATTATCAAACTGAGTAAATTTCATAATATTGCTACGCAGAGATATAATCTTAGCAGGAGGATAGTATCTACCAATAAAAGCATCCTTACACTTAGCCCATGAATCAATACTATTCTTAGTCAAAGACAGCAACCAATCTTTAGCTTTTCCTCTCAAAGAAAAAGGAAACAACTTGAGCTTAATAATATCACTTTCTACATCCTTATATTTCTGCATCTCACATAGCTCAACAAAATTATTGAGATGAGCTGCAGCATCTTCAGTACCAGCACCAGAGAATTGCTCTTTCATAACAAGGTTCAACAAAGCAGGCTTAATCTCATAAAAGTTTGCAGCAGGAGCAGGTGGTGCAATAGGAGTGCAGATAAAATCACTATTGTTCGTGCTAGTAAAGTCACACAACTTGGTGTTTTCAGGATTGGCCATTTCAGCAAAACGAAAGTAAACAAGTAAAAACAACTACCAAGGATTCTAATTTTTTTAGGTTTTTGATATAAAACGATGCAGGTAAAATAAATAAAGTAAAGCAAAACAATAACAAAGTAAAGGATGTGCGTGCAAAAAACTCCCCTCGCAGAAGTCTTCCACTCTTCCCCGGCAACGGCGCCAGAAAAGAAGCTGCTGCGCCAAGTTGACGGCACCAGAATATTCCTTGTGCGTGGTGAATGACCAGCCCGTTGGGAACCCCAAGAGGAAGGTATGATGAGTATAGCAGCTAGTTTTCCCTCTGTTAAGAAACCAAGGTTTAATATCGATCAGGAGAAGAGCAGACAATGCGACTGAAGGTGATGCGGGCTGGCTTAGTAACACTCCAACAAGGGCGCCGTTTAACGATACTTGTTGACTCGTCTTCGGCCAGTAGCAACGCGGAACCTGTACACAACACAACCAAGTACTTTGCTCCCAACTTGCGATGAGGTTGTCAATCTCACCGGTTTGCTTGAAACAAAGGTTATGAGCGTATCGAGTGGAAAACAGTAGAATATGCGAGTAAAGTAAATAGTGCGAGTAAAGTAAACAGTGCGAGTAAAGTAACAGGTGATAGCAATATGATGGAAATAGGACCGGGGTCCACAGTTCACTAGTGGTGTCTCTCCATAAGATAAATAACACATGCTGGGTAAACAAATTACAGTTGGGCAATTGATAGAATAAAGATAAACGTGATATGTCAAGAAGATCACTATGAGATTTACTCTGGGCATTACAACAAAATACATAGACCGCCATCCAACTGCATCTATGACTAATAATCCACTTGTGGCGAATCAATCCGAGAACTCCACAAGTATTAAGTTGCGAACAACAGATAATTGCATTAAGCAAAGTGTGTAATGTAAACAAAGCATATGCCCTTGAGCATATGAATGTTGTTTTCTCCCTAGTAGCAACAACACATCTACAACCTTAGAGGTTTCTGTCACTCCCCCAGGTTAAATAGAGGCATGCACCCACTATCGAGCATAAATACCCCCTCTTGGAGTCACTAGCAACTACTCGGCCAAGATAGCTACTAACAACGGAGAGCATGCAAGATCATAAACAACATAGAGATAACATAAGATATAATTTAGTATAGCAACTCAATCATAACACCAATATTCATCGGATCCCAACAAACCAAACATGTAGAATTACATAACGGTGATCTCAATCATGTAGGGCAGCTCATGAGATCTAAACATGAAGCACATGGTGGAGAAGACAACCATCTAGCTACTGCTATGGACCCATAGTCCAAGGTAGACTACTCACTCATCGCTCCGGAGGCAAGCATGGCGATGAAGAAGACCTCCGGTGGCGATTCCCCTCTCCGGCAGGGTGCCGGGAAGAGCTTCTGGACCCTCTCGATCTTCAGGTCGACGGCGGCGGCGGATCGCAATGTGTTCTGGAAAATTGATCGGGTACTTAGGTTTTTCCCGTCGGGGGGTCTTTATAGGCGAAGGAGCGATGTCAGGAGTGGAGCCAGGTGGCCTCACACCATGGCGGCCCGGCCAGGGCCTGGGCCGCGCCAGCCTAGCGTGTGGGGCCCCTGTGGCTCCCCTCCTACTCTCCTTCGGATCTCTGGAAGCTCCCGGACAAAATAAGACTTCAGGAACTTGTTTCGTCCAATTCCGAGAATATTTCCTGTGTATCACTTCTGAAACACAAAAACAGGGAACTGGCACTGTGGCAACTTGTTAGTAGGTTAGTTCCGGAAAATGCATAAAAGTGCCACGAAGTGTAACGAAACAGTAGGCAAATGGTGTAAAAACAAGAATGGAGCATCAAAAATTATAGATACGTTGGAGACGTATCAGTGGGCACCCGATGGAATCGGTTAGCCTCGGTTTGAGAAAGGAAAAAAGGTGGGGAGGAGTGCCAAGCTTTATAAAAGAGCACAAAAGTGCCAATCTCTCTCAAAAACTTGCTTCATTTTTGTATAGAAGATAGTAAAACCCCATTGCTAGTCGTTGACAAAGACAACCACCTCTCAAAATCCAGTTTTTATCTCTCTGTTTTACAAATGAAAAGCTCTAGCACATGTTTAATCACTGCTTCCCTCTGCGAAGGGCCTTTCTTTTACTTTTATGTTGAGTCACCACCTTCTATCTTTATGCACCGTCTAGGAGAGCATAGTTGTCATTCTGAGTATAATGTGCATTGTCCCAAAGTTTATCATTGATTGATTCATGACTATGGTTTCACTTATTCCTAAATTATTTGTATCTAGTCGCCCTCTTACACTTGAAGGTGTCCTATGCATTTATGTTTTGCTATTCCATGAGGGACAAGCTGAAAACCATTTACTATGTTTTTCTATATGATTTGAACACATGTTTGACTTTCATTGTTTCATTATTGATGATCTTTTGTTTGTGTTCTTTTTCATGTTATAACATGATTGCTAAGTTTCTTATTGTCAAGATTATGTCTTTCATGCCCATGTTTTAAGTTCTTTGATCTCAGCACTCAATGCTTACATCGATGATCAAGATTGTGTAGGTGCATGTCACCTCAAAAATTATTTCTTTTGTTATCACTTACCTACTCGAGGACGAGCAGGAGTTAAGCTTGGGGATGTTGATACGTCCAAAACGTATCTATAATTTTTGATGCTCCATGCTTGTTTTTACACCATTTGCTTAGTGTTTCGTTACACTTCGTGGCACTTTTATGCATTTTCCGGAACTAACCTATTAACAAGTCGCCACAGTGCCAGTTCCCTGTTTTCTGCTATTTTTGTGTTTCAGAAAAGTTACACAGGAAATATTCTCGGAATTGGACGAAACAAAAGCCAAACGTCCAGAAATTCACCGAAGCTTCCAGAGAACCAAAGAGGAGAAGGAGTGGGGCCACGAGGGCCCCACACAATAGGGCGGCGTGGCCTAGCCCCTGGCCACGCCCCTACGTGTGAGGGCGCCCTGGCAGCCCCCTGACAACGCCCCTTCGCCTATATAAAGCCTCGGGACAAAAACCCTAGGAGATCAGCAATTTTCTAGAAAGAGTTCCGTAGCTCCGCCGCCACCGCCGACGAATTTTGGGGGACAGAAGTCTCTGTTCCGGCACCCTGCCGGGACGGGGAAGTGCCCCCGGAGCCATCTCCATCGGTCTCCATCGCCGTCTCTGCCGTCTCCATCGACCTCACCGCCATCTCCATCAACCTTGCTGTCTCCTATGATGAGGAGGGAGTAGTTCTCCCCCGGGGCTGAGGGCTCTACCGGTAGCTATGTGGTTCACCTCTCTCTCCCATGATGTGATCTTTATGTGATCATGAGCTTTGTATCTAGTTGAATTGGTAGATGTTATTATTCAGATATTATGCTACTCCTATGCTTTATTATTATACTTTCCGGAGATACCTCGTATCATGGTGTAAAGGTGACTAGTGTGTGCATCATGTGTATCTTTTTGGTTAATGTCTCTATGAAATGTTGGTGTTTGTTGGAACCATCTAGTGCGTTCAAGGCGATAGTGTGGGACAATCTAGTTTGGGTACATACGGACTTTGAGGAGTGCTTCGTAGCCCTACGCATGATTAGTGTATGTTTTCCATTGGGGAATTGTTTTGAGTTGCATATTGATGATAGTATCTATTGGTTCAATTATGTTATATTTGTTGGGAGTGTGTCCACTAGTGAAAGTATGATCCCTAGGCCTTGTTTCCAAGCATTGCACACCATTTACTTCCTGTTTTGTTACATGTTTGCTCGCAGCGATACTTATTTCATATTACAGTTACTACTTATAATCATCACTACTACTTGTATTTTACTATCTCTTCGCCGAACTAGTGCACCTATACATCTGACAATTGTATTGGGTGTGTTGGGGACACAAGAGACTTTCTGTATCGTAATTGCAGGGTTGCTTGAGAGGGATAGCTTTGACCTCTTCCTCCCTGAGTTCGATAAACCTTGGGTGATCCACTTAAGGGAAACTTGCTGCTGCTCTACAAACCTCTGCACTTGGAGGCCCAACACTGTCTACAAGAACAGACGCATGCGTAGACATCAGTGTGTTGGCACCTAACTTTGAGGGTCTTTTTGGAAGGAATTTTTGCGACTTACTTGTCCGTTTAGAAGCGGCTAGCCTTGGATGTGGCAAGGAGATTGCTTATATCTTGGCCAAGAAAGCTACAAAGGAAATATTCAGAAATGCGAAGAAGTCTCTCTCAAGCAAAAGAAAAAAAGAGGCACGTCGCAAGGAAAGATTTTGCAGCCGCTTGATTGATGAACTAAATTTAGGCTATTGTGTCTCTTCAGTGGGTATTCTTCATGTCATTGTGATTATGTATCATCATTTTGTTGTGGTAGTCAGTTGAAAGGCCTTTTTTATTTGTCTAGTCGGTCGTGAAGTTTATGCTTTTGGTGTGTTCACTTGTGGATTCGTTGTAACGGTTCTTCCTGAATTTTTGCTAGATTAAATGGGTAATTATCTTCTTCTTAATTAATAGGTTGGGCAAACATTTTACCTCCGTACAACAAAATCCCTTAAAAATTGGTGAAAAGTTGGGCCCTATTGTCCAATGTCTAGGATAGTTTCCTGGGTCTCTACTTCTGATTAGATCTGCTAAGATCTGGCTACAGTTAGGAAGTTTGGCTCCCAGACCTACAACGATCATGCAAATTTGCACCTAAGCCTCTGCTTGTAGTGTTGAGCCTGCTAATGAGTGATGAGGCCACTTGTACATAGATAGCATTGTGGCATTCTCTATAATGAGTAATGAGGTCGCCTCTATATAAATAGCATTGTGGTATTCTCTATTCCAGTGGAAGAAGATTCCAATTCATGCCCTCTCCTTGTGGAAGAAGCTTGTATTTAAGGGGGGAAACAATGCCTTTCCAAGCAGCGTTAGTACTAGGGCATATTCCTTGTATTTTTGCACCCAATAATGGCTAAATCTTGTTTTCCTACTTACTTTATTTTTTAACCAACACAAAATCTTTGCCTTATCCATTAATTAAGAAGAAGATACACATTTGATTTGAGAAAAAATGGGGAAGAAGCGAAGCCTCCTATGAGACGAACATACCAGGGACGCTTCCACAAAGCTGAAGAATTCTACATCCATAATACCATGCGCAAAAAGTGGTATCTGACACGCGCGACCAATGTCAAGAACCACCTCATCGCCCGCACAACACAAGGTCAGACACCCTCAAAGTTGATGGACACAAGGAGAACACTGCAGCGTTCTTCTGGGTTTTCAGGGCGGTGGGCAAGAACGACACGAAGCTCGCACTCCTCATGTGTGCACCGATCCACAAAGATATGTGTGCACCTTCACTAAGGACATCTCATCGCTCTCATTTGTCCTTCCTCATTAGTAACTAATGTAATTTTGTTACAAATATGACATGTAATAAACGAGAATAGATCAAACAAACCCGTAAGAAAACAAGGATTTTAATGTGGAAAACCTCTCTAACAAAGAGAGTAAAAAACCACGAACATCAACCAGCGAAACTTCACTCTATGGAGAGTGTTTACAAATGTCTTGGATTATCTTATGATGCAATAAACCCTAGGGGGGGGGGGGGGGGCTTTGCCCCCCTTCCCCACCCCTAGGGGTCTTGTTGGGCATATTATGGGCTAACACCTCCGCTTCACTTCAGTCCAAGCCTCCGGGTTTTGACAAAGATTGTGAAGCTACAATCCATATGTAGGATTTGCACAAATATTTCATTATGTGACCTTGCATATATAGGGAGCTCCATCTCGATCTGGGCACCGTTCATGAGTGTCGACTTCATTTCCCATGCCACCAGTCGTGGCACCTTGTTGTTCGTCTTACCATTGTTGAACACATGAATATGAACATTCTTTCTAGTGGCGAGTGACGGGTAGACCCGAGAGTGCATGTTCTGCCTCCTGCCCCAAAGCTCTCGATCACTGTCGATCTAGAAGATAGAAATATGGGGGAACAAAATCAGTGACATGTGATATCTCTGAACTACACGTTGATACAACACGAGGTGAGGAATAATACGGTAGCTTCTACATACCAAGCTTCTCAATGTTATCTTGCCCTGTAAAATGTCGGTATCAACAAATTCTACAAAGGTCGACCGGTACAAGTGATAACCCTAGAACCTTTTGATAAGTACTGAGTGCAAACCTATATTCTCTATGATCCTATAACCCTCTTGTACAACCAACTATGCAAGCCAACATAACTAAGACATCAAGGCTTGGAAACACTACTTAACTAGAAAGCTGAAACTATAAAACTAGAACAAGAAAGCTTGTTACTAAAAGTGTGGAAAGGTGAGAGGAAGTGGTAACAAATAACATACCCAATATCATGCAGAGACTGAAATTTGGCTAGCTTACGTCCATCAATCCTTTTATAGCATAAGTTTCAAGATTATATTAGCACCATAAAGCCTTGTGGTGGGTGTTACCCATTAGATATGTACCAAGCCATCATATTATGTGTGTAGATGAATGTTTTTGCCAAAATGGCGTAAGTTTAACCGTTTACAAGATCCATCTTTCATGGGATGCATACTTTGGCATATATATATGTCCAAGTGTCAGGATGCTTCTCTAATCCGTGTCCTCACTTATTATATGTATTGTTATTTGTTTTTAGTTTCATTGTAATATTTACGTAATACTATGTTGTATAAGCCCAAGACTCAAAGTTTGACCCGCATACGTCCACCGCCCCCTTGAATAACGTATGTCCAAGATGATATCTACAACATAGAGCGTCGGGACAGACGTTACCTGTTAGATAGATATCTACCAAACCCATCGTATACGACGTAATGAATACTTATCACTTTACATGTGCAATTCAATGTTTCTGCCGCTCTTACATAACCCGCTTTGGACGGGCTTCAATTCAGTAGCCACAATGACGCAAATTTGACTATTCGCAAGATCCATTTTCATGGGCTGCATGATTTGGCATAGGTATTACCATGTATAATAAACACTTGGATGCTTCTTTTGTCTATGACCTCACCATTTAACATCATGGCCCTCGATATGTGACACGAAAAGATAACACACATATAAAAGATGAAGTGATAAACATTGAGAGCCACTAAGCCTATACAAGAAAAGGATACAAAATGCAGTACTCTCCCATGCTACATTTACATAGCCGTTTAAATCGGACCGTTTACATGAAGACTTTGATCAAACCCAAATGACACATATAGTCTCGATAGACAAATGTCGTGTAGCCTTGCCGCGTGACCATACCAGTTTGGCGGGCCTATTTGTACCGGGCCGTCGCGCTACGCGTCCCCAACGTCTCCACCATCTCTTCTTCTTCCCTCGCTCTTTCCCCTCCCTCCCCAGTACTCCTCGACTCCGTTGCTCCATAGTCCATTCCCACCAAGAATCCCGGCCACCAAATTCGCCGGCGCGCCGGCGGAATTAGCCGGCCTTACCCTCCCGGAGCCCGATTCCTCCCCTGAACCCGCCGCCTCCGCCACCAATTCGATCGCTCAGGCAGCTCCGCTGATCCGCTCCCTCTTCGACAGCACCACGGCGGTCCGAGCTGCATGAGCTCGGGTTCCCGGTGATTCCCGCCGCGGGCATGTGGGTTTCGCTGGTCTGGATCCGCGGCTGCGTCGGCGTCACGTTCGTCGACTGCTTGGGCGGGAGGGAAGGCGACGACTAGATCTCTCGGCTGCAACGGTTGCCGCGCATTTCGGCGGTTTCAGGAAGGTTTGTTTCGATAGCAAGCTTCCGCTAGTGCTCTCGCAGGGGAAGGGACATGGAGGCGGCCAGGGTAGGGTCGCAAAGCCGCCACTTGTACGGCGGCGAGCTTGACCAGGCCAGGCGCGAGAAGAGGGTGTTCGGCTGGGACCTCAACGACTGGAGCTGGGACAGCGAGCGCTTTGTCGCCACGCCGGTGACGGTGCCGACGGCGGTGGCCAACGGCCTGGCGCTTAATGGCTCGCCTTCGTCCTCCGAGGAAGTGGTCGAGGTCGTTAGGAATGGTACCGTGAGAGGTGACTCTGATAAGAGGAAGCGAGTGGTTGTCATTGACGATGATGACGACGACGAGAAGGGTGCGGACCCGGTGGGGAGCAGTCGCGAGGTGCTCAGCTTGAGAATCGGGGGCGGTGTTGTTGCCGGGTTAGCTGTGGAGGATGGTGGTGTTAATGAGCAGGACAGAAATGGTAAGAAGATCAGGATGCAGGGGGGAAGCTCAAATGGCCCGGCTTGTCAGGTGGAGGGCTGCTGGGCGGACCTTAGTGTGGCGAAGGATTACCATCGGCGGCACAGGGTCTGCGAGATGCATGCTAAGGCCAACACTGCGGTTGTCGGGAATACTGTCCAGCGGTTCTGCCAGCAATGTAGCAGGTCAGTTCTACGATTGAGCTGCCTTTTGTTTACACGTAATTATTTGTTCGTGTGGGAATATATAGGTAGAATATGCGATGCAAGTTTTGTTATTTATCTTCAAATAGATCTTTTTAGAGCTTTGCAAGCTTCTGGCCATGCTGATGTTTTAAGCAGTACCATGTGATATTGAGAATCACCGTAATCTGTCAGCCATACTAAAGCAAGCTCTCATTTGTAGGCTGAAATAGCAACTGCTTGTAGAGGTTGTTTTCAACAACAAAAAAACGAGTAGAAATAGTAAATAACAGGAACACCAACTGCCTAGGGGTGTATACAAGATTTAAAAATGGTGTTGTCGTTGGGAATAAGTGGTCATATAGTGTCATGCTAAGAAAAGTATAAATGGGAAGATATTACTCATCTATGTCAGCATTCATGAATTTGGTTTATGAAGTTTGCATGAATTATAAGTTCTAACCAATTTCGAAGTACAGATGCACTGTTGTACTCATTACTTCAGTTTTTTCTTTTCAATTCAACAGAATCAATATAGTTTCATTACTCCCTACGCATGAGGATTAGCTGATGTTGACAAACTTGGAAACCTCTGCTACTCAGATATTAAAGAGTGATTTTTTCTCAATTTATATTTATAAGCTGTTCTAGCAATCAAGACCTACTGCCTGCAGGAGAGCGCATAATATATTTCACACAGTCCATCCAACTATACTAAGGACTAAGTTTCATATAATTTAAAAAAATGTTATTGTCACATCAGAACTTAAATGTACGCATATACTTTGGACAGCACATGGCCAACACGAATGGCCTTCTGTAGTTCATTTTTTCTTGTTCATTTGTAACTTATATCTCTGAAGCCACTGTCCACTTTTAGGGCATACAGAGTTCCTCCTGGCCAGGGTCAAGGGCTGCTTTTGAGCACAGAATGTTTTTTTTCTGTATGATTATAGACACATTTTGTGCACCGTTTAAAGTATTGGCAAATCCTCTTGAATATACTGCGCAGATTTCACCTTCTTCAAGAATTTGATGAAGGAAAGCGAAGCTGTCGTCGGCGTTTAGCAGGCCATAATAAACGGAGGAGGAAAACCCGCCCTGAAATTGCTGTTGGTGGGACTCCTATTGAAGACAAAGTTAGCAGTTATTTGTTGCTGAGTATTCTTGGAATATGTGCCAATTTGAACTGTAAGTAATGTTTTAATTTTTTTGAACTTGCTAGAGTAACATATACGATTAATTATTCTGCATATAAAGGTATTCCATACTCATTCTTGTATAGTTTATTTTTTCCTTGAATCATCGGAAATTATGTTGACTCATAGCTTTGACTGAATTTTACTTGTCATTGACCTAAGAAAGAATTACGATTTTGTGCTTATTCTTTTCTTGAAGATGTAATTGCAACATGAAAGTCAATGTTCTTGCTGATTTATTGGATATTCTGATTGAAATACTAGAGTTTCTAGGGTCATAATATATAACGGGGTGCTAGGTGTACTTGAAGATTGCTATTGCTTGATGTCCAATTTCGGAATTGCTTACAGGAGGCTCTGCACCAGCTTTGTTATCTGTGATATGACAATGATGTACATCACATTTCTTTAATTTGCAGTGGTATAGTTGCTGTAGTTTTAGCTCTCTGACCTTAGAATCTTGTACTGTAGTTACTACCATTGGCTGTCTATGATAGTTTTCTCTTAAATATAGTTTAGGAAGTGTCTATGCCTAAAAGGGATTATTACCAGCATACTGATGCCCTTCAGAACTACTCTTATGATAATATACTCCGGAAGATATATAACTCTTAACTTGTTCTTGCAGCTGAGAACGCCGAGCATTTACAAGGTCAGGAGTTGCTATCCAATCTTTGGAGAAACCTAGGGACTGTTGCCAAATCATTGGATCCAAAAGAACTTTGTAAACTTCTGGAGGCATGTCAGAGCATGCAAAATGGATCAAACACTGGGACCTCTGGAGCAGCTAATGCTTTGGTGAATACAGCTGCAGCAGAGGCTGCAGGACCATCTAACTCCAAGGTGCCTCTTGCGAATGGTGGTCAATCTGGGCAGACTCCACCTGCTGTTCTACCAGTACAATCAAAGGCTACCATGGTGGCAAGTCCCGGTAAGGCATATAAACATTGTTAACTACCAGGAAATGTTTGCTCATGAAAAAATTAGCTTACATATCTATTGTGTGTGTGTTCACAGAGACTCCAGCTTGCAAGTTGAAGAATTTTGATTTGAATGACACTTGCAATGATGTGGAAGGCTTTGAAGATGGTTTGAATTGCCCATCATGGATACGGCAAGATTCTACCCAAAGCCCACCACAGACTAGTGGTAATTCAGATTCAACATCAGCTCAGTCATTGTCAAGCTCAAATGGAGATGCTCAGGTTTACCATTTTTCCCCTTTCAGCGTGCTCATAAACGAAAGCTAAAGGATTAGTTTCCAATTATTATATGAGATAGTCTATATAGCAGCAACCTTACTATTAATAGCAGTACTCATCAACCTACACAATGATTTTCAAAGGGATAGCAACTCAGTACCTGCCAATTTGCTATTAGATTTTTTTCTATGATACACCCCAAATACTTGATTTTTTTTTGTATTAGAACAAAATGCCAAAGAAGGTGCATGTGTAGAACACCACTCATGGTGGCAACAAAATACAAAGCCACTCATGGTGGCCACAACCCAACAAAACAAATATTATGCCACATGAATACTCCAAATACTCAAAGCTAACTGAGCAGCTGTTAAACCTGTATATAAGGGCATCATGAAAGAGGAGGGCCTATGTTGACAACAATAGTCTTATTGCTGTATACTTGCAGACATTAGAAATGTCAAATGTATTGTTTTTCTCCCAGAATGCCTGTCTTCCTCTCTCTGACATACATTGACACTGTTTTGCTTGCAGTGTCGGACTGATAAAATTGTATTCAAGCTTTTTGAGAAAGTTCCTAGCGATTTACCTCCAATTTTGCGATCACAGGTAAATATGCATTCTCTCAACAGATCACAAGAGATCATATCTTGAACCTAACACTTAAACCTGAATTTCAGATTCTTGGTTGGTTATCCACTAGCCCTACTGATATAGAGAGCTATATTAGACCTGGCTGTATTATCCTGACAGTATATCTTCGGTTAGTTGAGTCTACATGGAGAGAGGTACCTTTCTTTCAGATACTCATTTCGTGTCATGATAGTAATCATTTCGTGTCATGATATTTCTTTTGTACAGCTTTCTGAGAATATGAGCTCTTACCTGGATAAGCTTTTGAGTAGTTCCACTGATAACTTTTGGGCATCTGGTTTGGTATTTGTGATGGTACGGCATCAACTTGCTTTTATGCACAATGGTGAGTCCAATCTCTTGTATATTCTTGCATAGTTTTTCACGTTTTGTTTAGGCTTTTTGTCTGATTTTGCTGATTTCACCTTATGGTCATATTACTGCAGGTCAAGTTATGTTGGACAGACCACTGGCACCTAATTCTCATGATTTCTGCAAGGTTTTATGTGTTAGTCCGGTTGCTGCTCCTTATTCAGCGACAGTTAATTTCAGGGTAGAAGGCTATAACTTAGTCAGTACTTCCTCGAGGTACTTTATCATATACAATTTTGATATGCTCAGCTCATTCTTGCAGAAGACGAGTACCTTGTGATGTTTAATTCAGCCGATATGCTGTTATCTAAAAATACACCATGTCATGTTCGCAGGCTAATTTGCTCAATTGAAGGGCGTTGTATCTTTGAGGAAGACACAGCTGTTGTGGCTGATGACACTGATCATGAAGATATTGAATATCTCAGCTTCTGTTGTTCTCTCCCTGGTTCAAGAGGAAGAGGATTCATAGAGGTACAAGTATGACTTGTTAGCTTTTGTTTTGATGTAGTTTTTGTTTTTTAATCTTTGATCTTTTTTAAAATTCATTGAATAACATTGGCATTTACAGGTTGAAGATAGTGGATTTAGTAATGGTTTCTTCCCCTTCATAATTGCTGAGCAGGATGTATGCTCTGAGGTTTGTGAGCTGGAAAGCATATTTAAGTCATCTAGTGATGAACAGGCAGATGATGACAATGCCAGGAGTCAAGCTTTTGAGTTTCTAAATGAGCTGGGCTGGCTTCTTCATAGAGTAAACATAATTTCTAAGCATGATAAAGCGGAGCTGCCTGCAGCGACCTTTAACCTGTTGAGATTCAGGAATCTCGGTATATTCGCCATGGAGCAGGAGTGGTGTTCTGTGACCAAAATGCTGTTAGATTTATTATTTGATGGATTTGTTGATACTGGGTTGCAGTCTCCAAAAGAGGTGGTATTGTCAGAAAATTTGCTGCACAGTGCTGTGCGAGGGAAATCTGTCCAGATGGTTAGATTTCTGCTGAGATATAAGCTGAATAAAAACCTGAAGGAAACTGCAGAGACATACCTATTCAGACCTGATGCTCGGGGCCCTTCGACATTTACACCCCTCCATATAGCAGCAGCTACTAGTGATGCAGAGGATGTTTTGGATGCACTGACTGATGACCCTGGACTGGTATTCCCTCACCTACTTTATGGAATACGATCAAAATACTTGCTCGTGTTCTATTTTTCCTATTTTCTCAACCACAAAGTTTCATTGACCACCCGTTTAAGCTATAGCCATACAGGCATACACCAATGACAGCTTATTATTTACGACATTCTTTTTGATCTTTTAACACAAGCGTAGAGCGGCACCATTAAATGATAAACATCAAATTAATGATGCTGTACTAGATGCATTACTTATCTAAGTCTAGTTTGTTTTGTTAATTTTGAAGATCCTGCCTAATTTCCCTACTGTGCTTCTTGTAGGTTGGACTCAACGCCTGGAGAAATGTGCGAGATGAGACAGGCTTCACCCCTGAAGACTACGCTCGCCAGAGAGGCAACGATGCTTACATGAATCTGGTCCAGAAGAAGATTGATAAGCATCTTGTCAAAGGTCATGTTGTCCTTGGTGTTCCCAGCAGCATATGCCCTGTAATAACTGATGGGGTGAAGCCTGGTGATATTAGCCTGGAGATCTGCAAAAGCATGCCAATGTCACCATCATCCACAACAAGGTGCAACATCTGCAGTCGTCAGGCTCGGATGTACCCCAGTTCGTTTGCAAAGACCTTCCTGTACAGGCCAGCAATGTTCACGGTAATGGGCGTCGCTGTGATCTGTGTTTGTGTGGGCATACTCCTCCATACCCTCCCCAAGGTTTACGCGGCACCTAACTTTAGATGGGAATTGTTAGAGCGTGGAGCAATGTGAGAAGTCCAGGTTGTAGATGTGCTGTGGTTAAGAGCTTTAGTGTGGGCGGGTAGATAAAAAAACATGTAACTGTGGAGAGTAAAGTCCTTCATATGTAAAGGCAGGATTGTTGTCTGTATAAGCTTTATATACCATCAATAATAACTGTACTTAAAGTGTAAGAAACATGTGATCAAAGCATTCGTTGTTTATCTCTTCTATTAAAATTTAAGCAGTAAATAGTAGAGAATCGAAATAAAATTAATCACAACTGCCAACCATCCGGTGTTGCTCCCGTTGGTCTTCAGGTGTTAGTGCTTACAGAGCATCCATGTTAGTGATATACTATTCCGTGGATTCTTTCCGTGATTTTTTCCAAGTAGGTGTATGGTGCAAGAACAATCAGTTCCAAGTGTGTTTGATATGCATTTGATGGAACGGCACAATCTTGAAGTATTACCGATAGTTGTGTTGTGAGCTCTGTAGACTCCTTGTGGTCCCAGGAACGGGAGCGAGTGTGGGAGTAGGTGGTGGCGAGGGGAGGAATCGAAGGATGGGGCAAGGAGGAAGTGGATAAGTCGACGACTGAATGTCACACACATGAGTCGAATAGGTCAAATCTTTGTCAAAGTCAAAGTCAGCGTCTATCTAGCTCAAAACCACCCAAGATTACCCATAGTAAGATTAACTTAAGTAGTAACATGTATACCAACTAAGTAAAAATAGTGATGTGGTAACTGGTAAGTAATTAGTGAAGAGGAAATAGAGTGGCATAATATATTACCATCACACATAGCACCAATATATATAGGGTTAATTGGATCTATGCCACTACAACTTTCACACTTTGGATAAATGCCATTACAAAAACACAAGTTGAAAATATGCCACCTAACTTTTCCATACCTCCACATATGCCATTCTAGTCATTACCAAAAATAACGGTTCATAAAATACATATATTTCAGTGTATACTTGTGTATAGCTCCACAAGATCTAAGCTAAACACATTCGTTGATTCGAGCCTACAAATTTCAGAGAAAATACCGAAATTAAGAGATGGATGCACAACTCTGTACACCCCCTCACTTAAGACTGGTAGACAAATTTCAGAATGGATGGGAGGGTAGGAATTTTCTAGACTGGTACACTCACTCGGGCGTTGGCAACTCCATGCTCTCCTCCATCTTCATCTCCGGCAGCGCTTTTCTGCAGCAGCCGCCGAAATCCGCGCCTCTGATGCGCTCGAGAGAAGGGAGATTCCAGTAGAGTGCACCTCCAGCCGCGCCCGCCGGCGGACGCGAGCTCCTCCGTTCGTCGTCGCCCCGCAGCTAGGGTTCGTGAGTGCGGGAGCCACGGGCCTCCAGCCGCGCGCGCCTCCAGCAGCGGGCCTCCAGCCGTGGGCCTCCAGACGCATGCGCCGGCGGACGCGAGATCCCCCAGCAGCAGGTTGGTGCGTACGGGAGAGACAGAGTTGATTCGATGTGTTCGTGCGGGTGCGGTGCTACCACCGTTTCTTCTCTTTTACCCCCTCCAATCCATATTACTCTTCGCTAATGCAGGTGTATCTACCAATAAAATATGTCTAAATACATCTATATTAACAAAGAGTATTATAGATTAGAGAGAGTACTTTTTTTTTATTTAGCTTCTTCCTTTTCTGTGTCTAACTGTCTATACGTGAGTCTAGTGTATGTAAGTGAGTATAATTAGCAGTATATTGTTTAATAATAACTAGAATGGCATATGTAAAGGTATGGAGAAGTTAGAGTAGCATATTTTCAACTAGTGTTTTTTTAATGGCATTTCTTCAAAGTGTGGAAGTTGTAGTGGCATAGATCCAATTAACCCTATATAATAAGTCTACAATATAATAAATGATGCTTTCAAAATTACCATACAGTACATATAACATCACTCATTACGAAGGTAGTAACATAGAGTTACTCCCCACTATAAGCTCTAAAACCACCTAAAGGGGTGATTTATCCGATATTGTACATTTAAGCGTACCAAATTTGACTTCAGAGTGTTATTTCTCTGATGTTGTACATGTTAGGGTGAATCCTTTATTCTCAGCTTCGGTTGCATTTTTTTCTAAGCACCCTTACGCAACATTTGCACTCGGCAAGAAAAATTATGTACAGAGATAGGGAAAGCACACGTGATCCGCGAGGGGTCCAGGTGTCAACTCGATCTTGTACTTTGGTTAGTGAATCTAGCTAGTGGATCGATGAATTTTCCAGTGATCCTCACCCTATTAACAGTACTCCTGTTAAAAATGTACTTCCTCCGTTTCAAAATATAAGATGTTTTAGGTTTGTGAAGCAAATGTATCTAGACATATTTTAGTGTGTATTCGAGTGAACCTACACACTAAAAGATGTCCAAATACATTTGCTTGACAAAGCTAAAACATCTTATATTTTAAAACGGGGGGAGTATTTTCTGGTGGTGGGAGCATATGCTCCCGTGTCTCAAAACGAATTTCCGGTTACTAGCATAGTACTCTTGTACCGTGTGGGGTTTCAATAAAAGTATTGAACACAGAAAGTGGGAGGGCCGGAGGGGGTCATTTCCAACCAACTCAGCTATGTTCTTAACCTTAGTCACCACCTCTCACAAGTAATTTTTTTTAAAGAAAATGATAATTCCTATAACTACCATAGACTGAATCTGATCTCATCCAACATCTCAATAAATAAGAAATCGTTTTTATTAGATCTTCCTAATGACTTTTTCTACACGGATTTGATGTCTCCCTAGATCAAGAGGGAGGGGGCTACCCCCCCCCCCCCCCCCCCCCCACTTCTCCTCCCTCGAAACAATTAACAAAATGAAGTTCACCTTAGCAGGATGTAGTGAACAAGATGAAAGTTATATATTCTGGTAACTTCAAAAGTTCAATTCATCCTTGGTACAAATTGCCTAATCACGAGCCTAAGAGTACACGTCCTGCTGGTAACTATAGTTCTGTGCAACACTATACCTTTTTATATAATGAAACTGCAAAAAGTGGCAATTAATTATCCGTGGTAAGCATACTACCGTGTGCACTTTATAGGCCAGTGACCTCGATGAAGTCTCCTGGACAGCCCTGTCATTCAGACTGACCAGCTTCCCTCTCAGTGCCTCCAACTTTTTGACAGGCCACTGCATCAACTTTTTGCCACCATGATCGAGCTAGATCTTCCTTGAATTTCCTGATTGTGTCACACACATATCTCGACTTAGCTAAGTGAGATCAACTTGCAAAATTACTCACAAAATTATGCTCATCGAAATATTTAACATGACAAAAATGAGCATTTATCGCGTGATACAGACAACTAATTACATATGCAAGGTTACCTGAATTCCAGCCCACCCCTTGGCAGGTGGTGCTCGTCGCCAGCAGCGTGCCTCCGTTAGAGATATTTATATTTCTTTTAGTACATAATATAATAAATATATTCCCAATGTTAGATATAGTACCTAATATTGAAAATTTGCTCACAAAATTATACGTATCAAAATATTTTAGTTTGACCTATTAGAGCATTTATCAGATGCTATGGACGACCAGTTACATACACATGGTAACCTGAATTCCAGCCCATCCCTTGGCATGTGGTGCTCGTCACCGTCAGTGTCCACCGACATATATTTCTTAGTGTTCCGGTCATATGTTCCGACATATATTTCTTAGTGTAGAGGCATGGTGTAATCAGGGGAGGATGCATAGAGTGGGGGCACCCCCCCCCCCCCCCCCACACACCAAGTAGGACAGGCCAGCAATACAATGCTAGAGCCATTGACCATGTAGAGGAAAGGATAGTTGGCAAAGTTAGTAAGAGGAATTTCTAACATTGGGTGCTGCTAGCTGCAGGAGGCTTACGACATGCGCTCCCATTTGGGAAGTGGTGAATAAATTCTCGCTAAGCTTTCTCTGGGTCACTCGGATCCATCCCCATGATGCTTCATGGCTTATATAGTTCCATTGTGTGTTTCTTTTGAGGACACGGACATATCGATCAATGCATTATGTTCAGTGAAGTTACTCGTGAGTGTAGCCTAGACGAGTCACAGTTGAATGTTATTTATTGTACTGGATAACCCGGTGCACCGATCGGCACAAATAGCGGAATTATCCCGTAGCTCAATGCCGCAAGAAAAACATGAGTGGCTATACCTAAGTTCTTGCGTCGGCCGAAGATGTAACACTCCATGGTAATACACTCATAAGCATCGATGAGCATAATTCCTATCATAAAAGTAATGACCATGGAAGGTGTAGGATGGCAGATCCGAAGGTCGGTACTGCTCATATGAAATGAAGGGAGGTTGATGACCCACAAGTATAGGGGGTGTATCGTAGTACTTTCGATAAATAAGAGTGTCGAACCCAACGAGGAGCAGAAGGTGTTGACAAGTGGTTTTGATCAAGGATTCACTGTAAATACTAGCAAACGGGTTTTCAGGGGTATTTGGTAATGCAAATAAATAAAGTGCGAGTAAATAAAAAATAGTAGTAATAATTGCAGCAAGTGGCCCAATCCTTTCTTCAGCAAAGGACAAGCCGGTTGTGTAACTTATAATAACCAAACGTTCTCGAGGACACACGGGAGTTTCTGTCAAGAGCTTTCGCTTCATACCGCTAAGTAGTCTTTATTGGTTTGATAAGTGTTATAGGGGTGAACCTGTGCTAGCGCACTACCCTTACTAGGATAAATACACACTTATGATTATACCCCCCTGCAAGCATCCGCAAATACAAGAAAGTAATTAAGATAAATCTAACCACAGCCTTAAACTCTAAGATCCTACGCTCCCTGGTGCAATGGTTTCCCAACGGAGGTTTAGGTTTCTGTCACTCCAGCAACCCCACAATCGGTAGCCAAATACACAATGCATCTCACTAGGCCCATAAATGGTGAAGTATCATGTAGTCGACGTTCACATGACACCACTAGTAAAATAGCACCACAACAATATCAAACCATTAAATATTTCTCTACTAACATCTTGACTTCTCCCATGTCCTCAAGAACTAAACGAACTACTCACAAGACATCATATGGATTATGATCAGAGGTGAAATAATGGTAAATAACAATCTGAACAAAAACCTTAATTCAACGGTTCTACTCAATAGCATCAACTACAAGAGTAATCAACACCGGGAAAGTTTCCCCTAAAAATATAACAAGATCCAACTCAAGATGTTACAGCGGGATGGCGTGGGGATGGTGGAGATGAAGGTGCTGGTGATGGAGATGATGATGATGATCCCGATGAAGTCCGGTGCAATGGTGATGACGATGGCGACGATCTCCCCTCTCCGGGAAGGAATTTCCCTGGCAGATTTCTGCCTGCCAGAGAGATTTTCTCTCTCTAGTGTTTTCCGCCCCGCAAAGGCGGCAGCATCAAGAGTCTTACTAGGATAATGAATAACATTCAACTTATTATCTACGCGCTATCCAAGAACAACACCAACAGCAAAATCACTAGCATCACACATAATTTAAAAAGGTAAGTTCCAATCAGGTGGTTGAACAATAGGAGCAGTAGTTAAAGCCTTCTTAAGAGTTTCAAAAGCTTCCTTACAATCATCATCAAAGACAAATGGTACATCTTTTTGAAGAAGATTAGTAAGAGGCTTTGAAATCTTAGAGAAATCTTTAATAAACCTCCTATAGAAACTAGCATGACCAAGAATACTACGAATACCTTTAACATCTCTGGGACAGGGCATTTTCTCAATTGCCTCCACTTTTGCTCTGTCAACTTCAATACCTCTTTCAGAAATTTTATGTCCAAGGACAATTCCTTCATTTACCATAAAGTGGCATTTCTCCCAGTTAAGAACAAGGTTAGTTTCTTCACATCTCTGCAAAACTTTATCAAGGTTGTGCAAACAATTATCAAAAGAAGTTCCATAGATGGAGAAGTCGTCCATGAAAACCTCCACAATTTCTTCACAAAAGCCATAAAAAATAGCGGACATGCATCTTTGAAAAGTAGCAGGAGCATTGCATAAACCAAACGACATACGTCTGAAAGAGCATGGAGCCCCCATGTGTGGTTTTGGTAATTAATGACAATCTCTATGGACTAATGTTTGTATTGAGTTACATTTGTAGGACATGTCCATAGACAATGCTTGAACCATATGTTGGCTTCAAGGTTGTAAGAAGGATCAAATGAAGAACTTGAAGTGATAACCTAGGTGTTATTCAAGGAGTGATCCGAAGATTGGTCATAAGGGAGTTGAGCCTATATCAAGTGTGTCTTGAAGAATAAGATTGAGTATGCCCTCATGTGAATCTTCAAGACATCACCATTGTGGAAAATGAAGAAGTGGTTCAAGAATTGTTCAAGCCGAAGCGCAAGTTCAAGATGGAATCTAGAAGAGTTCATATGCTTGAAGCTTGACATACATATTGTGTGTGATCATGGATAAGTGAAGATATGCTTAAAGAGAGTCTCTCCCATAGTGGAGTATGGGGGAGCAATCCGCAAGACTTCACCGAGCAAGCGCATTCAAGAAAGGTGGTGCAAGTTGAGAAGATCAAGATCGTCTTTATCTAGGTCAAGTGGATTACTCAAGGCAAAGGTATGATATTGATAGGGTTTCTTTCTTATCGGTCTCATGATGTTAGTTGAGAGACCGGGTTATAGGATTGGTAGCCGTACTATCAAGAGGGGCTCTCGAGTGAGTAACTTAATCGCATCATTCGAAGAGAGCTCAAACCTTTGCATTCTTGGCATCATCTTTCTTGGTTCTTATTTGGCTTTTATCCATGTGAGGTTCTAGAGCTTGTGGTTATTTCCATGACAAGCTCTAGCTCATCAAAAACGGATTTTGCATGAAACACTTATTGAGTTTTTGGTGTTTGGAGGTTTTACCGGTTCGTCTTTGAAGAGAGGTCAAACCTCTCATCATTTGGTTTTATCCTCACTTGTTGGACTATGATGTTTCTATGCATATTCTTATAGAGCTCGTTGTTGTGATTCCAACGAGCTCAAGATCATCAAAAACGGAGTCCGGACGCTCAAGTTATGGTCGTTTTGGTTTCAGCTGTTTCTGCCTTTTCCAGGGCCGGAGACTCCGGCCTCGTAGGGCCGGAGACTCCGGCCCAAAATGTGTTTTCGCTGTTTTTCGTCCGGAGATTTGGCCCGGAACCTCTGGGTACTTTTCCAGGCCAAAGACTCCGGCCCCTAGGGACCGGAGACTCCGGCCCAAGTCTCCGGACCTCAAAAACTCGAGGTGTCGCTCAGCGCAGAGATGGGGGCGGAGGCTTTTTAGCCCCTGCCCGGAGTCTTCGCCCTCCAAAGGCCGGAGACTCCGGGGTAAGTGCCCAGCAACGGCTAGTTTTCGTGGGGTCCTATAAAAGGCCCCCTTCTTCCTCCTTGGGCTGGGCTGGCTTCCTTCTCTCTCTCCTCCATTGTTGACCTTGAAGCTTTGCTCTATCTCTCAATCCCTCCAATGATTCTTGCATCTTCTTGAGGGAAAAGAGAGAGGAGATCTAGATCTATCTTTCCACCAATCAAAATCTCCTCTAAGTGAGGGGAACCTATTGGATCTAGATCTTGGAGTTCTTTGTGGATTTCCTTTGTTCTTCCTCTCATATTCCTCCATAGCATTTGTTGCTTTGGTAGAATTTGGGAGAGAAGGATTTGAGCACTTTGTGTGCTCTTGCCATTGCATTTGGTGCATCGGTTTGAGTTCTCCTCGGAGATTCGGGTAAGTGGAAGTTGTGAGCTTATTACTCTTGGGTTCTTGGAACCCTAGAAGGCTTAGTGGCCTTTGTGGCATATACTTGGGGCCTCCAATTAAGTTGTGGAGATTCCCCAACCTTTGTGGTGCCTTTGTGGCGATTCTTGGGAGCCTCCAATTAAGTTGTGGAGATTGCCCCAAGCTTGTACGGGTTCGGTGACCGCCCTCAAGTGTCCCATAGTGGATCGTGGCATCTTGCTTTGTGCGAGGGCGCGAGGAGAATAAGGTGAGCCTTTGTGGCGTTTGGTGTGTAGCGTGCCTCCGCATCTTGAGGTGAGCCTTTGTGGCATTTGGTGAGCATTGTGCTACCACATCTCAAGGTGAGGCCTTTGTGGCGTTCGGAGTGCATTAAGCCGCCACACCTCTCCAACGGAGACTAGCTTCCTTTGGAAGTGAACTTCGGGATACATCTTCGTCTCCTTCGTGCCTCGGTAACTCTTATCCGAGCTCCACTACTTATGCACTTTACATTTGTGATAGCCATCGTGCTTGAAGTTATATATCTTGCTATCACCTTGCTACTTGTCTTGCTTAGCGTAAGCTGTTGGTACACATAGGTGAGCCTAGTTTATTAGGTTTTGTAAGCTTGTCAAATTAAACGTTAGTTTATTTCCGCATTTGTACAAGCCTTTCGTAAAAGTTTTAATCGCCTATTCACCCCCCCTCTAGGCGACATCTGTGTCCTTTCAATTGGTATCAGAGCTAGGTCTCTCATTTTAGGCTTCACCGCCTTGAGAGCAAAGATGTCGGCTAGGGGATTAGTGCACAATGACACTTTTATATTCGATGGCACAAATTATGATTCTTGGAGAATTCGCATGCTTAATCATTTTCGGGTCATGGACCCAAATATAGAGCGAATTGTAGATATGGGTTTTTCTCCTCCTAAGGATCCCACAAATCTATCTTTAGAGGATGAGAAGAACTCTTATCTCAATGCTCAAGCTATTAATGTCTTATCCAATGTTGTGAGCGTTGTAGTTGTGACGTCCATTATGCCTTTTCGGAATGCTCATGAGTTATGGACAAAGCTTCAAGAAAAATATGATGTGTCCAAGTTTATTGAGGATGAGTGTATTCCTTCCACTTCCGGCCGTGATGAACTTTCTTCCACTTCACCGATGTGTGGCAAGACACAAGGTAATGACATGGTGAGTGGTGATGGAAATTGCAATGTTGATAGTGAGCTTACTTTTGATAATCATTCATCTCGATCTCATTGCAATGCTTCATCTTTGGACTTTAACACTTCTAGCACCATAAATGCTTTACATGCTTGTGTTAGTCCTTGCATATCATGTGTAAGTTGCTTAAATAAATCTCATGATGATATGCTTGCTCTGTCTAGTGGCCATGATAAAAATGCCTCTATTTCCTCTAGTCTTTGTGTGGCTAACAATGTAGAGGAAACCAGAGATTCTATTGGCCAAGACAAAGTTTTGATTGGAGCTTCAAGTAATTCATCCTCATCATCATCTCTCGATTCCCACATATGTCTTATGGCTAGGGATTCAAAGGTAACTCCTTCTTTGGAACCCACTATATCTAGTGATCATGAAGAAGAGGATGATTATGTTGCCTCTTTAAAAAAGAAGGGAGAAATAGTCTTTCATGCTATTGGTAAGAACAAAATTGCTTGCTCTAACTTCGTTCATATTTTGGTTGCTGCTATTGAGAGCCAGAAAATTATTGTTGAGCTTCAATCTCATGACGAAGAGCAAGAAGAAACTATTGAGAATCTTCATAGTCTTGCCAATGATTTTAAAAAGACTCTTTTAAAAGAACAATGCACCAACGAAGCTCTTGAGGAGAATTTTGCTCTAGAATTGTCTAGAGTAAAGGAAACCCATGATAGAGCTCTTGAGGTGGCAAATGATTTAAAAGTAAAAAATGATAAGCTTGTTTTTGTTAATGCTAAACTTCTTGAGGATGTTGAGCACCTCAAAAATGGCTCTAGTGACATTGAGAGTGTGCTCACCAAACTCACAGAGTCACATGAGCAACTAAAAGCTTCTTATTTAAAAGAGTGTTCCAAGTTGCCTTCTCCTCTTTCGGTTAATCATGATGCTTGTGCTACTAACTCTACTTCTTGTGAGGCATCTATCTTGAAGGAGAATGTTGAGCTAAGGGCTCAACTTGAGTTGCTAACTAGCAAGTTTGGGATATTGGAAGAAAGTCATGAAAAGCTATCTAGCTCTAATGAGGATCTTCTAGTGTCCCATGCTCGCCTAAAGTTAGCTTATGAGGATATGTCTACAAAGGTAACATCTTATGAACCTCATGTGGTCACTAGCACTACTTCCCAAAATGCTATATTGCCATGTGCTAGTCCTTGTAATTCATCCACTCATACTATTGCTACATCTTGTGATGAATTACTCTCCTTGCCTTGTTGCTCTAACAATATAGCTTCTACTTCCTCTAGTACTTGTGTTGTAACTAACCATGTAGAGGAAATTAAAGAGCTCGAGGCCCAAGTCACTTTGTTGAAGAAAGACTTGGTAAAAAGTCATGAAGGGAAGTCCAAACTTGACAAGATGTTGAGTGCACAAAAATCCCCCAATGACAAGAGTGGACTTGGATTTATCTCCAACAATAAGAAGAAGTCCAAACTCTTCAAGAAGAAGAAGGGCCAAGAGCAAGTCAAGGATCCGGCTAAGATTGTTTGCTTCAAGTGCAAAATTGAAGGGCATCATGTTAGGTCTTGCCCATTGAAGAAGAAGCATCTAAGTGAGAAGCAACAAGGGAAGCGGACTCAAGCTCAAACTCAAGTCCTTCCTCAAGATGAAGAAAAGCTTCCTCCTAAGAAGAATCAACCCAATGCTCCCATTGTGGAGAAATCAAATGAGAAGAAAGGAAAGATAAGATCTTGCTACATATGCCGTGAGAAGGGTCACCTTTCTTCTACTTGCTCTATTGGTAACTCATCCAACCCTATCATAATCGATGATGCTTATTCACTTTGTAAGGATAAGGTTGGAAATGTGTTTGCCAAATTTGTTGGTACTCAAAGTGGTGTCAAGAAAAGAACCATTTGGGTTGCCAAACCTATTGTGACTAACCTCTTAGGACCCAACTTGGTTGGGGACCAACAAGCCAAAACTTGATCAATAGGTGTCTAATGGAGGGCATTGGAGACTTGGCTATATCATGAAGAATTAAGGGATCTTCATTAATTATATTGTCTCAAGTCAAGTCAATTGGATTATCTTATTTCTATCATATATCTATTGTTCCTCCTTGCGGTAACATGTATTCAACTTATCTACATTGAAAGTTAATCGCCCCTTTGCATGTGTTTGGTTTTGTATCTTGCATGTGTTTGTATATGTTGTGCTCCCTACTTGCTTTATTTTGAGTAATCAATTATGTGCATGTTGGTTGCACACCATGTACGGTTGTTACCGTTGAGCCCATTGCATCTTGATCTATCTTACTTGGCTCTTGTGAGTGATTAATGGACCATCCCATTTTCGGGGAGTGATATGCTTTGGCACTTCACAATCCTAAAAATGTATGTACATGAAGAATACCACTTAGTGTTGATATTTAAAGATTATCTAGTCTCTATGTGGTATGTCATTTTCATGAGAAATTCAAATTCTATAATGTCCATTAATCATCTTGTTGGATTCTATTTGCCTCTTGTTGGTAAAGTTTAATTTTCTAGGTTTGGAGATTCCATTGGTTCTACCCCGGAGACTCCGTTGGTTCTACCCCGGAGACTCCATTGGTTCTACCCCGGAGACTCCGGTGGTTCAACCCCGGAGACTCCGGTCCCCCTCGGAATTTCCGGGCCCTATGGAAATTGACTTTAACAACTTATTTGAAAATTGGTTTTATCACATTATGGGGGAGTATTGTGCTTTGTGCATATTACAAATCCATGAAATGTGTATATTTGAGATTGTGTCACATAGTGTTGATATTGTAAATTATCTTGCTTCTATGTGGCATGTTTTCTCGAACAAGTTCCAATTTGCCAAATTGTTTTATTGCTCTTGTTTTGGATCTTGTTTGTGAGATACTTTCTTGATAGGGTTTTCCTAAAATTTGGAATACTACATCAAAGTTGGAAAACCATTTGCTTCAAGCTATCCTAATCATTGCTTTGCGTGATTGTTTAACTATTTGAGTCTATCAAGAATATCTTTGTCTGGCATGGTGCTTAATTCTTATCCTTTTCATATGCTCATTTGTTGTGAAGATGATCTTGCATTTATGTGTAAACTACCACCGGAAATAACTCCATATACCTCTTCTCCTTGGAAAATTGGTAATCTATCATGTGGTATTTTTTTTATATTGATCATCTTCACTTTGGCTATTGCTTTTAATTGCCTTATCTCTCGCCAAGAAATGTATTTGCTTTAACTCCCATTGTCTTTCTTGACTCTTGTGATTCCATTTGATTTTGTTGAACTTATTTTGTGTTATTTCTATGTAGGTAGATGTGATGATCCCATTTGTGTGCATTTTGTATTCAAATGCAAAATCATAAATAATGCACTAATCTTGGGGGAGCTCTCCTATATTTGTTATAACACACTCTTGTGCTTATTTCAATTGGTTTTGATTATTGTTGGAAGTCAAATCTTTTCTTTTTGGTACTCAGTGTGCCATCATAAAAAGTGTGGAGAGTTTGGTTTGTTGTTGGAACCTTGCTCTCTTTGGGAGTTTCTTATCTCATTCCTTGTAATTTGTTTTTCACTCTTAAAATGAGATATGTCTTTGAGCATGTGTGTTTTAGTTATCCTTTATGCTCATTGGCTTTTGCTTAGTTCACTAGTTGAACTTTGGAGTCAATCTTATGTTGATTTGATTCTTTGATATAATTTGGACAACCTTTTGTAGCTTCACAATTTCGTGTGCTCGCTTGTCCTTCTTGGTGTTTTGTCCAAATTGTATCTCCTTTGGCTCTTGAAAGTCTTGTGCATGTATATTTACTAAATGTATATTGTATGGCATGCTTTTGCTTTCTTTGATCTAATATATAGGAGAAGCTCCATCAAATCCTAAATCGGCTAAGATGTGCATGAAATTCAATTTCATTTATATATGCACATATTTATGTGGAGTTTGTCCTATATGTTGTAGTTCCTAACTACTTTGGACCCAATGAGTTTGGGGACCATCTTGTACTTGAACTTTGTTTTTAGGTACATGGAGATATATTGGTGCTTGTCTCAATAATAAGGATGAAGTGGTGACTAAATGATAATTTGAGGCAAGCTAGGATTATTGAAGAACTCCTATCTACTAGATCCTACCATTGATATCTCGGTAACAAGTATCTTCTTCATGCATACTTTTCTAGTATCCAACCTTGTGTAGGTTGTTTCATGGCATGGAAAATCATTATTTGCAAATGTTGTGCTTCTTGCAAAGGTCTTAATGAAACCTCTTTATTGCAATTGTGAGTAATTTGAGATGAGTGCATATTATTGGGAACATATAAAATCATGCTCATGATTCTCCTATCCCATATATGTCAATTTGGCAATTTTATTGCATATCAATTCCTCAAGTTCTCACATGTGCAATATGGTTGAAAGTGTAAATTTATTACCTTCTTTTGGTATTCATCTTTGTGATACTTGTTGCTTTTCTCAAAGCATCCCAACTATCTTCTTTCCCTTGTTGATATTTGTGATGTCTTTGACTTGTTTGTGGTTGAAGTTCATCAATATACAATAAGAAAATTTGAGCCTTTGGCCGTGCTTTAAAAGCAAAAAATCTCATTGGTATATTGCATGACTTCACTTTGGATATCATGTTCTATTCTTAGTATCTATTTTGTGTGTACATGTTTCTTTGTGATAATTATCTTTGTGATGTTGTCTACTTAGAAACTTATACACATGAGAGATGATATCTCCTTATTTGATATCTTATTTGAACCTTATGTGTTGGGATGGAATGCTAAGCAATTTCATTCATTGAAGACTATGTGGATGCTCTATGCTTATCCTTGTATTAGTCTTATAATATGCTTTGTCATTCATATCACACATTCCTTTGGTTGAGCCTTTTAATATGTTGTCCCTTGCTTGTTGCTCAACCATTTGTTTAATGCAAGTGTTAAGCTTAATTTCTTCTCTATGATCTCTTGCAAATGGTTGCGTTTTAAATTTTATTAAGGGAGTGAGGATTCCATGTTGTGCAAATTGTATTCAAATGCAAACATTCCATTTTTTGCACGTACCTTGGGGAGCTTCCTCATTTCATTTAAAGCACCATTTTGCGGTTATCATAGTAATTGACTTCACTTGGTATCATTTTGTTTTGAATAATATCGAGGGAGTGATGATTCCATGTTTATGCACCTCATACTTTAATTCAAATAGAATATTTTGTGCACAAACCTTGGGGAGCTTCCTCATATTATTTAGAGCACCCTTTTGGTCTTATCATAATATCTTTATTCAATTTGTTCTTTGGATCGATTGATTGCTCTCTTCATTTGTTGAAGTTTATCCAACATGTGATCTTATTTTATTTGCAATCTTTGATCCTCAATATAGGTTGATTTCCTCCGAGTTTTCATATTTGGATATGTGCATATATTTTCAATTATACTTTTGGTTTATGCACACATTATGGAGGAACTCTCACTATATTGGCCTTCTAAGTTTTTCCGCCCATTTCGGCAATTGGTGCCAATGGGGGAGAAGTTTCGAGGGTTTAAAGGGAATTGGCTTTTATGCTTTGGTTTTGTTCTTAAGCATTTGCCTTTCATGCTTTGCATGGTTGAGTATATAGAGGAAACTCCACCAACAACCTTGGTTGGCAATCTATGCAATGAAATCAAGATCATTCACACGTGCATAGATTGTGGGGGAGTTTGCTCTATATATGGTGGTTTTACTAACATCACATACTTTTGTAGTATTTGATGTTAGTGCAACCATTTTGGTTCCTTAAATTCATTATATAAACCCTCTCAAAGAGATTGTCATCAATTACCAAAATGGGGGAGATTGAAAGAGCGTGGAGCCCCCATGTGTGGTTTTGGTAATTAATGACAATCTCTTTGAGAGGGTTTATATAATGAATTTAAGGAACCAAAATGGTTGCACTAACATCAAATACTACAAAAGTATGTGATGTTAGTAAAACCACCATATATAGAGCAAACTCCCCCACAATCTATGCACGTGTGAATGATCTTGATTTCATTGCATAGATTGCCAACCAAGGTTGTTGGTGGAGTTTCCTCTATATACTCAACCATGCAAAGCATGAAAGGCAAATGCTTAAGAACAAAACCAAAGCATAAAACCCAATTCCCTTTAAACCCTCGAAACTTAATGACAATCTCTATGGACTAATGTTTGTATTGAGTTACATTTGTAGGACATGTCCATAGACAATGCTTGAACCATATGTTGGCTTCAAGGTTGTAAGAAGGATCAAATGAAGAACTTGAAGTGATAACCTAGGTGTTATTCAAGGAGTGATCCGAAGATTGGTCATAAGGGAGTTGAGCCTATATCAAGTGTGTCTTGAAGAATAAGATTGAGTATGCCCTCATGTGAATCTTCAAGACATCACCATTGTGGAAAATGAAGAAGTGGTTCAAGAATTGTTCAAGCCGAAGCGCAAGTTCAAGATGGAATCTAGAAGAGTTCATATGCTTGAAGCTTGACATACATATTGTGTGTGATCATGGATAAGTGAAGATATGCTTAAAGAGAGTCTCTCCCATAGTGGAGTATGGGGGAGCAATCCGCAAGACTTCACCGAGCAAGCGCATTCAAGAAAGGTGGTGCAAGTTGAGAAGATCAAGATCGTCTTTATCTAGGTCAAGTGGATTACTCAAGGCAAAGGTATGATATTGATAGGGTTTCTTTCTTATCGGTCTCATGATGTTAGATGAGAGACCGGGTTATAGGATTGGTAGCCGTACTATCAAGAGGGGCTCTCGAGTGAGTAACTTAATCGCATCATTCGAAGAGAGCTCAAACCTTTGCATTCTTGGCATCATCTTTCTTGGTTCTTATTTGGCTTTTATCCATGTGAGGTTCTAGAGCTTGTGGTTATTTCCATGACAAGCTCTAGCTCATCAAAAACGGATTTTGCATGAAACACTTATTGAGTTTTTGGTGTTTGGAGGTTTTACCGGTTCGTCTTTGAAGAGAGGTCAAACCTCTCATCATTTGGTTTTATCCTCACTTGTTGGACTATGATGTTTCTATGCATATTCTTATAGAGCTCGTTGTTGTGATTCCAACGAGCTCAAGATCATCAAAAACGGAGTCCGGACGCTCAAGTTATGGTCGTTTTGGTTTCAGCTGTTTCTGCCTTTTCCAGGGCCGGAGACTCCGGCCTCGTAGGGCCGGAGACTCCGGCCCAAAATGTGTTTTCGCTGTTTTTCGTCCGGAGATTTGGCCCGGAACCTCTGGGTACTTTTCCAGGCCAAAGACTCCGGCCCCTAGGGACCGGAGACTCCGGCCCAAGTCTCCGGACCTCAAAAACTCGAGGTGTCGCTCAGCGCAGAGATGGGGGCGGAGGCTTTTTAGCCCCTGCCCGGAGTCTCCGCCCTCCAAAGGCCGGAGACTCCGGGGTAAGTGCCCAGCAACGGCTAGTTTTCGTGGGGGACCTATAAAAGGCCCCCTTCTTCCTCCTTGGGCTGGGCTGGCTTCCTTCTCTCTCTCCTCCATTGTTGACCTTGAAGCTTTGCTCTATCTCTCAATCCCTCCAATGATTCTTGCATCTTCTTGAGGGAAAAGAGAGAGGAGATCTAGATCTATCTTTCCACCAATCAAAATCTCCTCTAAGTGAGGGAAACCTATTGGATCTAGATCTTGGAGTTCTTTGTGGATTTCCTTTGTTCTTCCTCTCATATTCCTCCATAGCATTTGTTGCTTTGGTAGAATTTGGGAGAGAAGGATTTGAGCACTTTGTGTGCTCTTGCCATTGCATTTGGTGCATCGGTTTGAGTTCTCCTCGGAGATTCGGGTAAGTGGAAGTTGTGAGCTTATTACTCTTGGGTTCTTGGAACCCTAGAAGGCTTAGTGGCCTTTGTGGCATATACTTGGGGCCTCCAATTAAGTTGTGGAGATTCCCCAACCTTTGTGGTGCCTTTGTGGCGATTCTTGGGAGCCTCCAATTAAGTTGTGGAGATTGCCCCAAGCTTGTACGGGTTCGGTGACCGCCCTCAAGTGTCCCATAGTGGATCGTGGCATCTTGCTTTGTGCGAGGGCGCGAGGAGAATAAGGTGAGCCTTTGTGGCGTTTGGTGTGTAGCGTGCCTCCGCATCTTGAGGTGAGCCTTTGTGGCATTTGGTGAGCATTGTGCTACCACATCTCAAGGTGAGGCCTTTGTGGCGTTCGGAGTGCATTAAGCCGCCACACCTCTCCAACGGAGACTAGCTTCCTTTGGAAGTGAACTTCGGGATACATCTTCGTCTCCTTCGTGCCTCGGTAACTCTTATCCGAGCTCCACTACTTATGCACTTTACATTTGTGATAGCCATCGTGCTTGAAGTTATATATCTTGCTATCACCTTGCTACTTGTCTTGCTTAGCGTAAGCTGTTGGTACACATAGGTGAGCCTAGTTTATTAGGTTTTGTAAGCTTGTCAAATTAAACGTTAGTTTATTTCCGCATTTGTACAAGCCTTTCGTAAAAGTTTTAATCGCCTATTCACCCCCCCCTCTAGGCGACATCTGTGTCCTTTCAATTGGTATCAGAGCTAGGTCTCTCATTTTAGGCTTCACCGCCTTGAGAGCAAAGATGTCGGCTAGGGGATTAGTGCACAATGACACTTTTATATTCGATGGCACAAATTATGATTCTTGGAGAATTCGCATGCTTAATCATTTTCGGGTCATGGACCCAAATATAGAGCGAATTGTAGATATGGGTTTTTCTCCTCCTAAGGATCCCACAAATCTATCTTTAGAGGATGAGAAGAACTCTTATCTCAATGCTCAAGCTATTAATGTCTTATCCAATGTTGTGAGCGTTGTAGTTGTGACGTCCATTATGCCTTTTCGGAATGCTCATGAGTTATGGACAAAGCTTCAAGAAAAATATGATGTGTCCAAGTTTATTGAGGATGAGTGTATTCCTTCCACTTCCGGCCGTGATGAACTTTCTTCCACTTCACCGATGTGTGGCAAGACACAAGGTAATGACATGGTGAGTGGTGATGGAAATTGCAATGTTGATAGTGAGCTTACTTTTGATAATCATTCATCTCGATCTCATTGCAATGCTTCATCTTTGGACTTTAACACTTCTAGCACCATAAATGCTTTACATGCTTGTGTTAGTCCTTGCATAAGAAGTCTTAGCAAACTTGGAAAAATTAAACTCATAAGACTCTCCATTAAACTTAGTAAAAAAATTCTCCTTCTTACAATCTATCACGGTGCCACAAGTGTTCAAAAAGGGTATACCAAAAATAATAGGACAAGTCTTACTAGCCTCCTTACCAAGTACTAGAAAATCAGTAGGGTATTTAGTCTTACCGCAAAGAACTTCCACATCTCGAACAATACCAAGAGGCCAAACAGTCTCTCTGTTAGCAAGCTGAACGACCACATCAATATCTTCAAGTTCACAAGCGCCAATCTCATGCATAATTTCTTTGTAAAGTTCTAAAGGAATAGCACTTGCACTAGCACCAATATCGCATAAACCATAATAGCAGTGATCTCCAATCCTGACAAAAATAACAGGGACACTTGTTTTCCTATACCTTTTAGGATGAGAGATAATGTTAGAGGCATCTTCACAAAAAAAGAATATATTCATCCCCTACATCTTTAGTAACAAGATCCTTCAATATAGCTACAGGAGACTTAATAGTAATTTGCTCATCAGGTTCTGCAGCTTTCTTAGTACTTTTATTAGACACAGTTACCAAAGTAGAATACTTTTTTACCTTAGCAGGGAAAGGTGTCTTCTCAAAATAAGGTTCAGGCACAATGCTATCAACAGTACAAACTTCAGTAGCTGCAGCAGGTATATGACTAATAGAATCTTTATAAGGCGCATAATATTTGTTCCAATCTTTCTTTGGAACATCAAGATAAGAGGCAAAAGCCTTAAGACAATTAGCAAGTATTTGTGAATCAAGACCATAAGCAGTGCTAACACTATATAAGTCATTGGTTCCCATAAAATCTTTAATGCATTCATAATCATAGTTTATACCTGACTTCCTACCTTTGTCGTTTTCCCATCCTTCAGCATTCTCTTGTATACGGTCAAGAAGTTTCCACTTAGCATCTTCTTTCATATGAGTAAATGATCCAAAGCAAGAAGCATCCAAATAATCCTTATCAGGAAGAGTAAGCCGCGCATAAAAATTATCAATAACAATATTATTAGGGAGCTCATAAATGGGGCATTTGAGCATTAGTAACTTTAATCTCCCCCACGCTTGGGCAATACTCTCTCCATCATGAGGCCAAAAATTATATATCCGATTACGATCTTTATGGATTTCACTTGGAGGATAAAACTTGGAATAAAAGAGAGGTACAATGTCCTCCCATGCCATAGATGGACCATCTTGGAGCAGTCGATACCACTCCTCAGCTCTGCCTTTCAATGATAAAGAGAATAGCTTCTTCTTGACCTGGCTTGGTAAAATACCTGCACACCTGAACAACTCGCATAATTCATGTATAAATAGTAAGTGATCACCCGGATGGACAGTTCCATCTCCTGAATAGCTGTTATCAATAATACACCCAACAATTTTCATAGGTATTTTAAAAGGATCAACTTCAGCAGGTGGTGGTGGTGGTTCATCCACATGTGCAACAGTGGTAGAAGTGTTCCCAAATAGAAAACCAAATGGAGAATTCTCCATAGCAGAGTAATATAAGAATAAAAGACAAAAATAAAAACAATACTCACAGTGACGGTTACCTTTACCAATTCCACTCTTCAATAGCGCTACACTCCCCGGCAACGGCGCCAGAAAATAGTCTTGATGACCCACAAGTATAGGGGGTGTATTGTAGTACTTTCGATAAATAAGAGTGTCAAACCCAACGAGGAGCAGAAGGTGTTGACAAGTAGTTTTGATCAAGGATTCACTGTAAATACTAGCAAACGAGTTTTCAGGGGTATTTGGTAATGCAAATAAATAAAGTGCGAGTAAATAAAAAACAGTAGTGATAATTGCAGCAAGTGGCCCAATCCTTTCTTCAGCAAAGGACAAGCCGGTTGTGTAACTTATAATAACCAAACGTTCTCGAGGACACACGGGAGTTTCTGTCAAGAGCTTTCGCTTCATACCGCTAAGTAGTCTTTATTGGTTTGATAAGTGTTATGGGGGTGAACCTGAGCTAGCGCACTACCCTTACTAGGATAAATACACACTTGTGATTATACCCCCCTGCAAGCATCCGCAAATACAAGAAAGTAATTAAGATAAATCTAACCACAGCCTTAAACTCTAAGATCCTACGCTCCCTGGTGCAATAGTTTCCCAACGGAGGTTTAGGTTTCTGTCACTCTAGCAACCCCACAATCGGTAGCCAAATACACAATGCATCTCACTAGGCCCATAAATGGTGAAGTATCATGTAGTCGACGTTCACATGACACCACTAGTGAAATAGCACCACAACAATATCAAACCATTAAATATTTCTCAACAATAATTCACTACTAACATCTTGACTTCTCCCATGTCCTCAAGAACTAAACGAACTACTCACAAGACATCATATGGATCATGATCAGAGGTGAAATAATGGTAAATAACAATCTGAACATAAACCTTAATTCAACGGTTCCACTCAATAGCATCAACTACAAGAGTAATCAACACCGGGAAAGTTTCCCCTAAGAATATAACAAGATCCAACTCTAGATATTACAGCGGGATGGCGTGGTGATGGTGGAGATGAAGGTGCTGGTGATGGAGATGATAATGATGATGATCCCGGTGAAGTCCGGTGCGATGGTGATGACGATGGCAATGATCTCCCATCTCCGGGAAGGAATTTCCCCGGCAGATTTCTGCCTGCCGGAGAGCTTTTCTCTCTCTGGTGTTTTCCGCCCCGCAGAGACGGCGGTGTCTATCTCTGAGCCCCCCCCCTTGACTTAGGTTTTCGGGGACGATGAAGTACGCGAAGGGGCGAGACCAGAAGTGGGCCAGGGCGCCCTCACACAGGGCCGGCGCGGCCAGGGGCCAGGCCGCGCCCCCTGTGCGTGAGGCTGCCCCCTGGCTCCTCTCTCCTTCCCCTTCTGGCTTCCGGAGTCTTTTGGTAAAATATAATTTTCTGGTATTTTTCTGGAATTTTCCTGATCTTCCAAAATATGGTGTCTTGACGGTCCTTTTCCAGCAGAATCCTGACTCCGGCAGCAAATCCTCCAATGATCATCAAACATGTAAAAACAGAGGAAACCACATAAATATCATCTCTAAATATGAAATATATCAATGAATAACAGTAAATTATGATACAAAATAGTGATGCAAAATGGACGTATCAGAGGTAAAGTGTAAAGAACATGTCTTGTGAAAATTTGTTCCGGCATAGTACATAATGAGAAGAGTATATGGCATTAATGGTGCGCCTTTGGCTCGCCCAAGTGCTTGTAGCCGTTGCTAGGGTCATGGATGCAATTTATGTTATTTCTTCTGTTCTTTGTACCGTCTCGATTATTGACTGTTGATGAATACTCCCTCTATTTCAAAATGTAAGATGTTTTAGGTTTGTGAAGCAAATGTATTTAGACATGCTTTAGTGTGTATATTCAAATGAACATACACACTAAAAAATATCTAAATATATTTACTTCACAAAGCTACAACATCTTATATTTTGAAACGGAGGGAGTATATTGGAAGTTTTTCTCAAAAAAAAAAAGGCATTGACCACACAATTGATGTCATCACATTAGTGGTTCCAAATCTTGATAGCTTTCCTGCTCTACGTGTGACTGGCCTTTGAGCCGTTTGCACGTTTGGACTTTGGAGTGGTTTCTCTTTGGGGATTCGGGCTGGCCGGCCGGCCCAGCCACAAAAGTCGATCCTTGTTTCTCCGTTGCAGTGTATGCTCATGAAAAACAAACAGCTTATAACCTTATAAAAAAAGAAAACTGCGCATCACGTGCGTACGTACGTAGCACGTCGTCCTCGTGGGGCCCACGTGTCAAGCTGGCCTTCGTAGGGTGGTTAGGAATGTTCCTGTGATCCTCGCTCGATTATATCATAACTAGCACTGTACCCGCGCGTTGCAGCGGATTTTACGTACTTCTTTATTCACTAATATATAATGTATAAATAATTGCCCATACGTTGTAACGAAAATGGCATAAATAAAATGTTATCATGACGGTGAAAACAGGCAAAGAAGAAAACGTTAACAAAAAAGTATATGTCTTTACAAGTTTACATCCTCACAACGTCGCCCCCAACCTCCAAGTTCTTCTCTGCTCAACATTTCAGTCTAGAGAAGTAAGAGCAACCCTGTAGTCTCTAACTCGATTGGTTCAGCGCCCACAGCATGTAGTGTAGGCCATGGATAGCTGAAACATTAGATTCTTTAGCGCTAGTGCATAACTCCAGGTTACAACAAGCAGAGAATACGATTTCACCAGAATTGGTTTGATTAATGCATCCACCACTTCCTTGTCAAGTGACCTGAACATAGTAACCGTCCACTTATTTTTGTCCATCCCGGCTATGGTTTCTTCCGGTCTGCAGAATCTGGATACATGGTACTCCTTCCGGTCTGCAGAATCTGAACATAGTAACCGTCCATTTATTTTTGTCGATGATCTAGTATAATTTTATATTAAGTTGTGCAAAATCAGCCGATACTTATTATGAATCGAAGGGAGTACATGTTTTGAAGATGACATCTGCAAAGAGGGGCTATTTTCTTTACCATCAGTGCAAGTTCTGACACTGAGCTCAGGCTTGATGCAGTCCAATTAGATTTGAAGATAAATCACAAAGGCATTAATGGGAGCTTTCAAGAGAACGCTGCACTTGGTCTATCACTTTGGTCAGCCTGCAGACTTGCTCCTTGCCTCCTTGAAAACCTTGAAGGCTCCAGGTTCGTGATCACGATTCACACAATCCGGTAGAGCGCTCCTGGTACCACCTGCATACCCATGCCTCCCCTGCAGATAGCCCCGCTGCCTGCTGCAAAGAGGGCCGTGGCCATGCTCCCCACGAACGGCAGCCACGCTTTCCGTACACCACCCTGCATGATCCAGTGTCGTACTCCTTGTGCGGAAGAGCTCCCTCCGCGCCGCCTCGAGATTGCTAGCCCTTGCTCTCCCTGGCTCCGCCCCTGTGTGCAGGAACGCCGCGGCGCGTCGACCTACAAGCTGGCTGTTGTGCAGGAACACGTACATGACATCGCCGTCGTGGTAGATGGGGGGCCGCGAGGAGGTAGCGCGACATGGCTGGGAATGAGGGAGGAAACAGGCGAACAGGGAAGGCAGAGAGGGAGATAGGGCGGCGGCACGTCGCCTGCGCGAGGAAGAATTGAGGGGCCGGCGGGAGTGGCTGTATATGAGGAAGCAGGTCGTGTCGCTCATGGATTTGTTCATAGTGTTTGGAATTGAAACCAATACTACGATTATATTCACGGATGATGTTTCTTTCCTCCCGGTCCGGGGTGTACTAAAAAACGTTTCGGGCTATCTTAAGAGAAAACGTATTTTAAATTGGTTGAAAGCGTATTCTATGGACACGGACCAGTCCTATTGCAATATTATTAGTAGAGATCATGTCGTGCATGCAATTGGCACTTAATTAGTCCTCCTTTTTTCGATCGGTCAGTCAGACCGACGTGTGCATGCATGCATGCCCTCGCTTTTTCTCACTTTTATTTCTCGTGCAGTGCAGTTTAACGACCCTCCGATCCATTCACGTTCCTTCGTGACCTTAGCTGTTAAGCAAATTAAGTGCACGTCACCTTTTTCTGCTCTCGGTCGTCCACTTGGCTCATCTCCATCTCTTCGCTCCGTTTTGCCATTTGTACTTGTATTTCGACGGCCAATGGCGGGCTACCTAGGTGTTGTTTCTTTCTCTATTTACCTCCATGGTTAATCTTAGTTGCAGAGCCAGCAGGATTGGGTCGAGCACCCTAGCTTGATGTGGTCAAAATAGACTATGTTGACATGGAGCATAAATTTGACATCCCGGGACTGGTCGACATGGATATTTCACACAAGTGGTTTGTATCGTGGTCTACCCGGATATGCGTACTCGGGGTAGCAAGCAGTGGTGGAGTTAGAGATTAATGATCGGGGGTGCACGGTGGTGCCCTAGTTATTAAAAATCTTATTTTAGGGGTGACACATATGGTAAAAAAATTACCAATTTACAAAAGATTTTTTGTTTTTACCCGGTATTTTGTGCACCCCCAAGCCACCAAGTGGATCCGCCCCTGGTAGCAAGGCCCCTATGTGGGCGCAAATCCTTGGATGAAAAAAATTCCCAGTTTTGAATTGTAAAGAGATCTGTTATTTTTCTAGAATCCCAAGTATATAGACGTGTTTTAGTGTATCTATTCATTCATTTATTGTGTATGTAGTCTACACTGAATTATTTAGAACGTCCTACAATTCAAAACAGAGGGTGTAACTTTTGTAGCTGACAAATGGGACCACCAGAGGGGAGGCCTATGTGTCAACCACTCAATGTGACTTGAACCATAGAATTTGTGCGCCCCTAGATATACGTCGATTTGTATCGGAAAATTGGTTTATTTTAGAACAAACAAAAGAAACACTAATTCAATAGTACCTCCACTTTACATACTAAATCCTATCACTAATTCTCGTGTTTTTTTTGACATAATCAAACCCTTTTGAAAAAAAAATGTCACATCTGATCTCTTAGCAAAACTATTTCGAAATCTGATCCCTGAATTCGGCGCATATGGGATTGAAACCGAAGTTGTGCAGGTCAGCGCCAATGAATTTTGGCAGAAAATAGCTAAGTGAGTTCGGCGCCAATGACATTGGACCTTTGGCCACACATTCTTTGGCGCCAACGTTGTTGCGGTGCCGACCATCCTTGGCGCCGATCTACATAATTTTGGATCCATTCTTGATGGCGCCGAACCAAGGGTCAAATTTTGAAATAGTTCGCCGAGGTGTCAGATGAGATATTAGTTTTGTCATAGGGCAAGATTTATCAAAAAAATACGTAGTTCTGTCTATCTAACGTAAATATAGTACAACGGTACAACTATCTGGTTTTATATAATTTCTGTTTTTCTTAAAAATTGCACCATTAATTTAAGCATTTGAAACCTTGTCCTTCCTTGATTGGTTGCTTTTACAACGAAAATATGAGCCAAGCAACATGTATGTTGAGGTGATCTCATCATGTGCACGATCAAGGTACCAATATGGCAATGCAGCATATGCCAGAGTGACACAACCGTACTCTGCCTCTGAAAGTTCTCGAGTCAGTACCTTTGGTGTGATCAGCAAAGGGACAACTCCACGTCCACATGTGTTTGTGTGCTTACGTAAGATCAGTATTGTAGCCCTATCTATCTGTGATGGTTGCCTATGAAAAGATTATCGCCCTTGGATTCGGCGACTTTTACGCAAATCCAAAGTGGTCCTCGATAAACTGTTCATATGTAATTCAGCAAGTGCTGTCCTACGGTGTGGCCATTTGGACTTTGGATGGCTGGCACTGTTAGCATTGCTAACAAAAATCAGGAGGCCAGATCCTAATCCTAACTTTAGAAATAACAAGGGTATTTGATCAGCTCAAGACTGGCTTGCTGACGATGACGAATCTAGGAGCTAAAGATCTCTCCCACTTATATTTCCCTGTCAAATTGATGTACCTCTAACCATATGTAAAGTGTTATGGGGAGGCCGGGCGTGACACGCAACCCAGACCAACCACTACTTGCTTCTGTGAATAACTTGAGGAAAATTTAAACCAATAGATGCAGTGGAAATATAAACACAAACACAATGCACAAGTAACACAAGGATTTACGTGGAAAACCTCCTCAAGGTGAGGAGGGAAAAACCACGGGTGTGGACCAACCGGTCCACGCAAGCTTCACTATGAGCAACTTTGGTACAGAGTCTCTCTAAAACCTCTAGAGATTACAACACACTTCTCCTCGTTGCCCACCGGCAACAACAACAACAACAACCACAAGAGGTAAGATACAACAAAACAGAGATATCATAGTTTCTGTCCTCTCCAGCAATCAGCGAACTGCTCTCAAACCGCAGATCCAAACAGCACGAAACTTGGTAGACAAGTATACATATGAGTTCCCAACATACTGACAAAAAATCAGCTCAATCGGACACCGTTTGCCTACCCAAACTGTTCGTCTCCCAAAACTGCTCTGTGCTGAAACTGCAGCAGTCCGACCTGACTAAACTGCTCTCAAATCTGAACTTCCTCTGACCCAAATCTCAAACTGTGTAACCGGATCGAAGTACTCAAAGTAAGGAACGAGCTCACCGAGTTTGGAGCCAATCTAAGCACGTTTGAGCCTCCAAACACTAGCTTGAAGACAGACCGGTCAGAACTCAGAAATCTAGACAGATTCACCTCTTCTTCTTCTTCCCCTCTTCTCACTTGGTTGTGGTGTTCTAGTGTGCTCTCTCACCCTCTCATAGCAGCAGCCACGTTCTTGGCTTGCTCTTGCTTGTCTCTCACACACAGCCACCAAAGTGGCTAGGGTTTTCTCCTTTATACCTCCCAAGGAGGCACCTTAGCCGTTGGATGCGAACCTCGATCAACGGTTGACACGTGTTGGACTTCTTGGGCTGATGTTGGGCTGCCAACACACCTCCATGTGGAGGAATATGGCCCAACATAAAGTACATTCAAGATTTTCGTTTCAAAAAAAATACATTCAAGATTAAGTTTCATAGCAAAATCAAGTGGACAATTGTCATACATAAAGTATATTCAAGATTAAATTTCACAACTTTTTGGGTGGACATTTGCCATACATGAACTATGTCCAAGATTAAATTTCATAAAAGATCATATCAAGAGGAATGCAACCAACCACGAGTCTTGCTGATGTAGCCAGTTAGGTATCCCTGCTTCCTGGTTCTGGCAACCAACAAGGAGATGCAACAGAATTGATTCCTCTTACATATGCAGGAATGCAGATTCCTCTTGCCTCACTCTTCAAGGTTCTGAAAGTCATGGCTGCTTCATCCCATGCATTGGTCCAACCTTAATTTGTGGGATGAAAGAAGAATTCACAGCAAGAAACTCTGTTTTCAGCTCTTATATAATCGGCTACATAATCTTCTGGTTGGACATTTCCAATCACTTTAGAGAGAAATAGCTCGGAAAACCAGCAAATACTCTCTAGGTAGAGAGGCACACATATACCTGAACATCTACACAACGTGATTCCAGAGTGCAAATGCAGGCAAGGATCAATGAGGTGCATGCGCTCACATGGCATGAGCAACCAAGGGTAGCCTTTTTGAAGGGCCTCGCATGCATTCATATGCATCCACGCCCATCAGATCTGTCCCAGTTGGTCCAAAAGTCCAATGTTCCTAGTGTTTCCTCAAAGCACAAGTTTTTGCTTCAAAGCAGCCTACAATACCAGACCTGCGTGCAAAGTTCCTGTCAGGATGTGTGTGAGCAACTGAGCATACATTCATCGATTTGGATTGGATTGAGGATGATTGATTGGCAAGAACGTACATACAGTGATCACTGTAAGACTACCACTAGATCAGGATCATGTTTCAGAGTGGCTAGAGAAAGCACCTTTGTCAACTGGATCTAAACAAAACTTTTGTCGAGAGCAAAGCACATTTTCCTTTTGCGTGTGTGACTGTTTGTTGACAAGAACAAGAGGGTATGCTGTCGATTGCTTGCCAATGTGCAGTTACATCATACACTCGTTGCCTTCTATCCACATACTTTTCTCCTGACAACAGGAATGTCACCCCTATCTGAATTACTAGTTTTCTCATCAGGGCAATATATACAGATTTTGCCGTATTTCGTCGGCGCAAATTCATTTACGTGTCGACTCGAGAAAATTTCTGCAAGTGAAGGATAAGTATCACAAATGACATTAGGACAGGAAAAGTTTATTCAAACACCAACCACATTTTCTCGACATCAAAGGATACATGTACTTGAAAATTCGGGCCTTGTTTGAAAGTAGAAAAGGAGCATGCATGGCATGGCAATTTGCAATAATCTACTAGGACAAATTATCATCCGCTTTGGGGCCTTTCCCATATTGCTTATGCTTTTCCGCTTTGTATTACACTTCACACACACTGCCTTTAAATTTCCCCTTTGTTAGACTGCATTGCTCCTTTCTCCCACACTTCCAGCTCCATTCCCTACATTTCCAGCTCCGTTTCCTCCTTAGCCTAGTCAGCCATACCTTGGCCGTCGCTCCATCAATGGCGGTTCCTGCTCTTAACTGCATCTTCTGCATTCTCCTGCTCTCAACTTCATCTTCTACATCGGGTCATGTCGCGGAGGCCTCGTGCCATTCTCGGAGCCGGCGGGTGCTCCTCGGCGCGACGACCGTGCGCGACGTCTTCGCGCCGGTGACCAACCCGGTGACCGTGCCGGCCACAAACCCGGCGTCGAACCCGGGCGTCGTAACCGTGCCGTCCACCAACCCGGGCTTTACCACCAACCCCAACTTCCCGCCGCTGTACCCGGAGCCGTCTACGATGCCCGACACGACGACGACGCCGGCACCGTTCACGAACCCCGTCACCGCGCCGATCACCAACCCGGCCACGACGCCGACGCCAGTGGCCGGCACGTCGCCGGTAACCAACCCCGCGACGACATACCCGTACTCACAGCAGGGCGGAGTCGGGGCCGTGCCGACGACGCCGGTGTTCCCGGCGCCGGCGACGACGGTGCCCGTCGGTGCGACGCCGATGTTCCCAGCGCCGACGACGGCGCAGCCGGCGCCAGCAACGACTGGGCAGTACACGTGGTGCGTAGCGAAGGCGGGGGTCATGGAGGCGGCGCTACAGGCCGGGATCGACTACGCGTGCGGCATGGGCGGCGCCGACTGCTCGGCGCTGCAGCCCATGGGCAGCTGCTACAACCCCAACACGATGCAGGCGCACGCCTCCTACGCCTTCAACAGCTACTTCCAGCGGAACCCCTCGCCGGCCAGCTGCGACTTCGGCGGCGCCGGCATGCTCGTCGCCACCAACCCAAGTAACCACACTCCCACTCACTCACTCCATCGCCTCATCTTTCATTAGCTTTGAAACTGGTAAGAACTATGTACTACTCTTGATTATTACTGACGAACTGGAGAAAATTTCAGGTTCAGGATCTTGCCAGTACCAGACATCATCAGGGTAAGAACTAATAACTTTTTTTTAACATGTTTGTGTAGCATGATCATTTCATAAGGAACAGTAAAACTTCCTACGATTCTTTTATGCTGATCATGCACTCGTGGCATGTGCTGCAGTTCGGGCAGCACTTCTCCTGCGGTGACAGGCACCACCGTGCCAGTGGGCATGACACCAGGCTTCGGGGCAGCAGGCATGACGCCGGGCTACAGCACTGGCCCGACGGGGACGGGACCAGCAGTCGGCGGAGGCTCGACAGTGCTGAACGCCAACAACAACCCCGGCGGGACTTCGATGTACGGCCCGGACAACCAATCCGGCTTCTCCGGCAGCAGCAGCGGCGCGAGCTCCGCCTCCCTGTCCTGCGGCTGGGTCCTGATTCTGATCTCCATATTCACCTTTGCATATATCAAGGAGAAAGCGTAGCATACATCCCTGAAGATGTGTTCTTCTCTTGTTGACATTCAGTTGTGTACAGAGATGGGTAAATCCATGGGGGGAAGAAGACTAGATGTTTTGTGGTTGTGTGTATATTGGCCTGAGCTGACTACAATGATGCTTAGCCATCATATATGTTTTAGGTGAGCTTAGATTTCATTTTCTATGAACCATTGTATGATATCAGATGATCTTGCACAATGACCTTTCAAATGTTGCAAGATGTAACGGCCTAGTAGAAAGAAAAAGCATCTAGTGTGCATGCTGAATGTTAACACTAAAATCTGTATCACTCTATGTAAAAGCTAACAGTCAAGATTTCTCTATTAGATAGATAGATGAGAATATGAGATACAGTTGAGTGTACACGATACTGTGATCAGGCAAATCCGTTCCAGAACAAATAGCTTACACCAAAACTACCTTGCAACACAACTACTACAACAGCGGCTATGAAAATTGTTTTGTTGCAGTTGCAAAACATTGCTGCATCTTTCCATCCTTGATGAGATTCATGATCCTTCTGTTTATGAAATCTTCCGAGCAAGGTTCTTCACTCCCGCACCAACACATTTCAAAGTAACTGTGTTCGAATTTGGATCGGGCTTGATGATGAACTTTACGTCAAGAAAATCCCTGATGTTTCGGAGTGTTTCTATGGCGTATGGTGTAAGCTGCCCCACGCGGACCTTTGACACATCGGGCGGGCATAGAGCACACAGCATAAACAGAAGGCCCTGGAAATTATTTACAAGAGAAAAACCATGTAACAAACAGAAGGCGCATTTTGAAGCAAGACCTGATAAGAGCTATAGCAGGAAAGGCAGACACACGTCACACACCCCCGGACATCATTTCGCCAAAATGAACTAATGACTAGGTTGCCAGAAAAACTTGCATAAAACCTTCATTCTAATGGACTAAATGCATGTGTGCTATTTTGAGCTTAAATTGTAGTTCATATCCGGCTTCTAATGCACTAAATGCATGTGTGCTATCTTGAGCTTAAATTTGTATTTCATATCCAGCATCTATGTGTGGTTTTTTGAGCTACTACAATGGAGAAACGGATTCTGGCCCCTCTGTTCTCAAGGAAAAAATATAAACAAATTATTAATTAGTTATCTTCCTAAATGTGAATTAGCCCAAAGAACTAGACCATTGATGTTGCAGAGCTATCTAAGTCTTCACAGAGCAGACAACAAAACAAAGAATTGGCCACAATCGTCATATAGGCTTAAAATAAGGAAAAACAAACTATCAGCCACAGTTCAAAAACATCTGCCACCAGCATGCTAATGATTTAAGGGAAAAATGGTACGAGTATGAAATACCAGACCTGATGTGTTGAGTCAACAACTCCTCCTTGAGCTACCTCTTCTAGTAGCACTGATGCAACTTGTTCACCAAGATCCTCTGGAGACATTAGCTCAGGCTTCTCAGATTCTTTACTTAATTCATCAGCATTGGTAGTATGACTCACAGTAGCATCTGCAGAAATTAGACAGCCTGTTGTGGTCTCAGCAACTACAGATACGCCATAGCCTGCTGACCTGACACAAGGATGAATACATTTAAGTTCTTGAGTTGTAAAGACACCAGGAGATACAAGCACTGTGTGCCGCTATTACTATTCAAGAGGCCAAACTGGAAAAATACCTTCCACCAGACACACCGGATCTATGATCAGTGAATATATGAACATCTGGAATGAACTTATTGAAGAGTCCACGGGCAGCATAGAGGATACGGTTTTCAATCTGCGGAGATACTCTAGTGGAGAATGTTACACCTCTTATCCTCTTTACCATGCCTTCATCAACCCAATTGACTGCCTGTAAAAACAGTTAAACATTAAAGGGGGGATGTCAACAGAAATCGTGAAAAAATAGCAGAAGTCAACACCAACACACCGTTAACGTGCTGTTAATATTGGGAACTCGAAGAAGCACTTCGCCGCCGCCAAGAGGAGGAGCTCCCCTGCTTTCAATTTTTAGCTCCAATCCCTCAAGAGGAACGCCAAAGTGCTTGAGCATATGCAGCGTAACCATCCGGAAAGTGTCCACAGAAGGGTCCTTTGTATCATTTGTGATTCCTACAAACATGGCATCAATTTTAAGTCTAAGTGGCAAAATTTACATGTGGGAGATGTTGTATGATCAGTAACAACAATGAACATCAATTTTGTGCAGAAGATAACTAAAGAAGTATCTTTTTTTTTCTTTCTGGTCCTTTGTTGGCTTTGCCTTAATTGAAGTTTATGAAGCTTAATGCACAAACTATCCAGCACCTCATGTTAACCACACACCTTCATTTGCAGAACTAATGTGAAAGAGCCAAAGTTTGCTTACTCAACAACAGTATATTCAACCAAATGAACTAAACCCCAATAAGCCACCCTTTGTAAAAAAACAATCCACACAAGAACAGGCTCCACTCACATATCACATACACTAATTAAAACAAGCCATTTGACTGAACAGTAAAACAAGCTCAGTATCTAGAACAAGCTAACCAGACAACGTCTGTCTGAAATAATAGCACAACCAATCGACCTAACAGCACAATAGTCTCCCCATTTTATTTATTTTGCAAATTCTACACACCTCAAGCACGAACTAGTTAAGACGCTTCTCACCTTTGAGCCGGATGGACAAGGGCGACCTGGCGAAAAGGCCGAGCAGTATGAGCGGCTCGAGGAAGTAGCCGATCCCGCGCTGCAGCCCGCAGTCGTGCTCCAGGTCCTTCCCGCCAATGATCACCCCGGGCTTGTACCTCAGCTTCGTCCCTGCGAGCAGACCCGCGAGAAATCAGCAACATAAATCGAAGAGGCGAGTCAGAGAGGGGGCAGACGCAGAACGTGCCGGTCTCGTTGATCTCGACGTCGCTGTGGTCGGAGATCTTGTCGAGGAGGCGGAGGAGGGAGACCTCGTGGTCGCGGAGGCCCGGCGTGCCGTCGGCGCGGATGTCGACGATGGTGACGGGGGTGGAGGTCAGCGTCGCCAGCACCAGCCGCTGCCGGAAGTGCCGGCTGCCCGAGAGCCTCCGGGCTTTGTCCCGCGCCATTCTCGCCGCCGGCGCCGGGGATGGATGGACGGTTGACGGGGGTGGGGGTTTGGCTGGCCGTGCGGCGGAGGCGGGGAGAGCTTGCTTGCTTGCTAGGGTTTTGGCGCGCGCCGACGAGACAGACAGATGCTGCACACGCAACGGCCCACTTATACGAAAGCAGTGGCACTTTGCGGTTTTGGACAAGCAGGCCCAGTCGCCGCAAGAAATACAGCCCACGGATACATATCGTGCACATTCAAAAAATCTCCACTGAACAATAGCGGCGAACGGGGTGGCCACTGGGCACTGGCCACCACGGGGTCTTTCAGGGATAGTAGCACTGACGTCCAACAGTTGTAGCATACGACTCCGCCCCTTGTAGCAGCACCGTTATGCCCGCCAGCACAGCCACCTAGAGCTCGAGTTATCGAAATGCACCACTTACTATAGCGCAAATTTCCTCATTTCAGTTCAGCTCTTCTAGGAAATCGTGTGCTTTTCTTTAAAGAAGATATATTATATATCTGTTTTATATTCAATTTCCTCTTGTCTGTTTCTATCCCTGCCAGCCATAATTATTTTGGGGTTTCATCTACTAGACAACTAGCAACAATTTTCATAAAAAAACAGAAAGAATTTAGCGAATTACCGGCAGAACGAGCAGGGAACCGACCAAGGGATGGCGAACAGAACCTGGACGAGTGGAGGGCGCAGGTAATCGCTATCGATCAGCAAGCTTGCCTGCTGCCTGCGTCTGCGCGGATCGAGATCGATCACCGAGCCGCCTCGCCTGTTTTTTCCCGTTGATCGATCAAAGTCGATTTCGATATGCCAGTGCTACGCGGGCGGAGACGGCGTGTCTATCCTCGACTCGATTCCGCGTGCTAGGCGAACCGTCGTAGGAGACAGTGGACGGTCGCGCCGATAGGATCACTGCGGGCCGCGATTAGCCGGCTAGGCCCAGGTGCTCGCTCGCGGGAGCGTCGTGGCCTTCAGTGGGCTGACGTCCCACCCTGATGCACCACGCTCGGCCCATCCTGATGCACGGGCCACTTTCTTTTGTCAAGTACTCCTAAATATTTTTTTTGACCCGTATTCCTGTGCATCAAGGTTGGCCCATTGGGCTCTGCCCCTGGCCACCTGCTCCCTAGCAGCATCACCGCCATGTAGCACCGGACTTCGCCCCTTTGTAGCTTCAGTGTGGCTACCGTTTGCATCATTAGGGCATTTACGGTGGTGAGACCTTGGTAGCACCGCGCCTCAACCATGGCAGCAATGTTGCCGTGTGCTGGAAGCATCTCGCCCCACCACAACATGTGGCGGAAGCCCGTTGGCAGCATCGCAGCGTCAAATTGACGTAACGGCGGTGGCACTTGCAGCAACATGGTTGTCGCTTGCAGCTCTGGCATTGGCGTCTTGCAGCATCCACGACAGTGGTTTGCAGCAAAGATGACGACACCCACTTGCTGCAGCCCACCGTCTCCCTTGTGTGCCGCTGGAGCCTTGCCAGGGGTGACCCATGCCTCACTTCGCAAGGTCAGGACAAATAGAGAAGGGAAGGGATTGTGCGGTGGTGGCATGGAGGCAGGCGACGTGGGGAAAACGACGGTGATGGCCTGGCGATGTGGGAACTAAAGCTGGCGCGGGCTCCGTTTCTCTATATTCTCCATGGAAGCGATGGCGTGCGGTTCGGTGATTAAAACGAAATTGATAAGATGAGGATGAGTGGAAATGGGAGAGAAAAAGAGGAAGGGCTTCGGTAGCACGTGGATCCACGGGAGACAGTGCATGTGCCAGCGAGGCGGAGGATCGCACACACAAATCCTCCTACTGATCTAGATCATTTATCTAATCATATTGATTTGAAGGATTTTAGTGGGGAATTTTCTATTAAAAACCATCCATGCCTTGCACAGTCTACGTTCTTCTTGCACAACATATAGGTAAATCGATCACGACCAGTGGCGGAGACAGGGGGACCAGCAGGTGCCCTGGCCCCCCCTAACATGCAAAATCTTCTCATATACTGCTTGTTTTGTATGCAAAAAAGCCTCTGAAAAGCTGCTATTTTTGTGTTTTGGCCCTCCCTAACAATTTCAGTGCTATGTTTTCTTTTGTTGGCCCCCCTTATTTTATTTTTCTGCCTCCGCCACTGATTCACGACCTCCTCTTAGGGTAGAGTACTAAACAACTAAATACAAACGAATTACACTTTCGAAGCAAACTTGGCACTGAGCAGGTTTAGAACACTGCGCTGAGCCATAGACATATTCTCCCAGTCACTAGTCGACATTACTCCTTTCAAAGCTGTAGTAGATTGGACATTGAGGAACTCCAAGCAGGCCTCCTTCAGTTCACGGCAATAATGCTGCGTAGCTAGAACAAGAAGGGTCATCACCGAACTTAGATTAATGTGTTTAGCCAACTTCTCCTGGCACATTGACTTGAGCCGCTGGAGATTATATCTATTCGCTGCAGCTAGTAGTCGTTGCAGCCACATAGATTCAGCTCCGTCATCTTCCACTTCTCCTTCTACCTTCATGCTGTTGGGTACCTCCTCCATCTTGGGAAACGAGTCTGTGTAAATGAAGTGAAGCAAGGCCTTGAACACTGATGCCTCCATGCATTCTATCTCAATGACATCATCCCTAGTCCCCTCCTTCCTGCGGCGAAAGAGGTCATCCAGAAAGACGATAGATCGTGCTGCAAGAACGCACCGATGTGCAGCAAACGCCTCGCCACCAACCATGACTGTCACGTCGGTGCCCACCATGGTTTCAAGGAGTTCCGTGAAGTGTCGACACATGTTGGACGGCGGAACACGGATGAAGGGAGCAAGGGGGTCTGCGATGACGATGTCACACCGGATGGTAAAACAATCGCCCTTTAGATGCTCTGACTGCTCAAGAGCCTTTCTTTCCATGAATTTAGAGTGACCCCAACCCCAAGAACTGTGGCCGCTAGAGAAATCAGCTGCGCAGGCTGCACGAATACATGCCGGCGTTTGCTTTTCAACCTGGTCAACGAAACTGAATTCGAAATAGACCTTCACAGGCAGTGCAACTTCCTGATCGAGGTTGAGGAAAAGAGATATGAAACCGGTGCTCTCTTGGCAATCACCGTTTGGGTTGATCTGGATGAACCAACGGTAGCCTCCAAGCATGAAAGGGCGAGAATCGATTGATTCGCCATCGGGCGCGTGTTTGATACGGGAGAAATCTTCAACCACGAGCAGGTGATACCCGCTGCCGCTGGCCGTGCCGGAGCAGACGGCGGACGGCTGCTGCAGGCTGCCGTTAGCAATGACAGATACGCCGGCGAATGACATGGTTGCAGCGGGATCTCGTGGACTAGCGCTTAATTTTGCCCTAAACCTAGATAAACGGACTAGCGCCTTGCACAGCCTCGTGTTGTATATATACATGAAGCCACGACCCACTACAGCCTAAACCTGAACGGACTTGACATCCAAGTACTACCCGTACTCGGACTCTACACTGATTAGAACTCAAACGCTACTACAGTAGCTAGTCTGCATGTAAGCCGAACTACACTAGGAAAGTAATACGACAACTAGTATACGTACTACTCGTATATGGCATCCAATGTTGGATAATTAAGCACAATTTCCATGATTAATTCCATAATATTAAACATGACGATACCAGCTACTACCACATGTAACTCGAACATACTAGATGTACTAAACAGCAAGATGAACGAAAACAAGCAGTAGCTAAACATGTACTCGCAGAACATGATGAACAGACGAATAACAGTAGACCGCACGTACCGTTCGTTTGCATATGTAGTCATTACAGAAACGTTGTTGATGACAACGTTGGAGAAGACCGGTCGAAGCAGACGACGATGAAGACGGCGGTAGGCTGCACCGCCCGACTTAAAAGGAAGACGACCCATGATGAAGAGCTTGAGCAGTCGCGCAGAGCGCTTCCCAAAAATCTAATTCGCCCTCTCCCGTACAGGATCGCAAAGGCGAGTGGTTCCGGAGACCTGCTCTCCCGTTCGCCGGTGCACGCCGGCGCTCGGGATGGAGTAGACTACGGAGGCGGTGCAAGCAACGAGAGGTGGCAAAACCCTAGATCGGTTTCAGGATGTGTACGACGTGTAGCCAGGCAATGGTTTATATAGGCGGCGCAGCGGAGAAACCCTAGGCAACGTGGGCCACGCCCGAGTCGGTCACAGCAGCCCACGATCCGGCTAGCTGTGCAAACGTTCGGTTTTCCTGTGCAGCAAAAAGATAAGCTCAGCTCAATTCCGCAAACCGCGGCGCACGCGCGCGTCATGTCGAGACGAGCGAGGAGGAGGAGGAGCGCGCGTGTGACACTTCTCTTCTCACTCACTTACCAAGTAGTGCAACACCCCACCTTATATGTTGGTCTACATCTCTCCCAACTTTCCATGTGGGACTAAACTTAGCTCCCACCCCTTGCCTTTGTGCAGCCAAAAACTTGGGCTGCATTCCAAATGGACTTACACACATGGGCTTTGAGATTTCTAGAAATTTCTAAAATCTATTATAAGCTTATATGTAAAGGCCCAATATTTCAACATCCAAGCCAACTAGACTCACGTACTGGCCTCGCGAACGTGACATGGTTAGATTAATAATTCCAACAAATTATTGATCAGAAGTATCGATCCCGTGCAAGTTCAGACTAGATTTTTCCTTAATTAGAAGCCTAATTTAGCTCGCATGGATGATAGAAACTATTCAGAGCCACATTTTTATGATTTAATACAACATATTTTTTAACCAAATTTTACAGCTGTGTAGAAAACATCTTTATGTAGCCACGGAATAAATTCAGAATTGTTTAAAACTTTTGAATATCATTTCTTATATATTTTCTAAAAACTAGAGACTGCTCCATGTCGCGGCATTCAGGGGGTGTTTGGTTCCTAGCCACATTTTGCCAAGCCAAAGTGTGGCTAGCCATAAAAGTGTGGCAGCCACAAAAAGTATGGCTTAAAAATATGAAGCCAAACTTTGGCAACAACAATAACTCTATGACAAATGGGCCACACTAAAAATAAAATATTACAAGCCAAAGTGTGGCAAAAACCAAACACATGCCAACTAAATTGTGGCAGCCAAACTTTGGCTTGGCAAAATGTGGCTGGGAACCAAACACCCCCTTACTAACCTCTATAAGAAATATGGACGTGAATAAAAAATAACATCTCAAGTAATATCTATAATTGTTATCCAAAACATTGTTAAAATACATCTATGAGAGGGTTTTATTGAAAGTGTTTGAAAACATCAGGAAGTTTCAACTTCGTGACATCAAAAGAGAAAGACTAGAAGAGGAGTATATAGTACAAGAACCGATGATCAACCATGTGAATATGATATAGGGTTGGCCTTGACCCCCACCCCCCGCTGCCCCTCCTTTATATGGGGCTCCAGCCGACCCCCTTGCCCCTCTTCCAAACCGACTAGGGGGGAGTTGGAGTTCAGGTAGAACTCCTTCACACCCAAACCGACTCAGGGTCCACCCTTGGTCGACCAACCTAGTTAGTCACATGCTAAACCCGCGTGGACTCTTTACTTGTATCGTGTTATCAATATTCATGTGATTAACTACTTAGTCAAGTGTCCAGCCAGACGATGACAAATATCATAACACCGAGTGTTTCCAGAGAATATCTCTCTATCGTTGGAGTAGCAAATCCTAATCTTGAGATAATTAGAACTTTAGCATACCTGTTACTCCTGGATCACCTTTATGATGACACAATTATGTGATAAATTTTGATGATCTCCTAGTAACAATTCAGTACCCAAGTCTACATTACTCTCATGGTCTAACAAAATATGCAAACGGCTATTCATACTGACGACATGTTTTGTCGTATATCACCAAAACCAATTTTTTCCAAACAATATTGCTCCCACATATCATAGGCAGCCTCGTAAAATCTTACTTAAATCTTCCATGCTTGCACTTCCATTGTTCCATAATTTTTATCGTGATTCTAGTTTAAATTTAAACTAAAACCATGATAAGAATTATAAAACAGAGGGAGTACTCTCTGAGTGTACTTCTAGCTAAGTCAAACAGTTAGGATTTTGAGTAAATTTATAGGATAAACTGGCACCGTTTATGACACTAAGTCTATATCACTAGTTTATTATGAAGTTCCATAAAATTAATCAAATGTAAAAAGAACTTGCTATAAAAGTTAGAAGATTCGTGGATGGAGGGAGTAGCTAGGGTTAGTGTATTACTCCCTCTTTCCCAATTTAGGATGCATGTTAGGTTTAATCAAAGTCAAACTTTATAAAGTTTGATCAACTATATATACAAAAATAATAAATTTTACAATATCAAATGCATATAATATGAAAATATATTTCACAATGGTTCTAATAGCATTGAGTTGATGTTGTAGATGTTGATATTATTTGCTATACATTTGCTCAAGTTTATAAGGTTTGACTTTGACTAAAACTAATAAACATCATAACTTGAGAAGGAGGGAGTACTGTTTCATTTCTTTTGAGTCCATTTAGACAGATGGGATCAGCTAGACTGTAATTAGCATGCCATTTCTTGTCCGGAACATGCATCTAGCAGCAGCCGGTCTCCAAGTCTGTCTTGTCATGCAGGTGACACCAGATAATAATCCTAGCTAGCGTCGTGATTATTGGTGGACATGCATGCATGCAGATAATTGCAGTGCAGCGCAGATGTAGTAATGACCATGCAACTGGCTGTCATGGACGATCCTTCAGCATGGTGCTACTGCAAGTAGGAGTACCTTTCATGCCTGGAGAGGTAATTAAAGATGACTAAATATAGTACTACTCCATAGAAGATCAAGTGTATATCATGGAACATGGAGCATATAAACACTAGTTAGTCACTACACTGCTCACTCGAGCAAGCTAGCTAGTTAGAGAAGGACAAAGATACCATTGCCAAAGGAATTTGTATTACTAATGCTGATAAAGGCGTATGTAAATCCTAAACAGTCAAAAAAACGTGTTGTATTTTTGGATTAAGGAGTATTTCTTCGTTTGTGCGACTAGCTTCCAGCAGCAAATGCGTTCTTTTGTATTCTATAAACGCAGAACCTTCATTCTTGTCAAGATCTGAATAATTCAGTCTCCATGTGTGGACGCCACAAGCGCCTCCATGGATTTCACAGTTGCATCCCAGAAGACATTTCTTTTTACCCATCAATGATTGCCGCCCTCCCCTTGGTCTGATCATCTTCAGGTACGCATGTGCACCGGCCTTGTGTCGATTTGGGCTCACTGTATGTCTGCCTCTTTGTCTGCTGCGATGTAGTTTTGCATGGTAGCCAGCAGGTCCCAATCAGGCTAATGATTCTTCGTCTGGTACTACGTAGCTTGCTTGCTTGCTAGCCATAATTAACTAGGAAGATCACTGTCCCTGAAAAGTGCGTTTTCATTTCATCCATTGGCCAGCCAGATCGTTCGATGGATCTTGGCAAATTAGTAACTAGAGCGAGATAATTAACTAGTACTGTTGATGGATGATTAGGAGTGCTAAAAGGGTCACTTTGCTGCATCCGTTGGGACCAACCTACCCAGCTAGTAGCTTGTTACCAAGATTCAAATTATATTTGAGCTATCAACTCTTTATCTTGAAGGCTACTTTGTTGCATGCATTGGCACAACTAATCGATTACAATAAGCACATACACTTACGATAGATCGAGTATGTTACTGTGATTAGCATTCAGATTTACGATATAATGAGTAATTAGCATCCCTTCACAATATATTTGTAGGCAGAAATGTATATAAGATTGGCCGGCAAGGTTGGTTGGACTTGCCTGTCGATGGTGTCATGCGTACTCGCGCGCGTGCACTGCCTCGGGGCCATGCCGCATGCTGCTGACAGTTGCAAAAGTTTCAGTGCCTTGTTGTGTTTTTGGCTGAAACTGTCCAGGCACTTGGCAATTTCATCAGGCCGAGGCCGGCCAGTACTGCTTTCGCTTTGGTAAAAAACGACAAAAATGGCATTTTTTGTGAAGTTTAACACAAAATAAACTGTGTTTGAAATTAATTCACGATCTGACCCTTTTGCACGGCGCCCTTCCCTATGGCGCCGTGGTTGTATTGCATGGCGCCGTACCCCACGGCGTCGTGGTATTTTCCAACGTGGCCGCTTGGGCCCGCAACTTGTATGTATGGCGCCATTGCTCACGGCGCCGTGTATAGGAAGCATGGCGCCCTAGGCCATGGCGCCATGGTCTTGAAGTTTTAAGTGCCTGGGCCACCCGCAGGCAATCTCCTTCACCACCCCACTTCTTCCTCATTGAGCCCGAGCTCCCCCTCCTGTGTCTCTCTCTCCTCCTACTCTCCTTCCTCTCAAATCCCACCGAATCGGAGGGATTTCTCCGTGGATTTCGACCTCCCTCCATTCCTCAAGGTATTCTCCATGGCTACCCTCGTTTTTGTCCAATTAAATTCTAGAGATTTTTGGTTGTTTTGCTTCATATTTCTTGTAACCCTAGAAATAGGAGTTGGAAGAAATAATTTTGTGTTATGTTGTTCTATTGACCATAGGTGGTTGCTATTCTTGTAGATGTGTAAGCTAGGGTTAGGGTTTTGTTAGGGTTATGGTTGGGGTTAGGGTTAGGGTTATGGTTGGGGTTAGGGTTAGGGTTATGGTTGGGGTTAGGGTTGGGTTTAGAGCTAGGGTTAGGGTTATAAAATTTCTCATAGCTTTATTATTTAGGTAATAATAATATTGTTGTGATAAATTTTGGTTCATATATGTTCTAGATGGCGAGAATTGTGAATGTTCATCATGTGGACTATGCCGCTTTTGAGAAGGGAGACGCCGAATATGGTGGCCCGGAGGAGGTAGTGGTCGTTTTTCCCACTAGTCCTAGCTTTGCCGAATTGGTGGAAAATGTCCGAAGAGAGTTGAATTGGATGGACGAGAACGATGAAGTTGAAATGATTGGAAGGTATAATGTTGGCTTCTCACATCACACTCGTTGGAAAACAATGCATGTGAACTCCGAGTTGCATTGGCAAGCATATAAGGAGGTGGTGTTGGCCTCGCAAGATAAATATCTTGAGTTATTTGTGAAAAAGAAAGTTGGTGGTAGGTTGCAAATTGACTTGAATCGGCGTGCTTCCCCTTGTGATGCTAGTACCCCGATTCGACATGATCTACATGTCAACCCGGATGTCGATGTGTATGATGCAACAATGAGCCAACCTCCAATGACACAACCGTTGAGCCCGGTTAGCAATGACCATCATGATCATGAAGAATTGAACATTGAGGAGGATGAGATCGAGGGCGATGAATCGGAGGCATATCTTCATGATCATTATGTTGGTGATGTGGAGGTCAATTGCATGGAAGATGACATGGACCATAAAATACCATACATGCGAGCCTATTCGTTCAGTGGATAGACTTAGAGCAAGATAGCTACCACAAGCAAGAGGTGGCGGATGAGGAGCGCAGGAAGTGGGACTACATGACTGAGTTGATTAAAGATGAGGAGCGAGAGAAAAGGAACAAGATTAGGCGTGAGAAGGAATGCTTGGAGATGGAGAAGAAGGAAAAGAAGGAGAAGGCTCTTCGTGAGGCCGAACGGAAGAAGAAAAGAGAGAGGGCTCGCCGTGCAATGGAGGAGGAGAAAGCGTAAGGGAAAGTTTCCTAGCATTAATCAGTAGAGTCTCCGGCATTTATGTTCTCATGAACATGTAATATGTCGGCAAACCTCCGCTTGTTGTGAACTCCACTATGTGGATTAATGTTGAACCTTGTAATGATGTAAACCAATGTATGTTGTGAACTCCACTTCGTGGATTAATGTTGAACTCCTTATTATGATCTCAAACTGTTATTTCGCGTTTGGGTACTTTCATGTTGTCAAATTTAGCAGCTAGATGAACCAATATTATGGACAATGTTTGAGTCTGGCAGCACGGCGCCCTACCGTATGGCGCCATGGTATCATAGCACGGCGCCCTACCCTATGGCGTCGTGGTGTTCGACCTCCCAAACGGCTAAGTCCTTTTGGATTTCGGTACTGTCATCTGCGGCAACCCCCGGCGCCATGGTGTGGCGCCATGGTCTGGGAGCACGGCGCCCTACCCTACGGCGCCATGGTCTCGAAGCACGGTGCCCTACCCTATGGCGCCGTGGTGTCCGACCTCCCCAAACGGCTAAGTCCTTTTGGATTTCGGTACTGTCATCTGCGACAACCCCCGGCGCCATGGTGTGGCGCCATGGTCTCGAAGCACGGCGCCGTGGGCAATGGCGCCATGGTTTCATTGCACGACGCCGTTGCCTATGGCGCCATGGTCTTTTGCCACCACCAAATTACTTAGTGTTTCACCATACAAGCAAGATGACAGCAAAATTACACAGCATAAATAGTTAAACAACAAAATTATACAAGCAAGATGACAATTTCCATCACACATAGTTCACCATACATAGTTCATCAAACTTAGTTCATCACAAATAGTTCACCATGCATCACACATACACATAGTTCATCACACGTACACATAGATGACTAAGTTAAAACACAATTTGCATCACACGTGCCCCTTTCCTTTGGCAACTCTTGCGGCACGATCCGCGTTGCTCTTCGAGCGGAGTTCGTTCTTCCTTATCCTTGCCGCTTCCGCATCCTCTTTGTCTTCCTCTTCAATGACGGCATGACGCCTAAGGCGAGGACGAAGCCGATGATACCTAGTCTTCTGTTCCGGAGTCCAACGCTGAAATGGCCTCCTCGGTTTGAGACCGAAGTCCCGTGGCTGCGTGGACTGAGTAGCATGGGAAGGATCTATCAGCTGCAACTCATTGATCTCGTCTGGCTCCTGCATATCATCCATGCCCATCCCCTCACACTCAGCCTACAAATACAGTGGTTAGCACTCATCATAGCGACACAATGGAAAACAGAATTTCCTTTAAGAATATGTGTACCCTGTGCAAGAAGTCCTCCACCTCGGCCTCTAAAATATCCTCAGGCACATCTGTACGATCCTCCTCCATATCATCCTCAAGCTCAACATTCTCCCCGCCATGAGCAAAGTTTGAGCTCGTACCGGCTCCATGAGCAATGTTTGAGCTTGTACCGGCTCCATGAGCAAAGTTGATATCCGCCATCGATTGGCAGCCAAGGACCGCACATAAAGAACGTATACGAGAAATGCTACTCTGCCAATATGAGAAGGACAAAATGAGAACGACACTATAATCATGGAGACAAATGTTATCGTGCCTTACCTTGGCGAAAGCCTTGAGTGCCTCCTTAGACCGTCGTCCTCGAGGCGCTGCCAATGCCGCCATGGCGTCGTTGTTGTGCCTGACGAGCTCCTCACGCTAGAGATAGCAAACATGTCATCACTTGTGCAACGATGATATTACATTAGCACTACAAATGTCTTTAACTTACCACAAATCGGAGTACCGGTGCTAGCTCAACATCTCTTCTACCATTCCTGATAAGCTTATTGAACTTGAGGTTGGCAATCTCATCAAAACCAGGATTGGGTAGGTCCACCGTCTCTTCAGGTGTATAGGCTAGTGCATTTATCTCCCAACGCGTATTTTCCTTAAACCAAGCAAGGTACCTGTCAAATGCAACAGCATCAAATCTCGGACAAGGCTCATTCCTATGCTCCTCGGCATGCCTAAGCTTAGTCCACCACTCCTTTATGTAGGTCTTATGATGATCTGCCCAATTCGTGATGGACTTCTGCCTCATTCTATCCGTCCTACATGGTCAAATTTATCAATGTTAGTCAGGGCCAAATTCTCATATAATTTTATTTCAAGTAGCACTCACTCGTGGAGTTGTATGACCGTGTCCTTAGCCTCTGGTGGGGTCTCCTGGAATAAACCGAACTGGGTCATCACTCTTTGAGGACAATGATACTCAACCATATAGAGACAAATCAAGGGGCACTTCATCCACCAAAGATGTGATTCAGAGAGACACTGAGGATTCAATTCAATAGAAATATGTTGGGCAAATTTATCGGCCATCCCATATGGCTCCCAAATCACCTATGCGAAAAAGAAGTTAGTATCCAGTTTTTGTGAAATCATTAAACGGTCAAATGCAAAATGTAATATGGAGAGATCCGAAATTATTACCATGCCAGGTGTCAACGCGTCGAACTCGTTGCTGTAGTACTTATACATGGTTTTTGAGGAACCAACATATGGTTCAACAACATCATAGAAATACGCCCATGTGGGTCCACAGCCCGGAGTGTCGTATTCATACCACTCATTGTGAGGGAGAACCACAGGCCGGCCAATAGGGATGCGCGACCACATCCACACGGACAATAGGAGCAACGGACCACTTATACAAGCCTGAGCCGATGTCCTACGACACGCCTCATCCATCTGCATATAGAGAACATGCAAGTAAATATGACATTTAAGTTGCAAGTTTGAATCATCATGACTAGTTGTGCATACAAAATTACCTGACGGTACAGATAAGCAAGAGCTGCCGAACCCCAGCTTATTTTGCTATCCCAACTAGTTAATGCCTTGAGCCACATCCATGATGCATTATTACCACCGCTATCCGCAAAAAGAGTCCGGCTAATGACGTACCACACGAATGCACGAGCATGCTGCTGCACCGTCTCCTCCGAAGCATCCTCAGGGCATTTTCCATACCTCAACGCTATCCATGTGTATGGTGCACCTGCGGTCATGCCTGGATAGACCGGTGCACACCCTATGAGTGACCTCATAGACTCGCGCCAATCCTTCGAGTCCGTACTAAAGCACAACGGTTGCCCGCTAATTGGAAGTGCTAGGATCATGGACACATCCTGAAGGGTCACAGTCATCTCCCCACAGCCAAGATGAAAAGTATGGGTCTCGGGCCTCCATCGGTCAACTAGTGCCGTAAGCGCACATGGATTCATCCATACCGACGACCGACTAACCATGTTGACAAATGGTAGAAGTCCAAGCCTCTCGATATACTCGGTGTACCGATAATCAAATTCCATCTTATCGCTATCATGAGCTTCATGACACCTAAGACGAAGAGGAGGAAACACCTGCAAATAATTCTAGTTAGCACAATATAAAAATTATGTAAGAAAAATAATATGATGTTATAAATTTTAAATAACTTTTTCTCCTCCGCCATAAGCCGAGCACGGTGGTATTTATCATAATTTTGTTCAAGAAGTGCCATCCTAAACATATAAATATTTGTTTCATATGTTAGAACAAATTCTACTCAACACATCACATAAATCATGCTTACATGAGACAACACAACCATTACAAAGTCATCACAAATAATATCGACGGCACCACACTTTCACATCTAAATCATCACAAATTCATATACATATACATCTATATCTAAATCATCTAAATTCATATACAAATAATTCACAAAGGTATATATATTTTGCATACTCTCATACATATACATCTAAATCATCATAAATAATACTTCATCTTGCCAACAAATACCAATACACACCTAATTATAACTACAATCATCTAATATGGGGCCAATGTGAGAACAAATTCATCAAAAAAAGGAAGAAAGGAAGAGAAGGGCAATACCAGAGGGAGGCGACCGGTTCCAGAGGAGAAGAGAGGGACGCGGGCGAGGGAGGCCTCACCCGACCTCCATGGCGTGCTGACGCGGGCGAGGGACGCGGGCGAGGCGGTCTTCTGGGGTGGCGTCCCCGGCGGAGAGAGGAGGGGCGGCGCAGAGAGGAGAAAGAGGGAGGGGCGGCGCAGAGAGGAGAAAGAGGGAGGGGCGGCGGCGGAGCAAAGAGATGGAGGGGCGGCGGCGGTGGCGCATAGAGGTGGATGGGCGGCGGCGGTGGCGCAGAGAGGTGAGAGCGGCGGCGGGGCAGAGATAGGAGGGACCGATGCATAAGGCTCGGGCCAAATAACCCTAGAACCATGGCGCCATGGCCTCCGGCGCCATACATCCAAGTTGCGGGCCCAAGCAGCCACGTTGGAAAATACCACGGCGCCGTGGGGTACGGCGCCGTGCAATACAACCACGGCGCCGTAGGGGCGGGCACCGTGGAAAAGGGTCAGATCGTGAATTAATTTCAAACACGGTTTATTTTGTGTTAAACTTCGCGAAAAAGGCCATTTTTGTCGTTTTTTACTTCGCTTTGAGCATGCATGACAGCAACATGGAAATCAACCAACAGGAACCTTTGATCCCTGCATCACGCCTGCCCACACTGCATATAGATATGGTAGTCATATGGATGCCAGCCGGATAGTGTGACCTGAGAAAGTATCTACCGAGTGAAATGCATCCGAGCTACGAGTAGTGAAAATAATTGTGGCTGAGTCCTATAAGCACAAAATTGCACATCTATGTTTTGAAGTGGATAAGTAGTAGTGCAATGCAGGCCTTAATCAGATTTGACCTGCTAATTAGGTCTAATCTATTTATAAGAAAAGGCATTACAAAAATATACCTTCTCCCTTGTTTAAAACCCGAGAGAGAAAACTACATGGGTCGATCTTTCTAGGGGTTGGAAAATGTTAGTGCTCAATCAAGTCATATATGGTAGATTTGCTATGCAATTCATGCACTATGAGTTGCAGATTAGATTGCAACTGAGATTTTTTTTCAGTTGCGGGCAGTGAGCTTGCAAGTGGAAAAATGCCCGTACCATTAGAATTGCTTTGTAATTCGTACTAGATATGAGTTGCAATGTGAGTTACAACTGTTATTCGATCAGGTCACCTGACTAATAACTAAGTTAAATCTCATTTCACTGAGAATTAGTCACACCTAAAAATTTATATAAAGTAGACCTTACAAAAACATACCTTCTATTCCTTTGTTTAAAACAAAAGGAGAGACAAAACAACATGCATCGATCTTTCTAGGGGTTGCAAATTTCAGTCTGACCGAGAATTAACTTAATTCTCAATTAGTTAACATCATCAAATATTAGTTGCAACTTATGGTGTAACTAATGACTAGCACGAAACATGAAGTAAATCCAACAATAATAAGCATTTTCTCAGTTAAAACCAAAGTTTTAAATAGCATGATATCCTATCGATATAGCTTCGCTATAGCAGATCTAGTCACTCCCGCTAACGCAGTGCACTTTTTAGCTTATACAGAACATCCTGCTAATAGGTCACTAAACCACGCTAAAGCGCAAAAATGTGCCAAAAATTTAATGTTATTTCGTCTGCCCTGTCCAAAATTTTCCTGATTACAATTCTGAAGTTAGATCTGGTTATGTAGCATGCACTTATGCACAATTTTTTTTGGCTACAATCAACATTATTTTTATAGACGTTTGAATCATTCAATTATTGGATTTTTGTCTTATTTATTTAGATGATATGCATATGATCCCTATATTTTCTTTAAAAAATCTTTATTTTTAGGAAAATGCTAAATCGCTTAGGGTCACTAAGCTTTCTTAGCGTCTAGAAAATGTCGCCGCTAAGAATCACATTTCGCTTTTTTAAACTCTGGTTAAAACTCATGTTGCGAATAGTAAAAATTCAGTTGCAACCCTATAAATCTCAGTTACAAATTATGTTGCAGCTCATGTCTAGCATAAATCACGACGCGATCCAACGACTTAAAGGTCTGTTGAAAATTGAGCTAATTCTAAGTCTACCGAAAATTAGCAAAACTGAAAAATTGAACACTGATTGCGATTTACATCAGTGGTAGTGTACCGTGTACGATCTGCTCTGTAGTGATCGCCGCGAAGTTGACGAGACCATGCGTGCATGCATGCAGGCAAAACAATCAGCGGCATGCATATGCATGTGTACATTTTGTACATGCCCATCCATGCATGCTTTCTTCGTCGTCCTCTTAATGGCTTCTTCTTCGTGTTTCCAGAGCATGAGCGCACGTACGTTGTATGTGAGTACGTATGCACTGTAGAACAACATGTTGCCTCCGAAACAGGTGACTGAACAATGTAGTGCGTAGAAAGATCATCGCCATGCCGTGCAGGGCATGCATGCACCGTGGTCTTGTAACTCAAAGCGTTTAGATGCATCTAGTGAGTAGTGACATGACGGAAGTACGTTACCAGAAGGAAGTATTTTAGATATTCTAATATGAACTAGACTAGATACAAATTGGAGTAAGTGAATCTATACACTAAAATACATCTAGAATCGTATATATACATGAGTAAATTTTATTTGGCACATGGGAGTGTATGCTCCTACCACCAGAAAAATCATTTTAAAATTCTGAACAAAATTTCCACCCTTACATCTCAATATGCTATGTGCTCACACCAAGTTTCATGATAAACTAAATTTTTATTGCTTGTGTAAAAATGAAAAAAAAAACTCATAGATAGCCTTTTTTAATACCAAAATTTTCCTTTTCTACACACAAGACAAAAAAATGTCGGTTTTCCGTGAAACGACTTTGTAAGCACATAGGCCATCAAGATGTATGCGTGAATTTTTTTCAGCTGATCTTTTAATATTTTAAAAATGTACTTAAAATAAATTTAAAAAACCTAGGTGCCAAAATGTCACTCTTTTAAAAAAATATAAGATTTTATAATAGTGAATGGAAAGAGTAGTAATAGTGACAATCAGTGTTACTAATGTCTCTAGCTAAGACGGTTGGGCTGTAGTTATCTTCAAGCATTACGCGATTACTAATGAGTAGTGGCTTACGAGCAAAATGATGACGAATAAGAAAAAATTCCACTTTTGACATATTATATGGATTTTACTAAATACTACTCTCTGCATTTAAAAATATATATCGATAACTTAGTACAAACACTTTTTCTGATCAGAGGGAGTACCTCAGTTCCATAATTTTTATCATGATTTTATTTTAAATTAAAACTAAAACCATGCTAAAAATTATGTAACTCGGATGGAGTAGTTTAGCACCACCAGCAAGCAAGATGCATGCATGATCGTGAACGCAACCTAATCTCTAAAGTTTAACACCGAATAACCCAGTGGCGAATGTATTTCACAAAATGACTTTTTTTTTGGCGTCTCACGCCGGAGCTCTAAGCGAAGTTGCATGGCGCCATCGGTAAAGGCGTCAAGCAATACAGAGCGCCTGCCTCCAAGGTGCCAAAAATTTGCCGACGTGGCGGCTCCTCGTAGGAAAAAAAGCATGACACCTTGGTCAGTGGCGCTGTACCCCTAGCAAGGTGCCGTTGACCAAGGCACCATGTTTTTTTTATCCAGCAACTGAGATAATATATTTCCAACATTTTTTGCCACTATTTTTTCTTAGCAATTTTTTGAAAATTTTAAATTCCCCAGTATTTATTCATTTTGTATCCAATTATTTTGCAAATTTGAACACCTTTGAGAGGCTTTAAGAAAATAAGATATAAATTCCTTATGGGAATACTTATAAAAAATATATATGCTCCCTTATCTAAGGCCCTTCTTAAACCTTACCTTTGGCATGATCATTATTTAGAACATGTTCAACACTTGATTCTTTTGAATGTTTGATAGTTGCTTGTATTTACTTATTGACTATGTGTGATGAGTTGACTTGTGCTATTTAACTTTAACTAAACTGATTTTATTTGACTTATGTGTAGCTATGATCTACAAGTGGAAATATGGCACAACCTATCTAAACCACATCTTATATTATAATATGGTTAGTGAGGATTTGTTTACAAACTAATTTTTACCTTTTTCAAAGAGCTTAGCCTTTTTATTCTCTGTATTCGGATGATCTACAAACAAATATCAAGACCATTAACCATTTAATTCATTTCTCAACATTGAATTTTTTTCAAAGAGCTTAGCCTCTTTATTTTCTGTATTCATATTTCCTTTTGCCTAGGATGCATGCAAGGATGCAAAGAAACACCATTTCTTCATTTGAATGGGGGCATTTTTTCAACAAATCCACATATGTTTTTTATTTTTCTTTGAAATATGAATAAATACCAGAGGAATTCAAAAAATCGCTCTAAGAAAACACAGTGACAAGAAATGTTAAAACATATTATCTTAGCTGCTAGATAAAAAATAAAAAAGCATGGAAACTTGGTCAACGACGCCAAGTTAGAGGGTTCGCCGCGTCATTCGCCAAGCTGCCATGCTATTTCGCTTATGGCATGTACAATGCAAGGCTCTTAGATAGACGCTTGTGCAGCAAAAAAAATTAATTATGGTAAATTATCTGGGCTAGCGTCTATAACCACAACGCTAGGCGCTAATTGGGGCGTTAAGTGGGGGAGTTAAAACGAATTTAGTGCAGCAATAAAACCTGCTGATAGGTTGCATGCAGGGAAAAAAAGAGGAAGCGCCCGACGCATGAAGAGGCGTCGACGCAAGTCCAATTCCCAGGATAGGCAGGGAATCTAATGTAAGCGCAAGGATTATCATCCTAGCGCTCCTTCTAAGAGCCTGCATTGTAGATGCCCTTAGAGCTCCAACGTGACGTCAAGAAAAAGATCATTTTATAAAATACATTCGCCCCGCAGATTATTCCATGTTAACTTTAGAGATTAGATTATTTGGTCAAAATCGTCGAGCAAAGCCCCTCTTGGACGCTCATGCCAACGGAATCACAAAAATCGCAGCCCTCCATAAGATTCCTTCTCCGCCGTTGACCACCCCGTATTGTGTTATTTCGAGTCGCTGGCCCTGCAGAGCGCCGTTGGCTGCGGCTGGCAGTCGAGAGTCGACCCCAGAAGCAGAAGGGCAACACACCACGTTCTGCCGCTGCCGCCGCCACGGCCGGCAGCGCTGACAGCAGCCTCACCCAGGCCAGGTATGGTCCACATAGGCACACTACTTGCCTCCCTTTGTCTTACAGTGGGCCCGGCAGACCCAAGTGCCCAGCGTGCGCCATACTGACACAACACGCCGTGCTCTGTCTATGAGCCTATCTCTCTTTTCCTTCCACTGGTTCCCCGATTGCACGAGCAAAATCACCCTTCGATGTACATGCTCTTGTCTTTGATTGTGTGTAAAATGCGTGAAGTGGCAACCATTCCTTCAAGTGGTGAGGTTATCAGCCCGTCTATCCACAAATAAATTTGGAGCAGCACTAAAACATATAGCAGTTAAACAAAGCACATGCATGACTCTAGTACTTAGTCCACTCTAACACATGCTTAGTAACGAACATAGATAACAAAACTCCACCAACACAAGATCACCACAAGGAGGAGACGTAAACCCTCACTCGTCCATCATGTCAAAGGCTGGCTCGTGTTCGGCGCACTTCATGACCACCTCTGCACGGGAATAGTCGAACATGTGTTCATCTTCACGGCAATGGTTCTTGGGATGGTGCCAGAAGCGAATCCAACCCCAGGTGCTAAGAGCACCTTGTAGAAGTGGTTCGGAGAAACCTCCTCATGGAAGTGAATAACTTTTGGAGGCCCCCCCCCCCCCCCCCTCGACATCTTAGAGGTGCTACCTTCTCCCTTCGACCAGTTGATGTTAGCACCAATGTTGGAGCTAGCATTGCCCAAGATTAGCTTGTTGCTGGTATATCACTGCACCAAATATATGCAACATGAACAATTAATACACAATGTACAAAGCACACCCTAATATGTGCATCATATGAACAACTCATATTTACTATAGTTCCAACCATTGGAATCAAGTACCACGAGAAGTGCACACGCAATGGTCTTGTACATACACTACTAGGTACTTTAGACCAACCTTGAGCACAATGGTTCACAGTTTAATCATTGGCACAATGAAATTCATTAAACTGTTAAACCAATTGCCGCCTTAGACAAATCAGACAACAGTTTTAGCGAAATGTGCCTACAACACCAGGGAAAATGCACATGCCAACTACTATGCAATACCAAAAAAAATTAGGCCATTTGCTAACAGATTGTGCAACTCTTCTCAAAATTCAGAACAAAAGGTGTTGATTTTCCTTTTCTTTTTTCCACCCTCATGGGTTTCTATCCTTCCAATCTAATCGATTTTTATGATTCAAAATAAAATGGCTAGATTCAAACAATAGACCTTCTCGATAAAATAGAGTTTATCTATGAAGAGCTAATCTAATTCTTTTTTATTCTATAATGGATTTCTTATTTGGAATAATAATAGATTGGGCAAAAAGCATAACAGGGGGCCTCATAGCAACATAGTACACTCATGCCAGCAATTCTACTCTTTAATATACCACTCGCTGTGACTCCAAACACAGAGTGATGTGATACGTCTCAAACGTATCTATAATTTTTGATGCTCCATGCTTGTTTTTACACCATTTGCCTATTGTTTCATTACACTTAGTGGCACTTTTATGCATTTTCCGGAACTAACCTATTAACGAAGCGCCACAGTGCCAGTTTCCTGTTTTCTGCTGTTTTTGTGTTTTAGAAGTGATACACAGGAAATATTCTCGGAATTGGACGAAACAAGTTCCTGAAGTCTTATTTTTCCCGGAAGCTTCCAGACATCCGAAGGAGAGACGGAGAGGGGCCACCAGGGCCCCACACAAGGGGGCGGCGCGGCCTGGCCCCTGGCCGCGCCACCCCTGTGTGAGGGAGCCTGGCTCCACCTCTGACGACGCCCCTTCGCCTATAAAGACCCCCCGACGAGAAAAACCTAAGGACCCGATCAGTTTTCCAGAATACATCGCGATCCGCCGCCGCCGTCGACCCGAAGATCGGGAGGGTCCAGAAGCTCTTCCCGGCACCCTGCCGGAGAGGGGAATCGCCACCGGAGGTCTTCTTCATCGCCATGCTTGCCTCCGGAGCGATGAGTGAGTAGTCTACCTTGGACTATGGGTCCATAGCAGTAGCTAGATGGTTTTCTTCTCCACCATGTGCTTCATGTTTAGATCTTATGAGCTGCCCTACATGATTGAGATCACCGTTATGTAATTCTATGATGTTGGTTTGTTGGGATCCGATGAATATTGGTGTTTATGATTAAGTTGCTGTACTGAATTATATCTTTTGTTATCTCTATGTTGTTTATAATCTTGCATGCTCTCCGTTATTAGTAGCTATCTTGGCCGAGTAGTTGCTAGTGACTCCAAGAGGGGGTATTTATGCTCGATAGTGGGTTCATGTCTCTATTTCACCTGGGGGAGTGACAGAAACCTCTAAGGTGGTAGATGTGCTGTTGCTACTAGGGAGAAAACAACATTCATATGCTCAAGGGCATATGCTTTGTTTACATTACACACTTTGCTTAATGCAATTATCTGTTGTTCGCAACTTAATACTTCTAGGGTGTTCGGATGATATCCCCGGGGGTGGATTATTAGTCATAGATGCAGTTGGATGGCGGTCTATGTATTTTGTTGTAATGCCCAGAGTAAATCTCATAGTGATCTTCTTGACATATCACGTTATCTTTATTCTATCAATTGCCCAACAGTAATTTCTTTACCCAGCATGTTATTTTATTTATGGAGAGACACCACTAGTGAACTGTGGACCCCGGTCCTATTTTAATCATATTGCAATCACCTGTTTACTTTTCCCGCACTGTTTACTTTACTCGCATACTCTACTGTTTTCCACTCGATACACTGATAACCTTTGTTTCAAGCAAACCGGTGAGATTGACAACCTCATCGCAAGTTGGGAGCAAAGTATTTGTTTGTGTGTGTGTAGGTTCCACAACATCTTCAGTCGTCATTGTCTCTCCTCTCCTGTTCGATAAACCTTGGTTTCTTAAACTGAGGGAAAACTTGCTGCTGCACTCATCATACCTTCCTCTTGGGGTTCCCAACGGTCTGGTTATTCACCACGCACAAGGACAGTCTGTAGCGACATTCACTTGGAGCATCAGCTATTTTTCTGGCGCCGTTGCCGGGGAGGAAGAGAGAAGACTTCTGCGAGGGGAGTTCTTCGCACACACATTCTTTACTTTGTTATTTGTTTTGCTTTACTTTATTTTATTTTACCTGCATTGCTTTTTATATCAAAAACCCAAAAAAATTAGAATCCTTGGTAGTTGTTTTTACTTGTTTACTTTCATTTTGCTGAAATGGGTACTCCTGAAAACACCAAGTTGTGTGACTTTGCTAGCACGAACAATAGTGATTTTATCTGCACTCCTATTGCACCACCTGTTCCTGCTACCACCTTTTATGAGATCAAGCCTGCTTTATTGAACCTTGTTATGAAAGAGCAATTTTCTGGTGCTAGTACTGAAGATGCTGCAGCTCATCTCAACAATTTTGTTGAGCTATGTGAGATGCAGAAATATAAGGATGTTGATAGTGATATTATTAAGCTCAAGCTGTTTCCTTTTTCTTTGAGAGGAAAGGCTAAAGATTGGTTGCTGTCTTTGACTAAGAATAGTATTGATTCATGGGCTAAGTGTAAGGATGCTTTTATTGGTAGATACTATCCTCCTGCTAAGATTATAGCTTTGCGTAGCAATATTATGAAGTTTACTCAGTTTGATAATGAACATGTTGCTCAATCTTGGGAAAGAATGAAATCTATGGTAAAGAATTGCCCCACTCATGGACTGACTACTTGGATGATTATCCAAACTTTTTATGCAGGACTGAATTTTTCTTCAAGGAATCTGCTTGAAGAAAAATTCAGTCCTGCATAAAAAGTTTGGATAATCATCCAAGTAGTCAGTCCATGAGTGGGGCAATTCTTTACCATAGATTTCATTCTTTCCCAAGATTGAGCAACATGTTCATTATCAAACTGAGTAAACTTCATAATATTGCTACGCAAAGCTATAATCTTAGCAGGAGGATAGTATCTACCAATAAAAGCATCCTTACACTTAGCCCATGAATCAATACTATTCTTAGTCAAAGACAGCAACCAATCTTTAGCCTTTCCTCTCAAAGAAAAAGGAAACAGCTTGAGCTTAATAATATCACTATCAACATCCTTATATTTCTGCATCTCACATAGCTCAACAAAATTGTTGAGATGAGCTGCAGCATCTTCAGTACTAGCACCAGAAAATTGCTCTTTCATAACAAGGTTCAATAAAGCAGGCTTAATCTCATAAAAAGTGGTAGCAGGAACAGTTGGTGCAATAGGAGTGCAGATAAAATCACTATTGTTCGTGCTAGCAAAGTCACACAACTTGGTGTTTTCAGGAGTACCCATTTCAGCAAAACGAAAGTAAACAAGTAAAAACAGCTACCAAGGATTCTAATTTTTTTGGGTTTTTGATATAAAAAGCAGTGCAGGTAAAATAAATAAAGTAAAGCAAAACAAATAACAAAGTAAAGAATGTGTGTGCGAAGAACTCCCCTCGCAGAAGTCTTCTTTCTTCCCCGGCAACGGCGCCAGAAAAGAAGCTGCTGCTCGTGTGATGGCGCCAGAAAAGAGCTCTGGCGTTTAGTTGACGTGGGAGCAGTAAGTCCTTGTGCGTGGTGATGACCAGCCCGTTGGGAACCCCAAGAGGAAGGTATGATGAGTGTAGCGGCTAGTTTTCCCTCAGTTAAGAAACCAAGGTTTATCGATCAGGAGAAGAGAGACGATGACGACTGAAGGTGTTTGTGGAACCTGCACACACACAAACAAATACTTTGTTCCCAACTTGCGATGAGGTTGTCAATCTCACCGGTTTGCTTGAAACAAAGGTTATGAGTGTATCGAGTGGAAAACAGTAGTAATATGCGAGTAAAGTAAACAGTGCGGGAAAAGTAAACAGGTGATTGCAATATGATTAAAATAGGACCGGGGTCCACAGTTCACTAGTGGTGTCTCTCCATAGATAAAATAACATGCTGGGTAAACAAATTACAGTTGGGCAATTGATAGAATAAATATAAAAGATCACTATGAGATTTACTCTGGGCATTACAACAAAATACATAGACCGCCATCCAACTGCATCTATGACTAATAATCCACCCCCGGGGATATCATCCGAACACCCTAGAAGTATTAAGTTGCGAACAACAGATAATTGCATTAAGCAAAGTGTGTAATGTAAACAAAGCATATGCCCTTGAGCATATGAATGTTGTTTTCTCCCTAGTAGCAACAACACATCTACCACCTTAGAGGTTTCTGTCACTCCCCCAGGTGAAATAGAGACATGAACCCACTATCGAGCATAAATACCCCCTCTTGGAGTCACTAGCAACTACTCGGCCAAGATAGCTACTAACAACGGAGAGCATGCAAGATCATAAACAACATAGAGATAACAAAAGATATAATTCAGTACAGCAACTTAATCATAAACACCAATATTCATCGGATCCCAACAAACCAACATCATAGAATTACATAACGGTGATCTCAATCATGTAGGGCAGCTCATGAGATCTAAACATGAAGCACATAGTGGAGAAGACAACCATCTAGCTACTGCTATGGACCCATAGTCCAAGGTAGACTACTCACTCATCGCTCCAGAGGCAAGCATGGCGATGAAGAAGACCTCCGGTGGCGATTCCCCTCTCCGGCAGGGTGCCGGGAAGAGCTTCTGGACCCTCCCGATCTTCGGGTCGACGGCGGCGGCGGATCGCGATGTATTCTGGAAAACTGATCGGATCCTTAGGTTTTTCTCGTCAGGGGGTATATATAGGCGAAGGGGCGATGTCAGAGGAGGGACCACGCCCCCTCACACGGGGCTGGCGCGGCCAGGGGGGTGGCCGCGCCGCCCCTGTGTCTGGGGCCCACATGGCCCCCCTCCGTCAGGTCTTCGGATGTCTGGAAGCCTCCCCTTGATATAAGACTTCAGGAACTTGTTTCGTCCAATTCCGAGAATATTTCCTGTGTATCACTTCTGAAACACAAAAACAGCAGAAAACAGGAAACTGGCACTGTGGCACTTCGTTAATAGGTTAGTTCCGGAAAATGTATAAAAGTGCCACTAAGTGTAACGAAACAATAGGCAAATGGTGTAAAAACAAGCATGGAGCATAAAAAATTATAGATACGTTTGAGACGTATCAAGCATCCCCAAGCTTAACTCCTGCTCGTCCTCGAGTAGGTAAGTGATAACAAAGAATAATTTTTGAGGTGACATGCACCTACACAATCTTGATCATATATGCAAGCATTGGTGAGCTGGGATCAACAGAACTTAAAACATGGGCATGAAAGATATAATCATGACAATAAGAACTTAGCAACCATGTTGTAAACATGCAAATGAACACAAACAAAAAGTCATGATAATGAAACAATGAAAGTCAAACGTGTGTTCAAATCATAAGGAAAAACATACAAAAGGTTTTCAGCTTGTCCTTCAAAGAGAGCAAAACATAAATGCATAGGACACCTCAAAGTTTAAGAGGGCGACTAGATACAAATAATTTAAGAACAAGTGAAACCAACAATATGAGTCAATCAATGAACTTTGGGACAATGCATATCACACTAAGAATGACAACTATGCTCTCTTAATGGTGCATAAAGAAAGAAGGTGGTGACTCAACATAAAAATAAAAGAAAGGCCCTTCGCAGAGGGAAGCAATGATTGCAAGTTTTATAACCTTCAAAAATTATGGTACTTACCGGCTTTGAGCTCTCATTGCCCCCATCATAAGCATCTTGAATGGTTAAAGTTAATGCGAGAACAATTATGATGCATATGCTTGACAAATCATAAGTTGAAAACCTCGTGTCCCGTGAATACGAGTACCCAAACCATGCTAATTTACTTAGAGTCCCAAGCAAGGCTCTTGTCATTGTAAGTATATGCATATCATTGAGAACCACCAATGGGGTACCTCCGTGCCCGATGACATGGAACAAGCCCACACCAAAATGACAGGACAAGCAGACAATGAACACCTCGCCATCTCTTTTATTTGCTATATTGTTTAGCTTTTTATTGTGAGATGCGTCGTCGAATGTTCACCATGGGTATGCTGCAAATTTCCACCATGAATTATGCATGGCTTAGATTGGCGGCCCGGCGTTTCCCTAACACATATAAAAACTCCATGATCCTCACAAGATTCCCAATTCATTTCACACAGCGGGCATCCATAAACAAAAGATCATGATATCAACTCAAAAAGAACTGCAATGTTGAAAGCTTGCCCCATGACAGTATGGCTGGGCTAGAATCCAACTTACAACTTGCAAGCATAACAACTCAGCATAAAAGACCACAATGTCAAAATTTTAAGAACAGGAAAAAGTAAAGTGTGCCTTCCGGTTCGTGAGAGCTTTACTGACCGAATTTCGCATAACACTGGTAAGAGTTTAATTTGAAGAAAAAATAAAAGCAAGTCAAATTTACTTGGAATAGCAAATTGCTAGTAGGTATGTATGGTGGACACTTTGGAAAACTTTGGCTTTTAGGAGTTGGATGCACGAGTAGAGCTCATACTCAGTACAAGGCGAGGGCTAGCAAAAGACTGGGAGCGACCAACTAAGAGAGCAATAATGGCCATAATCATGCAAAGCGACAAAGCGACATTAAAAGAAGCATACGATGGCATCAAAAGTCAAAAACTAAATGATCATGAAGGCTAATGGCGACTTTGTAAGAGTCTAACATGTGTGAGCATGCGCCAAGTCAACCCAAATAAAGCATCAAGGAGAAAACCAAAATAATGCTTCCATACAATAAAAACAACGCATGATTTTTTCAAAGGCTCATTAAGCAATCTCAGTTATTTGAGACAAGTCATGCTACAGCAAAACCACTAAGCATACTATCAAAAAGACATCAAGCATGACATGAAAAAGCCTAAGCCGCAGTCTACACAAGCTCCTTCTTGTACCACTATTTTGCACAAAGCTTTTTCTCTTTTCCAACACCATTTGAAATTTTTATAAACACCTCTTTTGATGAAAACCAATGAAGACCAGAGGCAAAAATACACCTTGATGAAAAGATATGACAAGATCTGAACGCATATCAAGGCGAAAACGAAAACCAAAAGCAGTAGCAGAAAAAGATGAACGCTCGATTTTTAATAAGAGTGAAAACTAGAGCGTTCTTTGCAAATGAAAACGAGTACATCTCCTCCAAAGGGAAATTTGTTGAGGTCCAACCATTTATTGCAGCAAACAAACAAACTAAACCAACTAAGAAAACTAAAACAATTGACGCTCCAAGAAAAACACATAGTGCATGAAGCAATAAAAATATAGTGTTTTGAAAGGTGACCTGATTTTTGCCGATGAAGAAGGGGTGCCTCGGGGGCATCCCCAAGCTTTGACGCTTGTACTTCTTGGATATTTCTTGGGGTGATGCATGGGCATCCCCAAGCTTGAGCTTTTGTCCATTCTTCAACTCATCTCATTATTCTCCAATCCCTACACTTGAAAACTTCCTTCATACAAAACTAAACACAATTCTATTAGCAACATTAGTGTAAGCATAAAATATATTCAACCTCTTTTAGCTTCAGGTTTCAACCCAAAACCACCACATATAAAGTATATACTACTGTAGCAACTTCCACAAGAGTTCCATGATAAAAAAGAACTCAAAAGAAAGCGATAAAGTGGCAAAAACAAATATTGGCAGAAATCTGTTAAAACTGAACAGCTGATAATGGACGAATTTTTGAGGGATTTTCCGTTGCTCAAATCAAAAAGTGTTAAACTAAGAAAAGTTTGGATATAACCTGGGGCATATGCACAAGAAATCGCATGTCCAAAAGATAAACAGAGAATTTTCACGAATTTTTACGGTGCAGCACCGAAAACAGTTTCAGGACAGCAATAACCCCAAATCTTTACCTCACTCTAATTAGAGGCTTCTCTTGGCACAAAAACGAAATAAACAAGATAAGGAGCGGTCATTACAGTAGTAATGACTTCCAAGACTCAAATAAAAGAAAAAGTACTGAAAAGTAAACAATGGGTTATCTCCCAAGAGTGCTTTTCTTTAACGCCTTTGAGCTAGGCGCAGAAAATTGCGAATCAAGTGATATCAAGTGATGAAGCATCAAGCTCATAATTTGCTCTAAGAATAGTGTCAAAAAGTAATTTCTTTCTTTTCCTAGGGAAGTGTTCCATACCTTTCTTTAGTGGGAATTGATACTTGATAGTGCCTTCCCTCATATCAATGATAGCACCTACAGTTCGAAGAAAAGGTCTTCCCAAAATAATAGGACATGAAGCATGGCATTCAACGTCCATAACAAGAAAATCAACGGGAACAAGGTTATTGTTAACCACAATAAGAACATCATTAATCCTTCCCAAAGGTTTCTTCTTAGCAACATCAGCAATAGGAACATCAAAATAACATTTTTCAAGTGGTGGTAAATCAAGCATGTCATAAATCTTTCTAGGCATGATAGAAATACTAGCACCTAGATCACATAAAGCATGGCAATCATAACCATTAACATGCATATCAATGATGGGTTCCCAACCATCTTCTAACTTCTTGGGAACAGAGGCTTTTTGCTTCAACTTTTCATCCCTAATCTTTATGAGAGCATTGGTAATATGCTTAGTAAAAGCAATATTTAAAGAACTAGCATTGGGAGTCAAAGCAAGCTTTTGCAAGAACAAAATAACTTCAGATATATTGCAGCCATCAACATCAAAATCATTAAAGGAAATAGAGCTATCATCTCCCACACTCCGAAAAATTCCAGCACTCTTTTGAGAAAAAGTTTTGGCAGTTTTAGGCTTTTTAACACAAGGAGTGGGAGTTTTCTCTACACCAATCAAAGTAAGAGGATTGCTATCAGTAGGAGCAACATCATTAGAGGTAGTAATAGTACATACCTTCATCTCTCTAGCCATCTCATCTTCTCTTTCCCACCTGGCATGCAATTCCGCTAACAATCTAATATTTTTATCAATTCCAACTTGGGTAGCATTAGCGGCAGCAACAATATTGCTCACATTCACATCATTAGGAAACACTTTTAATTTCAGAAGTTCAACATCATGAGCAAGGCTATCAACTTTAGAAGCAAGAATATCAATTTTGCCTAACTTTTCCTCAACAGACTTGTTAAAAGCAGTTTGCTTACCGATGAAGTCCTTGAGCATTACCTCAAGCTCGGAGGGCACGACCCTAGTGTTGTTGTAGGAATTACCATAAGAATTACCATAACCATTACCATTGGTAGAAGGATACGGCCTATAATTGTTACTAGCAAAATTGTTCCTATAAGCATTGTTATTAAAATTGTTATTTCTAATAAAATTCACATCAACTTGCTCTTCTTGAGCAACCAGAGAGGCCAAAGGAACATTATTAGGATCAACATGAGTCATATCATTAGCAAGCATAGCCATAATGGTATCAATCTTATCATTCAAGGAAGAGGTTTCCTCAACATAATTTGCCTTCTTACCTTGTGGAGCTCTCTCGGTGTGCCATTCGGAATAATTTACCATCATGTTGTCGAGTAGCTTTGATGCGGCGCCCAATGTAAGGGACATAAAAGTGCCTCCAGCAGCTGAATCAAGTAGGTTCCTTGAAGAAAAATTCAGTCCTGCATAAAAAGTTTGGATAATCATCCAAGTAGTCAGTCCATGAGTGGGGCAATTCTTTACCATAGATTTCATTCTTTCCCAAGCTTGAGAAACATGTTCATTATCAAACTGAGTAAACTTCATAATATTGCTGCGCAAAGCTATAATCTTAGCAGGAGGATAGTATCTACCAATAAAAGCATCCTTACACTTAGCCCATGAATCAATACTATTCTTAGTCAAAGACAGCAACCAATCTTTAGCTTTTCCTCTCAAAGAAAAAGGAAACAACTTGAGCTTAATAATATCACTATCAACATCCTTATATTTCTGCATCTCACATAGCTCAACAAAATTGTTGAGATGAGCTGCAGCATCTTCAGTACTAGCACCAGAAAATTGCTCTTTCATAACAAGGTTCAATAAAGCAGGCTTAATCTCATAAAAAGTGGTAGCAGGAACAGTTGGTGCAATAGGAGTGCAGATAAAATCACTATTCTTCGTGCTAGCAAAGTCACACAACTTGGTGTTTTCAGGAGTACCCATTTCAGCAAAACGAAAGTAAACAAGTAAAAACAGCTACCAAGGATTCTAATTTTTTTGGGTTTTTGATATAAAAAGCAGTGCAGGTAAAATAAATAAAGTAAAGCAAAACAAATAACAAAGTAAAGAATGTGTGTGCGAAGAACTCCCCTCGTAGAAGTCTTCTCTCTTCCCCGGCAACGGCGCCAGAAAAGAAGCTGCTGCTCGTGTGATGGCGCCAGAAAAGAGCTGTGGCGTTTAGTTGACGTGGGAGCAGTAAGTCCTTGTGCGTGGTGATGACCAGCCCGTTGGGAACCCCAAGAGGAAGGTATGATGAGTGTAGCGGCTAGTTTTCCCTCAGTTAAGAAACCAAGGTTTATCGATCAGGAGAAGAGAGACGATGACGACTGAAGGTGTTTGTGGAACCTGCACACACACAAACAAATACTTTGTTCCCAACTTGCGATGAGGTTGTCAATCTCACCGGTTTGCTTGAAACAAAGGTTATGAGTGTATCGAGTGGAAAACAGTAGTAATATGCGAGTAAAGTAAATAGTGCGGGAAAAGTAAACAGGTGATTGCAATATGATTAAAATAGGACCGGGGTCCACAGTTCACTAGTGGTGTCTCTCCATAGATAAAATAACATGCTGGGTAAACAAATTACAGTTGGGCAATTGATAGAATAAAGATAACGTGATATGTCAAGAAGATCACTATGAGATTTACTCTGGGCATTACAACAAAATACATAGACCGCCATCCAACTGCATCTATGACTAATAATCCACCCCCGGGGATATCATCCGAACACCCTAGAAGTATTAAGTTGCGAACAACAGATAATTGCATTAAGCAAAGTGTGTAATGTAAACAAAGCATATGCCCTTGAGCATATGAATGTTGTTTTCTCCCTAGTAGCAACAGCACATCTACCACCTTAGAGGTTTCTGTCACTCCCCCAGGTGAAATAGAGACATGAACCCACTATCGAGCATAAATACCCCCTCTTGGAGTCACTAGCAACTACTCGGCCAAGATAGCTACTAACAACGGAGAGCATGCAAGATCATAAACAACATAGAGATAACAAAAGATATAATTCAGTACAGCAACTTAATCATAAACACCAATATTCATCGGATCCCAACAAACCAACATCATAGAATTACATAACGGTGATCTCAATCATGTAGGGCAGCTCATGAGATCTAAACATGAAGCACATAGTGGAGAAGACAACCATCTAGCTACTGCTATGGACCCATAGTCCAAGGTAGACTACTCACTCATCGCTCCGGAGGCAAGCATGGCGATAAAGAAGACCTCCGGTGGCGATTCCCCTCTCCGGCAGGGTGCTGGGAAGAGCTTCTGGACCCTCCCGATCTTCGGGTCGACGGCGGCGGCGGATCGCGATGTATTCTGGAAAACTGATCGGATCCTTAGGTTTTTCTCGTCAGGGGGTATATATAGGCGAAGGGACGATGTCAGAGGAGGGACCACGCCCCCTCACACGGGGCTGGCGCGGCCAGGGGTGTGGCCGCGCCGCCCCCTGTGTCTGGGGCCCACGTGGCCCCCCTCCGTCAGGTCTTCGGATGTCTGGAAGCCTCCCCTTGATATAAGACTTCAGGAACTTGTTTCGTCCAATTCCGAGAATATTTCCTGTGTATCACTTCTGAAACACAAAAATAGCAGAAAACAGGAAACTGGCACTGTGGCACTTCGTTAATAGGTTAGTTCCGGAAAATGTATAAAAGTGCCACTAAGTGTAACGAAACAATAGGCAAATGGTGTAAAAACAAGCATGGATCATCAAAAATTATAGATACGTTTGAGACGTATCAGTGTGTAGGTTCCACAACACCTTCAGTCGTCATTGTCTCTCCTCTCCTGTTCGATAAACCTTGGTTTCTTAAACTGAGGGAAAACTTGCTGCTGCACTCATCATACCTTCCTCTTGGGGTTCCCAACGGGCTGGTTATTCACCACGCACAAGGACAGTCTGTAGCGACATTCACTTGGAGCATCATGATGCAGCAAGAGAACTTTTCCCCACAAGGGCGAATTGAAAGTTCATATCGAACTCTTGAGAAAAATGGTGGTTCTACCTTATGTAATTTTTAAGAAACCTAATAGTATTGCATCCCTAACTAACTGGAGTGGTTATCAAGCACTCGCAGTTCGCAAGTTTAACAAAACAAAAGGAATTCGTAAACAATATTTTGTATTTTTGGGTTTAAAGAACTAGAAGTAAAAAAGTTTTGTCATTTTCATTCATTAAGAAGAAGGTTTTAGAGGTCTTACAAGCCAAGACTTGACAAAAAATCAAGTTAAAAAAATAAAGCATACTCTCGCGATATTATATTACTCACGGCCTTAGCACCTGCTAGGCTCCACAAAACAACCTCCTCTTTGATTCCGATAACCATCGTATTCAAGGTTGAGACGGTGCTCTAAATGACGCGTGTGTTTCCTCTCCTTCCAAATTTACCGCGATATCAACATAACAAGCGACGTCATGGCCTTCTTCGATTGTCCTTGCTTATGTATCTCCTCCATCGGCTATTCTTTGACGCTCCTTCTTTTTTTTCCCTCAAAAGAAAAGAAGGGTTAACTTGTTACATTTTTCATTTTCTCCTCTTAATTTGCTCGGTAGGTGGAACGGGTAATTAACTCCTCCGAATTTCATTTTCTTTCTTCGACAACAAGCATAGAGGCGTGCAAAACTCTTCGTCGTCTAATCTCCATCGCGAAGAAACCGCGGTTAAGATCGCGACAATTAATAACATTCCTCTGTAACGGCGATTCCTCTCGGCCCCGCCAGCGCGACGATGACTCATAATCCGGCAGCGTCATTAAAACCACGTTGCAAAAACCAATCACGCCAAATCCCACAAATTTGGGCTGGTTTGTTGCCGAATTCTGGCGTTAATTTTGGGATGGGTTTTAGGGAGTCTCCGTCCTCCTCCCCTGCCTCTGCGTCTATAAAACTCTGCTCCTCCTCGCGCCGTTCTCTCCGCCCTTCTTTGACCCTGCTCGCCCAACCGGAAGGACGATGGCGCGCACCACCGTGTCGCCGCCATGATTAGGTTCACGCCACCTCCGTCCTTCCCCCACCTCCCCCTGCCAAACTGTCTCTAGTACCTTCTCCCCTCACTCCCTCCTTCACTCGCCCGCAGCTGAATCCTCCCCCTCCCACTCTGAGTGCAGGGGACGGCCGTCGCCTCGCCGATCGATCTCCGGTGAGTGAGCCAGCCGCGGCGCCATTCCTCATCATCCTGCGTATTCTTTCTGCGTGTGTTTGTTCGATCTCTTAAGGCGTCTGTGTTGGTTTGTTCGCAGGTCTCGCCGGCTCTGCTCTGCTTCCGCGTCGTCCGGCATTGGAGCCGCGCCGCCGACTGTGACACTCCCGGGTTAAGAAGGCGTCGGTGGGAAGGACTGAGGACGACGAACTGGAAGATCTGTTTCCTCGGGCAAGATGAGGAGATCCGCGTTGTTCGTAAGTGACTGTTCATCCTCTGCCTCCTCGTTTCCTGATCTCTCTTTTTTTTTGCGCCGGTGAGATGGACGCATGCCGCCTGGTTTTGCGGCGGCGGGCGGGTAGGGTTTTAGGGTTGGATCCATGCCCATTGCGTTCCCCGCCATTGCCGTTGCCGGGATGTTGGTCGGTGTCGGCGGCGGTGGAGCGATCCTGTTTGGCATTGGAGCGTGATCCCTTCTGTAGGCAGGTTGTGTCGCGCTTTGGTATTCAGAGGCAGGGATTTTCATACTGACAGTGTCTGTCGTGTCATCTCATTCTGGGAATTCCGCCTTGAGATATTATATGGTCATTGCGCCATTACTGGTCCACAAATCCGTGTTGCAAATTTAGGGAATTGGACGGGCGCGTTATGGTGAGAATGGTTCAGATTAGCTGGGGTGTAAATTTTATACAGGCGATTGCAAGGGATGTTCATTGATAGGCAACATGGGAGTGATTGTGCCTGCTTGTTACGATACAGTAGAGCGCAGGTCAATTCAGATGTAATTGTAATTTTGTTCCAGATGAGGAGTTACTCTGTTTTTCTCTTGCATTATTCCCTGTGTCTTTAGATGACTGTCTGCTTGATTTCTTCATATTATTTGTTTGTTGGTGGTGATTGCGATGGGTTTCATCAATAGGCAACATGGGAAAAACAAACTACATGAGATTGTGCTGGAGTAATACGAATAAACACCAAGTTAATCTAGATTTAAGTATAATTGTGTTCCTGTGAGGCGCATTCTACTTGATTTGTACATGACAGCCTGCTTGGGTTTCTTGCTTCATATAGTTTGTTTTCCTGATGGTGCTAAAATTCATATTTATTGCATCCAAATTATATAATTGCTACTGAATTTTTTCTGCTGGAATTTCTGCTAGGTGTTTCAGTTCCTCCTGGTTTTCATAACCATAGCTGAGACCCAATGGTACAGCGTATCTGGCATTTACTGCAAGGACATGGCAGCAAGCGTGTATCGACCTCATAGTGTCACGCTAACTGAATTTGGTGCTGTTGGGGATGGCAGAACTCTCAATACAAAAGCATTCCAGAATGCCATCTTCTACCTCAATTCGTTCGCGGACAAGGGCGGCGCACAGCTCTTTGTGCCTGCTGGAAGATGGCTAACAGGGAGTTTTGAGCTTATCAGCCATCTGACTTTGTCACTGGACAAAGATGCAGTAATTATTGGATCTCCGGTAAATATATTTTGCACCTTTTGCACACAGTAGTATGCTCTCCGTTACTGTTTTGAACTTTTGACATGGTTAACATGCACAAGACATTTTATAATGCCACGTGGACCATAATTTCGTTTATAACTAAAAAGAACATGCGCAGTAGAGCAACTAAGGCTAGCTGTAGTATTTCTCATATGCTATACAATGAGTTTGTAAAGGTAACTAACCAATAAGTAATCAATTCCAACTTCATTGGACTGAAAAGGCTGTATTTCCAGGACTCATCCGGATGGCCAGTTATAGACCCTCTCCCATCCTATGGGCGTGGTAGAGAGCTCCCTGGAGGAAGACACCAAAGCCTAATATTTGGATGGAATCTGACGGATGTAATAATTACTGGTTAGTAAAAACTATAATTGGCATATCCATCTTCCTTGGTTATTATGCTTATAAGTAATCTGGTACTCTTGGTATTCTTGACAGGTGATAATGGTACGATTGATGGTCAAGGAGGTATTTGGTGGGATTTGTTCCACAACCGCAAGCTAAACTATACTAGGCCGCACCTTGTTGAGTTTATGTACTCCACCAATGTTGTTATATCTAATCTGACCTTCAGAAACTCCCCGTTCTGGAATATTCATCCCGTATATTGCAGGTCGGTTTTCTATGCAGCCACTTGCTTTTCTGTTAAAACATAACAATTTAGCTACAAATGACAATTTATTGACCTGAATGTTTTTTTCTGAATAAACAGCCAAGTTCTTGTTGAGCATGTCACAATCCTAGCGCCTTTGGATTCACCAAACACCGACGGCATTAATCCAGGTAATATGAAGTTTTGAAATGTTTTCCCACTCCTTCAAGTCTATCCTTGTTATACGAAAACAAAAAAATTGAATCTTGCAATATCATATCTTCTCTATTCAATATTGTTTTTTCTTGCTTTGTGCTTTTTAAGTTTTTTTACTTCTATTTATAGCCGCATATCAGTATAGTTTGATGTTAACTAGTTCAAAAGAATGCCTTGGGAGAAATCACCAAAATTTTGCCTTATCACCTGGAAAATGTATAGTGCCAAAAATGGGAGATAATATAGTATGAGAAGTTAAAAACTTGTAAGTTGAAACTTATAATTCTGAATATTTGCAACATTATGTATCTCTGTACAAAATGCCCATTTGTTTTTTCCGAAATATTTTCTTAAGATGCAACTACATCATAGTTATTTTAGGTTCGCAATACAATAGTAATTAAGATGTCACCTTTATTACACAATCAGAAAAAGCTTAAATTTGTCCTGGTAATAATCTGATTTGTATAATATTAAATTTAGAGCATATGTGCATCTGTGATTCTAATGCAACTCCATAACATCCAGATTCGTCCACAAATGTGTGCATCAATCATTGTTATGTCAGAAACGGAGATGATGTTATTGCAATTAAAAGTGGATGGGATGAGTACGGCATTTCATTTGATCGTCCCAGCTCCAATATAAGCATTAGCAACATAACAGGAGAGACGAGGGGTGGTGCAGGAATTGCAATCGGAAGTGAGATGTCAGGTGGCATCTCCGAAGTCTGGGCTGAGGGCCTCCGCATCGTGAACTCATTGCATGGGATCAGAATAAAGACCGCTCCAGGACGTGGAGGGTATGTGATGAACGTGTATATAGTTGATGTGACCATGCACAATGTTTCGATGGCCATCATGATCACTGGGAATCATGCAGAACATCCTGATAACAACTACGACAGGTATGCTCTGCCCGCCATACGCAATATCACAATTGAGAACGTCGTTGGTGTCGATGTTGGTGTTGCGGGCATCTTGGAGGGCATTCAGAATGACAATTTCAGCAACATTTGCATATCCAATGTCTCCCTCGGTGTACTGTCTAGGCATCCGTGGAGTTGTTCCCTTATTCAAGGTTATTCAAATTCTGTGACTCCAGAGTTGTGCGAGCAACTCAGTTCAGATTCTGGTCAGACCCCAATTTGCTATAACGGTGGCAATTCCTTACCAGTACGGATACAAGCGCACACACATTGGATTGGTGTCAGCGGATTGGTAGATTATGTACTGAAGTTGGCCTCGTTGTAGTGTAGATACATTTTGTCCTCTTAGTCGTGTACATCATTACAGTCCATTTGCTTAGCTTGCAGTTTTCTTGTATATAGCTTCAGTGATGAGTGTTAGTCGATCCTACAATCTTCGATTTTTGATCCATATGTTTTCAGAGCTTTGTTTGAACATGAGAGCAAGCAAGATCATAGTATGAATTCAGTTTTGGAATATAAATGAGGAAATTTTAATGTGTCCAAACTTGTGAAATGGTTATCCTCTATTGTAATTTCAGTGTTGATAGTTATGCGTTAACGAAACTCAAGTTTTTGATCCTGGAAAGCAGTGTCAGAACTTGTAACAGAAATGAGGAGGCTAGAAAATGCTTGTACCTGGGGTGTTATTACCTCAAAATGACGTTTCATATGTGTAGACAGGTGAAAACAACATATAATACCGTTTGCAAGAAGAAAGTGGTACTAGTAGTACCAAAATCATGAAGCATGAATGGGTAATAATATAGAGGCTGCTATAAGAAAGTATTAAGTACCAAAATGTAAAGAGTAAGCACCAAGTAGGTGGTGGGAATAGCCTCTGTCCATATGGCACCCTACCTCTCTTATTGCAGTTACTTTAGCATGCAGCATGTGCGCAGTTGGATCGGTGTAATTCAGAACCATGCTATGGTAACTAACAATTTACATTTGTCATTACGGACAACAACCGCACCAGATGGGCCTCAGATGGGCCTCCATGGTCACAGTCAACTCCTCGGTAAGCTTCTTCTACTGCTTTTGATAAGAACTTCCCATCCGTTGTAGGGAGGTTAACCTTGATGATATCCTTATGGATCTCCCGGCTATCAAATCGCCCTTCCCAATGAAATGCCTCGGTCTTCCGCTTTCGGTGAAGACACACAATGGATCACACTTCCAATACCTTGTTGATAAAGCGGCGGCTCGTCTCACCCCATGGATGTCTTCACTTCAACATTGCCGGAAGGAAAAATCTTGTTATCTCGGTCCTCACCGCGCAAGCTATTTACCCTCTCACCGTTGTTGATGTCCCGGTGGAGCCTCTTGATGCAATAGTAAAGATATGTCGGGACTTCTTTTGGGCGGGTAGCGACAAAGATTCCGGTGGACAATGCAAAGTTAGTTTGGGAGATGGTTTGTAAACCCACATCGCTTGGCAGTCTTGGCATCCTAAACTTGGACAAGTTTGCTCCGATGGCCATGGTTTGAATGGACGGCTCCGGATCGCCCGTGGGTTGGCTTGGAAACTCCGTGCAATAAAGATGACATGTCCCTTTTCTACTTGTTAACAAAGGTTACTATCGGGGAAGGCAACAAAGCTTGCTTTTGGAATGCCCCTTGGATGGGTGGCCTTAGCCCGATAAATATTGCGCCCTCAATCTTCAAAATTTCCAAGAGGAAAGTATGGTCTGGGGAGCTATCCATAATGATGCTTGGGTGGGTCAAATTGACACCACTTCGGGTCTCTCCGTGCAACATCTTGAAGAATTTACATGGAGAACTACATGTGTTAGAAATGGGTTAGCGAATAAAATCACAATCTGATAAAAGCACAAATCACTTTGCATATCCCGACAATGTTCTTCACTCCCATGGGACATTGCCTCATACTCCATGATTGTGTATTCTTTGCACCGTTCACAAAACTAGCAGAATTTCCAGTTTTGACAGATGCAGAACCCTGTCTTAGCTCTGCTTTTATCGGCATCATTGCTCTGTTTTGGGCGAGTGCCAACAGAGGACCAACGCTGACAATTGGGCCATAACGGTTTTGGCACTTATAACAGTTTTGGTACTGACGAGAAAGAACACGATTGTGCCCAAACGGAAGAACACACTGCAAAAGACCAACAGTCGAACTATGAACAAAATTAAATCCCACCCACCCCAGCCGTCTTATCCTCTGCCTCTAACTGAACCCAAAAATAGGCTGGGAAGCGCATATTCAGTGGAGTGCTAGAGAAGGGCTGTATCGATTGATTTCTGCTATGCAAACTATGAAAATTTGCACAGCATATTTCCAAGAAAAAAAAGAAGGAATACAATTAAAATAGCTTGCTGATGATGAAGGTCTCGTTGTTGTCGCAGTGTATCCATAATTAGTACCTCAGGTACGAAACTCCAGGGGAACTAATACTCCCTCCGATCCATAATAAGTTTTGGGGATTTAGTACAAAGTTAGCCCGACACATTTTATGGATCAGAGGGAGCACGAAAATCTCCAAATGAACAGTAACATACTTGTTTCTCAGAAACTGAAGCACAATGAGATTCAATGGTTTATATTCAGATTGATAGTTTGCAGTTCAACATCAATGACAGAATTTTGGCAATTACATTATTTCTTTCTGAGCATCAGGGGCTTCTCCCGATTTCAAATCCCACCATGTTTTTACCTACACATTAGTACATTCGAAATTTCTCCTTGGTGTTCTCAAAGACCTGCTCAGCAAGCAGGGCTCCGTTGCCATCTGCGCGCTTTATCTCCATGTTGGCCTTCTGGTAGAACCCAGTTCCTCTCAGAGCATCAGCAATGAAGTCATCGAATCCAATGGCGATAGCAGCTTCTGCCTTGGCTCCATACACCAGCCTCTGCATGACAGCATTCAACAAGATTTGCTAATTAAGGATGAAACTACATACAACCAGATGAATGGTAAGGTAATGACTAAAGAGTGAACCTTGATCCGGGATAGATGAACCGCGCCAAAGCACATTGGGCAAGGTTCACAGGATGCATACATTTCGCAATCTGACAGCTCAATTTTTCCAAGCTTTTTGCAAGCCTAGGGTAACCGCAAGAGATCGATTATGTGAGACAGATAACGCACAACGAAAATGGTTGAATATAAAATGCAAAACTGTCAATGGTAACTCATTCATCATTTACCTTTCGGATGGAAAATAAAACATTATTATGCTGGTAGAGTTTATCTGCATCGTTTTATCTCCATGTTGGAATAGTGAACTTTATGTAGTAGTTACACTGAAGTAGGTTAACTTTTTTTAAGACAATGAAGTAGCTTAATTTGATAATGCGATACAACATAATATCAGTACTAATATGAGAATCAGGAAAATGTAAAACATGAAGCATGTACAAGAACGAGCAAAAAGATCTCAACATATGACATCTCATCTGTGTAGACAGGTGAACACAACGTATAATACCCTTTGTAAGAAGAAAGTGGCACTAGTTGCAAACGCATGAAGCATGAATTGGGACAACCTATATCAGCAGGTGATGCTACTACAAGAAAATACGAAGTATCCAAATGTAAACAGCAAGCACCAATTAGTTGGTGGCACCGTACCTCTCTTATCGCAGTTACTTCAGCATGTGCAGTTGGATCAGTGTAATTCAGAACCATGTTATGGCAACTCACTACCACTTCGTCGTTGCGGACAACAACCGCACCAAATGGGCCTCCATGGCCACAATCCACTCCCCGGTAAGCTTCTTCCACAGCTTTTGACAAGAACTTGTGATCCCTGTCTTGTACAGCTGTTTGATGCATCAAAGCATAAACAAGTAAATCTTTCTGAACAGTCCTCCAATTACAGGAAATAACCTGTGTTGCAGTGCATTAAGAATGAGAGATAGCAGATGGAAATTAATAAGTACAGTACCTTCCTGATGACCAGGAAATGCGGAAGCAACTGAGATGGTTCCGTCCTTGGCCTCCACGACTTCCACGACTGCATAAGAATGAAGGAAGATAATTCATGAGGCACAGTAACATGAGATTTTTTGCATTTGATTTAGTCAAAATTCAAAAAATTGTAGCACCTATCTACAACAACTTACAAAGTGAAATAAAAGAATATCACATAAATTAACGAGATACCCATGGACTCAGAAGATTGTAAACACTACTGCAAGGGAATGCTGTATGTGACCATTATAGGAAAGAAGTTAGTGAAAAGAGAAATAGAATCGGGCGATCTACACACCTACCGCAGGAGCACAGATAACTTCACATCTCCTGACAATGTTTCACACCCATGGGCCACTGACTCATGTACGGCCTACCTGCTCTATGATCGTTTTGACAGAAATCCCAGGAATTCCCAGTTTTGAGGAATGCAGAACCCTGTCTCAGCTCTGCTTTAATGGGGCACCATTGCTCTGTTTTGGGCAAGTTCCAACAGAGGACCAGCAGTGACAATTGGGCCAGAACAGTTTTGGAACTGACGAGAAAGAACACGATTGTGCCCCAACGGAAGAACACTTCAGCAATCGAACTAGTACACAGAGCACCCACCGAACAAAATTAAATCCCACCCACCCCACCCGTCTTAGGCTCGCCTCTAACTGAACCCAAACATAGGCGGGGCAGCGCATGTTCAGACTTCAGTTCAGTGTCCGATCCTAACCCGCTCCCAGCCCAATCCATTTTCCGAACAAAACAGGTCTCCAACCCCAGAATCGTCGGATCTCGAGCCGCGTCCGACAGGGTAAAACGAGATCGACGCGATCCGGGGCAGAATTGGCAGGCGCGAATCGTGGATCGCAAAATTTCGCGAAACGATCGCGTGCTACTAGGAGGGCAAGCATTGAGAGCGCCGTACCCTTGGCTTCGTCCATGGCGGCCGGCGACGGAGGAGGGCTGGAGCGGCGGATCGGCGGAGCTCCCGAGCGAGCGAGCGGCGAGATGCGCGTCCGGATGTCGGTCTGGATGAGTGGGGTTGGGTGGTCTGGCCGGCGATGTCGTCGCGTGCTCGCGTGGGTATCGTATAAATAAGGCCGCGGCGGGCCACTGCCCGGTGGGCCCGTCGCCATGTTTGTGTGTAAACGGAGGAAACCGACCACGCCGACCGGCGCCGCTCTCCTCGGTCGTGCGAAACGTGCATCACAAAGCGGCGACACAAAAAGCGCCTCTTTTCCAAGGAAAGCGGCAGGAAATTCAGAGTAAGTAGTACTACTTTTTGTTTAGGGTATACGTGTAGCTAACTAGCTATTGAGAAATGGCGTCAAGGCATCGCATCATCTCATGTTCCTGGACTCCTTTTTGTATCTCAAGAGATCCGAATCTTAACGATTCATGATCAAATTACATGTGTGCCAACTGTCCTTTAAATTTGTTTATTGACTAGTATATATGTGTAACTCGTGGCACATCCACCGTCCACCGAGTTTTATTGGCTACGTGGCACAACCACCGTAGTGTGCCCCTTTCTACAAAACCCTTGTGATCATATCGTTCACAAAATAAAGCATATTTTAGTTTCTAGATATGTTAGCGACATAGTTTTACGAAACGGAGGGAGTACGTGTCTAGTTCACATAAGAGCTAGCTTCTAGACGGCAGCCGTTATAGTGTGCCCCTTTCTACAAAACGGCCGGTGTGGTGTCACAGAGAACATTTCTTGACTTATGCTGAACCACAACAGCCTTAATAGCGAAAACTAAAATTTTAAAATAATTTGTTCTCAAAATAGTGTGCTGATTAGTGATTCGATTTCATTGTTGCGTTTGTATCCACGCAAAGTCTAACTCAAGATCTCGCTTTATTATGTTGATAAATAATTAATTGCCACCAACGGCCAGGGTACAATACTATTATTACCATGCGGAAATCACAAATGTAGCCCGAGCTACATGTAACTCTTTTTTAAATTGAAAATGAAAATTTTAAGCTTTTGAAAAGATCTGAAATTAAATGTATATGTTTTACAACTTAAAATACCTTATATCTGGAGCTGTGCAAATATGACAAAATTTGACATCTATAGTACTGAACATTGCAAAGTTTCAAAATCTCAAAATCTGTCAAACTTTGTCATTTTGTGTAGCCCTAAATATAAGGTATCTTAAGTTTAAATTTTACGCGTTGGTTAAACACATAATTGTTTACATCTTTATTTTTAGTTTTTTGAAACGTTAAAATGCCTATTTTGAAATTTTCAAAAAAAAAGCTACATGTAGCTTGGTCTAAAAAAATCCACTCTCTACTACCAAGTTTGTATAAAGCATTCGCCCATAGTATTGTACCGCTAAAACAATAAATTTGGGATATGTTTTCTTTCTAGTCGACTAGCTTTTTTGAAATCCAACCTAAAAGGCAAAAAATATTACTATAAAAATCCTTGCCTCATTAAGTAAATAGTCTAGGTCGACAAATAATATAAATATGAATGAACACAATAAGAAATTAACGTACTCAGAAACAAGAAAATAATTTACACATTGCAAATATCGTAAGGTGCACACATATGAAATGTCCAAACGATGCATACTTGAAGTGCAATTGACCAAACAATTTTTTTAAAATAAAAGGCTGAAAATGTAATTTAGTGGCGTGGAAAAACATTTCCACATTTAGCCACCTTGTTGCACATTAAAATACATGGAATTGGTGTATAATTAAAGTGTGGGCGAACATTTTAAAAACCAATAGTTACAGTTGTAAAATAACAAAAAAAGTTGCACATCACAAATATGATAGTTCAACTTTATAAAAATATAGATCTGGTGTAGACTGAAATTGCAACTCTAATGGAAAAAGATGAAATAGCTGAGTTTGCATAAAATATCATTGAATTGCAGAGACGATGAATAAATTTGATAGAAATTTATAATGATTCTACCTCACAGGTAACCAACGAAAAAATGACTAGCTACAAAGAAAACTGAATAATTTACATGCTATCATAGCAATGATACGATGAATGATTTTCAAATCTTTTTGAACAAGTAAAAGATAGTGCTATGTCTACAAGGTTCACTATGGTGGGAACTACTATCATGCAAGGTCTATATTGGTTGCAAGCATAGTACTTCCATGCATGGCTTGCACTGGTCGGGAGTGCTGTTCCATAATCTGGTAACCAACTTGGGGTACATACAATTACCAAAGAAAATATTTTTTTCTACTCCGTACAATATTTAACTTGTCTCTCTAGTTCCTAAGACCTTGTCGCGACAAAAATAATCGGCAAAACAGATTTTGATTTCAATATACTGTTCAAGTGATGAAACATTCTAAAATTTGAACACAAAGGGTGTGTTTGGTAGCCCGGGTCACTCGAGAATAGCTATCTGCCCTCAACCAAGTTGAGTTTAGCCAAGCTGTGTTGAGATTTTTCAATGTGTTTGGTAGCTCGTGTTGATTGAGATATTCTCGCTGCGTCTATTGTTTGGTAGGTTGTATGTGGTGAGAAATGCTGAGAAGGTCTAAATTTTGCACAACAATCCCTAAATACAAAAATGAACCGCAATTAGGTCCATGTATGTAAAATAAAAAGCAATTGGACCCCTGTATACAAAATAAAAAGCAATCAGCCCCCTGTATAAAAATTAAAAAGCGATCAAGTCCCTGTAAAAAAGCAATCGGGTCCTTGGCAAGCCGAGCTCCGGCGAGGGTGCTCCGGCGAGGTTCTCCGGCGAGGGTGCTCCGGAGAGGGTGCTCCGGCGAGGGTGCTCCCGGGCGTAGGCAGCAGGACGCTCGCCGTGGCTGTCCCTGGCGGCGGATCCCGTGCTCGTTGAGGAGGCGGCAGCGGATCCCGTGCTCGTTGAGGAGGAGGCGGCGGATCCCGTGCTCGTTGACCTCCGGGGCGAGTTGACCCCCGGCGAGACGAGCTCCGGCTCGCGCGAGATCTCGTCCTCGGGCGGCGCTGGCCGTCGCTGGACGTGGCACGGCGAGGGAGGCGCCCAGAGCCCGGCGCGCGAGATCTCGTCCTCGGGCGTGCGGAGGAGGTCGGTGAAGAGAGGAAGGGCGGCGGTAGAGGCCTGCACGGAGGCGGCAGCGGCGGATCTCGTCGAGGAGGCGGCGGTGCTTGTCGTGGAGGCCGACATCGGCAGTGAGGAAGGGCGGCGGCGGTGATATCTCTGTTGTTCTCGAACAAGGAGACACGGAAGGGGACGGGGGGGAATGACGCTTCGGGGCGGAGACCCCTGTTGGATTCGGGCCAGACGCGGGGCGCGCGGGGGGTTTTTTCGGGCGAGGCCAGCCCTGCCCAGGTGCGAAGCTCGATTTGAGCTTCTCTACCGGGCAGGGCTGAGAGGCCGTTTCGGGGTGAACTGGGCAGTGCCAAGATGGAATAACCGGGCTACCAAACACCCAGATTTTTAGAAATCTCAGTTGGGCAGAGAATTGGTAGGTTGGGCCGACCTACCAAACACGCCCAAAGTATTTTCTGTTTTCACTTGGGCAGACATCTTTCATAGATCATGGGCCTATGAACAGAGGCAACCCATTTAGATTTTAGAATGACAGCCCAAAGTTTCCTATCCACTTCCTGCGCCCCCTCTCCCTCTCCTCCCGACTTCAGGGGCGGGAAACGTCGAGCGGCGGCAGCGGGGACTGTCGGAGTGTCGGAGGCTGCTCGCCGCGCTTGGGCTCGCCGACGACGCCATGGGCATCAAGGTACTCTCCTCCAGGATTTTTACGGTTCTCGGCTCCCGTTTCGCTCTCGATGTGACGGACTCTCCCTCCCTCCCTCCCTCACTGTCTCTGCGCTTGGCCCGCTAGGGTTTGACGAAGCTGCTGGCGGAGCACGCGCCGAGGGCGGCTGTGCTGCGGCGGGTGGAGGACTACCGGGGCCGCGTCATCGCCATCGACGCCAGCCTCAGCATCTACCAGTTCCTGGTGAGTCACCTCACCTCCCTTCCATCTACTCTACTGGCTCCCTTCCGCTTCGATTCGAGTGCTGCGAACTGTAATTGTTCAATAGGCTTGGTTCGGGGATGCCATTCTGTTACTCCGGGATGTGTTTCGGTCCATGCTAGCTGCCAATGCCATTGGGTGACCGATTGGGCTTGGGCTGGCTCATTGGAGCATTGTGAGCGATGCCCACCAAGAGTTTGAGCAAATGCCAACACATTTCCATACCGCGTATTATGTGTAGGAGATTATGAGGTCAGTGGTTACCACTGGCTGATTCATGTTGGAGAGTGTAAATTAACGAACGCCTCATTTTCTTCTAAGCGCAATGCTGCTAGCATGTGCAAGCTGTCCATATGTTGACAAAAGGGGATGCTTATAATATATACTTTTAGCATGTGCCAGCTTTCCCCATGTTGACAAAGGGGATGCTTATATTAGTAAAAACAATTATAGAGTCGGCCATTCGATTGCTTTATCTGATGCTAATACTGCGCTTCATTTATCAAGGTTGTGGTTGGGAGGAAAGGAACAGAAGTTCTGACCAATGAGGCTGGTGAAGTCACAAGGCAAGGAAAACAAATTTTTACATCATCGTTCACCCAACAACTCTGTTTTCTGACTGGTCATGAATTCATGATATTTATTAGCTCATATGAATTTTCATTTGCAAATGGCAGTCACCTGCAAGGCATGTTGAACCGGACTGTAAGATTGCTAGAAGCAGGAATAAAACCTGTGTAAGTTTGATCCATTTCACTGGGCGCTGTTCATTTCTTGGGTACTGCAATTGACACACTCTGACAGGGTTCAACTGCTGAACTTCTTGCCAGGTTTGTGTTTGATGGTGAGCCACCTGAGCTGAAGAAGAAGGAACTGGCCAAAAGGTATGCACTGAATCGTTCCTTCGCTTCCATTCATCACTCTCATTCGCAAGTCTCATCACATGGTTTGCCATATGTTTGCTGTTTATTAGGTCTTTGAAGAGAGATGATGCTTCGGAAGATCTTCATAAAGCTATTGAGGTCACTTGCTCCTCACTGTAATTCGAGCGTCTCCAGCCCTCTTCCTTACTCGCGATGCTTCTGTATTTCTTGTGCTGCTGGATGTCTAAGGTGGCAATTGCATTACAGGTTGGAGATGAAGATTCTATAGAAAAATTTAGCAAAAGGACTGTGAAGGTAATTGTCCTACAATTTGGGGAAGGAGGCAATAAGCTTTGTATGTATTAAATTTGCAAAAGAATATGTGTAGATTGTTTTGGATAAAGTGCTCTCACATTTATTCTGCCTTTTTGAGCTTTGTCCACGTCCTAAAGTGGTTCCAACTTCCAAGCATGTATTTTGACTTTTTTGTTCCTTTTTTCCAGATGACAAAAAAACACAACGATGATTGTAAGAGGCTGTTAGGATTGATGGGTGTTCCTGTAGTTGAGGTATCATTTCTACTTTTGTCCATTAGTTGCTTCAAGTATTTTCTACACTGACCTAAGTTTCCTAATTGATGTGCCTTTTCATTGCCGTGGCGATTTAGTAAAAAATTCAGAATCTTTTGCACGCAAAGAAGTACTCCCTCCGTTCGGAAATATAACGAATCTATACACTAAAAGATGTCTAGATACACTCACTTCACAAAACTAAAACATCTTATATTTCCGAACGGAGGGAGTAATTACCAGACATCCACATAAAAAAATCAGCCTCACTTACACAGTGCCTGCTTGGGAGGTCTTAAATCTGCCTCGTTTCTAAGTTGCCCTAGATAGGGGATGAAAATGGTTTCTCAGTTGGTACGACTCTTTAAGTTTCAAGTCTAGAAACTTTCTGGGTTGGGGGTTCAAGCAGACGAGTTATATTTTCTCAAATACATAATGGCTGTGGCATTCTCTTGAGCTTGTCTGTTTAGCTAACCTTTACCTTAATGAAAAGGCTTGAGCTTAAGGTAGGAAAAATTGGTCATTGCTCTGCATACCACATGAGAATAGTGATACTTTGGCAATCAGCAGGTATTCCCCATGATCTTGGCAATATTATGAAATAAAAATACAGTGGAATGGGGTTTGCTCCTCATGGAGAGAAATTCTTCTCACCGGACAACATGCCGTACTGTAATTTGATGCCAGTTGGCTTTCATGAGCCTTTACCGTTATATGTGTATATATACCTAACCACTTTGTCTGAATACTTATGCATTCTGCTTATGCAGGCACCAGGTGAGGCAGAAGCACAGTGTGCATCACTTTGTGAGAATCATAAGGTGTAACATACAAACGACTTTGTAAGAGCTCCTATTTCTTTTTATCCAAATACCATGCTTGAACTAAATTTCATTGTGAATGCCAGGCGTATGCTGTTGCTTCAGAGGATATGGACTCACTGACTTTTGGTGCGCGAAGATTTCTTCGCCACGTAACTGACCTTAGTTATAAAAAATCTCCTGTAACAGAGTTTGAAGTGTCAAAGGTAACTTCTAATTTTCATCTAATACCTTTTCCTTCTGAGTATCATGGCGATTCTTAGCTATTTTACAGGTTCTGGAAGAGCTTGGACTCACAATGGATCAGTTCATCGACTTATGTATCCTTAGTGGATGCGATTACTGCGAGAATATTAAAGGTTTTACTGCTTCATATGTTCTCTTACAAAATTCTGTTAGATGGCCCAGAGTATTATGCAGTACATGGTTTGCTTAAAGGTTTTACTGCTTCATATGTTTTCTTACACAATGTTAGATGGGCCCAGAATATGATGCAGTACTTCATGATTTGCTTAAAGCTTACAACTCTGAAAATGTTGAAGAGTATGACTGTATGAGTTGGCAAATGTGGGAGTCTAGCGTTAATTGAAGTTGCTGTGGAGGGGTTTTGCTTATAGAGTTGTAGTGCAGAGAAAATGGCTGCTGTGTATGTTGTTTCCATTCTTGACAAATCTTAGTCATAACTCAATATAATTGGCCCGCATAATCCACAGATTTTTAATATTTGCAGTACGTCCATCTTTGTTCAAATAGGTATTGGGGGACAAAGAGCCTTGAAACTAATACGTCAGCATGGCTGCATAGAAGAAGTTTTGCCAAATCTTAACAAGAGGTATCTTGATCCTTGCTAGTGATTTATGTTGCAACCAAAGTAATTTTTTTTTCATACATCAGTTTAATTGGTATTTTTTTTGATAAATCTGGCCCTTTGGGTGAAACTATTTCGGAATCTGGCCCCTGTGTTCGGCAGCACTGAGGATGGAGGTGAAGTTGTGCAGGTCGGCGCTATGGATTTTCGGCGCCGAAGCAAGGTCGGCGTCAATGCGTGTGGCGCCGAAGCTAGGTTGGCGCTGAACCCCTGAAGCCACTCTGTGCCAAAAATCCTTGGCGCCGACCTGCACAAGTTTGGCTCCAACCTCGATGGCGCTGAACACAGTGGCCAGATTCTGAAATAGTTTCGCCGGGGAGCCAGATGAGGATTAGTTTCATCCAAGGGCCAGATTTAGCAAAAAATACGTATATAGTGCAATCAAACATGGCAAAAACTATATTGTTGAACATTAGGCATGGTAATGATGATGTTTGCTTAACATAGATTCTGTAATGCTACAATACATGCCTTTGAATGTTAACCATTCTGCCAAAGTGCCACTACCATGAATCCTAAACAGCCTGCCACCATCCCACACCCATGAACTGCTCCTGTTGCCATGGCACGGTGCTTCATTTATTACATTCTGGGGCTATGTCTATGACACTGTTATGCTCCTGCACATATCAGGCCAGTAGGCCACTATGTCGCTCCAGTGCTGCTGCTATCACATTGCCTACTTCTGTTTGTCTTGTGTCTGGCATGTTTTGACTTTTGATGACTAGTTCGTGATTAATGCATTAAATATTTTTTTTTACAACGTAAGATGGTGGGCATTTGTTTGCTGCCTCCTGATGTCAAGGTGGTTATTCTAAGCTTTGTTGAAAGCTCGACGCACTCTTAGTAATCTTGAAGTTCAAAATCTGCCTAGAACTTGGAATTCCTTGGGCTTAGGGTAGACAACTCTGTCTAGTTTTGACGAGGTACTCTGAGTAATCTTGAAATGATAGGTTGTACTGAGCACACTCACATTTGACCCATAGGTACACTGTTCCAGAAGATTGGCCTTACCAGGAAGTTCGGACCTTGTTTAAGAAACCTAATGTTTGTACCGAAATTCCAGATTTCCAGTGGACCTCAGCAGACAAAGAGGTTATGCTTGACAACTCATATTATATGGTCAATGTTTTTCACAATCTGACAGTTCTTGCTTTCTATTTTCAGGGCCTTGTGAATTTCCTGGCATTCGAAAACAGTTTCAGTTCTGATCGAGTAGAAAAGGCATGAACGCATCTTTATTTCACCTCCACTCCTATTTATTCTCTCATATTTTGAATTATCAAATGATTGATTTGTTGAATATCTGTATGTTTATTCATTAGGCGGTAGAAAAGATAAAGGCTGCTAAGGATAAATATTCACCAGGGCGGTGAGTGTAATCTGCCTTGTATCTCATGGATGAACTCATAAACATCGTTGCACCTGTAAAATGATATTTTTTTATTGCCTCAGAGTGAATTTTGTGACACCAGTAGCTAACATGCCAAGGTCTACAGAGAAGGTGGGTGCTAGTGCTGGGCTTGTACTATTTGTCTCGCATGGTTCTAAGTGATATTCCTTCCCTCTTCGTGGGCCTACACCTATAATATTGGTTTCACATTTTTTACATAAGAATAACAAAATAAATAAATAATGCATAATAAATGATACACTCCACGTCCACTCTTTTCTCCCTCTTTTAGATTTTTCTCTTTCAATAGCCTGTTTTGTTTAATTTCTACATTTCCTGAAAGTTACCATTTTATGCTCAGTATGAATGGTAATTTCTGAAAATTTGGTCAACACATTATTTTGAGCAACTCCCACATCCTTCTCATATCCTTCTTCCGGCCAATCATCATGTGCATTCAGGTGAGCCCTCTGTAGATGGACTCACAGCACCGTGGTACAGGTGTTCATGAACCCATACAAAAGGGGGCAGTGACCATGCTTTAAGATGAGATTCTAGAATAGGGAGAAATAGACTATTAGTGCTGTGTTGGGTATGTTTTGAATTTTATTTGGTTGGATAGAAGTTATATCATTATGCAGTAGTGTATGATTCTTAAAACCAAGAAAGACTGTAATATTTATCCTTATCTTATCCATCCTATTTTACTGGGTAACAGGAATCCAAGTGCGTTATAGGTGCTTCAGGAAAAGGTCTGAAGAGCAGGTCTGCTCTACAAGTATGCAGGAGCTCAAGCTCTGATTTCAGATACAGTAGTTCTAGTTCAAAGCCATTGGTGCTTGGAAGGCAATCAGGATTTCATGCGATGCCTCATGCCTTTTCTTTCATCTAAATCTGGGATTGCTGGTTCTCAAGATTATCGGGCGAAGCTGTGACCGAGCTACCGGAAGAACGGATGATCACTTAGAATATGTTAAGTGTATGCTATTATTGTAATTTAAGCTTCTGTCTTGTAATCCTGAAAATGAACCTCAATGCTTCAGCTTATTCACATCTAACGGTTCTTCCTGCTGAATGACCCATGGGCCATGGTGATCAGCAAGTATTTCATCGCCTTTTGGCTATAACAATGTCAGTGCACGCATGTTTTCGCTCATAAACTACTTATGCCCCTCCCACTATCTCAAACTTAAAGTAAATGTTTTGTTCTAGTGTGAGCTATGTAAATCATATAGGTTTGCAAATTCTTCATTGTATTTATGTTTTAATGGAGCATAGAAATTGTGCATTTGCATTTTATGCCCATGCTATTCAGAAAATTGAGAAGTATTGTTTGAACCACAATACTGGAACATTTCTCAGATGAAAGTTGTGCCATTTGGGTTATTGTTCGATTCCTAATTGGAGTGTAGGCTAGTAAGTTGGAGCCTTGGAGATGTCTGATTCACAATATCTTATATTCTTATTTTCTCCCATTCTGTTACTACTTCAACATAGGCGGCTGGTAAACAACTGCACTTGTAGTGGCACCAAGTGGACATATTCCTCAAAAGTATACGGAATTCCAGGGTATCTAATACATATGCTGTAATATTCTTTGGTTCATCCAGTTGGTGCTATATATTCTCATGCCACTTTTGTAGGAACCAGGGGTTGCCGTTGTGACTTGTGGCCATATGGGAGCCTTGAGATTTGAGCACTGGAACTATTTTCTTCTGCAGGAAAGTGGCATCCTTGACTTGATGGAAAGCTAGGGCCAGACAACAAATTGGATGTGGATCATTCTGAATGCTGCATGTCATGCAATCAGTCTACAAAGGCATCTGTGCATCTGTTCTATTCTGTACAATGACAGCTTGGGCTGCTATAAGTATAGCACTAGATCCACCGAGTTCAACACCATCTATTGCCTCATTGGAAGCCTTCTAGTGTTCATTGTTGTGAGGTAACTGTCTCTCGTTGTCCTCCCCAAGACTTTCTACAAGTATTTTATTTCCCTGTTCATGTTCATTGGAGCAAGAACATTTTTTGGCTTATCGTGCTGGATCGAGGTGTCATGTAGATGCATTAACACTTAGGTAATATCATAAATTCAGAATATACCATTCATTGGGTTGGAACAATAGTGAGGTGTAATTTACAATGCTTATACAAGATATTCATACGAAAGTTTAACCATTATAATGTTTGTGCTGAGTTGTGTGTTCTCAGTACTAAGATAAGGTTTACCAGTGTTAAGCACGGGTGTTAAGTTTCCTATCATGCCTGCCAAGGTTTAGGTTGCAGTGATATAAATGTTCTAGTTTAGCTGCGTCAGTTTGATTGTTAGGGTGACTTTGCATCGAAGGAATTGTTTTGCCTGCTGTGGCATATTGCATAATTTGTTTTACTTAGTCTCCTAGGGACTACATTGTTTTTTTATGAACTGCTTATTGTTCTTTCAGGTTGCTCTCGAACTATTGTGATATCATTTAGCAACTGCCCTTCTTTTGACTGTAGAAGATGGATGCTATTGTTGAAGGTTCTATTCCTAAGTACGAGTGCTTGCTGTTTGGTATGCACCGCTCATTAAAATAATCTGAAGAATTGTTTAAGTTATTGGTTCTTTTTTGCTTTGCATGCTCCAGTAAAAGTTGTTTGCTGTTTGTAATTGCAGATCTGGATGATACTCTGTATCCTCTCAGTGCTGGCATCAATCTTGCTTGCCGCAAGAACATACAAGGTGTGATAATAAGTAATTTTTCCATAGCTTCCTGCTTAATGAATTGTTATGTTCAGAACTTCACATAAATGATAGGAGAGATTAACTTTGAAATAAATGGTTACCAGATTACATGCGTGATCATTTGCAAATCAAAGAAAGCCAAATTGCAGAAATGTGCCTGGAACTTTACAGAGAATATGGCACTACAATGGCTGGTCTTAAGGTACAATTTGTATATATTTATGTTGTTTTTAGCGGAAGATCTTATGATTACTCCCTTATCATATGACTGCTACTGCTCTGCAGGCATTAGGTTATGAGTTTGACAACGATGAATTTCATGCAAATGTTCATGGTAGATTGCCATATGACAATCTGAGGCCTGACCCTGTTCTGAGGATCATTCTACTTTCCATTCCACAGAGAAAAATAGTATGCAAATTTACCATTTTATTTGCTCTTATATTGTAAAACATAATGCCTCGTATTAGCAATTAATCACGAAAATACTTTTGAAAGTCTCCTTATCAACCAAATTTGCTTGTTGCAGATATTCACAAACTCAGACAAGGTTCATGCAGAGGAGGTTCTGCGCAGGCTGGGTTTGGAGGACTGCTTTGAGGGTGTGATATGCTTCGAGACACTGAATCCACCAGCTGTGCCGAGCAATGGCCAATGCCAGTCCGAGGAGGATCATGTGGTGCTCTGCGGTGAACCATCTTCTGACTTTGGCGATCTCAACGGATCAGATGCCATATCTAAATCCCACATCCTCTGCAAACCAACTATTGAATCCATGGAAGCTGCAATTCAGATTGCAAATGTTGATCCCCAGAAGACGGTATGGCCAACCCCTCTTATGTAACATGGCCAAGAACACGTTTTAATGGCAATTACAGTCATAGTTTCTAATTCAATTTTTTATTCAGATCTTCTTTGATGACAGCACCCGGAACATCGCTTCAGGAAAGGCTGCAGGCTTCCACACCGTGATTGTAAGATCGCGTCATGCACAGTTCTAAACTAACTGTGCTCCCACATTCAGGGAAAAATGTTACATCTGCAGCTGTTGTTAACTTGCTGTAGGTTGGCAGGTCAGCGATCGTTCCAGGAGCCGATCACGCACTGGAGAGCATCCACAACATTAAGGAAGCGTTTCGGAGATATGGGAAGGCGCTGACGCTGTTCCTGTTCTGTTGGTGCTGTCGAAACAGCTGTTGTTGCTTGATGTCGTGTTCCTATGGATTATCAGTGCGAAATGGAATGTTTGGGATAGAGTATGGTAAAGATTGCGTACAAGATTGGAGCAGTACTACTAAGAAACAAGCTAAACTTCGTTTGGGCAAGATTAAGCTAACACATAGAACATCAAATTTAACTCAGACAAGATCACAAGTAATAGCTAGAATAAAGTATCACTAGTCACTTAGTTTTTTTCTTACACCTCTAGTCACTTAGTTTACCAGGACTAGCAAAGCGCCCGCGCGTTGCAGCGGACCAAATACAAACAACAAATTATCGCTTAAATCTGAAAGAACAATTCAACAATATAAAATTATTTGAACCCATATCTAAAATCCTAACAATCCTAGCACTTCACCCGAAATATCCCATTCACCCGAAGAAAACCTGATACTCTCATCCGTCATCCGTACAAAATCTTGAGAGGGCTCGAGTGAGAGCTTTCGCTGCACACCACCCCATCCACCTGCTCGACGTCACCCCGGCCTCCTTCTTACACCAGCGCATGTCTTTGCCCCTGCTCCTACTCATGAATCAACCAATGGTACTCTAATATTCAGATTTCTTCTATATATAAAAATATAATTTTGTTTATTTCCCTCCCTTGCCTGATTTTGAGTTTCCTTCATAAATATGAAAATCAAAATATCATGCGAACACATCTAAAAAACTTTGCTAATTCCGCTAAGATAATAATCAAAGTAAAATAAAATAAAATACAGTTAATTCAGAGTAGAATCAAGAGAAGGCAAGACAGTATTCACATAAGAGAATACTTATCAAAACGAAATTTAAATCTCTAAGTTAGGATAATATATCAACTTGATTCAGTAGTAATTTGGTATCAAGCAAACAACTCATCCGGGGCGTTGGCACATCGATTTGATGGCAGGGAATCGGAACTTGGAGTGAAAACCATTAAGACACCAAAATCCCTGAGTTTTCGGCAGTCTTGGTGAAAACGAAGAGAGCCTCTCATGGCCATGTTTCCCTTCCTTGGTCACCTTCAGAACATATCAGTATACAATCCAACGTGCTCATTGTTTTGTTCGTTGAACAAAAGTTGAAATATGGTTGCAGCTGAATGTGAACAAATCTATCAATGCCATTGGAGAATAAAGACACGGAAGAGAAAATTCTATATTGAAAGGCATCGTTCTTTTCTGATTTTGGCTCTTTGAGCTAACTGACGGCCATCATGTTTCTGTAACTCTGTTTCTCACCCGCTGCTGAATACGCCTGCTGCTATATCTTTGCATAATCACCTCAGCTGCTCAGTATGCCCTGCTATCCTTGATGCCACCCGGCGCTCTGCCATCTGTTGGCTCTCACGACCAAAGCGCGTCGAGCAGCTCTACCTTGCCTGGAATAGCCTCTGCGGGCAGGTTCCCGATGCGGTCTGCAACATCGCCGGCCCGGCTGGCCAGTGGCCACCCGACCGCCTCGCTTTGAGCAACTAATTTATGTCTGTCAGACCGGCATACTCGACATGAAGCACAACGTGCCCAGCCGAGTTAGCCTCGTTTGTGACCCAGCAAAAGGCTCCGACTCGATTCACCAATTGCGCTGACGAATCAGATGGATAGGTTCGATTATCGCCTCCAGTAACTCGATTCAGTCGCCACGGGCCTTGATTCACTGTTGTCAGGTGTAAATCGAGTGGCGGCGGCGTGAATCGGGGCTGCCCTTATTTCTCGCGCTAGGAGTTCCTCGATCAACTCGGGATGTGCGATATGCAGGAGGTTCGGTGGCTGTTTTTTTTCCCTTATTTAGCTTATGGATGGTATAGGTGGGTAAATTTATGTTAGGATGAAAACGTATTTTAGGTGGATTGAAAGCGTACTCGCGAACCACGGACTATACCTGTAGCAATATTATCAGTAGAAATGATCACTTTTGGTCCTTTGACTATGATACCGGACAACTATAAGAGGGACCAAAAGTTAAGCCTGGGCATGCTCGGTTTAAACCGGTTTTAATGGGTTTCCCAAACCAGCCCGTTGCATACAGTTTTACCTGGGTTAGACTGGTTTAAACCGTTAACAGCTGTGGGGTTGCGATGGTTTGGTGTGGTCTGGTTACACGGTTTATTTGGTTTCGCACCGGACAACACACCACTGACGACGCAAGTTGAGCAGTACTTCACAAACCCTGCATGGCGAGCAAATTGGGGAAAGGCGTGAGAAGGCTAGCCTATGTACAGATCGATCCGCGTTCAGGCCGAGCTGCATAAGTCCGCGGTCAGGCCACCGCGGCCGCCGGCAGACGTGCGGCACCGATGACCAGTTAGGTGTCGATGAGCACCTTGTGGTCATACTCCTTGGGCAGCCGCGGACGCGCGAAGGACTCCGCGCGGTGCGGGCAGAACCGTAGCCGACGACGGCGCAAGGATTCGAACCGGAGCATGGCGTTCATGTCGGTGTCACGGAGCCGCACCAACAACCGCCACAGCGACACCTCATGCAGGAACCGCCGCCCGAGGCTGTAACATCCCAGAATTTGAGACAAGAAATAGAGAGGGAACAGATATGTGCATTGCATTCATGTATAGAAAATCCGGAGAATTTTCGCGCTTTTAATTGTAGCTAGCAAAGTGATCGAGGTTTCCCTTGCGTCGATGGGAATTGAGTTAGTCATCGACTTGAGTGCGATAAATTTCGGCATGACCTTGATAGGTATTTTTAAGGCACCGCAGCTGGTATCAGAGCAAACGCTTTGACCCTAGGATTCAAACCCTTTAAAGGAGACCTGTAGGTTGGATAGTAACTATAGGAAACCATCTTATCTAAACCAATTCTTCTTATGGCTTGGGATGGATATTCAACAACAGAATAATCCTGACACACTCGAGTCAAATTTTCTTACCTATTTTCTTGAGTGAAGTTAGGTATCTTGTTCTATACCATATAGTTATGACATCATTAGAGCCTTACATAAAAGATGGAAGTAGATCACATTTGGTATACAATACATGGTAGTCCAAAGAGAGGATACAACCGGAATGGAAACTATCCTATTGGAAGATGTATACCAAGGCCACTATGTTAAACTTGAGTCATCCGAAACTGTAGTAGGATGATTTTAAGGGATGAAGTGAGGATATTTGAAGAAGTACCTTAGGTTTAGTCATGTATATGGACACCCAAGAATGCCATATACAAGTAAGATGTACGAGCAGTATAAAAACATTAATCATGTTAGATTCACTTGAGAATCTTTATAGGATGGAGTAGAACTCTATAGTGAACCATGTTTAGTGAAGTATGTATGAGGTATAGGAATGTAAGAAGTTTGAGAGAACATGTGAAGATAGTCTTCAATAGGATGGAAGGTAAGCTAGAAGTAGTAGTCTTGAAGGAGTCTGGATCTGTTAGAGTGGTTCCCAATCCTTTTTTCTCAAATTTATTCGATTGCAATTGGGCAAATGGAGTAAAATATTGAGATAAAGAGTAGTAGTCCACCACTAAGTGCATATAGCACAATATAAACCTATATTATTTGGTGCAATAAGGTACACATCTAAGCCTGAAATCTAGAGATGTTTTACTCATTACTATCTCACGGGCTTATGATGATGTATGTTGCCTGCACAAATTTGGATTTTCTTGGATTTTATTGTGTGACTAGATCTATACATGAAGTTGGACTTTGATGTGCAAGTGCATGTTGCATCATCGAGTTCTTACTTGGTGTTATAGTTCTAGAGGGTTAAGGAATTCGTGTGAGGGAGAGACGAATTTCTAAGGCAATCAAGCCAAAAGATGAAGGATCACCAGATAAAGGAAGCCAAAAGAAGGAAGCTTCATTGATACTTCGAAGGAAGATTAGAAGGATCCACAACTAGTTTAGTAAAACAATAAAAAAGTTAGAAATTAGTAACACTAGTTCTTAAAATACTAGAGGTAACTTTAGATTACTGAGTAGAGCCACTAATTAGGTAACCGCAATTGAGTTTAAGGTATTTGAGCTCGTTGTTATGCAGCCTTGGTTATGCTTAGTACATCACGGGTCGATTGAGGTGTTGTAGTACCGATGATCCATTCCAGTATTGCCTGCTGCTTTACTCAGCCTGGGAGTGGTAACCCCAGTAACCCTCGTTGATAGCGTGACTAAGACACATAACATTCCTGTATAACTTTGATCCCTAGTTCCGAGATCTTGAATTGTAGATTGGTGGTTAAGACTTTAGCAATACCTTTCCTTATCTAAGAAATGTAGTCTTTATCTACGGACTAAGACTTATGAGGATTCGTGTCAACAATGATCCGTTAAAACCATTGATTCATTTATAGCTAAGTTAGTTCATATTTTGTTCAACTTATACAATTGCCTATCATGGATGTCCTCTGGTACAAGAGAAACTCTGCCGGATTTATCCCGTGGCTTTGTATATAACCTACCGTCTGGGTAGGATAGATAAACAATGGGAAAGCCCACTACTCATAAACCTTTACAACTTTTAGGTAAGATCCTACATCCAAAAGTGAAATAGAACATCCTACCTAATTCATAATCAAAGAATTCATACCGGATATCCATAGTTATGTGGGTACACCGCAGATTTCTTCGAGAAACCATTAGAAAAACGTAGTAGTAAGACCTACCAATATTTATAGTCTAACCATGGAGTCTTAATGGTTAGAGGACAATAAGTTTGAAAACCATTAGAAAATCCTAAGGGGGAGAGTTAAGCAATGAGTTGGAAGTAGTAGACTCAGTGAATTGGAATGACAGCTAGTACGAACCACAGATGGAGAAGATTGATATTAGAGTTAACCCTAGTCTTAAACCTAGAAGACCTATTAAGACTTATAGAGTTGGATCAGAAACCTTGAAATGGAGACACTAAACGTGTATAGTCCATTCTTAGGCAGAAAAACCAAGAACCCAATTAGGAAGACTGGCTAGAACAACTAGTAGGAACCTATAAGCCATGGAAAGTGTTGAAATCATGGAGAATCCAAAATAATGACCAAGAAGAGAGAAGGTTGAATGGAATGCAAGTAACTGTTGTTCGGAGTCAGACAATAGAGGATTCAAGAAACACTCTGGACAACGGATATCATATGTATCCAAATGATTTGGATAAGGAGTTGCAAGATAGATGATATCAACAACAAGTTCATCGCATAACGTACGAGAGCGCAAACTTCGGGATGAAGTTTAGTTTAAGGGGGAGTGGTTGTAACATCCCAGAATTTGAGACAAGAAATAGAGAGGGAACAAATATGTGCATTGCATTCATGCATAGAAAATCCAGAGAATTTTCGCGCTTTTAATTGTAGCTAGCAAAGTGGTCGAGGTTTCCCTTGCGTCGATGGGAATTGAGTTAGTCATCGACTTGAGTGCGATAAATTTCGGCATGACCTTTGTTGAATCGTTGGTTTTGGGGGAAGAATTTGAATTCAACATATGAATTTAAGATGCAAATAATTCAAATAAATTTGAATTGAAGTTTAAATGATTAATGAAATTATAAAAGTAGAACACAAGAATGAATATGGAATAAATGTCTTTGATACAAATAAATAAGTTATTATATTACAAAATCTCAAAATATGAGATTAATTATAAAAAGGAATGAACATTATAAAATGAATAAATAAAAGCCCTAACTATTACTAAATCTTGTCTTCATCTTCATTCCTGCAAATAAGAATTAACAAAGACAAAAGAAATGTTTTAGTTATGATTAAAATGTTTGCCCCTATATTTTGGAGGCAATTTAGTTTATTAAACTTAGGAAAGGAATTTAGGAAGAACTCCTAAATTCTAAAATCCAGAACTAGAGGGCATCATTTTTAACAAATAACCAACTCTGGAAAAGGTTCCATAATTCATACACTTGAATTGATAGGCATTTTTAAGGCAGACAACAAAATCAGATTTGAAACAGATAGCATTAGTAGCAGACATCTTATGGCACCCTCTAGATCTAGCTAAGTTTAAAGTAATAAAATCCAAATCAATTTATATTAAATTCATACTTAACATGATATAAGTTAAGCAGAATTAAAGGTCACCGAAATCCATTTAGAAAAATTAGTATTATTTGACAGCCAGAATTACAAGTGGCAGCACAAAATAATTCACCAATCAAGATAAACATGGACACAGCCGTGGCTTGCTTCATAAGGTAAGCAAGTCAAATAAGAGTTTTGCACTAAGACTAGATAAGCACCACCATAGGCAGCCGCACCACACACTTGCCCTCACTATCCATTTCACCACTTGCTCATCCACACCTCAAGAACACCCAAGAAACCATCACAAAATCCCAGCTCAAGCAACCAGTGATCATGGTCACTTAGAGGAGCACCAGGAGCTGATCAAGAGGAGGAGCAGGGCTGCCAGGAAGTAGGAGCAAGGTGGCCAGCCGAACCATATAAAGCAGGACAAAGCTACCACAAGCTCAAGATCAAGAAAGAGTAGAAGGGCACCAGACCAAGCCTGACACCAACTTCACTTCTTCCAAAATTTCAGCAACAAGGTGAACAAATCAAGAACCAGCAGAAGTATCTGTTCTTATCATCAATAAGAGGAAATAAGGGGGGCAGCTGGGTTAACCTCAGACTGGCATAGTGGTGCTATGCTTGACTCATCACAGGGTAGTAAATCAAACCGAATGAATATCTGTTCTTATCCCAATGTTTATCCTCAGCCTTTGCATCACTGGCTAAAATAAGCAGCCTAGTAAATATCTGTTCTTATCAAAGTATACTGCTTAGTCAATGTTTCTCTTTGCACACAACATCAACTAAAGTCACCACCAGAACCAGATCATTGCAGCCATCTCAACTCCATCCTAAATCCATTGTGCGCACTCCAAAAGAGGCACCACAGTGGATATCTGGGACAGAACAGTAGCATACTCTGATCTAGCATATTAATTAGATGAAATCTTCAGTAAGGCATAATCAAATCATCACTGAATCTATAATCTAGTTCATAACTTTTCAAGGAAATCCAAATAAAATCTTATCACTAAATTTCTTCAAGTAAAATCATCTCAGAATCATGTGTGATCATGATCAGATCCTCATTGCATCATTTCAATCACAAAATCAAGCCACAGTAAAAGGTGTACAAGCTCACCATCAAAGCTAGCAAGCTTACCATCCATTTATATCCAATACGTACTATTTGTACATTATCAGGTTTAGGATCATCCATAAGTCAGCAATAAAAGTCACACTATTTAAACTGAATCGAAGATTCAGTCCGGCATCTTAATTGAATTATAGCAAGAAGCTAATAGTAGCACACAAAGAGAGCACCACAACATCATAGCCAAAATGGTACCACTAGCAATAGCCAAACCAACCAGCAAGGCAGGGCACTGAGAGAGAGGGAGAATAGGATGGGAACTCACAGAGCGGTCGTCGTGAGTTCGACGCCGATGACCATGGAACGGCGGCACAGGGAGCCGAAGGTGCTCAGCCTGCACCCAGCCGCGGCCAGTAGCAACATCAGCCGCTTGTACCACCACTGGGAGCCAGCCGGAGCAGCTCTGGAGCAGCGTCAGAACACGGTGGCATCAGCAGACCGAAACCCTAGCCACAGGGAGGATTCAGAGCAGCCACCAGACGAGGCGCTGGGAGAATAGGGTGGTGTGGTGGTGTAGATCGAAGGAGGGCCGTTCCTCTGGGACAAATGGCGGCGACCGGGACAGCCGGAGCTCACCGGAGTCTGCAGCGGCGGCGTAGGCGACCAGGGGACGAGAGCATGAGGCGCAGGCGGGGAGTCGGGAGAGGCCAAAAAGATCAAATCGAGCCGGGGGAGGTTGTAGAGCACTTCATGGAGGACCCAAGCACCACCTCGCCGACGTCAGAGAGGGCTGGGAGCGGCCGGGAGAAGGCGGCGATGCGGCGGTGTTCTCTGGGCTTGTGAGCGAGAGGGGGTGAGAAAGGAGGAGAGGGAGAGCGTCTGGCGGTCCATGGTCCGGTCGGGTCCTCACTGGACCTAAACCGACCGGGTCGGACTAGGCCATATGGGCCAGACCATGGGGCCAGCCCATTAGGCCAGATGCCAATTTTGTTTTTTGAAACTTGGTTAAAATTATTCAAATCCTCAATAAACATCAAACAAGTTTTAAATGATCAAAGCATGTGTTAAATTCAAATTCAAGAATAAATAATTAGAAACTTTTTAGAAACTATGGCAACTAAAAGAAAACACACTTAATAATGTTAAGACTAATAACTTTAACTTAAAGGTATTTTGTTTCTTGAATCTTAAATTATTTTTCCCAAATACTAAAAATTTAGGAAAAATGTTAAATACACATTAACTTGGATGTAGGGAGTATTCTTAACTTCAATAATTTGTTCAACCATTGTTTTCTTCAAATTTATGTCCATTCATAAGAAATTCTGAAATCAACTTAGTAACTACTTAAAAACATGACTAAAGCCCTAGAAAAGTGTTCATAAAAAGTAACCATGTCCCATAAGCCATCTTAGGGTTTTTAGTAACATAAAGGAGTCTCAATACTATGTACTCCTTTATAAATATGTTCTTCAAAAGTTCTTCTTTTTAAACACTATGAACATAAACACCAAACCATTTCTTTCAGTCTTGAGGTAAATAATTGCTCTTGTTAAGATTGTTTTCAACGCTAACAACAACTAGGTATTACTCTATTGATATGATTTACTTCAACATTGCTTGTTCACAATCAACTTATTAATTGCTAATCATCGATGCAGCTTAAAATTGTTACTTTCATGTCTTCACTATTCATCATCATCCTCCTGTAGCTAGGAATGATGATAAATCCTAAAAACAATAATCTTGTTCTTGTTATGCTTTATTCTTATACTTATATAGGATAACAAGTTAACCTAAAAACCGTAACAACCTTGTGTGTGTAATTGACTCTAAAAGTGCAACACATCCTAAATAAATCACCATAACTCACTAATACTAAATCATCGGGGGTTAGGATACGCTTAGAGCGATGCATATCATCTATTATGCATATCATGCTGCAATCTTCTAACATCATCTTTACCGGATGATGATTATTATTTCAGAATTTGGATTTCTTACGTATCAAAGACCTTGACTTGCATAATCTTGCAGTCAAAAAGGCAAGTTCACTCTTGCTCATATATCTTGATTATTTTTATGAAATTACTTGCAAATATACCTGTGGTATTACTATTGGATCTAAAAGCAAAAAGGTTCTCTTTTCATAATCAATATGCTAGCTGGTTATCAACCCGAGTGGTGGTAACCCAGGAGGGCTGGCAAATGGAACCACGGTATGATGGATGTGGTGGAGGTTCCATTTGCACGGAAAAGTGAACCTAGGACTTAACAACCAATGTCGCCAGTGATTCTTGCACCGTACAATGCGCGTTAACCATGAGATCTGGAATGGGACAGGAAAGTCAGCTAGATCTTCTTCCTTTCGCATGTCAACGGATGTACCGTGCCGGAGCTGCCATTCCGCGGGGATGGAGCAACATGGGTGGGACCCAGGAGTTTCCCCCGGTACCAGGTGTCTATGATGGATTGTAAGAATCTGGTCGTGGGTAAAGCCGTGTATTCGGGAGATGTCTACCGGGGACCAGCCAGCTTACAAAAGGGTGGGCATGCGGGGTCGCGGAGAAGGGTAGTGATTGGCTTGGATCTTATACTGGGCCCCATACCAAAGTGTGTGGATGAGAAAGTACGCCCGGTTGTGCAACAAGGATAAGGTCTCTCATGGGTAAAGCAACGCACCTCTGCAGAGTTATCAAATTGTGGCTTGTCACTCCTTGTTCCATTAAGGAACTACGAACGCGGCACGAAAGGAACTCCATGAAGTTCTAATCAACCTGTGAAGGCTGACGGACATAGTTCTTCAGAATAAAAGCAACCTCTTGAAGAAATGTTTACGAAAACTTGCATTGCGAAATGACTCTTGGGTCTACGGCTGTAGATAGTGCATGAAAACACCTTATTCCCTATATGAACTTACTGGGTAACGCTCGTTACTCACCCCACTCCCTCTTAACCCTTGCTTAGATTGGAGGTATCAGGAGGTGGCTATCCCAATGAACCGAAGCTGAAGAAGAAGTTTTGATCAAAGGTGGGAGCTATCAGTGGAGTCAATAACTATATCAAGCTTAGTGGAAAACTAGAATAGGAATAGAAGGGAACCAATTCCCTAATCATAGAACCTAAGTAGATAGGATAATTCTGTAGTTTGAGTAGTAAGCCAACTGCATTAGTTGTAGCTTTAGTTTAGTCTTTCAGCTGTATTCTTTCTCGATTTTAGTCACCAGGACTAAACCTCTACCTGTTGAGGAGGTTCTTGATGTCTACGCACGCGTCTGTTCTTGTAGACAGTGTTGGGCCTCCAAGTGCAGAGGTTTGTAGAGCAGCAGCAAGTTTCCCTTAAGTGGATCACCCAAGGTTTATCAAACTCAGGGAGGAAGAGGTCAAAGCTATCCCTCTCAAGCAACCCTACAATTACAATACAGAAAGTCTCTTGTGTCCCCAACACACCCAATACACTTGTCAGATGTATAGGTGCACTAGTTAGGCGAAGAGATAGTGAAATACAAGTAGTTGTGATGATTATAAGTAGTATCTGTAATATGAAATAAGTATCGCTGCGAGCAAACATGTAACAAAATAGTAAGTAAATGGTGTGCAATGCTTGGAAATAAGGCCTAGGGATCATACTTTCACTAGTGGACACACTCCCAACAAATATAACATAATTGAACAAATAAATAACTTCTCTTCACCATGCTACTCTGAATTACTCTCCTATTGAATAACAATAATCATTGCGTAGTGGCTACAGAAGCACCCCTTAAAGTTCATCAAGTACTTGACAAACACCACTCATAGAGATATCCAAATCAAATCACAACTCAAGATAAATATTATTGCAACTTAGACCAAGTACTAACACGGTGCACACACTGTCAACATTACACCATGAAAGGAGGAATAGATCACTTCAATACTATCATAGTGATAATTATTCTCATAATCCATAAGAGATCACAATCGTAGCCTAGACCAAGTACCACCACGATGCACACACTGTCACCGTTACACCATGGCAGGAGGAATAGATTACTTTAATAACACCACTAGAGTACACATAATGATGAAGAGTAGCATCTACTTATTCAATATGATACAAAGCTCACGATCACATAAAGATCACATCATGGGAGAGAGAGGTGAACCACATAGCTACCGATAGAGCCCTCAGCCCCGGGGGTGAACTACTCCCTCCTCATCATAGGAGACAGCAAGGTTGATGGAGATGGTGGTGAGGTCGATGGAGACGGTGGAGACGGCGATGGAGACCGATGGAGATGGCTCTGGAGGCACTTCCCTGTCCCGGCAGGGTGCCAGAACAGAGACTTCTGTCCCCCAAAATTTGTCGATGGTGGCGGCGGAGCTGCGGAACTGTTTTGGAAATTTCACCGACTCCCCTAGGGTTTTCCATTCCGAGGATTTATATAGGCAAAGGGGCGTCGTCAGGGGGCTGCCAGGGTGGCCTCACACATAGGGGGCATGGCCAGGGCCTGGGCCATGCCGCCCTGGTGTGTGGGCAGCCCCTGGCCCCCCTCCGGCTCTTGTTTGGTCCTCGTCCTTCGTCCGGGAAAAATAAGACTTCTGGAACCTGTTTCATCCAATTCTGAGAATATTTCCTGTGTAGCTTTTCTGAAACGCAAAAATAGCAGAAAACAGAGAACTGGCACTGTGGCATCTTATCAATAGGTTAGTTCCAGAAATCGCATAAAAACACCACGAAGTGTAACGAAACACAAGGCAAATGGTGTAAAAACAAGCATGGAGCATCAAAAATTATAGATACGTTTGAGACGTATTAGCATCCCCAAGCTTAACTCCTGCTCGTCCTCGAGTAGGTAAGTGATAACAAAAGAAATAATTTTTGAGGAGACATGCACCATCATAATCTTGATCATATAGGTAAAGCATTGAGTGCTGAGATCAAAGAACTTAAAACATGGGCATGAAAGACATAATCTTGATAATAGAAACTTGGCAACCATGTTATAACATGAAAAAGAATGCAAACAAAAGATCATGAATAATGAAACAATGAAAGTCAAATGTGTGTTCAAATCATAGGAAAAAACATACAAATAGTTTTCAGCTTGTCCTTCATGGAGAGCAAAACATAAATTCATAGGACACCTTCAAGTTTAAGAGGGCGACTAGATATAAATAATTTAAGAACAAGTGAAACCATGATCATGAATCAATCAATGAAAACTTTGGGACAATGCACATTATACTTAGAATGACAACTATGCTCTCTTAGACGGTGCATAAAGATAGAAGGTGGTGACTCAACATAAAAGTAAAAGAAAGGCCCTTCACAGAGGGAAGCAGTGATTGCAAGTTTTATAAACCTTCAAAAATTATGGTACTTACCGGCTTTGAGCTTTCATTACCCCCATCATAAGCATCTTGAATGGTTAAAGTTAATGCGAGAACACTCATGCTACATATGCTTGACAAATTATAAGTTGAAAACCTCGTGTCCCGTGAATACGAGTACCCAAACCTCATGCTACTTTACTTAGAGTCCCAAGCAAGGCTCTTGTCATTGTAAGTATATACGTATCATCGAGAACCACCAATGGGGTACCTCCGTGCCCGATGACATGGAACAAGCCCACATCAAAATGACAGGACAAGCATACAATGAACACCTCGACATCTCTTTTATTTACCATTTATATAGCTTTTTATTTTGAGATGCGTCGTCGAATGTCCACTATGGGTATGCTGCAAATTTCCACCATAAATTATGCATGGCTTAGATTGGCGGCCCAGGCATTTCTCTAACACATATACAAACTCCATGATCCCGCAAGATTCCCAATTCATTTCACACCGCGAGTATCCATAAACAAAAGATCACGATATCAACTCAAATAAGAAGTGCAATGTTGAAAGCTTGCCCCATGACGGCATGGCTGGGCTAATTCCCAACTTACAACTTGCAAGCATAACAACTCAATATAAGAGACCACAATGTCAAATTTTAAAACGAGAAAAGTAAAGTGTGCCATCCGGTTCGTGAGAGCTTTACTGACCAATTTTTGCATAACACTGGTAAGAGTTTAATTTGAAGAGTAGATAAAAGCAAGTCAAATGTACTTTGGAATAGCAAATTGCTAATAGGTATGTATGGTGGACACTTTGGCAAACTTGGTTTTTAGGAGTTGGATGCATGAGTAGAGCTCATACTCAGTATATAATGAGGGCTAGCAAAAGATTGGGAGCGACCAACTAAGAGAGCAATAACGGCCATAATCATGCAAAGCGACAAAGCGACATTAAAAGAAGCATAATATGGCATCAAAAGTCAAAAACTAAATGATCATAGAGGCTATGGCGACTTTGTAAGAGTCTAACATGTGTGAGCATGCGCCAAGTCAACCCAAATAAAGCATCAAGGAGAAAACCAAAATAATGCTTCCAAACGATAAAAACAACGCATGATTTTTAAAGGCTCTTTAAGCAATCTCAGTTATTTGAGACAAGTCATGCTACAGCAAAACCACCAAGCATACTATCAAAAAGACATCAAGCACGACATGCAAAAGCCTAGGCCGCAGTCTACACAAGCTCCTTCTTGTACCACTTTTTTACATAAATCTTTTTCTCTTTTCCAACACCATTCGAACTTTTTATAAACACCTCTTTTGATAAAAACCAATATAGACCAGAGGAAAAAATACACATTGATGAAAAGATATAAGAAGATCTGAACGCAAATCAAGGTGAAAATCGAAAGCTAAACACAGTTCTAAAAAAAGAAAACACTCGTTGAAACGAATAGAGTGAAAAACGGAGTGTTCTTGGCAAATGAAAAGCAAGGCAACTTCTCCAAAAGAAATTTGATGTGATCTAACCATTTATTGCAGCAAAAAAAACTAAACTAAACTAAAAACTAAAGATAACTGACGGTCCAAGAAAAACACATAATGCATGAAGCAATAAAAATATAGTGTTTTGAAAGGTGACCTGATTTTTGCCGATGAAGAAGGGGGTGCCTCGGGGGCATCCCCAAGCTTTGACGCTTGTACTTCTTGGATGTTTCTTGGGGGTTGCATGGGCATCCCCAAGCTTGAGCTTTTGTCCATTCTTTATCTCATCTCATCATTCTCCAATCCCTACACTTGAAAACTTCCTTCATACAAAACAGAACACAAATCTATTAGCAACATTAGTGTAAGCATAATAATGAATCAACCCTTTTTGCTTCATGTTTCAACCTAAAACCACCAAATATTAAGCATATACTACTATAGCAACTTTCCCAAAAGTTCCGTGATCAAAAGAACTCAAAAAGAAAGCGATAAAGTGGCAAACACAAATATTGGCAGAAATCTGTCAAAACAGAACAGCTGACAAGGTCGAATTTTTGAGGGGTTTTTTGTTGCTCAAATCAAAAAGTGTTCAACTAATGAAAGTTTGGATATAACCTGGGACACATGCACAAGAAATTTCAGGTCCAAAAGATATTCAGAGAAATTTCACAAATTTTTATGGTGCAGCACCGAAAACTATTTCAGGACAGCTACATCCCCAAATCTTACCTCACTCAAATTAGAGGCTTCTCTTGGCACAACAATGAAATAAAAAGGATAAGGAGCGGTTATTACAGTAGTAATAACTTCCAAGACTCAAATAAAAGAAAAAGTACTGAAAATAAAACAATGGGTTATCTCCCAAGAGTGCTTTTCTTTAACGCCTTTGAGCTAGGCGCAGTAATTTGCAAAGATGCTCATGTGGGCGCCATATAAGAGCTGGAGGCAAAGGCGCCATATAGGAACTTAAAGCAATAGAGAGCATTAAAAAGCAAGTATGGAACGTATTTAAATCTAAACCACTTTCTATGAAAAATAGTCTTGTAAAGAGACAAGTCTTAAAAGCGCAAAGCAAAAAGCATAGGAAGGCAAAACAAGTACAACTTCAAGAATTACAACATAAAGAGGGGAAACTCAATATTGTTGAGATCCATCAAACCATGTTTTCCTCTCTCATAGTAACTTTCAGTAGCTTCATGAATATAATTAACAATATAACTATCACATAAAGCTTCCCTATCATGAGCCACATGCATAAAAGAATTAATACTCCCCACATGAACAATCGTAGTAGGAGCGGATTCAACAGAATAATTATTCTCATCACCATAATCATCAAAAATAGGAGGCATATTGTAACCATAACTATTTTTCTCCTCAAAAGTAGGTGAACTGAAAACATTATACTCATCATCATAACCATCATAAACTAGAGGTTTAGTATCATCACAAGCTAGAGAGCAACTATTTCACAAAGCATATTCATCAAACATATCATCATAAGAAGGAACATGGATAGCACTAATGGTACAACAATTATTAACCTTAGAATTGGTACCAAAAAGATTTTCAATATCAAAAGTAGAGTGCTTTTCCCAATCATGATCACTAACATAGGTAACAGGCATAGGAACATCATCCCAATCAGAATTATCATAATCTATAGCAGGATCATAACGCTTAGAGGAAGATACCGTGTCCTCTCGCCTTTTACTCCTCTTCTTCTTCTTCTTCATACTCTTCTTACTCTCTCCTTTAGGAGGGAGAGACTTGAAGGGCATCTTCTCCACATATTCTTTAGGAGGGAAAGGCATCTTCTCCACATAATCTGATTTGCTGATAGAAACAACAGAAGAAACTTTGGAGGATTCCTCATCTCTATTAATAAGATCGAAACATCTATATTAGTCCTATCATAGTGTGGTAAAACACCATGTTTTATAAGATCTTGTAAGTAAGTATTTGCAAGGCAATCTTTGGCACAATAGAGACGACAACCACGAAGGGTGCTATTAATATCAACATCTCTCATATCAACCAAAGAAATCTTTCTAGATATCTCTTCACAATTCAAGAACAAAGTAAGCTCATCATACTGATTGAAAGTAATCTTATCATCATAATACAAATCTACGGTACTTGTTCGATTAATTGGGCATTGAAAATTAAAGTGACCCTTTTTACCGCAAAGTTCACAAAGAAAAGGGTAAAGCTCACAAACCCTTTCACCAAGCACATCTAGATCCTTGAGCCACAAACTAGTTTCTTCATTTGCGTGGGTGATGCAATAATCTTCCTTGTTGTAACTCTGTTCACAAGGTCTATGTACTCCACAAAAATTAACATGCTTATAAGAAATAGGACTTTTAGAAGTTTGAGCATGTTTATTGGAATCATCAACAACAATATCATTTTCTACGCGAGTGTCCTTAAAAGGTTCATGATACATGTCCCCATTTCCTTTAGGGACATTCATATGGGAAGCAAAGGCTTTAAAGCAATCAACCATAATTTGAGGATCAAGACCATATTTAGCACTAAGCTCTTTAAAATTAGTAGTTTTAGCGAAAGATTTAATGCAATCAAACTCGTAATTCATACCCGATCCTTTACCTTTGTCACTATCCCAACCTTCAATATTGTTTTGAATTGTGTCAAGCAGACCCCACTTGGTGTCAACATCCTTGCTTGTGAAAGACCCATCAAAGCATGCATCTAGATAGTCCTTGTAATATCCTGAAAGCCTTGCATAAAAATTATTAATAACAATATTACGGGGAAGATCATGAATAGGATATTTGTGCATTAGTAACTTTAATCTTCCCCACGCTTGGCAATGCTTTCTCCCTCACGCGGATGAAAATTATAAATGTAATTCCTATCTTTATAAACCTGACTAGAAGGATCAAATTTAGAATAAAAGAGAGGTTCAATTTCCTCCCAGTCAATAGATCGGCCATCCTTCAATGTTTTATACCATTCCTCAGCTCTGCCGTTCAGTGAAAAAAAGAATAGCTTCTTCTTAACTTGGTTCATTGAAATACCTGCACACTGGAACAACTCGCATAATTCATGTATAAAAAGCAAATGGTCACCAGGATGGACAGTTCCATCTCCTAAATAGCAGTTATCCCTAACACGTTGAACAATCTTCGAAGGTATTTTAAAAGGATGAGGAGTACAAGCATCATTAGAAACATCACATATGGGAGATAAAATATCATCAGAGCAAACTTTCTCCACTAAAGCTGGGGAACTAAAAATATCATACTTAACAAAACCAGCTTCCCCAAGCTTAGACTTTTCTAAAGCATTAGCATTAACGGTATTCAAAGCATTCGTACTGATAACATTGCTATGCGAAATAAGCTCCAAAGGATTTTCAATTTTCTCATCAAATCTAAACTCAGGAAAAAGACTAAAGAACTCTTTATTTTCCATTAAGCCTAACTAGTGAAAAATAAAAACAAGAAACAAAAAGATATAATTACATAATCTAAAGGAAATAACTCCGAGCACTCACACAGGAGGATGCGAGTACCTTTTACCTTACCTCCCCGGCAACGGCGCCAGAAAAGAGCTTGATGTCTACGCACGCATCTGTTCTTGTAGACAGTGTTGGGCCTCCAACTGCAGAGGTTTGTAGAGCAGCAGCAAGTTTCCCTTAAGTGGATCACCCAAGGTTTATCGAACTCAAGGAGGAAGAGGTCAAAGCTATCCCTCTCAAGCAACCCTGCAATTACGATACAGAAAGTCTCTTGTGTCCCCAACACACCCAATACACTTGTCAGATATATAGGTGCACTAGTTTGGCGCAGAGATAGTGAAATACAAGTAGTTGTGATGATTATAAGTAGTATCTGTAATATGAAATAAGTATCGCTGCGAGCAAACATGTAACAAAACAGTAAGTAAATGGTGTGCAATGCTTGAAAACAAGGCCTAGGGATCATACTTTCACTAGTGGACACACTCCCAACAAATATAACATAATTGAACAAATAAATAACTTCTCTTCACCATGCTACTCTGAATTACTCTCCTATTGAATAACACTAATCATTGCGTAGTGGCTACAGAAGCACCCCTTAAAGTTCATCAAGTACTTGACAAACACCACTCATAGAGATATCCAAATCAAATCACACCTCAAGATAAATATTATTGCAACTTAGACCAAGTACTAACACGGTGCACACACTGTCAATATTACACCATGAAAGGAGGAATAGATCACTTCAATACTATCATAGTCATAATTATTCTCATAATCTATAAGAGATCACAATCTTAGCCTAGACCAAGTACCACCACGATGCACACACTGTCACAGTTACACCATGGCAGGAGGAATAGATTGCTTTAATAACACCACTAGAGTACACATAATGATGAAGAGTAGCATCTACTTATTCAATATGATACAAAGCTCACGATCACATAAAGATCACATCTTGGGAGAGAGAGGTGAACCACATAGCTACCGGTAGAGCCCTCAGCCCCGGGGGTGAACTACTCCCTCCTCATCATAGGAGACAGCAAGGTTGATGGAGATGGCGGTGAGGTCAATGGAGACGGCGGAGACGGCGATGGAGACCGATGGAGATGGCTCCGGAGGCACTTCCCCGTCCCGGCAGGGTGCCGGAATAGAGACCTCTGTCCCCCGAAATTTGTCGACGGTGGCGGCGGAGCTGCGGAACTGTTCTGGAAATTTTGCCGACTCCCTTAGGGTTTTCCGTCCCGAGGCTTTATATAAGCGAAGGGGCGTCGTCAGGGGGCTGCCAGGGTGGCCTCACACATAGGGGGTGCGGTCAGGGCCTGGGCCACGCCGTCCTGGTGTGTGGGCAGCCCCTGGCCCCCCTCCGGCTCTCGTTTGGTCCTCGTCCTTCGTCCGGGAAAAATAAGACTTCTGGAACTTGTTTTGTCCAATTCTGAGAATATTTCCTGTGTAGCTTTTCTGAAACACAAAAATAGCAGAAAACAGAGACTGGCACTGTGGCATCTTGTCAATAGGTTAGTTCCAGAAATCGCATAAAAACACCACGAAGTGTAACGAAACACAAGGCAAATAGTGTAAAAACAAGCATGGAGCATCAAAAATTATAGATACGTTTGAGACGTATCAGTTCTGAAGATCTTCTGTATGATGAAAATTGTAACTCTATAGTCATGCCTTGGACCTGCGATGTTTCTGTTGTACCACTCTGAGGGATGTAATACTAGTGAGCTGGTGTTTCATTGGTGTTATGTCAACGACTTGCATACTACATATGCAGTGGTATGCTGGGTCACCGCAGAGGCCGCGGCACCGCACCCGCGACGTCGGCTTGATGTCGTCGCCACAATCCCGCCGGCGCCGAGCTCGGTCATGGCGAGGGGCGGGCAGCGCTACGCGGCGGCCGCGTCGAGGTGGTCGAACCAGCGGAGCTTCCCCGTGGCGGAGGCGCTTGCCATGGCTGGCTGCCCGTGTCCCGTATCGGAGGAGGACAACGTCGACTTGCCGTCGTCATCATGGCATCGAGGGGTCGTAGCCGCGGAGCTTCCGGTAGGCCTTGACGCGCACTTGCGAGTGCCCGTCTCGCCGTGTCGGAGGTGCCAGCCATGGTTGGCTGCCCGTGACGAAGGAAGACGGTTTGCTCGGTTTTCTGGTTTCAACCCACTCTGAAACCAGCTAAGAGTTTGTATCACGGCCTGACATGGTTTATTAGGACGAACCCGGAATAAACCGACGACCTGGTGTGGTGCGGGTTGGACTGACGGTTTGCTCAGTTTCACACCGAATTATGCCTAGGATTACCAAAAGTAAATGGGCATCAGTTCGGGGGGGTTAAGTTTGTCCCGTTTCGTAGATCAAACTGGCAAGTTGAAGGACTAAAACATACAACAGCTATGACAATAAGTCTATGATACAGCAAACAAAACTGTAAGATGGAGTACAAACTAAATCTAGCACGTAATTACACTAGAATAATACTAGGAACAATCTAACAGTGACTGCATAACATGGCTGCAGCACTCAAAGCTGCTAATATTTTTGAGAAGCAAGATAAATAATCAACATGGCGGCATATGATAAGCATGTTGCTTGACAGCAAATTAAGAGCAAACTATGAGGAAACATCAGCAGCGCCTACGTACGCTTTTCTTCATGGGGATTGGAGCCTGCTATTTTTCTTAATCCGACGCTTCTTCTTCATGGGGATTCCCCTCATCATCACAAGGTTCAATTAGAGCACTACGGAGATGCCCGCTGAAAACGCAAGAGACGAAGGGGTCGGGAAACGAGACCGGCGCCAGAGGTACGGATGTGACGATCTTGTTCTGCATGTCAACGGCGAGCAGGTAGCACGCTTTGTTCGGGATGAACTTCCACTTGCACTTGTTCTCGCAGCACTCGCCGAGCACCAAGTAGACAACGTCCATGTTCTTGGGGCACAGGAGGGGGTATTCTAGACCGGCTTCATAAAGTATCACTAGTCACTTAGGCCGATTTCTTTTGGGCTTCTAGACCGGCTTCGAGGTCGTGGACTGCTGAAGCCCAAAAGAAGTGTCCAGCTCCTTCCTAGCTTATTTCCACCGTTAAGCCCGATTCATGTGTATTGCTAGAAACTGGTCGAGGCCCGATTCTGCTTAGCTTCCCGAGCTTCTCCTCTGGCGATCGAACCGGTACGCGCTTGATCCGCTGTCGTCGTCGTCGAAGAGGGCGTCGCAGCTGCAGTAGGAGACGCCGCACAGGAGGTCCACCCAGTAGGCGCTGCCACCGAAGGAGAACAACGTGTCGGTGTCGTTCACGACGAGGGCCGGGAAGTTGACCTCCTTGCGCTCCAACCACGGCCGCGAGGACAAGGAGGGCCGCCACAGGGAGTGACAATCACCCGTGTCGACGCCGTCTAGGCGCAGCAGACCCGTGAGGACCAGGGCGTAGTCGTCGTCGCCGTTGCGATTGAATCCTCGGCTGCGCGCGATGGAGACGCTGGAGGTAAGGGTGTAGTTCCAGGAGGGGTCTTCCGGCATGGGGATCATGTGGAGCGACAAGGCGACGGCGTCGTAGATGAGATAGGACATCCGGCCTCCATCGCCCGAGAACATGAGCCTGATGACGATGACGGTCCTGTCGACGGTTACTATTTTGGCGATCGACTGCTGGCCGCCTAGGATGGCCAGGTAGGAGACAGCCGGAGGAGGCTTGTCCGCGAGACGCAGCCCGATGTTCATGCCCTGAATCCTCTCGTTGTAGATCTCGATTTCGTCGCCTGCGTACCCGTCCGCCTTCCTGTCCTTGCACTCGAGGATGAAGAGCCGGAGGTTGTTGTCGGCGAGGTCCTCATCGCGGTCCGAACGCACGCGGCGTTCAAGCACGCACTCGGAGGGGAACATGATGTTGACGATCGATGGAGGCGTCGGCGGCCGCGGATCGTGAGGCTAGCTAGGTTTTTCTTCCGGGCACGGCTCAAGCGGTTCTTTCTAATAGGCGAATCGTGGCTGGATTTGGATTGTGCTAGTTGCGGACGGTCGATCTGCAGATCAAACAAACACTGTACCGAACCGGAAAAATACCGCCCGGTAGTGTTGCACTGTTGCTAATATATCCTATCTCCACTAATATAAAACAACCCAGTCTGTCAGATTCGTAGGATCTAGGCCGTACAACCATCTAAATTTGACGTCTCCGATTCACCCAATGATGTACGATTTGCTAATGCTAATCCCCACTTAGCAAACGAACCAACCGTCCTCCAGCCCACGAACTCCGCACGCCGCTGCCCCCGTCGCCCGCGAGGGCTCCGCCCAGCACGCACGCCACCGCGCTGTCTGCCCCCAGCGCCCGCGAGGTCTTCGCCCAGCACGCAGCCGCCGCCCAGCACGCCCACGAGGTCGCCGCCCAGCACGCACGCGCAAGGTCATCTGTGCGCCTCCATGGACCAAGCCGGGCGGGAAGCGCACTGAGTCTGAGGGGGATGGTCTCCATGGCCAATCGTCTAATGCGGTGAACCCCGTCCATGAACCTCGCAGGCCTTCCTCACAGGACCCCTTCTCTCCTTCAATCAGGACATGCTGGTCACTCTCCCCCTCACGAAATTTTTCTGTGTGTTTTTTTCAGGAGAGTCCTGCTGCGTATCCCCGCATGAGGTTGTCCAACATATCATAGCTCGAATGATTTATTTGGGCGAGCAGGTGCAGAAATCCTTAGTGTTTATGACAGTAATTTTGTGTGATTTGATTGCAGGTCTATCCAATTTATCCAATTCTGTGTAGAGCCCAGTGGTAATATACTTGCGGAGTTCATATGATTCACCACAATCGAATTATTTCTGGCCGGTTGCATGTGTACTCGATGTTCATGTGCTTATAAATTTCCAAAACATTTGGCTTAGTCTGCTGCTTATACTTGTAACAGCCTAATGGTTATGTATGTATTCACAGGAAGGGAACCAATAGATAAAATTGTGTATTCACAGGAAGGGAACCAATAGATAATAAAGGGCAACTTGCCCATTTATTATTTTCTTGAAATCTCTTTGATCTTCTTGGCATGTTATTTGTGTTTGCCCATGATTGATTATTGCCCTTTCCCCTGCGGTGTTGCAAAATAAATTTTGTTAGGATGGGCATGACAAAGATGTCATATTCAGCTATAACAAGGTGTTCTATTATGAGGCAGAACAGTCTGATGTCTATAATTTTCTCTCCATCAAATTGTTGCATGTTTTGATTCTTTCTAAATTTTATGCATAAGGTAGTCAGTGCAAAATTGAACTGACACTGATATCTATCCTAGCAACGGAGATTAGCAAAATCAGAGATGTGTGGCCGGTGGTCCGAGGCCACCGAGTCTGATCAGCAGTGCAGATTTAAGTGTGGAAGTAGGGCTGGATAAGGAGAACATGATCAAGATTCAGATAAGGTCCGTCCGAGAGCTTAGCCACATCTGCCATGAAGGAAGCAAAGTGCCACCGCCACTGAGGCCACCTGAAGACCAGTTGTTAACGTGGGTAAGAATACAATTCCTCTTTGTTTATTTTAACTAGCATTGAGAGGGCAATCCAATTGATATAATGCAGTACTGTATTTTTTAGAGGGCAACTAGATTGTGTATTTTGTGTGACATGGCTGCAGTAGTGTAATTTTTTAGAAGGGAACCAGATTGCTTCCCTAGATTTGGTTATCAGGAAGTTTCTGCCAGTTTTTAGTGTGAATAAGACATGTAAATGGGTTTGCTTGTAAAGTTGTACTTACTATTCTTGATGTTTAGGTTGTCCTCTAACTGAATCTTTGTATACATGTACCAGGCGAGGTCGCCGCCGCGCAGGCAAGGGTGCCTCCCAGAGCCACGCGAAGTCGCTGCCCCGCACGCGAGGGTGACGCCCAGAGCAACGCGAGGTCGCCGGTAAGCACCCAGGTGAGGTACGCCGCGCAGCACGCGAGCTCGCCGCCCGCCCAACACAGCTTCCCCCCCCCCCCCCCCCCCCCCCCCCCCCCCCCCCCCCCCCCCGAAGCCACCACGTCCAGCGACCGCCAACGGTCTGTGTGCCTCAGGCATCCGGCATGTCGCGGTCCACGCTCCATCGTTGCTGTCCCGCCCATCTTCCATGGGCAGCTGAACAAGTCCCGTGGTTGCAGACTGGTATGTGTTGTTCATCTAGATTGTTAACTTTCTTACCACTTGGTTGCAATTCTCCATGAACTTGATTCCATCGCTGCTGCTGTGCGTGCTGTGATAGATGGAGTCAGGACAAAGAGATCAATTTACAACTCTGTCGTGGACGAGGTTCTGTCAATTGGTGATGCTTCAGCTAGAGACGGCAATGAAAGGAGGAAAGCATTGCTTTGTGAGATTCAGCTACTTAACCAATTCAGTGCCTCATCATGGAAGGACCGAAACATTGATAGGAGAACCTTCCCCGTTACTTTGGGCTGCCAAGCTACTGATGATCATGTTATTTAACATTTATAAATAGCCACAACTATTTTCAAACTCTGCAACACATGATGGAGTCAATCTCCTCTGTTTTTTGAGGTCTACGTCTATGTTTTACTTTTTAATCAACACCTCTGTGTTTGCATTGCACATGAAATGAGTTACTATGGCTGCCATGGAGTTTTGGTATTCTCCATATAATTTCAGGTCTAAACCTTACTTTGAGAAATACACGGAATAACTTACTATGACTATCATATACCTTGAATACTCTCTGTAGATTAAGATCTACACACTTTTCTTTTATCATCAGAAGGCAGGTCTGCGCTTTTTGGTTGATGAAAGATTGTTTTAATCATCATGTTATGCGTAACAAGGTGTAGTTTGTAAACCTACAACTTACATACAGAAAAACTTATAATCGATCTTCTTTGTGTAGGCTGGAGATATGAGTGTCACAAAGATGCTTCTTATGGGGGATGTCGATGTCAATGAAACCTACCCCGAAGGAAACACAACACTTCATTTGTGCCTTTGTAGTAGCTCAAGCACACAGGAGCCAAGGTGCTCTTTAAAGAAATTCTGCTCCATTAACAGATGAATTGCAAGATATATGTTCTTGCTATTTCCAAATGATCCTTAGTAGTTTTCTGTCTTTGGATTGTGTGGCTCCTGCTGAAGAGCGGTGCCAGAGTTTTCCAGGGTAGCAAACTATGGTTCAGTAAGGAGGAACGGTTCAGTCATGGTTTGATCTGAACAAGTCCCCTTGGTTGCAGACTGGTACGTGTTGTTCATCTGGATTATTGACTTTCTTATCACATGGTAGCAATTTTCGATGAACTTGATTCGATCGCTAGCATCTGTCTTCCTTTTGAGATGAATCTTTTCTGTCTAGAAGATGCATCAAAGTGGTATAGTGTGCTCTGAATTTATTCACTCTTAAATTCATGTCATGGGTATACGTTGTAAATTGGTTAACAGTATAGATGATGTGGATTGGAACATCCTTTCTTTACCCTTTTCTTGTTCCTTGGACGTTGCAATGTTAAGTTGATATGATTTTGTACACATTAATATTACAGACTACAATTAATGATAGAACGCAACATATCATGGACTTTTATCGGGGTGCATACTGAACTGCGGTATTTTTCTGCAATTTATTACGACTTCTCAGGTTATGAATTACTTTCAAAGTTGACCTTCTTTAAGCATTTTTTTTAGTACTTTTTCAGTACAGCGAGTTGAGTCTAGCTTTGTAAATCTCAGGGTATAGTCTGGCCTTGTAAGTATCAGGGCAGTCATTATCTAAGTACAGGAGTCTTAATAATGAATTGGAATGTGTTTCAAAATGATTAAAGAACTGCTAAATCCTTGGAATCAAGAAAATCTCCACTCTCTTGTGATCTTGAACTAAGTACTACAACCCGTTTACTCTCTTGTGATCTTAAAAAATGAATGAAGCAACAAAGGCGTACACCCCATTTCAGCAGGATATAAATTTTTCTCTATGTTTCTAATCTGGTAGGGCACCTTGCAGGCCTCTCCATAATGGCATTTCTGTTACTATCATTCAAAACCCTAATACACTAGATTATGCCAAATTGACAATATCATAACCCTCAGTTTTTTTTGTTGATGCTTAAACATAGGTGTGTGGAGATGACAAGTAGCAAATGCAATCTGAGTTGCAGATGATAGAAAGTAATAATAAGAATTTAAATTTCTGACTAGCATTTTCTTGCAATTGTGTGGCACCCACCTAGCAGACTTCAAGGAAGTCAAAGTCGAAAAATGGATCTGGAGCATATGTATTGCCATAATGTGAGGTCACCCTGCGAGAAGGAGGAACTATTTGAAACTAATTTTGATACTTTGCACGGAAGTACTTCCAAATGCTAATGTACAGTTTTTGTTTGGTACGCTCAGTGAGTTGTAGGAATGTGTACAATGTTACAAGGGCACATGAATGTGGACTGGGAGCATAAGTATTACAGGATGGGAATAACAAGAATATTCGGAGTTCAGACTTCATGTCATCCTTTGCTCCTTGCTAGATGTTACTTATAATGGTACTGTACATGATCCGGAAGCTAGGGCTTCAGTAATAACAGGGGCCAAGGGAAGGAACTGATGTGAGCTATTCTGATGTGATCTGCAAATATGTAAAACGCTTGTCATGTCATGGGCTAGATTACTTCTGAACTCATCAAGATGTTTTTTTATGTCTGCTCTGTTTCATGGTTGAACATTTGGATGTTCTCGGCTGTAAGAAGCTAAGATAGCAGTGTGTAAATGTAGGTTAGGAGAAAAATATAAGTTATGTTTAATCCTTTCCTTTCCAAACATAGCGTTCCTTACATTTGTAAATTACTCTCTCGCAATGGGATCGTTGGTAGCATCAAGCATGGCAGAAATTAAACAACATTAGCAAAATAAGTTATGAAGACAAGGGTATCCTAATCAAGACAGCTGGGTCATGCTGACATCAGCTTTGTTTCCGTGTCAAAAAAAAAATTTGTTTCAAAATTATGAAAGGTACGAACAAGGGTATAATACTTTTTATAAAGGTATAATTCATCCTTATTGATGAAAATAAATGTATTTTTTTTCAAATTATCCACACAAGAAATTTGCTTGTGAATTAGAGACATAACCATTATTCACGAACATATTTTAAATGTAAAAACATGGCAAAGATACGTGCGTGTAGCACGTGCAACATTACTAGTGTGATAAAAGGAAGACCTTGAGCGCAAAGTCTTTTCTAGCGGCGCCGGTGCCTACCGGTGCCGCATCCACCGATTGTTCACTTCGCGATTCGCAATGACACATCAGCAAGTTGCTATATAGAGAATAGATGTAAACTGTATTTGCTATGTTAGCATTGTATTTGTTCTGTTCTCTCTACCCCACCCACGTGCCTGTGTCTGCTAGTCTAACCGCCTCTCACACGCATGCGCTTTCTGAACTCTCTCTCTCTTCGATTATTACTGCCAGTGACTCCACCGAGATAAGTCTTATCTCATCTAAGGATGAAATTTATCCTAGTTATTTTTAACATAAATTTAAAGTGTTCATTTATAATAATTTTGATTTTCTTAAGAAGTTTCATATATCATTCACACATATTCTAGTTATATTTCTTTAATTTAGATACAGATTCTAGAAATAAACAATATACCTCCGAAACTTGTGAGCTACTCAAATCAGATGTAACAAATTTTCATCAAATTCTGTAGCAAATTTCACAATACGTATAATTTCTCCATTATGTTTTTCATCAAAAAAAATTCAATATGTAACAAATTTTCACCAAATTCTGTAGCAAATGCAACATCACCAAAATGGTAAGAACCACATATGTTGCATGTTCCAACTGTACTGAAAAGTGTATGCTATTTCTAATATATCAGGACCCAATATGATCCAATTATATTCTAGTAGAAATTTAGCATATTTTTATGCAGAAAATATTTTCCAATAATTGTTCACAAAAATCATCACCAATTCAAATTGATATCACAATCATTTCACTGCACCACAAATGTCTCACAGTTTTACAAAGAAACAAACAAATCAATTTCGTTTCAAATCTAGAGATTTTGTGTTGGATTTTGACAAGGATTTTTCGGCCTGGCCAATACAATAGTAGTATCAGAAAAACAAAACTAGAGTAGGTAACTGGATGCAGCAACTTTCACCGAAATAGAAGACTAAAATTCAGGAGGAACCAAAAATAGCCACCACCAAAATCACTCCAGATCTGCATCTTCATGAGATTGAAAGAAAACAACCCCTAAAATTGAGAAAAATAAATCCCAATTCTCAAACCTAGCCTTCACATGGATATGGTGGCGGCCTCTGCTTCGTCTTCCTCCGGTGACTCGGTGACTCTCGCCGAGGAGGCTCAGGCGACCGGCGCTTCTAGAAGATGGCGGCGGCGGAGGAGCGAGAGCTCGTGCTCAATCACGGCGCCGCCGTTTCGGCCGCAGCCTCTCCACGGAAACCGCGCTGTCTCGACCGCTATCGCGTCCTCTCCGTGCAGGTCGCCACCCACCACGCCGCCGCCTTTTCTGGATCAGGTCAGGACTGAGAGAGAGAGGTGAGTAAGGAAGTCGCCGTGAGTTAATTGGAGTGGGTCCTGGGAGGTAAAGGTGTATGTATCCATACCAACCTCATCCATGCGGGAGAAAATACTAAAATAAAAAGTTAATACCCGCTCGCCAGCGTGAATCACGAGCGCACAACGAGTGGTTGATTCAACACCGGTAGGAACCGGCACCGTTAGAAAAGCCGCACCGAGACCTTGAGGCACTCCCGGAAAATTCATCTTTGCCAAGTTTGTATCTGCTTGTCAAGTGTGTTTTTTTTGTCAAGTGTATTTAGTTCCGAACTCGGCAAATAAATACTTTGCCAAGTGCCAAACAGACATACACTCGACAAAGATTTGGTACTCAGCAAAATTTAACAATACACTCGACAAAATGAAAACTCACTCGGCATAGATTTGGCACTCCGTAAAATTATGAACACGTGGACATCTTGGCCGCACATGACGGCACCATGATAACGGTGGGCCGGTCTTTTACCGAGTATCCCCTAACAGACACTCGGCAAAGATATGCATTTTTTCCCGTACTCCCTTATTTCTCCGACCATGGCCCACTACAACACTAGACAAATGCTTCACTTTTTATTTTATTTATCTGGTTGCTTCATTTTTCCATAATAAATTCAAAACAAATAAAAAAGTAAATCTTCGCGTGTTGTCATTTTATATGATCATATAAAATGACAACCCACGAAGATTTACTTTTTTATTTGTTTCATCATTTTATTCGTGTATCATCATTTTAGTTAGAAAAAAATGAAATGACGCCAAGTTAGTGGCTAGAGCTCAAATAAAATGATGAGACACGAAAACACTCAGCTTCCGGCCAAGCCCGGGGGAATCCTGTGCAACACACACCATATTATTTATGATATGAAAACTTGTCGACTTAAAAATGATTTTTAAAAAAAAATCAGAAGCAAACTATGCGATACCTGTAGTTTATTCGGGCACACTTCAACCAAAATTGGTGGAAACTTGTGTAAAATATTAGAAATATCTAGGTAGTTTTTGAAAATCAACCAATAGGTGATATGTATACAGAAAGTGGTCTATTACTTTTTTTTGGAGCAATCGATAGGAGCTCTGCCTATTCATTAAGAAGAAGAAGTATGACCAGTTTATAAGGAAAAACTGGCCGAAAACTGATACAAGGGTATGTTAAGGGACATACCCAGAACCCACACGGCCAGTTTATAAGGAAAACTGGCAAAAACCGAAACAACACAACACGACACACCGGCCCCGAGGCAGCGCACCACTCGAGCCGACGACCCATCTTCGCAAGCAAGAAGGGTCGACACTCCACGAGACAAAGATTTCGGAGCCGCTGCTCCGACTTCCACGCCGGTCCCAAGACCGCACACTAGCGAGAACCGAAACACCCCAAACTCTACACACCAGCCCCGATGCCGCGCACCACACGAGCCGATGACACTTCCGCCCAAGCAAGAAGGACGACACCCAAAATGTTGAAGTTTTGGAGCCGCCGCTCCGACGTCCACACCGGTCCCGAGACCGCGCACCCGCCTAGCTGGCGATGCAGCTGCCAAGCAGAGCAAGCCAACTTTGCCTAGCGGAGAACCAGACCTCCAAGACATCACCCCAAAGGTGGATGCGATGATGGCATCGCCGATGTCCACTTCTTTAAAATCCAAAGCTAAGGTTTTCACCCGGAGAGTCTGAGGCTTGAAACAACAAGGAAGGTGAAGGAGCTCCTCGACGATGCCTCCAATGAGGGGAGCGACGTCCAAGGACGACAACATCGCCGGCATCTACCGAGGTCGATGCAGTGCTTTCGCGCGGAGTTCACCAAACCCTAGTTGTCCAAGCCTATCCACCAAGACAAAGTAGCCAAGCCCGCTTTGCAAAACGTCGCCGCCGCCGCCGCACAAAGCTCATCGTGGCACCACACGCCACGGTGCTCTTTGCCACGCCCATCGTCCCGGGGCCGCTGCCCCGACGTCCATACTGCACCCAAAGCCGGCACCATCGCCGGCGCCAACACCACCCGTAGCCACCTCCAACCATCGCTGGACCATCGAAAGAGAAAGTGGTCAGCCTAACAATCCGGAACTAGTACCACTGCACCACGCGGATGACACAAGCTCGGAGATGACAGCCCCGCCCAGCTCCATGCTAGCAGGAGCACCACCGAATTGGCAGTAGCACCAGTGTCGCCAAAACCGGTCGCCGCGATGCTCCATCGAGCCTCGCCTCCCTCATGAGCCAAAGGGCTCAGGTGCATGATACGTCTCAAACGTATCCATAATTTTTGATGCTCCATGCTTGTTTTTACACCATTTGCTTAGTGTTTCGTTACACTTCGTGACATTTTTATGCATTTTCCGGAACTAACCTATTAACGAGATGCCACAGTGCTAGTTCCATGTTTTCTACTGTTTTTGTGTTTCAGAAAAGTTACACAGGAAATATTCTCGGAATTGGACGAAACAAAAGCCGAACATCCAGAAATTTACCGAAGCTTCCAGAGAACCGAAGAGGAGATAGAACGGAGCCAAAGGGTGGCCTCACCACCAGGGGGCATGGCCCAGCCCTTGGATGCGCCGCCCTATGGTGAGGGCCACCTGGCCCACTTCTGACGCTGCCCCTTCGCCTATAAAGACCCCCCTATGGGAAAAACCTAAACACCCGATCACTTTTCCAGAATACATCGCGATCCACCGCCGTCATCGACCCGAGATCGGGAGGGTCCAGAAGCTCTTCCCCGCACCCTACCGGAGAGGGGAATCGCCACAGGAGGTCTTCTTCATCGCCATGCTTGCCTCTGGCGTGATGCGTGAGTAGTCTACCTTGGACTATGGGTCCATAGCAGTAGCTAGTTGGTTGTCTTCTCCACCATGTGCTTCATGTTTAGATCTCGTGAGCTGCTTTACATGATCGAGATCACCGTTGTGTAATTCTACATGTTGTGTTTGTTGGGATCCAATGAATATTGGTGTTATGATTGAGTTGATATGCTGAATATTATCTTATGTTATCTCTATGTTGTTTATGATCTTGCATGCTCTCCGCTGTTAGCAGCTATCTTGGCCGAGTAGATACTAGTGACTCCAAGAGGGGGTATTTATGCTCGATAGTTGGGTTCATGCCTCTATTTAATCTGGGGGAGTGACAGAAACCTCTAAGGTTGTAGATGTGTTGTTGCCACTAGGGAGAAAACAACATTCATGTGTCCAAGGGCATATACTTTGTTTATATTACACACTTTGCTTAATGCAGTTATCTGTTGTTCGCAACTTAATACTTGTGGAGTTCTCGGATTGATTCGCCTCAAGTGGATTATTAGTCATAGATGCAGTTGGATGGCGGTCTATGTATCTTGTTGTAATGCCCAGAGTAAATCTCATAGTAATCCTCTCGACATATGCACGTTATCTTTATTCTATCAATTGCACAACTGTAATTTGTTTACCCAGCATGTGTTATTTTATCTTATGGAGAGACACCACTAGTGAACTGTGGACCCCGGTCCTATTTCCTTTATATTGCTATCACATATTTACTTTACTCACATTGTTTACTTTCTCGCATATTACTATTGCTTTCCACTTGATACGCTCATACACTTTGTTTCAAGCAAACCGGTGAGATTGACAACCTCATCGTAAGTTGGGAGCAAAGTATTTGGTTATATTGTGTGCAGGTTCCATGTTGCTACTAGTTGAAGACGCACTAACAAGAATCGTAAACGGTGCCCTTATTGGAAGTCACTAGGTTAGCAAGCATCACCTTCTGGAGTTTGGTTTTTTCCTGGATTCGACATACCTTGGTTTCTTACTGAGGGAAAATTTGATGCTGTACTCATCAAACCTTCCTCTTGGGGTTCCCAACTGGACGGTGATTTACCTATCACACACCGCCACAGCAAAAAAAATTGGCGCCGTTGCCGGGGAAAAAGAAGACTTCTGCAAGGGGAGTTTCGCACGCACATCCTTTACTTTGTTTATCGTTTTGCTTTACTTTATTTTTACTTGCATCATTTTATCAAAAATACAAAAAAATTAGTTTCCTTTATAGTTGTTTTTACTTGTCTGCTTTTAGCTTTGCTAGAATGGCTACTCCTGAGAACACCAAGTTGTGTGATTTTATTAGCACTAATAATAGTGATTTTATCTGCACTCCTATTGCGCCACCTGCTCCTACTGCAAATTTGTATGAGATTAAGCCTGCTTTGTTGAACCTTGTTATGAAAGAGCAATATTCTGGTGCTAGTACTGATGATGCTGCAGCTCATCTCAACAATTTTGTTGAGCTATGTGAGATGCAGAAATATAAGGATGTAGAAAGTGATATTATTAAGCTTAAGTTGTTTCCTTTTTCTTTGAGAGGAAAAGCTAAGGATTGGTTGCTATCTTTGCCTAAAAATAGTATTGATTCATGGGCTAAGTGTAAGGATGCTTTTATTGGAAGATACTATCCTCCTGCTAAGATTATAGCTTTGCGTAGCAATATTATGAAGTTTAGCCAGTTTGATAATGAACATGTTGCTCAGGCTTGGGAAAGAATGAAATCTATGATAAAGAATTGCCCCACTCATGGACTGACTACTTGGATGATTGTCCAAACTTTCTATGCAGGACTGCATTTTTCTTCAAGGAACCTATTGGATTCAGCTGCTGGAGGCACTTTTATGTCCCTTACCTTGGGCGCCACAATAAAGCTTCTCGATAATATGATGGCAAATTATTCTAAATGGCACAGCGAGAGAGCTCCACAAGGTAAGAAAGTAAATTCTGTTGAGGAAATCTCTTCCTTGAGTGATAAGATTGATGCTATCATGCTTATGCTTTCTAATGATAGGACTCATGTTGATCCTAATAATGTTTCTTTAGCCTCTTTGGTTGCTCAAGAAGAGCATGTTGATGTAAACTTCATTAGAAATAATAATTTAAACAACAATGCTTATAGGAACAATTTTGCTAGTATACCAATGGTAATGGTTATGGTAACTCTTATGGTAATTCCTCCAACAACACTAGGGCCATGCCCTCCGAGCTTGAGGTAATGCTCAAGGACTTCATCGGTAAGCAAAATGCTTTTAACAAGTCTGTTGAGGAAAAGTTAGGCAAAATTGATATTCTTGCATCTAAAGTTGATAGCCTTGCTCATGATGTTGAACTTCTGAAATTAAAAGTGTTGCCTAATGATGTGAACAATCCTTTTGCCACTGCTAATGCTATCCAAGTTAGAATTGATGAAAATGTTAGGATGCTAGCAGAATTGCATGCCAGGTGGGAAAGAGAAGATGAGATGGCTAGAAAGATGAAGGTATGTACAATTACTACCTCTAATGATGTTGCTCCTAATACTAGCAATCCTCTTACTTTGATTGGTGTGGAGAAAACTCCCACTCCTAGTGTTAAAAATCCTAAAACTGCCAAAACTTTTTCTCAAAAGAGTGCTCAAATTTTTTGGAGTGTAGGAGATGATAGCTCTATTTCCTTTTATGATTTTGATGTTGATGGCTGCAATATATCTGAAGTTATTTTGTTCTTACAAAAGCTTGCTTTGACTCCCAATGCTAGTTCTTTAAATGTTGCTTTTACTAAGCATATTACCAATGCTCTCATGAAAATTAGGGATGCAAAGTTGAAGCAAAAAGCTTCTATTCCCAAGAAATTAGAAGATGGTTGGGAACCCATCATTGATATGCATGTTAATGGTTTTGATTGTCATGCTTTATGTGATCTAGGTGCTAGTATTTCTATTATGCCTAGAAAGATTTATGACATGCTTGATTTACCACCTCTTGAAAAGTGCTATTATGATGTTCCTATTGCTGATGTTGCTAAGAAGAAACCCTTGGGAAGGATTAATGATGTTCTTATTATGGTTAACAATAACCTTGTTCCCGTTGACTTTCTTGTCATGGATGTTGAATGCAATGCTTCATGTCCTATTATTTTGGGAAGACCTTTTCTTCAAACTGTAGGTGCCATCATTGATATGAGGGAAGGCACCATCAAATATCAATTCCCACTCAACAAAGGTATGGAACACTTCCCTAGAAAAAGGAAGAAATTACTTTTTGACTCTATTCTTAGAGTAAATTATGAGCTTGATGCTTCATCACTTGATATTACTTGATTCACACTTTCTGCGCCTAGCTCAAAGGCGTTAAAGAAAAGCACTCTTGGGAGATAATCCAATGTTTACTTTCAGTTTTTTTTCTTTTATTTGAGTCTTGGAAGTTATTACTACTGTAATGACCTCTTCTTATCCTTTTTATTTCGTTGTTGTGCCAAGAGAAGCCTCTAATTTGAGTGAGGTAAGATTTGGGGATGTTGCTGTCCTGAAACAGATTTTGGTGCTGAACCGTAAAAATTCGTGAAAATTCTCAGTATATCTTTTGGACCTGCGATTTATTGTGCATATGCCCCAGGTTATATCAAAACTTTCATTAGTTATACACTTTTTGATTTGAGCAACAAAAAACCCTCTAAAAATTCGACCTTTGTCAGCTTTTCTGTTTTGACAGATTTCTGCCAATATTTGTGTTTGCCGCTCGATCGCTTTCTTTTTCAGTTCTTTTGATCACGGAACTTTTGGGGAAGTTGCTGCAGTAGTATATACTTTATATGTGGTGGTTTTGAGTTGAAACCTGAAGCAAAAAAGGGTTGATTCAATGTTATACTTACATTAATATTGCTAATAGAATTGTGTTTAGTTTTGTATGAAGCACGTTTTCAAGTGTAGGGATTGGAGGATGATGAGATGAGTTGAAGAATGGACAAAAGTTCAAGCTTGGGGATGCCCATGTCACCCTAAGAAATATCCAAGAAGTACAAGCGTCAAAGCTTGGGTATGCCCCCGAGGCACCCCTTCTTCATCGGCAAAAATCAGGTCACCTTTCAACACACTATATTTTTATTGCTTCATGCATTATGCATTTTTCTTGGAGCGTCAGTTGTTTTTAGTTTTCAGTTTTGTTTAGTTTTGTATGCTGCAATAAATGGTTGGACCCCAACAAATTCTTTTTGGAGAAGTTGCCTTGCTTTTCATTTGCCAAGAACACTCCGTTTCTCACTCTTATCGTTTCAATGACTGTTCTCTTTTTCTAAAACTGCATTTAGCTTTCATTTTTCGCCTTGATTTGTGTTCAGATCTTGTTATATCTTTGCATCAAGGTGTATTTTGACCTCTGGTCCATGTTGGTTTTCATCAAAAGAGTTGTTTCAAAAAAGTTCGAATGGTGTTGGAAAAGAGAAAAAGCTTTATGCAAAAAAGTGATACAAAAAGGAGCTTGTGTAGACTGTGGCCTAGGCTTTTGTATGTCGTGCTTGATGTCGTTTTGATAGTATGCTTAGTGGTTTTGCTGTAGCATGACTTGTCTCAAATGACTGAGATTGCTTAATGAGCCTTTAAAAAAATCATGCGTTGTTTTAGTTATTTGGAAGCATTATTTTGGTTTTCTCCTTTGATGCTTTATTTGGGTTGACTTGGCGCATGCTCACACATGTTTGACTCATACAAAGTCGCCATAAGCCTCTATGATCATTTAGTTTTTGACTTTTGATGCCATCATATGCTTCTTTTAATGTCGCTTTGTCGCTTTGCATGATTATGGCCGTTATTGCTCTCTTAGTTGGTCGCTCCCAGTCTTTTGCTAGCCCTCATTTTGTACTGAGTATGAGCTCTACTCGTGCATCCAACTCCTAAAAACCAAGTTTTCCATTGTGTCCACCATACATACCTATTAGCAATTTGCTATTCCAAAGTACATTTGACTTGCTTTTATCTATCCTTCAAATTAAACTCTTTTGGTGTTATGCAAAAATTGGTTAGTAAAGCTCTCACTAGCCTGATGGCACACTTTACTTTATTCGTTTTAAAATTTGACATTGTGGCTCTCTTATGTTGAGTTGTTATGCTTGCAAATTGTAAGTTGGAAATTAGCCCAGCCATGCTGTCATGGGGCAAGCTTTCAACATTGCACTTTCTTTCATTTTAGTTGATATCATGATCTTTTGTTTATGGATACTCGCGATGTGAAATAAGTTGGGAATCTTGCGGGATCATGGAGTTTGTATATGTGTTAGAGAAACACCTGGGCCGCTAATCTAAGCCATGCATAATTCATGGTGGAAATTTATAGCATGCCCATAGTGAACATTTGACGACGCATCTCACAATAAAAAGCTATACCAATGATAAATAAAAGAGATGCTGAGGTGTTCATTGTCTGTTTGTCCTGTCATTTTGATGTGGGCTTGTTCCATGTCATCGGGCATGGAGGTACCCCGTTGGCGGTTCTCGATGATACATGTATACTTACAATGACAAGAGCTTGCTTGGGACTCTAAATCGAGTACCATGAGGTTTGGGTATTCGTACTTCACGAGACATGAGGTTTTCAACTTATGATTTGTCAAGCATATGCAGCATAATTGTATTCGCATTAACTTTAACCATTCAAGATGCCTATGATGGGGGCAATGAGAGCTCAAAGCTAGTAAGTACCATAATTTTTGAAGGTTTATAGAACTTGCAATCACTGCTTCCCTCTGTGAAGGGCCCTTTCTTTTACTTTTATGTTGAGTGATACGTCTCCAACGTATCTATAATTTTTGATGCTCCATGCTTGTTTTTACATCATTTTCCTACTGTTTCGTTACACTTCGTGGCACTTTTATGCATTTTCCGGAACTAACCTATTAACAAGTCGCACAGTGCTAGTTCCCTATTTTCTGCTATTTTTGTGTTTCAGAAGTGATACACAGGAAATATTCTCAGAATTGGACGAAACAAGTTCCTAAAGTCTTATTTTTCCCGGAAGCTTCCAGAGATCCGAAGAGGAGTTGGAGGGGGGCCACGAGGGCCCCACACACCAGGGCGGCGCGGCCCAGCCCCTGGCAGCACCCCCTATGTGTGAGGTCACCTCGGGCCACCTCTGATGATGCCCCTTCGCCTATAAAGACCCCCCGATGGAAAAAACCTAAGTCCCCGATCAATTTTCCAGAACACATCGCGATCCGCCGCCGCTATTGACCCGAAGATCGGGAGGGTCCAGAAGCTCTTCCCGGCACCCTGCCGGAGAGGGGAATCACCACCGGAGGTCTTCTTCATCGCCATGCTTGCCTCCGGAGCGATGAGTGAGTAGTCTACCTTGGACTATGGGTCCATAGCAGTAGTTAGATGGTTGTCTCCTCCACCATGTGCTTGACGTTTAGATCTCATGAGCTGCCCTACATGATTGAGATCACCGTTATGTAATTCTACATGTTTGGTTTGTTGGGATCCGATGAATATTGGTGTTATGATTGAGTTGCTATACTGAAATATATCTTTTGTTATCTCTATGTTGTTTATGATCTTGCATGCTCTCCGTTGTTAGTAGCTATCTTGGCCGAGTAGTTGCTAGTGACTCCAAGAGGGGGTATTTATGCTCGATAGTGGGTTCATGCCTCTATTTAACCTGGGGGAGTGACAGAAACCTCTAAGGTTGTAGATGTGCTGTTGCTACTAGGGAGAAAACAATATTCATATGCTCGAGGGCATATGCTTTGTTTACGTTACACACTTTGCTTAAAGCAATTATCTATTGTTCGCAACTTAATACTCATGGGGTATTCGGATGATATCCCCGTGAGTGGATTATTAGTCATAGATGCAGTTGGATGATGGTCTATGTATTTTGTTGTAATGCCCAGAGTAAATCGCATAGTGATCTTCTTGACATATCACGTTTATCTATATTCTATCAATTGCCCAACTGTAATTTGTTTACCCAGCATGTGTTATTTATCTTACGGAGAGACACCACTAGTGAACTGTGGACCCCAGTCCTATTTCCATCATATTGCTATCACCTATTTACTTTACTCGCATACTATTATCACTTTCCACTCGATACGCTCATACCCTTTGTTTCAAGCAAACCGGTAAGATTGACAACCTCATCGCAAGTTGAGAACAAAGTATTTGGTTGTGTTGTGTGCAGGTTCCGCGTTGCAACTAGCAAGCAAAGCTTGGACGAGGCGCCATATATAAATTGTCCGAAGCTGTCGCAAGTTAGCAAGCATCACCTTTAGTCGTATTGTCCGCTCTTCTCCTGATCGACAAACCTTGGTTTCTTAACTAAGGGAAAACTAGCTGCTGTATTCATCACACCTTCCTCTTGGGGTTCCCAACGGGCTGGTCATTTACCACGCATCAAGCTCTTTTTCTGGCGCCGTTGCCAGGGAAGAAGTGGAAGACCTCTGCAAGGGGAGTTTTTTCGCACACACATCCTTTACTTTGTTTTAAGTTTTGCTTTACTTTATTTTTACTTGCATCGTTATATATCAAAAACCCAAAAAAAATTAGAATCCTTGATAGTTGCTTTTATTTTCTTGCTCTTAGTCTTTGCTAAATGAGTAATCCTGAAGTAGAAGTTCGTAGTTTCAAGCAACAAGGGGGAGAAAGTTTAAAAGATGCTTGGTATCGTATTAACAATGCTCATCATAGGTGTACCAAAAAGCACTCTACCACGATCCTCCTTAGAAATTTTTATATTGGTATATCTAGTTGGAATAGGTATGTTCTTGATACTCTTACAGGAGGTAATTTTCTGGGTACTCCCGCTAGAGAAGCATGCACTATAATTGAAAGTTTAGTGGGAATACCACCTATTCATGTTGCTAAAACCGAGACCACCTTGGAGGAGGTGGTAGAAAAGCTCAGCTCTTTAGAGAAAAGTTTGCCAAGTATCCTAGAAAATGCTAGCCGAGTTAATGAATTAATAGAAAATATTGGTAAGAGAATCACCATTTTAGAGGCTAGCACTACTCTTGATAATCAAAACTTAAGGATTGGTACACTAAAGGAGTCTATGGAAACTCTTAGTTTAATCTTCTCTTCTCTTAAATTTAAGAAAGAGAAAGTGTCTGTTGGAAAAGAGCAAAAATTTATGTATGTTTCCAAGGTTTCTGCGCTTAAACCTCAACATGTTCTTAAAATTGGTAAGACTTTTAGTTCCACTAAGAGTGACTTGCAGGTTGAATCATCTTCGGGAACTTCCAAGGAGCCTACTGAGGTAATTGATGCTTCATCACTTGATGTTACTTGATTCGCAATTTTCTGCGCCTAGCTCAAAGGCGTTAAAGAAAAGCACTCTTGGGAGATAACCCAATGTTTTATTTTTAGTAATTTTTCTTTTATTTGAGTCTTGGAAGTCATTACTACTGTAATGACCTCTCCTTATATTTTTATTTTATTGTTGTGCCAAGAGAAGCCTCTAATTCGAGTGAGGTAAAGATTTGGGGATGTTGCTGTCCTAAAACAGTTTTCGGTGCTGCACCGTAAAAATTCGTAAAAATTCTCTGTATATCTTTTGGACCTGAAATTTCTTATGCATATGCCCCAGGTTATATCCAAACTTTCGTTAGTTAAACACTTTTTGATTTGAGCAACAGAAAACCCCTCAAAAATTCAACCTTTGTCAGCTATTCTGTTTTGACAGATTTCTGCCACTATTCGTTTTTGCCGCTTTATCGCTTTCTTTTTGAGTTCTTTTGATCATGGAACTTTTGGGGAAGTTGCTACAGTAGTATACACTTTATATGTGGTGGTTTTGGGTTGAAACCTAAAGCAAAATAGGTTGATTATATGTTATGTTACACTAATGTTGCTAATAGATTTGTGTTTAGTTTTGTATGAAGGAAGTTTTCAAGTGTAGGGATTGGAGAATGATGAGATGAGTTGAAGAATGGACAAGAGCTCAAGCTTGGGGATGCCCATGCATTACCCCAAGAAATATCCAAGAAGTACAAGCGTCAAAGCTTGGGGTTGCCCCCGAGGCACCCCTTCTTCATCGGCAAAAATCAGGTCACCTTTCAATACACTATATTTTTATTGCTTCATGCACTATGTGTTTTTCTTAGAGCGTCAGTTGTTTTAGTTTTCTTAGTTAGTTTAGTTTTGTTTTCTGTAATAAATGGTTGGACCCCAACAAATTTCTTTTGGATAAGTTGCCTTGGTTTTCATTTGCTAAGAACGCTCTAGTTTTCACTCTTATAAAAAACCGAGTGTTCTTCTTTTTCCGCTACTACTTTTGGTTTTCGTTTTTGCCTTGATTTGCGTTCAGACCTTGTCATATCTTTTTATCAAGGTGTATTTTTTGCCTCTGATCTTTATTGGTTTTCATCAAGAGAGGTGTCTTATAAAAATTTCAAATGGTGTTGGAAAAGAGAAAAAGCTTTATGCAAAAAAGTGGTACAAGAAGGAGCTTGTGTAGACTGTGGCTTAGGCTTTTTCATGTCATGCTTGATGTCTTTTTGATAGTATGCCTAGTGTTTTTGCTGTAGCATGACTTGTCTCAAATAACTGAGATTGCTTAATGAGCCTTTGAAAAATCATGCATTGTTTTTATTGTATGGAAGCATTATTTTGGTTTTCTCCTTGATGCTTTATTTGGGTTGACTTGGCGCATGCTCACACATGTTAGACTCTTACAAAGTCGCCAATAGCCTTTATGATCATTTAGTTTTTGACTTTTGATGCCATCTTATGCTTCTTTTAATGTCGCTTTGTCGCTTTGCATGACTATGGCCATTATTGCTCTCTTAGTTGGTCGCTCCCAGTCTTTTGCTAGCCCTCACCTTGTACTGAGTATGAGCTCTACTCGTGCATCCAACTCCTAAAATCCAAAGTTTACCAAAGTGTCCACCATACATACCTACTAGCAATTTGCTATTTCAAGTAAATTTGACTTGCTTTTATCTTCTCTTCAAATTAAACTCTTACCCGTGTTATGCGAAAATTGGTCAGTAAAGCTCTCACGAACCGGAAGGCACACTTTACTTTTTCCTGTTCTTAAAAATTTGATATTGTGATCAGTAAAGCATGGAGCATCAAAAATTATAGATACGTTTGAGACGTATCAGCATCCCCAAGCTTAACTCCTGCTCGTCCTCGAGTAGGTAAGTGATAACAAAAGAAATAAATTTTGAGGTGACATGCACCTACACAATCTTGATCATATATGTAAGCATTGTGAGCTGGGATCATAAGAACTTAAACATGGGTATGAAAGATATAATCTTGACAATAAGAACTTAGCAACCATGTTTTAAACATGCAACTGAACACAAACAAAAGATCATGAAAATGAAACAATGAAAGTCAAACGTGTGTTCGAATCATAAGAAAAAACATACAAGTGGTTTTCAGCTTGTCCTTAAAAGAGAGCAAAACATAAATGCATAGGACACCTTCAAGTTTAAGAGGGCGACTAGATACAAATAATTTGAGAACAAGTGAAACCAACAATATGAATCAATCAATGAAAACTTTGGGACAATGCACATTATACTAAGAATGACAACTATGCTCTCTTAATGGTGCATAAAGATAGAAGGTGGTGACTCAACATAAAAGTAGAAGAAAGGCCCTTGGCAGAGGGAAGTAGTGATTAAACATGTGCTAAAGCTTTTCATTTGTAAAACAGAGAGAAAACTTGGGTTTTGAGAGGTGGTTGCTTTTGTCAACGACTGGCAATGGGGTTCTTATTATCTTTCATACAAAAATGAAGCAAGTTTTTGAGAGAGAGATTGGCACTTTTGTGCTCTTTTATAAAGCTTGGCACTCCTCCCCACCTTTTTTCCTTTCACAAACCATGGCTAACCGATTCCATCGGGTGCCCACCAACATTCACATTCCATGGAGGAGTGCCATTTTCTTTCCTTTTTTTCCTTTTTTTTCTTTTTGGAATAAGCAATATGGAAGATAGCAAATCCGACCACTACGTCCCCATGAGCTGAAAATAGTGTCACAAAATGAGAAGTATTTTGAAAATTTTTTTAAAGGTAGCACATGAAAATTTACTTGGAATGGCTTGCAAATACCATGCATAGGAGTTTATAGTGGACACAATGGCAAACTTGGTTTTTAGGAGTTGGATGCACGAGTAGAGCTCATACTCAGTACAAGGCGAGAGCTAGCAAAAGACTGGGAGCGACCAACTAAGAGAGCAATAACGGCCATAATCATGCAAAGCGACAAAGCAACATTAAAAGAAGCATAAGATGGCATCAAAAGTCAAAAAATAAATAATCATAGAGGCTATTGGCGACTTTGTAAGAGTCTAACATGTGTGAGCATGCGCCAAGTCAACCCAACTAAAGCATCAAGGAGAAAACCAAAATAATGCTTCCAAACGATAAAAATAACGCATGATTTTTTCAAAGGCTCATTAAGCAATCTCAGTTATTTGAGACAAGTCATGCTACAACAAAACCACTAAGCATACTATCAAAAAGACATCAAGCATGACATGCAAAAGCCTAGGCCGCAGTCTACACAAGCTCCTTCTTGTACCACTTGTTTGCATAAAGCATTTTCTATTTTCCAACACCATTAAAACCTTTTTTTGAAGAAACTCTTTTGAGGAAAACCAACATAGACCAGAGGTCCAAATACACCTTGATGCAAAGATAAAACAAGATCTGAACAAAAATCAAGGTGAAAAATGTAAGCTAAACGCAGTAGCAGAAAAAGAGAATACTCGTTGAACGATAAGAGTGAAAACTAGAGTGTTCTTGGCAAATGAAAAGCGAGTTCATCTTCTCCAAAAGAAATATGATGTGATCTAACCATTTATTGCAGCAAACAAAACAAAACTAACTAGGAAAGCTAAAACAACTGACGCTCCAAGAAAAACACATAGTGCATGAAGCAATAAAAATATAGTGTCTTGAAAGGTGACCTGATTTTTGCCGATGAAGAAGGGGTGCCTCGGGGGCATCCCCAAGCTTTGACGCTTGTACTTCTTGGATATTTCTTGGGGTGATGCATGGGCATCCCCAAGCTTGAGCTTTTGTCCATTCTTTAACTCATCTCATCATTCTCCAATCCTTACACTTGAAAACTTCCTTCATACAAAACTAAACACAATTATATTAGCAACATTAGTGTAAGCATAGTAATGAATCAACCCTTTTTGCTTCAGGTTTCAACACAAAACCACCACATATAAAGTATATACTACTGTAGCAACTTCCCCAAAAGTTCCGTGATCAAAAGAACTCAAAAAGAAAGCGATAAAGTGGCAAACACAAATATTGGCAGAAATCTGTCAAAACAGAACAGCTGACAAAGGTAGAATTTTTGAGGGGTTTTCTGTTGCTCAAATCAAAAAGTGTTCAACTAATGAAAGTTTGGATATAACCTAGGGCATATGCACAAGAAATCGCAGGTCCAAAAGATATACAGAGAATTTTCACGAATTTTTACAGTGCAGCACCGAAAACTATTTCAGGACATCAACATCCCCAAATCTTACCTCACTCAAATTAGAGGCTTCTCTTGGCACAACAATGAAATAAAAAGGATAAGGAGCGGTTATTACAGTAGTAATAACTTCCAAGACTCAAATAAAAGAAAAAGTACTGAAAATAAAACAATGGGTTATCTCTCAAGAGTGCTTTTCTTTAACGCCTTTGAGCTAGGCGCAGTAATTTGCAAAGATGCTCATGTGGGCGCCATATAAGAGCTTGAGGCAAAGGCGCCATATAGGAACTTAAAGCAATAGAGAGCATCAAAAAGCAAATGTGAAAGACATTTATATCTGAACCACCTCCTACGCATAGGAATCTTGTAAGAAAATAAATCAACGAGGCACATAGTAGCAAGCATGGATAGATAAAACAAGTGCCACTTCAAGATTTGCAACATAAAGAGGGGAAACTTAATATTGTTGAGATCCATCAAACCATGTTTCCCTCTCTCATAATAACTTTTAGTAGCATCATGAATAGAACTAACAATATAACTATCACATAAAGCATCCCTATCATGAGCCACATGCATAAAAGAATTAATACTCACCACAGGAACAATAGTAGTAGGAGCAGATTCAACAGAATAATTATTCTCATCACCATAATCATCAAAAACAGGAGGCATATTGTAATCATAACTAATTTTCTCCTCAAAAGTACATGAACTGAAAATATTATACCCATCATCATAACCATCATAAACTAGAGGTTTAGTATCATCACAAGCTAAAGAACAGCTATTTCGCAAAGCATATTCTTCAAACATATCATCATAAGAAGGAACATCACATATGGGAGATAAAATATTATCAGAACAAACCTTCTCCACTAAAGCTGGGGGACTAAAAATATCATACTTAACAAAACCAGCTTCCCCAAGCTTAGACTTTTCTACAGCATTAGCAATAACGGTGTTCAAAGCATTCATACTAATAACATTGCTATGCGAAATAAGCTACAAAGGTTTTTCAATTTTCTCTTCAAATCTAAAATCAGGAAAAAGACTAAAGAACTCTTTGTTTTCCATTAAGCCTAACTAGTGAAAATAAAAACAAGAAACAAAAAGATGTAATTGCAGAATCTAAAGGAAATAACTCTGAGTACTCACACAGGAGGATGCGAGTACCTTTTACCTTACCTCCCCGGCAACGGCGCCAGAAAAGAGCTTGATGTCTACACACGCTTCTGTTCTTGTAGACAGTGTTGGGCCTCCAAGTGCAGAGGTTTGTAGAACAGCAGCAAGTTTCCCTTAAGTGGATTACCCAAGGTTTATCGAACTCAGGGAGGAAGAGGTCAAAGCTATCCCTCTCAAGCAACCCTGCAATTATGATACAGAAAGTCTCTTGTGTCCCCAACACACCCAAAACACTTGTCAGATGTATAGGTGCACTAGTTCGGTGAAGAGATAGTGAAATACAAGTGGTATGGATGATTATAAGTAGTAAATGCAATCTGGAATAAAAATGGCAGCAAGCAAACATGTAACAAAACAGGAAGAAAATGGTGTGCAAAGCTTGGAAACAAGGCCTAGGGATCATACTTTCACTAGTGGACACACTCCCAACAAATATAACATGATTGAACAAATAAATAACTTCTCTTCACTATGGTACTCTGAATTACTCTCCTATTGAATAACACTAATCATTGCGTAGGGCTACGAAGCACTCCTTAAAGTTCATCAAGTACTTGACAAACACCACTCATAGAGTTATCCAAATCAAAGCACAACTCAAGATAGATATTATTGCAACTTAGACCAAGTACTAACACGGTGCACACACTGTCAACATTACACCATGAAAGGAGGAAAAGATCACTTCAATACTATCATAGAGGTAATTATTCTCATAATCCATAAAAGATCACAATCGTAGCCTAGATCAAGTACCACCATGATGCATGCACTGTCACCGTTACACCATGGCAGGAGGAATAGATTACTTTAATAACACCACTAGAGTACACATAATATATGAATAATAACATCTACTTGTTCAACATGATACAAAGCTCACAATCACATAAAGATCACATCATGGGAGAGAGAGGTGAACCACATAGCTACCGGTAGAGCGCTCAGCCCTGGGGATGAACTACTCCCTCCTCATCATAGGAGACAGCAAGGTTGATGGAGATGGCGGTGAGGTCGATGGAGACGGCGGAGATGGCGATGGAGACCGATGGAGATGGCTCCGGGGGCACTTCCCCATCCCGGCAGGGTGCCGGAACAGAGACTTCTGTCCCCCGAAATTCGTCGGTGGTGGCGGCGGAACTGCGAAACTCTTTCTGGAAAATTGTCGACTCCCTTAGGGTTTTCCGTCCCGAGGCTGTATATAGGCGAAGGGGCATCGTCAGGGAGCAGCCAGGGGCTCCTCACACCAGGGTGGCGCGACCAGGGCCTGGGCCGCGCCACCTATGTGTGAGGGCGGCCTCTGGCCCCCCTCCGGCTCTCTTTCGGTCTTCGGGAAGCTTCCGGGAAAAATAAGACTTCTGGCTTTTGTTTCGTCCAATTCCAAGAATATTTCCTGTGTAGCTTTTCTGAAACACAAAAACAGCAGAAAACAAGGAACTGGCACTGTGGCGACTTGTTAATAGGTTAGTTCCAGAAAATGCATAAAAGCGCCACGAAGTGTAACGAAACACAAGGCAAATGGTGTAAAAACAAGCATGGAGCATCAAAAATTATAGATACATTTGAGACCTATCATCTCCCACTTGCACTAGAGTCAATAATCTAGTTGATACTTGCGTATATAACACTTATGGCATTCACGTGTTATATGTACGCGTTGCATGTGGTAAACCTGATCTCCAGATCTGACACTTTCAGCTCTGTGTGTATTTGCATGTCTTTGCGTCTCTACGCATCACTCATTCTCAAATGAGATAGTTGGGTATAAATTTGGTCCTTATGTGAGACCTTAGTTCCTTTAGCTAAAATTATGTTGTCACTATTGTCACACAATAGATCTTTATAGTAATAGCTCGCTTGGAACTACACCTAGTTTGATAACAAACTTCTTGACACAAATGCCCTCCTTTGCCTACTTCTAAAGCAGCCATATACTCAACCTTTATTGTAGAATCCATCACAATGTCTTAACTTTGGAACTCATCCAAATCCATCATGGAACTTACTTCCATTACATTGTGCCACCTAACGTCTAGCTAAAATTGAGATAAACTTAATTTGTATCTTGTGATAAACTTAGTATCAATGTAACACTTTACAATGAACTATGTGTCACTTTGTCATACATAATATATATCCTTAGTCCTTCCAAAGCACATAAGGATATCCTTACTATTGTTCAGTGATCATCTTATGACTTTTATCACTCTGGTATATGCTCATAACATTTAGAGCATAGGACTGATGTCTACGCACTTCTATTCTTGTAGACACTTGTTGGGCCTCCAAGTGCAGAGGTTTGTAGAACAGCAGCAAGTTTCCCTTAAGTGGATCACCCAAGGTTTATCGAACTCAGGGAGGTTAGAGGTCAAAGCTATCCCTCTCAAGCAACCCTGCAATTACGATACAGAAAGTCTCTTGTGTCCCCAACACACCCAATACACTTGTCAGATGTATAGGTGCACTAGTTCGGCGAAGAGATAGTAAAATACAAGCGGTAGTGATGATTATAAGTAGTAACTGTGATATGAAATAAATATCGCTGCGAGCAAACAAGTAACAAAATAGCAAGTAAACGGTGTGCAATGCTTGGAAACAAGGCCTAGGGATCATACTTTCACTAGTGGACACACTCCCAACAATATAACATGATTGAACAAATAAACAACTTCTCTCCACTATGGTACTCTGAATTACTCTCCTATTGAATAACACTAATCATTGTGTAGTGGCTACGAAAGCACCCCTTAAAGTTCATCAAGTACTTGACAAACACCACTCATAGAGACATCCAAATCAGATCACAACTCAAGATAGAAATCATTGCAACTTAGACCAAGTACTAACACGGTGCACACACTGTCAACATTACACCATGAAAGGAGGAATAGATCACTCAATACTATCATAGTAATAATTACTCTCATAATCCACAAGAGATCATGGTCATAGCCTAAACCAAGTACCACGACGATGCACGCACTGTCACCGTTACACCATGGCAGGAGGAATAGATTACTTTAATAACATCACTAGAGTACACTATAATAATTAAGCATAGGAGTAGCATAATATCTGAATAATAACATCTACTTGTTCAACATGATACAAAGCTCACGATCACATAAAGATCACATCATGGGAGAGAGAGGTGAACCACATAGCTACCAGTAGAGCCCTCAGCCCCGGGGATGAACTACTCCCTCCTCATCATAGGAGACAGCAAGGTTGATGGAGATGTCGGTGAGGTCGATGGAGACGGCGAAGACGGTGATGGAGACCGATGGAGATGGCTCCGGGGGCACTTCCCCGTCCCGACAGGGTGCCGGAACAGAGACTTCTGTCCCCCGAAATTTGTCGGTGGCGGCGGCGGAACTGCGGAACTCTTTCTAGAAATTTGCCGACTCCCCTAGGGTTTTCTGTCCCGAGGCTTTATATAGGCGAAGGGGCGTCGCGAGAGGGCAGCCAGGGGCTCCTCACACATGGGTGGCGCGGCCAGGGCCTGGGCCACGCCACCCTAGTGTGAGGGCAGGCCCTGGCCCCTCTCCGGCTCTCTTTCGGATGTCTGGATGCTCCCGGGTAAAATAACACTTCAGGAACTTGTTTCGTCCAATTCCGAGAATATTTCCCGTGTATCACTCTGAAACACAAAAACAGCAGAAAACAGGGAACTGGCACTGTGGCAACTCGTTAATAGGTTAGTTCCGGAAAATGCATAAAAGTGCCACTAAGTGTAACGAAACAATAGGCAAATGGTGTAAAAACAAGCATGGAGCATCAAAAATTATAGATACGTTTGAGACGTATCAGCATCCCCAAGCTTAACTCCTGCTCGTCCTTAAGTAGGTAAGTGATAACAAAAGAATAATTTTTGAGGTGACATGCACCTTCACAATCTTGATCATAAATGTAAGCATTGTGAGCTAGGATAAGAAGAACTTAAAACATGGGCATGAAAGACATAATCTTGATAATAGAAACTTAGCAACCATGTTATAACATGAAAAGGAACACAAACAAAAGATCATGAAAATGAAACAATGAAAGTCAAACGTGTGTTCAAATCATATGGAAAACATACAAATGGTTTTCAGCTTGTCCTTCATGGAGAGCAAAACATAAATGCATAGGACACCTTCAAGTTTAAGAGGGCGACTAGATACAAATAATTTAAGAACAAGTGAAACCATGATCATGAATCAATCAATAAAAACTTTGGGACAATGCACATTATACTCAGAATGACAACTATGCTCTCTTAATGGTGCATAAAGGTAAAATGTGGTGACTCAACATAAAAGTAAAAGAAAGGCCCTTCGCAGAGGGAAGCAGTGATTAAACATGTGCTAGAGCTTTTCATTTGTAAAATAGAGAGATAAAAATTGGTTTTGAGAGGTGGTTGTCTTTGTCAACGACTGGCAATGGGGTTCTTACTATCTTCCATACAAAAATAAATCAAGTTTTTGAGAGAGAGATTGGCACTTTTGTGCTCTTTTTATAAAGCTTGGCACTCCTCCCCACCTTTTTTCCTTTCACAAACCATGGCTAACCGATTCCATCGGGTGCCCACCAACATTCACATTCCATGGAGGAGTGCCTTTTTTTCTTTCTTTTTTTTCTTTTTTTCTTTTTGGAATAAGACAATATGGAAGATAGCAAATCCGACCACTACGTCCCCATGAGCTGAAAACAGTGTCACAAAACGAGAAGTATTTTGAAGGTTTTTTCAAAGGTAGCACATGAAAATTTACTTTGGAATGGCTTACAAATACCATGCATAGGAATTTATAGTGGACACAATGGCAAACTTGGTTTTTGGGAGTTGGATGCACGAGTAGAGCTCATACTCAGTACAAGGCGAGGGCTAGCAAAAGACTGGGAGCGACCAACTAAGAGAGCAGTAACGGCCATAATCATGCAAAGCGACAAAGCGACATTAAAAGAAGCATAAGATGGCATCAAAAGTCAAAAACTAAATGATCATAGAGGCTATTGGCGACTTATTTTGTAGTCAACATGGTGTAAGCATGTGCCAAGTCAACCCAAATAAAGCATCAAAGGAGAAAACCAAATAAATGCTTCCATATAATAAAAACAACGCATGATTTTTTTCAAAGGCTCATTAAGCAATCTCAGTCATTTGAGACAAGTCATGCTACAGCAAAACCACTAAGCATACTATCAAAAAGACATCAAGCATGACATGCAAAAGCCTAAGCCGCAGTCTACACAAGCTCCTTCTTGTACCACTTTTTTGCATAAAGCTTTTTCTCTTTTCCAACACCATTTGAAATTTTTATGAACACCTCTTTTGATGAAAACCAATAAATATCAGAGGCAAAAACACACCTTGATGAAAAGATATGACAAGGTCTGAACGCAAATCAAGGCGAAAACGAAAACCAAAAGCAGTAGTAGAAAAAGAAGAACACTCGATGAACGATAAGAGTGAAAACAGAGTGTTCTTGGCAAATGAAAAGCGAAGTATGTCTCCCTCCAAACCAACATGATGTGATCAAACCATTTATTGCAGCAAACTAAACTAAACTAATACTGAAAACAAAAACAACTGACGCTCTAAGAAAAACACATAGTGCATGAAGCAATAAAAATATAGTGTCTTGAAAGGTGACCTGATTTTTGCCGATGAAGAAGTGGTGCCTCAGGGGCATCCCCAAGCTTTGACGCTTGTACTTCTTGGATATTTCTTGGGGTGGTGCATGGGCATCCCCAAGCTTGAGCTTTTTTCCATTCTTCAACTCATCTCATCATTCTCCAATCCCTACACTTGAAAACTTCCTTCATACAAAACTAAACACAATTCTATTAGCAACATTAGTGTAAGCATACTAATGAATCAACCCTCTTTTTGCTTCAGGTTTCAACCCAAAACCACCACATATTAAGCATATACTACTGTAACAACTTCCCCAAAAGTTCCGTGATAAAAAGAACTCAAAAGAAAGCGATAAAGCGGCAAACACAAATATTGGCAGAATTCTGTCAAAACAGAATAGCTGACAAAGGTCGAATTTTTAGAGGGTTTTCTGTTGCTCAAATCAAAAAGTGTTCAACTAACAAAAGTTTGGATATAACCTGGGGCATATGCACAAGAAATCGCAGGTCCAAAAGATAAACAAAGAATTTTCACGAATTTTTACGGTGCAGCACCGAAAACAGTTTCAGGACAGCAACATCCCCAAATCTTTACCTCACTCAAATTAGAGGCTTCTCTTGGCACAAAAACGAAATAAACAAGATAAGGAGCGGTCATTACAGTAGTAATGACTTCCAAGACTCAAATAAAAGAAAAATTACTGAAAAGAAAACATTGGGTTATCTCCCAAGAGTGCTTTTCTTTAACGCCTTTGAGCTAGGCGCAGTAATTTGCAAAGATGCTCATGTGGGCGCCATATAAGAGCTTGAGGCAAAGGCGTCATATAGAAACTTAAAGCAATAGAGAGCATCAAAAAGCAAATATGGAACACATTTAAATCTAAACCACTTCCTATGAAAAATAGTCTTGTAAAGAGACAAGTCATAAAAGTGCAAAGCAAAAAGCATAGGAAGGCAAAACAAGTACAACTTCAAGAATTGCAACATAAAGAGGGGAAACTCAATATTGTTGAGGTCCATCAAACCATGTTTCCCTCTCTCATAATAACTTTCAGTAGCATCATGAATAGAACTAACAATATAACTATCACATAAAGCATCTCTATCATGAGCCACATGCATAAAAGAATTAATACTCACCACAGGAACAATAGTAGTAGGAGCAAATTTAATAGAATAATTATTCTCATCACCATAATCATCATAAATAGGAGGCATATTGTAATCATAACTAATTTTATCCTCAATAGTAGGTGAACTGAAAATATTATACTCATCATCATAGCCATCATAAACTAGAGGTTTAGTATCATCACAAGCTAGAGAGCAACTATTTCGCAAAGCATATTCTTCAAACATATCGTCATAAGAAGGAACATCACATATGGGAGATAAAATATCATCAGAGCAAATTTTCTCCACTAAAGCTGGGGAACTAAAAATATCATACTTAACAAAACCAGCTTCCCCAAGCTTAGACTTTTCTATAGCATTAGCAACAACGGTGTTCAAAGCATTCATACTAACAACACAATTAGCATGCAAATTAAGCTCCAAAGGTTTTTCAATTTTCTCTTCAAACACTTCATATCTAAACTCAGGAAAAAGACTAAAGAACTCATTGTTTTCCATTAAGCCTAACTAGTGAAAATAAAAACAAGAAACAAAAAGATGTAATTGCAGAATCTAAAGGAAATAACTCCGAGCACTCACACAGGAGGATGCGAGTACCTTTTACCTTACCTCCCCGGCAACGGCACCAGAAAAGAGCTTGATGTCTACGCACTTCTATTCTTGTAGACACTTGTTGGGCCTCCAAGTGCAGAGGTTTGTAGAACAGCAGCAAGTTTCCCTTAAGTGGATCACCCAAGGTTTATCGAACTCAGGGAGGTTAGAGGTCAAAGCTATCCCTCTCAAGCAACCCTGCAATTACGATACAGAAAGTCTCTTGTGTCCCCAACACACCCAATACACTTGTCAGATGTATAGGTGCACTAGTTCGGCGAAGAGATAGTAAAATACAAGCGGTAGTGATGATTATAAGTAGTAACTGTGATATGAAATAAATATCGCTGCGAGCAAACAAGTAACAAAATAGCAAGTAAACGGTGTGCAATGCTTGGAAACAAGGCCTAGGGATCATACTTTCACTAGTGGACACACTCCCAACAATATAACATGATTGAACAAATAAACAACTTCTCTCCACTATGGTACTCTGAATTACTCTCCTATTGAATAACACTAATCATTGTGTAGTGGCTACGAAAGCACCCCTTAAAGTTCATCAAGTACTTGACAAACACCACTCATAGAGACATCCAAATCAGATCACAACTCAAGATAGAAATCATTGCAACTTAGACCAAGTACTAACACGGTGCACACACTGTCAACATTACACCATGAAAGGAGGAATAGATCACTCAATACTATCATAGTAATAATTACTCTCATAATCCACAAGAGATCACGATCATAGCCTAAACCAAGTACCACCATGATGCATGCACTGTCACCGTTACACCATGGCAGGAGGAATAGATTACTTTAATAACATCACTAGAGTACACTATAATAATTAAGCATAGGAGTAGCATAATATCTGAATAATAACATCTACTTGTCCAACATGATACAAATCTCACGATCACATAAAGATCACATCATGGGAGAGAGAGGTGAACCACATAGCTACCGGTAGAGCCCTCAGCCCCGGGGATGAACTACTCCCTCCTCATCATAGGAGATAGCAAGGTTGATGGAGATGTCGGTGAGGTCGATGGAGACGGTGAAGACGGTGATGGAGACCGATGGAGATGGCTCCGGGGGCACTTCCTCGTCCCGGCAGGGTGCCGGAACAGAGACTTCTGTCCCCCGAAATTTATCGGTGGCGGCGGCGGAACTGCGGAACTCTTTCTGGAAATTTGCCGACTCCCCTAGGGTTTTCCGTCCCGAGGCTTTATATAGGCGAAGGGGCGTCGCGAGAGGGCAGCCAGGGGCTCCTCACACATGGGTGGCGCGGCCAGGGCCTGGGCCGCGCCACCCTAGTGTGAGGGCAGGCCCTGGCCCCTCTCCGGCTCTCTTTCGGATGTCTGGATGCTCCCGGGTAAAATAAGACTTCAGGAACTTGTTTCGTCCAATTCCGAGAATATTTCCTGTGTATCACTCTGAAACACAAAAACAGCAGAAAACAGGGAACTGGCACTGTGGCAACTCGTTAATAGGTTAGTTCCGGAAAATGCATTAAAGTGCCACTAAGTGTAACGAAACAATAGGGAAATGGTGTAAAAACAAGCATGGAGCATCAAAAATTATAGATACGTTTGAGACGTATCAAGGACATGTCTGGATATGTACATATCATGGTATACATGATCGATCAAATCATTCATGTGGCTTCACTCATCAAGTGTCAAAAACACCTGAATCTTGTTTCAACTTCTTCCATGCGACAAGAACTTTTCTCATCATTTCCATATTGAACTTTATTCAATATTTCATCTATGTACTTTGGCATAACCATATTGGCACCTCGATCTATCTACATAGACATTCAGACCCAATATTTTGGTTTTGCCTAAGTCTTTCATTGAAATCTAATTTTAATGAAAATCTTAACCTATGTCAATAAAAGATACATCATTTCCAATTAACAATATGTCTTCTACATAATATACTGAAAATATGTCTCAACGCTCCCACTTAATTTCTTTCAAATGCAAGCATATTCATCGTATATGATGAAACTAAACCTTTTAATTATTTCATCACGATGAATATTCCAACTCCGCGATGCTTACTTCAACCATTGAAGTTTGCATGCCTTTTAGCATCCTTTGAATTTACAAAACCAATTGGACCATGTCATGTACATGTCCTAGGTAACCATTCTATTAGAAGAATATTGTCTTGTTTGTTCAACTAACATATACCAAACTTGGCATATATAGTGGTTGCTACAGTAATCCGTCCAGACAAAATATCGCTATGAAAGATCAAATCTTGTCACAGTCAATTCCTTGAACACAATCGTAAACTCTTTTAACGATGTGTTGACTATTTCATAGATGTTAAACATCCATGTCTGTCTTTATAGATCCTAACATGTTCATTAGGCTTCATGCCTTTTGAGGGTCTTCCAAGTTCAAAAGCTTGGTTTCTCGTGTATAGAACTATCACGGATTTTATGGCTTCTAGTCATTTGACGGAGTCAGGGCCTATCATCGCTTCTTAGCATGTAGTCGGTTCATCATGGTCAAACAATAATGATCTATTCTCAAATCTAACTATTTAATTGTTACCCGACTCACACGGTTCAATAGGAACTTAGATCTATGTGACCACAACCTTTGAGGTACGACAGCCATGCGCATTGTGGCCGCCTCCGGGACACTTCCCAGCGCTGCGCTACTCAGCACATATAGCTTAGGTTCAAAAACCTAATCAAAGTTCTATTGTCCTCCCACTTGACTCTTTGCAAAAAATTCCTTCTCAAGAAACTTGACATTTTCGGTGACAAACAATTTTGTCTTAGGTGTTCTGGAGGAATACCCAACATTTACTTTGGGATAACCTACAAAGACGTATTTATTCGACTTTGGTTGTAAATATTTTACATATGCATAGCATACCAAAATTTTAGAAAAGACAACTTGGGTTTTATCCCATGCCATATGATGTCATTTCAATGGATCATGATGGCGCCCTTTTCAGTGTAAAAAGCGGTAGTCTCTAAAGCTTTATCCTTAAAATATAATGGCAGTTTTATAGACGACACCTTTAATCCAACGATGTCAAACAAAGTTTGATTTTATTTCTCGAATACTCCATACTCCTATGGTATTTCGGGAAATATAAGTCTATGGAACGATTCCTCAACTTTTAGGTGTTTGATAAACTTGTAACTCAAATATCTTCCTTTATGATCAAATCATAAATTCTTTATTATCTTGTTACAATGATTTTCCACTTCATCTAGAAATACTTTGAACATTTTTCAAATATTTCATAATTCTTCCTTATCAAGTAAATATACACATATATCTACTCAAATCATTGGTTAAAGCAAATGAAGTTCAAGAAATTCACCACTCACGGCTATATATAATGGACTATATACATCAACATGTACAATATCCAATAAGTTAGTCGTCCGTTCTTCTTTGGCCTACAAACGGAGTTTTAATCATCTCTAAGAAATTTTCACAAGCGTCAATTGATTCAAAATCAAAAGACTCCAAAATCCCATCAACATGGAGTTTCTTCATGTTTACTTTCCAATATGATTTAAACGGTGGTGTCACTCATAAGTGATCTTCCAATCATTTGTCTTGAGACATTTTTAGCATCAGTGTTATGGATGTGATTTCTCTAACAAGATAAACGTTCATTCATCTTTTATGAATGCGGTAATAATTTGAACAACCATTGTTCTCATAATACCAGAACAAAATAACAATTATTCAAACAAATCTTGCAGGCTAGGTTTAATTTCAACAAAACACAATAACACTTTATTTGTTTTCGATGAGAATCATCCTATATTCATTTGCTAGTTAATTAGGCCATTGTAGTTCTTGTATTGCGTTGTTTGTATGACAGTTCATACCAACCAATTTAGTATCAAATACCCAAGAACCACATTGTTTTAACAAGCAACGAATACACCCATAACATGTATATCTTCTATATACCTGAGCTGGACATTTCCAGTCTTTTCTTTTCCGCCAGAATAAATTTCGGATTCTCTTTTAGCAATTCTTTTCCTTCTAGAAGAATCTATCAACATCAATAGTGGCGCCATACACATGGCACATAGTTCAAGGCATGATTAGTCAAACACTAATACCCTTGGACTCGCACTTTGAAGTAGATCACCATAATCAAATATTTAGCGTTCATCCAAATTCCGTTCTTTAGTAATCTTTTAATGTAGTAAACATTTTACCGACATCTTGTATTCATCCTATCATGACAACTTTCATGATCAAGCTACTATAGCTCATGAGGACAAATTGTGAGTATAATGTTAGTTCCCAAAACCTTTTTAGGAGATCTGGATGCCTAGCGTCTCCAATCTTCACAAATTCTCATACAATACGAGAACATGTGTCTTACAAAATTATACTCTATCACATTGCAACCAAACATTGTTTCAGATATCAAAATATCTTCCACATATGATAGTTTATGAAACAATCCTTTCATCTCCTAGATAACCTTGATACTAAAAACTACTTTTGTATATCAAGGATCATGGAGGCAAGTGTGATACTTAGATCCTAACACTGGAATTGTTACTCTTGATTTAATACTACTTATTAAATTTTATTGAGTAACCAAGGTTTGCTAAAAGTTAGCAATAGGACTTTAAACTTTAGATTAACATTCAAACAATACGATACCAGTTCGTAAAGTTAGCATCCAGAATTCAATAGTTCTATCATCTCAATTATAGCTAATCGCAAGGTAGTAAACAGATGCCAATGACTACAACAAACTATGCAAATTCACTTTGATTTAGTTCATGATAAATTGAGTTCTATAATTCAAAATTACTAAGTGAACTCCCACTTAAAAACAACATCCCTCTTAGTTTTCTTAAGTGATTACACGAACCAAATCCACTATACCGCAACCGATCATCACGTGCAACGGCATAGTTTCAAAGGTGAACATCACCATGTTCATCATATCAATCATATGACTCATGCTTAACCTTTCGATTCGTGTTCCGAGGCCATGTCTGTACATGCTAGGCCCGCCAAGTAGAACCATAGCACTCGCGTGTGTAAAACTATCTTACACCCGTCGTATGTGAACGTAGAGTCTGTCACACCCGATCATCACGTGGTGTCTCGAAATGATGAACTTTCTTGATGGTGCATGCTATGGAAGAACACATTTTATCTTGATATTTATGTGAGAGGGATCATCTTATAATGCTACCGCGCGATCAAATCTAAGCAAAATAAGATGCATAAAAGGATAAACATCATATGCATATATAATGTGATATGATATGGTCCTTCACGCATTCGATCTCCATCTTGTGCGTCATGGCATGATCTCCATCATTCCACCGGCGTAGCATCAAGGTCCATGGCGCGCCACCTTGGTTGTCTTCCTCCATTACAATATATCACTTGGATATATATATATTCGGCACGCATGCCATTTAAATGTAAAGACAACCATATGGCTCCTGCCGGTTGTTTATAACTTACAAAAAGGATCATTGCATACAATTTGTAACATAAACAATTTAACCATATCACATCACATGCCCTGCAAAAATAAGTTAGACGTTTCTAATTTGTTTTGCATATTTTACGTGGTTTGGGGCTTTCTAGGAAGAACCGTTCTTACCTACAAATATGTAACCACAACGGTGATAAAAATATTATTAACAACTCTTTGTAAAATAGATCATAACTATAGTAGGAGAAACGTGCATCCGCGAAGCCACATATGCCGAAGCATGTCAAGTGTGGGACAAGTCTCGTGGACGCGGTCATGTAAGGTTAGTATCGGACAGCTTCAATCCCACTATGCCACTATGATCCAAAATACAAAAATAGCAATAACATGATCATCAACGCCCATATCCACATGTGTTCTAACCATGCATACCAACTACGCATAGAGATGGCTCTGATACCACTGATGGGTTCGTAGCATAGAAAACAAAAATTTTCCTATGCAAGAACACATAAACTAGCCAAGAAACTCTACGAGATGGTAGCAACGGAGACTAACCCTCGACGACCGGAAGCGGGGATTACGTTCCCGCACAAACGTTGCCGATGGAGAGTCGAGGAAGACGCACGTAGTCGACGTAGTTGTTAACTTGACGTAGTCGATGTAGTGGTTCACTTGACATAGTCGACGTAGTGGTTCACTTGATGTAGTCGACGTAGTGGTTCACTTGACGATCACGAGATCGTGTACATGGCACCACAACTGGCAGCGCCCCCGTGCTCGGTCACACGTACAGCTTATCATCGACTCCTCCACGCCCTCGGTCCAGCGGGGCAGCGGAAGAAGGGATCCGCCAGACACTCCAACACTCACTTCTCTAAGTGTGTGAAACTCGAACTAACAATCCGGCAGAGCTTCGCTAAGCCAAGACGGATTTGGGGCAGCAACTATGCGAGGAAGGGGAAGAACCAAAGTGTGTGAACCATGGGGGATGAGGGGGGGGTTTATAGGGGAGGAGAGGGCAGCTCTAGGGGGTGCGCCGGCCCCTAGGAGGAGGTCCTCCTCCTCATCATGGTGGTAACCCCCCTTTCATGGCTTTCATGGTGGTAACCCCCTCATCAACATGAGGTAACCCCCATTTTAATTTTGCATAACATTCATGCTAATTAAAATTCACACTTATTGATTTAATAAAACATTTTTATTTCTTTAATATTTGTTAATTCATTCAATTAACAAACATTAACAAATACACCCTTGAGTTATTTTGATATCCCAAAATAGTTTCGGTGCTTTTCTGAAATAACCCTCATGCTGTCCTGTAATTCGATCGGAGTATCGTATCCACTCAAAAAAAACGACGGCAAACCTTAAGTGTGTCACCCTACGGTTCGTGAATAAAGTGGACATGATCGAGACTCCTCTCCGATCAATAATCATCAGCGGGATCTGGAAATCCATGATGACTCCCACTTACTCAACGATGAACTAGTGATCGTGTGAACCAATAATGAACATAGTTAATTCCTTTTGTCTTGCAATATTATTACTTGTCCGAGATCCGATCATTTGGTATCAACCATACCTAGTTCGATCTCGTTCCCGACAAGTCTCTTTACTCGTTCCGTGATAATGCATTCCTGTGACCTAGTCATATGCTTGCAAGCGATTCTAATGCAATATCACCGAGAAGGGCCCAGAGAATATCTTCCCGTCATCGGGTCAGACAAATTCCACTCTTGATCCATGAGCCTCAACTAATACTTTCAGAATACCCAAATCAACCTTTATAATCACCCTGTGACGGTGTGACATTTGATATCATCAAAGCACTCTTCCGGCATCAGTGATTAACATGATCTCATGGTCTGAGGATTAGAACTATTTCGTATGAGTTTGATATAGCAATGAACTTGATGACTTGATCGTATTGCTATTCGTACTATGGGTGTGAGTGTTCATCACATCATTCTTCTAATGATATGACCCCGTTATTAACAACATCCAATGTTCATGATCAGGAAACCTTGATCATCGGTTAATCAACGAGCTAGTATAAAAGAGAGGCTTTACTAGGAACCTTTTAGTTTATTAATCACACATGTATTAATGTTTCCGATTAATACAATTCTAGCATGAGAAATAAACATTTATCATAAACATGGAATATGATAATAACCACTTATTATTGCCTCTCGGGCATATTCCCTTCAACAGCCTCCCAGGACCGCTGTCCCGACTTCCACTCGCCTGCAAGCTGGTCCTCGCTATCCCAGCCGGTCGGAGTAGACCACCAGCGCCACCTCCAGAGAGCATACTAAAATGGATCACTCCTAGTGCATCCCGCCTACCACTGGTATCGCGCCACTGATAACACGCTACCAGTAGTTCAGATATTGAAAATAATGAAAAACCTAGACTTACCTATTTGAAACGAAAGTAACCAGCCCAACTTCCTCTTTATCTCTTTTCTATGTGCAGTCTAGTTTCCGGCCCATCTAGCCTCCACCTCCTTTCTTTCTCCTGGAAGCCACTTGAAAGCGCAACATAACAATGCTAATGCCATGTCGCTCTGGTTGTTTCCGTTGACGCCTGCTCAAAGGTATCCTTGCAAAAGTTGTTCTCCACACTACTAAGGATCCAAGATATCAATATGTTCTACTATTGGTGCATTTTATGAGTTAGTCCTCCAAAATCATCCCCGCCATCTCTCGGTTCCATCAAATTCGGCCATGATGTGATGCATGTAAAATGCATCCATGAACTTTGTAGTTTATTAGATAATATTCATTAATATTCATATGTTATATGATGTTGCCAACATGTTTTACATTGATTTTGGGCATTTTCCACAAAATCCCCCTTTATTTATTTAGTATTTAACTTTAGATGACATAAAAACCTTATGTTAGTATTTTGGACTTTGCACGAGCTACGGGGCTCAAAAAAGGGCAAGGAAGGTAGAACGGTTCACAAATTTTGATATGCATGAATGTGGGCCAGGAGATGAATTGATGGTGAAAATGGGGGCCCGCCATGCATCCTGAAAGCCTGGCCATGTGGTAGGGGCTCTTTTCCCCCTCCAACATCTGTTTGCTTCGATTTTTGTGCCATGACCTATGGTTTGACCTAAAACGCCTATATAACCCCCCCTGGGATTTCATTTCACGATAGATGAAGGCGGAGATCAAAAACAAAGAAATAGAGAGACAGAAGTCCACCACCGGAGGAGTCTGGATGGGGAGGGGGATGCTACCGAAATCGCCTCCGGGTGGCTCCACCCCCCTCCAGCGTCATCAACATCATTATCTACAATACCTCTTCATCATCACCACTGTAATCTCTTGGCAAACATGATATTTGATTTAATATATTATATTCATGTGATCTATTGTATCGCTATGTCTAGTTTTGAGTGATTACTTGTTCATGGAAATGGCGATATAGATCGTTTGATGGTTGCGTACATGTTTGTTATCTTCTATGATGGTCTTATGTACTAATGTATGAGTGCACTCATATGTTAGGGGATTGCATAAGGTTGTCTCTATTAGATTGACTTGGAGGAGGGATGGTGAATGACAAAAATATGTGCCCGAGTTTGAGCTGAATACATATAGGGGATAAAGTAATGGGGAACTTAGAGCTTTCAGCGGCTGTTGGACTTTTGGTCTTAATATTCCCTTTCTTGTGCATGTTAGTGGCCTTGAGATCAATCACTAGTGGTGTAATTGGGCAAGATACTGGATACACCTATTTATGGCTCCTCTCTAGAAGAAACATAGACTTGTCTTATTTCACAGCTTACATGATGGTTAGGCTTTTACTTATCCTTGTTACGTACAGGAATGTCCTGAGGGTTTTAATCATCAAATTCTTTACTTGAGAGTTGTGTCGGAGCACAACTTAAAGAATTCATGCGTATGGCTTTTGTAGGATTTTGGGCTTCACTAATTGTGACAACCACAATGAATGAAATAGTTATTTGACTATAACATTTTATCCTATTGGTCACCACTTGATCTTACCTTTCCACCACTTTTAGTTACAAGCTTTCTAGTTCTAGTTTTGTAGTTTCAACTTTCTAGTGTAGTAGTGTTACTAAAGCCTTGGTTCCTTAGTTTAGTTTCTTTGCATAATCGGTCATATAAGAGGGTTATATGACTGTAGATAATAGAGGTTTGCCTTGAGCTCCTCGTGGGTTAGACACTAAATACTTATCAACAAGTACTACATTGATCCCCAACACTTGTGGGTTATCACCATGCTATATCCCATCTTCTCCCATTGGTCTCTATAAAACCTCCTCGTCAAGATATACATTCGCTCAAAAGGAAGGAACTAAGGGAATATATCCTCGTGATTTGAGTGTCTCCATTGCGGTCATTTACTTATTGTATCGCTTTACCTTTCTTGCTTGTCATATAGGTGAATTCACATAGTTGCATATCTAGAGATTTCCCTTTGTGTCAAGCCTAAATAAAAAATGAACCAAAAAGAATTGATAAGCGCCTATTCACCCCTCTAGTCCCTAATACCGATACTTTCCCTTACAATAATTAAAATATCATCAAATTATTGCAAAACATCACCAAAGAGATTCCTTCAAAAAGACATGTTACAATTCTTTTGAACAAAAAAATTAACAATAGACTCTTCTGCTGGACAACATAAAAATGAAACAAAACATATCACATAAGGGAGGCTTATTGCCAATAAAATCGTGCCAAAACCAACAAACTTTTCCAATATCGAAACTCACTTTTCTACTAGCAAAGTAAATATTTTTGAGTTTCAGAATATCTTTCTAACTTGGGGATCCAGTCATTCTAGGTCTCACTCACCCTTGCCCCTTAGATATTCAGCTTTTTAATAATATTTAGCCAAATCCCTTCTTGTGTCTCAAGTTCCCGCAAACATTTTACATAGAAAGCTAATGTTTTGTCTTCTCAAATTCTTAGATCCCTACTCATCTTTTTTGCTGGATCTATAAACCCTGGCCCACTGGAACATGTTGTATTATTTTAAAATCTTTTCCCAGTTGTTTATTGATTTTCTAAATAAAAGTTTTGTTCAATAGATTCATAGACATGATATAAAAGGGCAATCTAGATAAACTAGAATCAACACAGATCAATCAACCACCGGTGGAAGCAACATTCCCCTACCAAGTGTCCAAGTTCTTAACAAATTTAGAATCTATAAACACTATACCTGCAATTTCTATGTTTTTGAAAGTAATATGCCTTACAAAATACCTTGAATGCAGTATTAACATTATGTGACCATATCTAAGACTCTTTTTTTTGTTATATAAAAACTCTTATTAGTGTATTTATACTAAATATTTTTACCTTCATAGAACTCCTTACAATAAATCTTAGCTATTTTTGTTGATACAACAATTACTAGACACTACTTTCTAGTCTACTTAACACATGAACTACATAACCATGTTAGAATGATATGCACAAGTGAAACAAATATGTTTCAAATGCACCAATTAGATCTCTTTTTATGGGAAAATATGTCACATTAGTGAAATAAGTGATTCGCTGACATTCAATTCAAATAGAAAGAGTAGTCACAGCTGCGACAAGTTGCTCTAATAGGAAGCTGTTGACTTACTTTCAATTCATAATACAGCATGAGCTTATTTTTTCCATGTAGCATTTCTACCCCTTCATTTTAATTTCTTTAGCTTGGACAATTTTGCTCCACTAAATTTCGTCTAAAAAAACATAAAAGAAGGCAAACATCACATTCACGGGAATAATTTATACCACACACATATATTTGCATGTGTGTCTACATGTTTGCTATTGGATAAACATATATTGGTTTCAAAGGAACTCCGCTAGCTTGTCACCATTTATGTACATATATAGGGCATAGGATAATCAATTCTACCACATAATTATTGTATCAATATGTTAGTATATCAATAAGTATCTTGATAGACGCTTCTGATACATGATTAAAAAGTACTAAATATCGTAATAGATGCTCATGGGATAGGATGACTAGTTCAATTTGAAAAGTAGAAAATTTAGGGTGTGTTTGGTAGACTGGGTTATCAGAGAATGCCCTTCTCACCAGAGATATTCTCATCTCATACAAGCTGCATTGAGAATTTGTCACATGTTTGGTAGCTCGTATGTGTTCGCCCATGCTCTATCGAGACGTTGTTTGGTAGCTTGTATGTGTGGAGATCTGAGTTAGGTCTAGTTATTTACACAAAGACCCATGTATACAAAAATGAAAAGCAATCAAATCCGTATATATATAATAAAAAGCAATCGGGTCCCTGTAAATATGTAGAAAAAGCAATCAAGCCCCTATATACCCAAATAGAAAGCAATCTGGTCCTTATGAAAAGCAATCGGGTCCCTATTCCGGCGAGCACGCAGACGCCGGCTGCCAGGAGCTCGCCAGGAGGCCGGCCGCCGCCAGTAGCTTGCCAGGAGGGCGTCCGCCGCCAGGAGCTCGCCAGGAGGGTGCCCGCCAACAGGAGCGCGCGCGCCGGCCGCCGCCAGGCGCTTGCGCGCAGGCCGCAGCCAGGAGCTCACGCGCCGGCCGCCTCCAGCAGCTCGCGAGCAGCCGCCACCAGCATCTCGCGCGCAGGCCGTCACCAGCATCTCGCGCGCAGGTTGTCACCAGCATCTCGCGCACAGGCCGCCGCCAGGAGATCGCGAGGTTGCCGCCAGGAGCCGCCAGATCGCGCGGTCGCCGCCCGTCGTCAGATCCCATCGTCAACTACCTCTGTGCGAAATCTCTCCGCCAGATCCCGTCGAGGCGGTGGATGCGGCGTCTGCGGCGGCGGGCGACGGCATCTCCGGCTTCTGTGGCGGTGCTCGGCGGCGTCTGTGGCCGTGGTCGGCGGTGGGCGGCGGCTGGAGCTTCGGGAGGAAGAGAGGAGCAGTGGAAAGAGAGAGGAGAATGGAGAGGAGGAAAGTGCGGGGGCAGGGTCTGGGGGTGGGCGAGGCCACCCGAGTGCGCACCTGCGGGGCGAACACAGCCGGGCTGAGGTGAGAAGCTCGATTTGAGCTTCTCTCCTCAGCCTGGCTGAGACGCGTTTTCGAGGCGAGGTGGGCATAGCCCGATGGATTGACCCGGGCTAACAAACAGCCAATTCGCTCTCAATTCTTGGTTGGGATGGGAATCTCTCAGGTAGACCGGGCTACCAAACACGCCCTTAGAGTTAACACAAGTCATCGCTGCGAGGAAAAAGAGAGATCCCAGATAAAAATACAGCCAGATATCACAATATTCCGTGGCCACAATAAGTATATAGGAAGTATTCTGAACAAAAAGTACGAGTATAGGAAGAGCCAAAGAAACGATAGAACCCAGAAAACTATTCTGAAAGAGTCCAACTCCAAACCCTAAAAACTCATCCATCCATCGCCGCGTGCGGCTGTGGTGTCACCAACCCAACCGAATCCAGCCCTCCTCACGCCTCGCTAGTGCCGGGCACCAACTCCACATAAAAAAACCCAACAAAAAACAGCGATAATTAAACTCGTGTAAAAAATTCACGGAAGCCACACGCCGTACTAGGAGTCGCCGCCACCGCGCCATGGCGCTCCTCATCCGCGCGCCGCTCACCTCCTTCGCCGACGACGACGACGTCAGCGACGAGTACGGCTCCTCGGGCGCCTCCTCCCCGACCCTCTCCCCCTCACCCCCCGCCGCGCCGGCCCCGCGCCCGCGGGCCGCCGTCCTCGGCGCGCCGCGGGTGGCGGCGCAGCTCTCCTCCTCGGCCACGGACGACGACGACAGCGAGGGCGACCTGTACGACGACGCCGCCGACTTCGGGGACGAGGTCCTGGAGGAAGTCTCCAACGGCTTCTTCCGCGTCGCTAGGGTGCCCCCGCCGCCGCCCTCCCCTTCCGACGGCGACCCGATCTCGTCCTCCGGCGACGACGAGCAGGCGCCCGCGTCGGCTTCCGGGGAGAGCGCGTACTTCGGCGCGACGGAGGGCTCCTCGGACGACGGCTTCTCCGCCGCCAGGAGCGACGTGCTCGATGCCGGCGCGGGGAGCGGGTTGGAGGAGGATGCCGTTGAGGCTGCCACGGGCGGCAGAGGCGCCGAGGGCTCGCTGGATGGGAGCTTCCTCAGCTCCGTGAGCGTGCTGGACGACGGCGAGGGCTCCGTGTTCGGCGATTATTCGGTAAATCTCTCGGATGGTCGTGTCATGAAAGTTGATAAGCAGACAGATGAGGATGTTGTTGCGGATGCTGTCGATGGTGTGGTGCCCGAGCCTGCCGTTGGTGACACCAGGGAGGCTAATGCTGGAGAGCTTGAGCAAGAGATTGCTGCTGAATTGGCTCCTGGAGTGAATTCTACAGAAGAAGAAGAAAATGCTGCCATTGAACTTCCCAAACCCAATAACGAGGTTGCTGACTTGCCTCATGTGGTGAATGCTACAGAAGCAGAAGTTCCTGGTCCTGAACTTGGCAATGCCGACTCTGATGCAAAAGATAACACGCCCGAGCATGAAGTTGTCACACATCTTGAAGGTGCCAGTCCTGAACATGTTGCCACGGTTGAGGCTGCGGAGGTTCATACCAATGTTGATAGCCCACATCTGTATGCCGATGGTCATGGTAAGGTAGAGGAGAAAACTAGTGGTGATTATGAAGCTTCTGATGATCCTGCATCCGTACCAATCTCTGGGACAAGCGACGCTCAGGAATTTGTTGGAAAAGAAATGGAGGACAATGTGCCTGCTTCCAATGGCACACGCTTTGGCTTGTATGATTCAGATGAGGATCAGGCGAGTGATGACTATGAAGACGAGGAGTTGAGTGGAAAGGATATTGAGCTTTTTGATTATGCAGCGTTAGCTGAGCTTCTGAGGGCGGCGAACCAGCCACCTGGACAAGGCAAGGCCAAGGTCTTTCCAGTTGAGAACTCTGATTCCGTGCAACCGTCTCCTACCGTGGTCAGCGTTCCTAGGACAAGCGGGGTTGCTGACCCGGAGAGTGCGATGACTGATGAGGAGAAGAAGTTGTACGTAAAGGTGGACATGGCACGGATCAAGTATTTACGTCTTGTGCATAGATTAGGGTATGACACCGAACATCAGGTACCTATACAAGTCTTGTATCGGCTTAGTCTTGTTGAAGGCTTCAGGCGCATAAGGATGGCAAACCATTCCTCGGAGCTTGAGAATGCCTGGAACAGGGCTTTGCAGCTGGAGGCGGAGGGAATAGATAACTTGGAATTCTCCTGCAATGTGTTGGTCCTTGGGAAGACAGGGGTGGGGAAGAGTGCAACCATAAACTCCATCTTTGGCGAGGATAAATCAAATACAAATGCTTTTCTGCCAGCAACATGTTCTGTGAAGGAGATTGCTGGAGTTGTCGGTGGTGTTAAATTTCGTGTTATTGACACTCCAGGACTGGGGACTACTGTTAAGGATGAAAAATCAAATAGGAAAGTGCTCAAGTCTGTTAAGAAGTATATGAAGAAATGCCCTCCTGACATTGTTTTGTATGTCGATCGCATCGATACGGAACGACAGGGTGCAAACGACCTATCCCTATTGCGATGCATTACCAGTGTGCTGGGCCTATCAATATGGCCAAAGGTCATTATCACTCTTACTCACTCAGCGGCAGATCCTCCTGAAGGACCTAGTGGCGCCCCAATGAACTATGAGATGGCCATTACTCATCGGACTCGTGTGCTTCAGCAAAGCATCCGACAGACTACTAATGACCCTCGGACCGAGAATCCAGTGGCTCTTGTGGAGAACCATCACCTTTGTGAGAGGACCACGGAGGGTGAGAAGGTGCTTCCTAATGGCCTTATTTGGAGGCGTCTGCTCCTCCTCCTATGCTACTCACTGAAGATGGTTGCTGAGATTGATAGTCTTTCAACCCGTCGTGCTGCTTCTGCAAGCCTCTTTGGTCTCCATCTTCAGATGCCTGCACTTCCTTACTTCTTATCATCTTTGTTGCGATCGAGAGAGCACCCCAGGCGTGCAAGTGAACAGAAGCTTGAGAGTGTGGATTCAGATGTTGATATTGATGAATTGCTTGATGAGGATCAAGAGGATGAAGACTATGATCAACTTCCTCCCTTTAAGCCATTAAGTAAATCACAGGTTGCAAAACTCTCCAAAGAGCAACAGAAATTGTATTTTGACGAGTATGACTACCGAACGAAGCTTCTTGAGAAGAAACAGTTGAAGGAACAGCGCAGAAGATTAAAAGAAATGAAGAAGAGTGAGGGCGATAATCATGATGTACCTGGGAACAATGATCATCCTGATGATGAGTATGACAATGATAGATCTCTTATGCCAGACTGGGCCCTGCCATCTTCATTTGATTCTGATGATCCAGTATACCGCTATCGGTGTCTTGAGCCTACAGCGAATCTTCTCGCACGTGCTGTTACCAACCCTGAAGGATGGGATCATGATTGTGGATTTGACGGTGTGAGCCTCCAGTACAGCCATGATGTTGCCAATGCATTTCCAGGTTCACTGTGGGTCCAAGTTAACAAGGACAAGAGAGAATTCACCATTAATTTGGAGTCCTCAATATCAGCTAAGCATAGCGAGTATGCCTCAACCCTTGCAGGCTTTGACATACAAACCATGATGGGCCAGCTTGCTTACACTCTCAGAGGGGAAACCAAATTCAAGAATACCAAGAAAAATTCCACTACTGGAGGTTTGTCCATGACTTTAGTGGGAAACACCATGGTGACTGGAGCGAAGTTTGAAGACAAGCTTTCAGTTGGTAATTGGTTAACACTGATAGCAAATGCTGGTGCTGTGTCCATGAAAGGTGATACTGCATACGGAGTGAATATGGTGGCGAACCTGCTTGAAAAAGACTATTCCATGGGTCAAGGTCTTGCAACTTTGGGTGCGTCCCTGGTAAGGTGGCATAAAGACTGGACTATGGCTGCAAACTTGGATTCCCAGTTCACTGTGGGAAGGACTTCCAGCATGGCAGTTCATGTTGATCTGAACAATAAACTAACTGGACGAGTGAGCATCAAGGCCAACAGTTCAGAACATCCGAAGGCTGCTCTACTAGGTATCTTTTCGGTGGCAATGTATCTGTGGAACAGGATGCATCCTTGTGCAGATCCTAGTTATGAGTAGCACCAGTTAGTAGTTAGCACTTAGCAATGTAGTTTTGATTTCCTAGCATTTTTATTCATTTACTTTTCTCTCTTGTTTGAGTCTGTAGTTCTATTAAATATTGAACTACAGCTTCTTCTGGTCCTTTCAAGTTTATTTATTTTGACATAGCTGTAAAATGTATGCACATGTATGTGCCAAATAACACTGAATAGATGCCTATGTTTTTGTAGCTCGTGCTGGTGATAAATATTCCTGGCATGTATTCATGAAAAGTTGCTATTTTGTTGTATAACTATCTACCTGTTAAGATACCATTTGTGTGGTTATGCTTTGGTTCTTTAGCCTTTCATCCATTATCTACCAGTTTAGATAATAGATATGATTGTCTTGCATATATATACCACATATATGAACCCTTTATGCGTAAAAGTTGGGAGTCCAGGCTTATTTGTGCAATGGGCTAGAATCCCTTCCAGAAGAAGGGTAACCTAGTCATGCCCATGCTGGTCCTGGAGGCAATTTTAGGTCAATGGTGTGTTGCCGCGTGTACCCGAAATTGACTGCATTGGCAGTTGTGTGAGGATTTTGCTCACCGATTTTTAATGGAACTGGCGCTACAGTTGGTGGGTGAATGGAGTAGGTGCTTCGACCTGTTGCAGTACCCTACCCTCACTCCTCCGACCCTCTCCCTCTGACAAGCTGTGGCCTCAACCAGGAGACGGCACAGCTGGATCTGGCAGCAGTCATACTCAGATAGGAGGTAATGCTCATTGCTGGATGTGGCGATGGATCAAGCTCTCTGCAAACTGAAATGTAAAGGTAAAGATAGCGCAGATAAGCCAAACTACTTCCTTATGGTAGTGGGAAATCAGCTGCAAGGGTCCAGGAGCATGTGCAGTTTGTGTTTCTATTTTCTGTTGAGTTAACAAGTTTTAATAAATTTTTACTGGATTTTTAGCCAGCTGCTTTCTTTCCATGTAGTGAAACTAAGTTGGAGGAGGCTGCTATTCTGCATTACATGTTGGCACTGTTCTCAGACTTAACTTGAAGGAGGCACCAGCGTCGCTGCAAGCCAACTGAGGATGTGAAGCAATGTTTTAACTTGGAGTTTGACAGATCGGTGAGTAATTTTTATTTCTTCGTTCATTGCACCTGTGCAACATTTGTTGTTGATCTATGGTTACCTGGTCAGTGATATAATATAATGCATTTTTCCTTGTTGAAGCAGTACTGGTGCTTATAAGTGGTGCCAGTTTTTAGTTGTGAACCCATGTCCTTCTCCAGCTGTGGCTTTCTATGGCTTGTCAATTCTTTTCCTCTAATGGCTAGTCCAATTTATTTCCTATTACTCCCTATACTGTAAACATGCCAGTCAGATAATCTGTTTAAATTGCAGGTCTGTATGTTTCTGTACTTATTAGCCTTCGTCCAAGTTGCTCCAAAAGTCTAAAATAATAAAGAATGACATGGTGTACATACTTCATATGTTACTCCAATTACACTGCAGTAGTTAATCTTCTAAACGAGTTATTAAAGCAGACCTGCCAAAACCAATTCAAACACAGGACCTCGTTTGCTACTGCTAGTATTACCCTGAAAACAATGAATCAATGAACGGCAGAGTCTCATGTGTATAATTTTCCAATGGATCCATCACAGTTTTTGAACAGGTAGAAAATAATAAGATCAATGTGTAGCTATGTCGACAAGTTATTTCTTCTGCTGCTCTAATGCAAATGTTGGTTCCCGTTCCTTTTTGTTTTATCTTAAGGTCTATTGTCCAATCTACAGATAAGGAAAACACAAGTTTTTCTGCGTGCTTATCTAAGATTGAAGATAGTTGAAAGCTGAGAGACTTGAAGGACCAAAGTCATTGAGCTGTTCTGGTAGCAGGATTCAGAGAACAGTTCGATTGTACCCAGGTCATAGAAATATCTTTTAGCCCGAACGTCTCCTACTCTGCTTTAGGCAATGTGTGGACACAGTGTCTTGTGAGATGTAAAACTGAAGAACAAATATCAACACATTATTAGAATTCCTTCACTGTGATTTTTCCCTTTTCAGTACAAGTTATTTTTTTTTTGAAATTAATGAGGCAAAAGCTTTGCCTCTTTCGATTAATTAAGGAGGAGTTTACAAGAAAGTAAAGATATCGAAATAAAAAGTCTACTCTCCCGGCATGATGGAACCCAAATTTCTAGCCCCCGCATACACCCATAAACGTGCCTCACACTTAATCTTCTCTAGAATTACAAAGGTGGGCGAGCTTTTATTCTTGAAAACTCTTGCATTTCTCTCATTCCAAATCTCCCAAACTCTTGCATTTCAATACAAGTTATATGTTTGCATGAAGTTCATGAGAAATAAGATTGCAGAACTGACGTCAAAACTAACACGTTTCGTATTTAAGCTGGTCTGAAATTCTTGCGAGTAACTTTCCAATCAATAGTGAAGCAACTCTAATAAACATGTCGTATGCGTCTTGAGCGTCCAAATCTTTCTCTACCATAAACTGCCACCCCAGGAAAGTGGATGCTGGGGTTTACACTATTTCCATAATGGATGGATTATACTCAGCCTTCTGTCAAACAAGAAAGCCTTGGCCCAATGGAGCGCGCCATCGCACTTGGTTTCAAAAAATCGGAAACACTTTCTTCATATTAAACAAAAGGTTTTCATAGTTTTAAATTTTATACCGTGTTCAAAAGTTTATGATGTGTCTTCATTTATCTAAAAAGACGACTGGGGCTCAAATAGATGTAGCAATGCTAGCAACCTTGTTTTTTCAATGGACTTTACCGTGCCCTTAACAAGCTAACGATGGTATGAATGTAGGAAGGTAACATCACATTTCGAAACAGAAATAGCAGGATAATTTAGATAGATATCCAGATTTTGAGTTTAAACTCAAAGAGGTCAAGGAGCAAGCTTGGCTACCAGCTCCTCTAGAACAGAGGGGCAACTGCTCTTCAGGTGCTCATAACCATCAGACGCCATGACGGCCTTCAGGTTACCCGGAGAAGTCAGGAACTTCAAGCAAGCCATCTTCAGAGCAGCGCAGCCATGCTGCTCAGCCAACGCCATTGTCGTCGCCACCGTGCCTCTGCAGACGTGATCGCAGAGTTTCCCCTCGCAGATCAGCTTCAGCCTCTCCAAGTTATACCTGTCCGCCGCGACAAGCAAATGCTGAGACATCGGTGCCCCATCGTCTTCGTCCATCGCGGGCAGCGAGTCGGTGTAGATGAAGTGCAGCAAAGCACTGAACACCCAGGGTTCCATGTCATTGATTTGCACGACGGTCGCAGTCTTCTCCTTCATGGAGCCGAGGAGCTCTGCCTTGAAGACCGATGACCGAGCGGCAAGGACGCACCTGTGTGCAGAGAATGTCTCGTCGCCGACCTCGAAAGTGACATCAGCCGCATCGCGAGATAAGAGTAGGTTTCCAAAATGTTGGAGGAGATGTCGGACGCTGGCACCACCACAGACGGTGGCGCCACCAAAGGCGGCGGCACCGCCTCGGGCTCGGTGAAGATCTTCTGCACGACGGTAACGTCGCACCTGACGCTGAAAGCGTTGTCCCGCAAGTCTTTCCTTCTGATGAAATGAGGGAAGCCCCAAGATGGATCTTTGCTGGAGAAGGTGGTTGCCTGGCTGCTGGGTCTGCTGTACGATGGCACTGGCTGCCTATCTTGGTCGAGCAGACTTATCTTGTATTCTGCTTTGACTTCATTAGCTTCAATTCCATCAGAGGAGCGCAGATAGATGGATATCCAATCGGCGTCGTCCGATCCACAGCCGTCTGGGTAGTAGCGCATAAACCAACGATGGCCTCCGACGGCGAAAGCCTCAGAATCGATGTACTTGCCGCTGCCAAGCCCCTTGGTGCGGGAGTAGCCGTCTATCTTGACGACGTGCGACCCCGAAACGGCCTGCGCGACGATGGCCGACGCCGTCAGCGGTGACCCGTCGCCGCCGCCGATGTTGTCCACCGGAGACGACGGAGAAGAGGTGGACATTGTGAGTAATGAGTGACCAGCGAAGGGTGAATATGCAGGGTTCGTGATCGAGAGATGGTTCTTATGTACGGTGATGGTCGCCGTGCATTGGGTGACGCCCGGCGCCCAAAGAGTCGGCCACTTGTACAATAAGGTCCAGTCAGCTGGCTATAAAAATTAAAATATTATATTTTGGATAAGTTGGAGGAGAGAGAAGAGGAGAGAAGAGAAATGAGCTCTCATACAAGAGCTAGCTCTTGCACGTGCTCCTAGGCACATCAAAGTGTCAAGTGGGTCATACATTTATAAAGTAAGTCTCTTATAGCTAACTATTATACGTATTGTATAAGCTAGCTATAGATGACTTGGCAATGCCTTAGGCTGCTCATAGTGGAGAGTAACTTAAAGTAGTGTCATGCACATGTTACTACTATATGTTACTATCTTCATAGTAAGTAGTAACTTATGTGAGGTGTCATGCAAGGTATCATTTATTAGGTTATAGACTCATTTTGCTTTGGGGTGTGTGATGTTATTGTAACATAGCTAGTTACCACAAGCCTCTCTCTTCAATTAATGACCTGCCATATCATCATTCTATCTTGAAAAGCGTGATGTTACCACCTAAATTACTCCCACTGTGACTAGTCTTATAACCAACAACTGCTCTAATTACTGTCGCGAGCGACGAGGAGACGCACGCACGCGTGTGTGTACTGTGTGACCGATGCACGCGTACGATTCGCCGGTGTTCTCATTTACCTCGTGCGGGGTATTCGAGGAGGCGACGCAGGAAACGAGCCGCAACGGGCATCTGCTACACAGTGAACGGTATACGCACCGTGCATCGTCCAGCTTGGTTGATCACTCGTTTTAAAAGTTTGTTTTCTGAATATAAGTATGGCATACACACATCACGGGAAAAAGTTCATTTTAGACCCCGAAACTTATAGAGGTTGGGGAAAAATAAACCATGAGCTTCAAATCTTTGTCGTTTGTACCCTAAACTATTCAATTCCAGTCTAAATCAAACCCTTGGTAAACCAGGAAAATGATAATCCTAGGCAGGGATAGCCTTTGTCTCACTGACTAGTGGAGCTTGCATGTCATATTCGCCCCACACCTGCAAACCGCGTGCCGCCCCACACTAGCACCACAGTGCGACACCATGGCAGGAGAAGATCGACATCAGAAGGCAGCCCATGTACCCGGAAGAGATGGAGAGGAGCTGGCTAGAGGAGTGGGTCGGCTCGCAACCCTTTGACAAGGACATCCCCGTCGCGCACTAGTGCCCTGTAGGGACATCATCGTCAATGCCGTCAGACAGCACAACCAATCTCCGCCACCACCTCGCTCCAGGGACTCCCTAGCCTGCCTGGAGGATGACGATGATGACTACCAACATGCAGTTGTGGTAGTTGTCCAGTCGGTCCTTCGTCCGTCCGTGCTAGGCGCACGTCGAAGAGGGTGATGGGCGTCGATGACGGGATGCAGTCATGCTCACCCGCGGTTTACACTGGCGTCCTCGTCTTCTACCACCAGAGGCGTCCTTGTCCGCTACCTCGCATCCACATTCGTGGCTCCGACGGTCGACTCGAGCGATTTGGTCGTTGGCCGCTAGCCGCTCAAGGTAGATATACATATTGGAAACAAGATGAATACGATAGGTGGGCTAACATAGTCATGAGAGTAGCGATTTAGGGAAAAGTTGCTTCCAAAAATGATCCCAAGGTTTGATTTAGATAGGAATTCAAATAGTTTAGGGTATAAACAACACAAATTTTGAGTCCAGGATTTGTTTTGAAGGGAATATGCCCGAGAGGCAATAATAAAATAATTATTATCTTATTCCATGTGTTATGGTAAGTGTTTATTTCTCACTCTATAATTTTTTTAAACTAGAAACATTAATACTTGTGACGAAGGAATGACAAATAGGCCCCCGATATTCGCCTACCTGGTTTTCGGCCCAGGAGGAGTATCCTTCGAGAGGTTCTCAAGGCCCACGAAGGCATCGGCCCGGCGTGGCTCAGGAGCGACACTTGGCGTGCAAGCAAAGCCTCGAGAAGTTCAAATTGGACTAGTCTTCGTTTAGGTTTTGTTTTTGAACCGATTCGATCTGTACTTGGCTTGAGGGACAATCCTGATACCCAGCCTTCGCATATAAAAGGCTGGGAGGGAGGTCTCGAAACGGTAGACACTTTTCCACCCACCTCACGCCGAGCGCTTGATAACTCAGAGCTCTCTGGTTCGGCTAGATCCAATCTACGCCACCATTGTAACACCTCCATCAAAGCCACCCCGTCAATACAAAGTCAGACAAGCAGGACATAGGTCTTTACCCTACCAACGGGGCCGAACCTGGGTAAAATCCCGTGTTCTTCTGCTTTCGTCTGATCGCCGTCGAGTTCGCCAGGTCCCCAATGCGCACCCTAGATCGAAAGCCCTTAAACATGGGCATTGCCGGGGATAAACCTCGTCAATTGGCGCCGACCGTGGGGACGACGGGATCTGGATCTACGGATTCGCCGGCTCCATCACCAACCAACGCCAAGATCGACATCGACCCCGCCATCGACACCGCTGTCGGCATCGCTGTGCCGATCTACACCGACACCAACGCCGATACCAGCACCAACCCCGCCATCGACCCCGCCGTCGGCATCGCTGTGCCGATCGACGCCGACACCAACGCCAAGATCGACACCGACCCCGCCATCGACACCGCCGTCGGCATCGCTGTGCCGATCTACACCGACGCCAACGCCAATATCAGCATCGACACCACCCCGTCAAGCGCCACCGAACTAGTTCCGGCCGCGACTATCGTCGGCCCAACCTCGGGCACGACAGGAGCAGTTTCGGCGATCACTGGAGGTTTCGACATGGCCTTCGGGCTATTCAGCTTCCACGTGGACGACAACGGAGTTGCCGAACTAATCTCCGTCGGCGATTCCGCGCCACCTGCGACGACCCCAGGCACACCACCAGTTACCGGGGGCAATCCCTCGGCAACCGCACCGCTAGCGCCGTCGGTGCCGCTGGAGGAAGAACCAAGGCTGGAGGAGTTGACCCCATCAGTAGGGTCCAATGGCTTCAAAGATCCACCTCCATCCCCAACCACCGTATACTGCGTCGACTGCGACGCATACCACTACGTGGGTGCCGGAGATTTCTCATCTCATGAGATCGCCGGCTGTGAGGATCCTCGGGGGGGGGGGGGGGGCACGACAGTTGTCTACCCGACAATATCCGAGTGCGAGCGGGCTCTCAATGCCCTCACGCTCCGTACTGCGCCATATGACCCTGACTACGTCGAAGGGTTATATTCGGACTACACATGCTCAGACGATGACGATGACGTCGACCCCAAAGCTAAGGGGAAAATCGGCAATTCAGCAAGCTCCTGCTCACCAAGCGAATCTGCCGCATCAAGAGATGACTACGTGGCCGATTACGACTCTATCTTCATGATCGAGGTCAGATCCTACGTCGAAAATGATGACATCTACCCTCCAGCATTGGGCGAAATCAGTGACGATTCGACCCCGTGGTCCGGAGGCCACTGCATGATGGCGTCGCACGACGACGGAAACGAGAACAGAGCTAATGACGGCCGAAACCGGACGAACAGCGGCCGCCAGGTGGTCACGCACGATCAGATTCGGCTCGCAAGAAGGGTTTACGCGGGTGAGGCGAACTTCGGTCCCAATCCAAGCCCAAGCGATATGGCTGCGCTCTGATTCGTCGTCCAGGAGCAAAAAGACCAGATCAGCGCCGACAGGCGAATACTGGAACAACGAAGAGAAGAGGCTGATGCGTCCAGCAGAAGACGGGCCGAAAGATCATCCCATTACTCATCAAGCGTCTAGCATAGGTCAAGGTCACACACCCAGCCCAGGGCCGACATGCACAATGTCACCCAAAATCTGGAGGCAGAGTTCAATGAGGCTGAGCTGATACCCAAGACCAAGGAAGCTGCAATCATGGCTGCGGCAGTGTACATTGCAGCAAACGCATCCAACAGCGATGAGCACATGAGGCACCTGTGAAACCTGGCACTCTAAGGGGTAAGGGTGCTTCAAAGCACGCCCGGCTCAGGACATGACGCGACACCAAGGATAGCCGCCCCATCAGCGGAGCAAGCTAGGCACCCAGCAGCGGTGCTAGTCGTGGCGCCCAGAACACAAGTGGTTGAACCCATCAACGGGGAACTTCGGCATGGTCTGGCCCAGAACAGAGTCGACTAAGGGCGAGCACGACGCGAGGCGCGCCGTTTCGAGGAAGAACGTGATACGTTCGACGGCGCACACAACGGACTCTGCGGGGCAGAGTGCTTTAGCCTCCTAATCCGTTCCACACCATTGCCAAAGGGAATCAAGCTCAGCGACGGTGTAGTCAAGTTCAACGGGCAGCAGGACCCCCGAATTTGGCTCGACGACTTCGTAACCGCCGTCAAAATCAGCGGCGGATCCAGGGACAACGCCCTCCAGTTGTTGTCGCTGCACTTGAAGGACAACGCAAGGGCATGGCTGAACAATCTTGCCCCAGATAGTATCCGCTCTTGGGAGGAGTTCCGGCAAGCGTTCATCGCTAACTTTCGAGGCACTTCACGCCGACCTACGTCGTTCGAAGAGTTGCGCTTGTGCGTGCAGAGGACCGGAGAAAACTTGAGGTCATACATCTCGTGGTGGATCAGCCTCCGCAACACGACAGAAAATATTTCACCCGAAAGAGCCATTGATGCCTTTCGGGATGGTCTCTTCTGACGCGACTTCAAGGAGGAGCTTGGGCGCTGCAAGCCAAAGACCATTGACCACCTCATGAGCTTGGCGAACGAATGGGCCGATGGCGAAGACTCCATCACAGCACCCAGAAGCCGTCGCCGATCAGCGGAGCGCGACGTCGACGCAACAGACCAGTTCCATTCCGGTTCCCGAAAGAAAGGCCGTCAGAACCATTTCGACGACGCTGAAAACACAGACATGGTAGTAGCAGGCTACATACACGAAGACCGCAATGACAATCGCGACTTACCGCGACGAGGGAACAATTACTATGTCAGTAGTAGCAGAAGCACTAGCCGTGATTCGAAGCCAAGAACAAAGTGGCGTCGACGACGCGACCAGCCATAACTGTCAGCAGAAGAGATGCTCGATGGAGGGTGCACAAGGCACACTTACCTCGATAAACACGGCATCCGAAGACCTGCACATCTCCTCATCGAGTGCAGGGAATTCCTTCGTCTCAGTCGAGCGCTTCAGGAGAGGATGCAAACCGAGCAACCAGTGGCTGGCGCGGTAGCTTACAACGCTCCACCGCCGCCGCCTAATCCGCCGGCGAACGTGGTCCAGCAGGGTCACCAAGCCGCTACAATCCAGCACGGCGAACCACGGCAGCCAGCTAACGAAGAGGAGGCGTTCCTGCCACCACGAGGATTCGTGCCCATGATTCAGAGAGGGCGCCCAACAAACAAAGTCCAGCGGAAGCGCGCAAGGGAGGTGTTCCACGCCGAGCACGCACCACCTGCCACGCCTGAGTATCTGAACTGGTCTGAACACCCAATTGGTTTCGATCGATCAGATCACCCACCGAAGATCCCGCGCCCTGGACACCACGCCTTGTTCCTTGAGGCGCAGATTGGGGGGTTCACCTCGAAGAAAGTGTTCATGGATGGAGGGAGCAGTCTGAACCTGATCTATGCAGACACCCTGCGCAAAATCAAGATCCCGATGAACAATCTTTTGCCAACCGAGACATCCTTCCATGGAATAGTCCCTGGGAAGCCGACGTACCCACTAGGAGCAATACACTTGGATGTCATTTTCAGCACCCGTTCGAACTTCCGGAAGGAGAAGATCGAGTTCGAGGTCGTCGATTGGCCTTCACAGTACCACGCCATTCTCGGACGACCAGCATTCGCCCGATTCATGGCAAACCCGCATTACGCTTACCTCAAGCTGTGGATGCCAGCCAATCGAGGACCGCTAACGATCAGCGGTAGCTTTGCCCGCTCCGAAAACTACGACAAGGACTTCAACAGCATGTCCCAGACTTTCAGAGTGCACGAGGAGCTCCATCACATCAGGGAGGCCACCAACATGGACATCGATCCGCTGGCGCAGCAAAACGCCCCAGAACTTTCATTTGATGCCAGCAAAGACACTCGAGAGCACCAGATCCACCCGACAAATCCAACCAAGACGGCGCGGGTGTCGAATTCCCTTTCTCCCGCATAGGAAAGCGCGCTCATCGGGTTCCTCCGTGAGCACTGGAGGATGTTCGCCTGGTGTCCAGCAGATATGCCAGGCATCCCCAGGGAACTCGCCGAGCACGAGCTCAAAATCTTCCCGAACGCGAAGCCAGTCAAGCAGTCCATGCGCCGCTACAATCCAGAAAAGGCCAAGTCAATGGGCGAAGAAATCAATCGCCTCCTCGAGGCCAAGTTCATCAGAGAGATCAAGGAAGCCACATGGCTTTCGCCACCAGTCATGGTGGAGAAGAAGGACACCAAAATCTATAGGATGTGCATCGACTTCACGACATTAATCAAACATTGCCCGAAAGACTACTTCCCACTGCCCCGCATTGACCAAATCATCGATTCTACCGCGGGATGCGAGCGCCTCTCGTTCCTCGACGCCTACTCCGGGTACAACCAGATAAGGTTGAAGATCGAAGACGAAGACAAGACAGCGTTCATCACCCCACATGGGGTGTACTGCTACATGACAATGCCCTTCGGGCTCAAGAACGCCGGAGCCACCTATCAACGGTGCATGCAGGCATGCTTGAAGGAACAGATCGGTCGCAACATCGAGGTTTACATCGACGATATCGTCATCAAAACGGCGAAATGCAGACAGCTTGCTTGATGATCTGCGAGAAACCTTTGCCAACCTCGACCGCTACAGCATCAAGCTCAACCCAAAGAAATGCTCTTTCGGGGTACCAATCGGCCAACTACTGGGCTACCTCATCTCTGAGAGAGGGATCGAAGGCAACCCAGAGAAGATACAAGCCATCATCAACATGCAGCCGCCAAAGATGCTTCGACACACGTCCAGCAGTTGACAGGTCGACTCGCAGCGCTTAGCCATTTCATCAGCAAGCTCGGCGAAAAAGCTCTCCCTTTTTATCGGCTGCTTCGGAAGACAGACAACTTCACGTGGACAGAAGAGGCACAAGCCGCGTTTGACGATCTCAAGCGCCGCCTGTCGACCTCCCTAGTTCTCGTCGCACCCCGAGAGAAAGAGCCGATGTTGCTATACATAGCGGCCACAAATCAAGTCGTCAGCTCGGTACTTATGGTCGAATGCGCGGGGGAAGGCAAAGAGCACGGAGTACAGAGGTCTGTGTACTACCTAAGCGAAGTCTTATCTCCGACCAAGCAAAGATACCCCCATTATCAGAAGCTAGCATACGCCATCTACATGATGGAGAAGAAATTGCCGCACTACTTCGAGTGTCATTCCATTATAGTGGTAGCTTCGAACCCAATGTCCAGCATCCTTACCAACCCAGACGCCACTGCACGCGTATCTCTATGGGGAATCACCTTGGGGCCATGGGAGATCACGTACCAGCGGCAATCAGCAATCAAGTCACAGGTCCTACCAGATTTCATAGCCGAATGGACAGAAGCCCAGATGCCCAAACTCCCAGACCTGTCGAATAGCTGGACCATATTCGTCGATGGGTCCAAGCGGGTTTCGGGGGCAGGAGCAGGAGTGGTTCTCGTATCACCGCAAGGGGATAGGATGCGCTATGTTCTCCTCATGCGCTTCTCAAACCCCTCGAACAACGAGGCAGAGTACGAAGCCGTTCTCCATGGCATGCGCATGGTGAAAGCCTGCGGGGCCACCCGCATTAAGATCCATGGAGATTCAAACCTCATCGCCCAGCAAGTCATGAAGGAGTGTGACGCAACCTGCGCAAACATAATCGCATATCGCGCCATGTACGACAAGCTCGAAGGCGATTTTGAGGGTTGCGAAGTAACGCACATCGGCAGGGAAAGCAATGAAGAGGCAGACAACCTGGCCAACATCGGGTCAAGGTGCCTCCCAATACTGCCCGAAGTCTTCTTTGAAGAGATATTCGAGCGCTCTGTCAAAATCAAACCAGTGACCGACCCAGCGTTAGCAACACACTCGGGGGCTCAGCAGGGCAGCACCACCCTAGCAGCGGGAACAGAAGACCTCCCCAAAGATGCAGCAGCAGTTATGCTCGTTGAAGCAGTTTGGACAAAGCTGTACGTGGCTTACCTGATTCGTGGCGAGCTTCCAGAAGACCCCATTCATCGGCGACAAGTTATGAGGCGCTCCAAGGCCTTCACCATAATCAACGGGGACCTTTACAAGCATAGCACCATAGGGGTACTCCAACGGTGCATAGCGCAGGAAGATGGAATCGCCCTCCTTCGAGAAATCCATGAAGGAACCTGTGGGCATCATGCCAGCAGTTGAACCCTTGTGTCTAAGGCCTTTCGGTCAGGGTTCTACTGGCTTTCTGCCCTTTACGACGCCAGGAACATCATCCAGCACTGCGAGGCATGCCAGCACTTCGCCACCAAGCCTCACGCGCCCGCGTCCGAGCTGCACACTATACCCGTCGCCTGGCCCTTCGCGCAATGGGGCCTCGATCAGGTGGGGCCTCTGCCCAAGTCATCTCGAGGAGGTCACACATACATGTTGGTCGCGGTGGACAAATTCTCCAAATGGATCGAAGCTGTCCCGGTCACCAACCAAGAAGCAACCACAGCAGTCAAGTTCTTCGAGTCCATCGTCTATCGGTACGGTGTGCCGAACAGTATCATCACCGACAACGGCACCAACTTCACCTCAGGCGAGTTTCAGGAGTTTGCCAAAAACCTCGGCATCAAGATCAAGTACGCCTCGGTCGCACATACAAAGTCCAACGGCCAAGTCAAAAAGGCCAATGGGCTCATCTGCGCGGGCCTGAAGAAGCGACTACTTCGACCTCTCAAATGCGCGGCAGGCGCTTGGGTCAAAGAATTGCCTTCGGTCCTATGGAGCCTGCGGACCACGCCCAACTCTTCGATCGGCTACACACCTTTCTTCTTGCTCTTCGGGGCAGAAGCAGTGCTACCTACGGATGTGCGCTACTGCGCGCCCCGCATGGTGGCCTATGTTGAAGAAGACACAGAAAAGGCCCTGGCAGACGCACAAGACCTGCTGTATGAGGCCCGGGACGTCGCCCTCGTTCGCTCGGCAGTTTACCAGCAAAGCCTCCGCAATTACCACATCAGATGGGTACGCGGACGGTCCTTTGAGCCAGGCAACCTCGTCCTTCGACTCAAACAAACAAGCACGTCGAAACTGGAACCGCCATGGGAGGGCCCATACCTCATCCACGAAGTAATCCCAGGAGGCGCGTACCGGCTACGTGACCCCAAGACAGGGAAGGACATCGACAACCCATGGAACGCACAGCAGCTGCGTCGGTTCTATCCTTAGAACCAGCACACCTCCCCTCCATCTCTATGTAACTAAGCGTCGGCAGCAGACCATGCTCAACCATTGCGCCCTCGGCGCCAAGTAATAAAGTTCATTCCCTCACATCATTGTTCAACCCACTCTTGGGGGCTTCGCCTTAAAAACCGCTCGATTTATGCTCGGGGGCTTCGCCCTATGCTCCGGGGCTTCGCCTTTTGACCCACGCCCGGGGGCTTCGCCCTTCGACCCACACTCGGGGGCTTCGCCTCTCGACCCACACTCGGGAGCTTCGCCCCTATGCTCAGGGGCTTCGCCTTTCGACCCACGCTCGGGGGCTTTGCCCTATGCTCGGGGACTTCGCCTTTCGACCCACGCTTGGGGGCTTCGCCCTATGCTCGGGGGCTTCGCCTTTTGACCCACGCTCGGGGTCTTCACCCTATGCTCGGGGGCTTCGCCTTTCGACCCACGCTCGGGGGCTTCACCCTATGCTCGGGGGCTTCGCCTTTCGACCCACACTCGGGGTCTTCACCCTATGCTCGGGGGCTTCACCTTTTGACCCACGCTCGGGGGCTCTACCCTACGCTCGAGGGCTTCGCCTCTCGACCCACGCTCGGGGGCTTTGCCCTACGCTCGGGGGCTCCGCCCTACGCTCGCGGGCTTCGCCTCTTTGGCATAGGCTCATGAGCTCTGCCCCTCAGCCCACATAACCCATGCAAAACACCCAGACGAATTCCAAAGAGACACACACATATACAATATATACACAAGGTTCAGAAACTAGGCCAGGTCAGTGCGCTGCGACGCCCTGGTTTGCCCTCTGACGATCACTTTTGGTGATAATCTGTTGGGCGATACAATCGGCTGTGTCTCTGCAAGCATCATAATGGTGATCCATGTCAACACGACCACTGGGGGATGGAGGAAGTGTCTTCAGCAGCTCTAAGTCGACCTCAAGATAACGAGCGCGCACGAAGGAAAGGGTGACCACGGCCCCGCAACGCAAATGTTCTCGAACAAAGGAGTAAACAACATTGCCATTCTCGAATCGGTCAAGCAGCGCCGGCAGGCCTTCGGGTTGGTTGTTCAAAGGAAACATTGCCTCGTGCACCAGAGCAAGGGCGCTACGGCTCGTTTCGGCCAACGCTCTAGCTTGGGCGATCCTATCTTGGAGAAGTGTCAGCTTCATCGCCTTCGACCTATCTGCCCAGAAGTTGTCAGCGATCGAATTAGCGTGTGTTTGAGCAGCGTTAAGGTGCGCGTTCACGCGTCGGGCCTCAGCTGCGCTGTCAAGGCACACATCTGCAGAAAGGAGTAGAATATCAACGTTCAGAGCCTCAAATTGCAAAGCAGACCGAAAAGCTCGAAAGACTCACACTTCAGGGATTTCCCAAGACTCTCGATTCTCTCGAGAAGGAATTTTTCGGCATCCGCGGCCCGTGATGCTTTGGACAGAGCAACGTCAACCTTAGCAGTAACTGCTTTCAGTTGTTGCTGCGTGTTCTTGAGCTGATCGCGCAAGGATCAGATCAAGGTCAATTCGCTCGTGGAAGGCGCTCTCCTCTCAGCGGCACTGGAAGAACTAGCAACTGTCTCGTACGACATAGGCCAGGCGCTCGAAAGCACGGACGAATCCTACACAAGACGACTCCGGTCACGCACAGTCATCGATGATCAAATAAGCAGACACATGATATGATAGCAAAACAAGTGCAACAATGTTACAGCAAATAGTGCACCCACATTAAAACAACATCGTTTGACATAACATCACAAAGTTAGTTACAGAGGCATCAACTGCGCTACGCTAAGCTACCAGGGGCTTTGCTAGATTGGGCGCCGGAGGTCCCGCGCTTTCGAGCCCGCGCCGCCGCTCGCTTCTTATTCCTTTCGGCCAGGAAGCTCGTCATCCGAGCAGCCAAGTCACGAGCACGAGCAAGATAGCTCTTAGCAGACTTGTCTCGTCCATCATTGTCCTTCGGATATGTGCTCGTGACCTTGTCGGCATCGAATTCCACCCCGTGCATCATCATTATGGAGAAGACAGACTCGGAGCCGATAGTTACCTGTCGGCGAACCGCAGCAAGTAACGGATCTTCGCCGTCCGGCTTCACCGCCAGGGCTTCAAGGATCCCGGCCAGGGTGTCCCGAACGCGAGCAAGCGTCGACCGCACCTTCTCCAGGAGGTCGCCGACTTCCTGACACAGGCGCTCGGCGGTGCCGACACTTGACTCGAGTCCAGCAGGCTCCTTCATAGCCCCGACGTCCAACTCAGCAGCAGCTTCAAGAAAGGATAAGCTCCTTAGTTAGTAAGGCACTTAATCGGCAAGAAAAAGCCCAATCAAGGTACATCGAAGACTCACCGCGTAAGATGTCGAGCGAGGTCTGCAATCGCTGGTGCAAGTCCTTCTCTCGTGATTCAGCATCCAGGCGACTCTTCTTCGCACGCTCTTGAGCTTCGGACGATTCGGCCTTTAATCGGGCGACTTCGTCGGCCAGCTCATCGGCTTTAGCCTTCAAGCCCGAGTTTTCCGCTGCAAGATCGTCCAGTTGGGTTTTCAGGGACGTCTTATCGGCGGCAGCCTGCGCTCTGATCCCTGATCACTTAACGGATGTCATAAGGGAGTGAAACAAAATAGCCATTAGAACAAGATACTACAAGAGAAAAAACAGCACTCACGTCGAACGTCGTCGAGGTGGGCGGTTAGTCGTCTGTTCTCTTCCTCCAGCACAAGAAAGTTCTTGCACACCTTCGATAAATCCGTAACGACGGGCTGAGCAAGAAGAAGCAGAGATGAATCTCCGAATTATTGTTAGGAGGGCAAGCCCAAGTGTAAACACTTCGACTCACCCTCAGGGGCTACTGACAGGCAAACATACGAGTTGTAAAAGCTAGAAATTTCAGACTTACATGGCTTTTGGTGCCAGAAGGCTCGCCGGAGGAAGAAACCAGGACGAATTCATGCTCATTCATCTTTTTCCTCGAAGGAGACGGTGGCTTTGGGAGGTCAGCCTCAGGAGCGGCGTCTCTAGCTGCCCTCTCCCGGGAATCTGCGGTATGCTCGAGGGCGTCATCATGAGGCCGAATACGGTACCGGTCGCGATCCCCTGGGCTAGCCCTCCTCTCTTCGGTGGATGATCTGAAGCGAGCATCAAAGTCAGCGCAACGCAGTTAATTCGAAACAAGGTCATATGATGCATGAGTTCGGCAAGGGGAACTTACGATGCGTCGATTCCAAATTTCGGTAGGACCTTTTTCCCTATTCGAGGAGGAGGATGGCAGCTCAAAGGAGCGGCAGGGATTGCGCTGTTGCCGTCATCGCCCGAAGTGAAACGGGTGTCATCGAGATCTTCTGAGTCCTTGACAACATCCACAATTTGTTGTTTCTTCGGGGCCCGCGATGGCGATGGAGCGACAGAGGTCGATGCCTCCGGCACTTCGGTAAAATTGCGCCCCGGATATTCACCCATTTTGGGTTGGGGCGGATAGCATCGAGCTACCTCAACTACCTGAGCAAGAATTCCAATCGCATTCGATCATGATCAACACAATTGTGGTACAAAAGAAGTATTCGATCAAGGTGAAAGGTGTACCTCGGGGCGGGGAAAGGCCTTGCTGAAGGCCACCGTGCCGAAGGCTTTCAGCACGGGTGACTTCTTCTTGATGTTTGTGACGGCGCGCACGCACTCGTCGATCTCGGCCTCGTGCAACTCGTCTTGGGAAATTCGCATCGAATCCCGACGGTCGGTGTAATCCCACATGCAGTGGGCTGGAGCAGCGAGGGGCTGGATCCGACGCTCGATGAAGGTTCGGATAAGTTGGATGCCCGAAAGCTCCTTCTTCGGAGTGGCTCGAAGCTGTTGGATCTTCTCCATCAGCGGCTCCGTGATCTTCATCTCCTCATCAGAAAGATCATGCCTCCAGGACACACGGGGTCGAAGGATGGTGGTGGCCTGGAATTCCTCCAGCCCGAAGGTTTCACCATCGGAGAACTTGTCCTTGGCGTAGAACCATTTTGTCCTCCAGCCGGGGTTGTTTTCGGGCGTCTGGAGGGTGAAGTAAGGGACATCCGGATGCACCTGACAGCTGAAGCCGCCAGTCTGGAATTACAGAGGGCGCCGAATGACGAAGATTCGGCGCCACAACGCCTAGTGGGGCTCAATCCCCAGGAAGCATTCACAGAGCGTGATGAAGCACGCAATGTGTAGAATTGTGTTGTGAAAGGACATGTTCCTTGCTTTCAGTTTTTGGGTGTTTGATCACAATACAAGGAATTTAATCTTGTGCTGAGCTTTGCAGGAATTCTACAGGTATTGCACAAGACTGATGGTGAAGAGGAGTGGGAATGGGGACTGCTGTAGAAAGGCTTGAAATCACCCAAAGGAGAGATAATTCCAGGGCCGGAAATTCCACCCCACGGCCGAAATTTCCGCCCCTGAACAAAATTTCCGGGGGCCGGAAATTTCATAATTTCCGGCCCTGCGAAATTCGGCTAAGTCCCTTATGAAATGTTGTGGTGCAACGTGCAGTAAGTGGGCCGGAAATTCTGGTTTAGCAGAATTTTCGGGGGCCGGAAATTTCATAATTTCCGGCCCCCGAAAATTCGGCTAAGTCCTTTTCAAAAGGCCGTGGTGCAACCTTCAGTTAAGGGGCCAGAAATTCTGTTTAGGCAGAATTTCTGGGGGCCAGCAATTCCAGAATTTCCAGCCCCCGCGATTTTTCGCTAAGTCCCTTAACTCGAGCTGTGGTGCGACCTTCTGGAAAGGGCCGGAATTTCTGGCCGGAAATTCCATTTTGGAATTTCCGGGGGGGGGGGGCAGAATTTCCGCCCCTAGGCCGGAATTTCCGCCCTTAGTGGACCCCGGAAATTCCGCCCCCTGGCCGGAATTTCCGGGGTAAGTTTTCTCCAACGGCCATATTTCGAGCCAGCCTATAAATAGTCGTCCCCTACCCCAGATCTGAGTTACCTCGTCCACACTCTCTCTCCTCCATTGGTGCTGAGCTTCAACTCCGTAGATCTCCTTCCCTAGCCAACCAAATCCTCGAAGACTTGGTAGATTGGGAGAGGACCCATAGATCTACAATCCCACCGAAGTAATTAGTGTTTGCTTCACTCCTCCTCCGTGGACCTTGCCTTGGGCAAGAGAGGTCACCTCAAAGCTTCCTCCGTGTAAAAGCTTTGTGGTTGTTCTTGTTGGGAGCCTCCAATTGAGTCGTGGAGTTGTGCCCCAACCTCCATGTAAGGGTTTCGGTCGGTACCCCCAATACCACCGCTTAGTGGAAACGAGTTAGCCTCCGTGGCTTGCTCATCGGAGAACAAGGTGAGCCTCCGTGGCGTTGGTGGACTCCGTGTCACCACACCTCTCCAACGTAGACGTACTTCCCCTCAAAAGGAAGGAACTACGGGAATACATCCTTGTGTCTCCGGCTTCCGCTTTACGGTCTTTTCTTACCCTTACTTGCATCGTGTTTACTTCTTTCACTCTTGTTCACTTGCTTGTTTGTCACATAGGAAATTCACCTAGTTGCACATCTAGAGAATTTCGTTTTGTGTCAAGCCTTAATTTTGAAAAAGGTAAAATTTTGTGTAGCGCCTATTCACCCCCCCTCTAGTCGCCCGTGTGATCCTTTCATTTGGTATCAGAGCCTAGTGCTCTTTGATTGGGCTTAACCGCCTAAGAGATCATGGGCGAAGAGGAACCCGCCACTAAGGGGGATCTTAATAACATAGTGACTCGCATGGATGCTATGATGGCAGCCATGGAAAGCCAAAAATCTCAACTTGATGCTCTCACTAGTGGAACATCAAGTACCACTCCACCAACTCCGGTTGACACCTCGGATAAGAATAAGCCATCCTTAAATGAGGAAGATCCGGACAAGGATGGGAATGAGAACAACGAGGATCCCCCTAAGAAAGATGACACCTCTCGGGGACATAGCACGGAGATTCCACATCCTACGAGCTATGTCTCCAGAAGGCACCTTCAAATGCCACACCTTGCCTCATGCGGCCCACCGCCACCACTTGATGCTTCTAGCTTTGCCAATTGGCAAGATAACATGCGCTCTCACATAAACTTTGTGTCTATTGAGCTTTGGAGGATCATTGAGCAGGGTTTCCATTCAACTTCAAAGGACTTGACCAACTTGCTACCTTGGGAGCAAATCGACAAGCAGCTCAATGCCTCCGCCTTGCATCTCATTCACATGTCTCTCACTGAGAAGGACAAGGCGTTCGTCCGCAACATCTCCTCCGCCAAGGAAGCTTGGGATGCTCTCACCAACCTCTTCATCGGCAATGAGAGCATTCAAGAGTCCAAGTTTGATGAGGCATCTAATGAAGCGGACAACTTCGCCATGCTTGATGGTGAATCTCCCGAAGAACTTCATCAACGTCTCTCGGCACTCCAAGTGAAGCTAGTCGACCTCGGCTCTACTCAATGTGATGGGAGATGGATGAAGAGGAAATTCGTCTAAGCCCTCTTGCCCTTCTTGAAAGATACGGTGAACTCAATCAAGGGAGATGCCAACTTTAGGAAGATGACCGCTCATGACATCTTGCAAGAGATTGTGGCAAGGAAGATCTCTGAGAAGAATGCGGATGATGCTCTAGCTCGTGCATGTGGTGTGCGTGCACCCAACCTTGCTTTGAAGGCCAAAGTCTCTTCTCATGAAGAAGCAAGTTTGATGGAAGAGGAAGAGTCAATGGGTGGAAGTCCCGAAGACATGAAGTATGCTCATGCCGAACACATGGCTCTTGCTCAACGGGCTTTCATGAAGAAGTGGAAGTCATCAAGTCCCTCCAAGCCTAAGGCCACAAGTAGAGTGAGAACATGCTACAATTGTGGCAATCAACACCATTTCATCACGGATTGTCCCTATGAAAGAGTGGAAGATCACAATGGAAGACTCATCCGCAAGGAGATGAAGGCCAAGTCTTACCCACCAAGGAACTTTGACAAGAAGAAAGCCGTTCCAATACATGCCTTGACGACTCAAGAAGAATACCCATCCGGTGATGATGCAAGTGATGATGAAGAAGTAGGAAGGGCCGCCATCGCCATCGCCAAGCCTATCTCTTCACCATCCCTCTTCGCTTCCGCAAACGAGTCCAAGCGCTCCAACTCCAAGGGAACATGTCTAATGGCTCACGCTACAAAGGTATCACCTCTTTCACACCCATCATACCTAGAAGCTTATCCTTGATGGATTGTGTTGATACTAGTAGTGATAAGGATGAGCCTAATGAATTTGACACCTTCATGTCAACCTTGCATGGGGAGACCAAAGCTCAATTTGAGATTCTCCTCAATCAATATAATGAGTTTCTTCAACTTAATGATAAAAATGAGGAACACATTTTTGAGCTAGAAGGGCATGCTCGTGAGTATGCCGATGAAATTGCAACACTCAATCAATCCCTTGAGGTTGAGCAAGATCTAAGGATGGCACTTGAGGCATCCAAGTTAGGTCTTGAAGAGTCTTATAACTTGGACATTGCTAGGCTTAAAAATGATCGTGATATTGCTCAATCAGTTGCTAATGAACTTAGGTTGCAAAATGAGAAACTAAATCTTATTATTGCTAAAGAAGCAACCAAGTTCCCTTCTAGCACCTTTGTTGCAAGTACTTGTTACACTAACCCTCTTTATGAGAAAGATTCCCCCAAAGGTGACACAAGGCTTGATGAGCTTTTGAGTGCTCAAAAGCAACATGGTGACAAGACCGGGCTTGGTTTCACTTCCAAGTCTAAGAAGAAGAGGAACAAGAAAAAGAACAACAAGAAGACGCAATTTCTTGTGCCCACTCCTCCTCCTAAGAAGCACATCCCAAATGACATATGCTTTGATGAGGATGGCAATGTTTATGAGGAGGAGGGGGAGCTCGTGAGGGAGGTGGTTGGGAATGCCAAGAGGGCAATGCCCAATCACAACGACTTCGCGGGAAAATATAACCCCTCTTATGTTCTTCGACGTGCTTATGATGGACACGTTTATGCTAAATTTGTTGGCTCACCTAATGAACGCATTGCTTGGTCTATTTGGGTTCCTAAGGCCCTTGTTACTAACAAAAGGGGACCCATTGAAAAATGGGGACCTAAGAACAAGGCTTAATCTCTTGTAGGGCTTTGCTTCCAGTGCGGGACAATGGATAGTTGATAGTGGTGCTACCAATCATATGTCTGGAAGCAAAGAGTTGGTGAAGGAGCTTCACACCGGTTCATCTAGTGCGGGCTACGTCACCTATGGAGATTCCTCAAGGTCAAAGGTATTGGGTCTTGGTAAAGTTGTTATATCTCAAGATGTTACCGTGGAGAATGTCATGCTTGTTGAGTCTCTCTCTTATAATTTACTTTCCGTAGCTCAACTTGCCGATATGGGCTTTGCAACTTTCTTTGATGTTGGGATTGTGGTTCTTTTGTGGAGCAATTCTCTTAAAGTAGCTTTTGTTGGGCATGTTGAAAACGGCTTATATGTGATTGACTTCTCGAAGAAGGTCACTAAAGCCGCAACTTGCCTAATGGCTAAAGTTGACGTGGGATGGCTATGGCATCGTCGGCTAGGCCACGTCAATATGAGAACTTTGCAAAGACTTCACAAAGGTAACCACATCCTAGGACTAACCGATCTAACATTTACCAAAGATCGTGTGTGTAGAGCTTGCATTGAAGGAAAGATGCATGAACTTCCTCATCCTAGCAAGATGATCATTTCTTCTAAGAGGGTCTTGGAGCTCCTTCATATGGACCTCTTTGGCCCTCCATCTCATGCAAGTCTAGGAGGGAAAAAGTATTGCTTGGTGATTGTTGATGACTACTCAAGATATACTTGGGTCTACTTCTTCAAGCACAAATACGAGACCCAACAAACTGTCATGGACTTCATCAAGGAAGTGGAACGTCAATATGGCCAAGATATCTTGATGATTCGGAGTGATAATGGGACGGAGTTCAAGAACTACACCGTCAATGAATTCTTGAGTGATGAGGGAATTCAACATCAATACTCCTCTCCCTACACTCCACAACAAAATGGTGTAGCCGAGCGGAAGAACCGAACCTTGATGGACATGGCAAGGACAATGTTAGCGGAGTTTAAGTCTCCGTATAACTTTTGGGCCGAAGCTATCAATACCGCTTGTCATGCTTCTAACCGGCTATATCTTCGCAAGGGCTTGAACAAGACTCCTTATGAGATCCTCACCGGCAACAAGCCTAACATCAAATACTTTCGAGTATTCGGTTGTAAGTGCTTCTATCTTAGAAAGGGTGTTCATTTGTCCAAGTTTGACTCTAAAGCTCTTGAGGGTATCTTTGTTGGTTATGCCGCCGAATCTCATGCTTTTAGAATCTTTGACAAAGAGTCCGCTCGTGTTGTTAAAGTTTCTAACTTGAGATTCGACGAGAATGACGGCTCCCGTGTGGAGCAAAGTGGTGTTTGTGATGTAGGTGATGAAATACCTCCTCAAGCCATAAGAAGAATGGGTGTGGGTCATCTCATACCCATTGAGGGACACCTTTTGGCGGAAGGAGAAGGACTATGCTCTACTCAAGTGGAGCCTTCACCTTCACAAGCTCCACAAGCTCCTCAAGGACCGATTGGTGCTAACCAAAGACAAGCATTAGACCCTCATTCAAGCGAGCAAGGCCAAGATCAAGACCAAGTGGACGGTGGTGATTCCTCACCAATGGTAGATCAAGGCCAAGCTCAAGATGTTGAGCATGCTCATGATGTTGATCAAGCTCAAGTTGAAGGTCAAGGCGAGGACCAAAATAGTGGTGATGACCAAGTGGCTTCTCAAGAGTCTTTTGAAGAAGCTCAAGCTCGCCATGCAAGGAAAGTGGAAGAGGCTCTTCGCAAAGGGAGTCATACCTTGGATAGTGTGATTGGAAGTGTGAGAAAAGGGGTTTCCACAAGGAGACAATTAGCCAACTTTAGCATCCATCATGCCTTCGTCTCTTGTGTGGAACCTCAAAAGGTGTTTGAGGCACCTGAAGACCCGGATTGGGTGGAAGCCATGCGCGAAGAACTCAACAACTTCAAGCGCAATGAGGTTTGGACTTTGGTGGAGAAGCCCAAGGAGTTCTGCAATGTCATTGGAACCAAGTAGGTGTTCAAGAACAAACAAGATGCCAATGGGATTGTTGTGAGGAACAAGGCTTGCTTGGTTGCTCAAGGATACTCTCAAGTGGAAGGAATCGACTATGGGGAGACCTACACTCCCGTGGCTCATCTCGAGTCAATCCGTATCCTTCTTGCTTATGCTTCTCACTTCAACTTTAAGTTATATCAAATGGATGTTCAGAATGCCTTTCTCAACGGTCCTCTATATGAATTGGTCTATGTGAAGCAACCCCCGGGGTTTGAAGATCCTCATTTCCCGACCCATGTCTACAAACTCGATAAGGCGCTTTATGGCCTTAAACAAGCCCCACGCGCGTGGTACGAGCACCTTAAGGAGTTGTTGTTAGACCGTGGGTTTGAAATTGGGCTCATCGATCCAACTCTTTTTACTAAGAAAGTCAACGGGGAGCTTTTCATATGTCAAATTTATGTAGATGATATTATTTTTGGCTCTTCTAACAAACTCTTCAATGATGAATTTGCAAAGCTAATGACAGACAAATTCGAGATGTTCATGATGGGAGAGTTGAAATTCTTTCTTGGCTTTGAGATTCGGCAATTGCGAGGAGGGACATTCATCAATCAAGCCAAGTACATCCAAGACATGCTCAAGAAATTCAACATGGATTCCGGAGTTAAAGGAGCCAAAACCCCCATGCCGACAAAGGTTACTCTTGATCTCGATCCTAGTGGTAAGGAAGTGGATCAAAAGCTTTACCGTTTGATGATTGGCTCGCTTCTTTATCTTTGCGCATCTAGACCCAATATCATGCTTAGTGTGGGAATGTGTGCATGTTATCAAGCCGCCCCAAAGGAAAGCCATTTAATGGCCGTGAAAAGAATCTTCCAATATTTGATTCATACTCCAACTTTCCGCCTTTGGTACCCGAAGGGATCAAGCTTCGAGCTTGTTGGGTACTCAGACTCAGATTGGGCGGGAGACAAAGTGGATAGGAAGTCAACTTCCGGGGATTGCCAACTCCTTGGTAGGTCCTTGGTTAGTTGGTCTTCTAAGAAGCAAAATTGTGTGTCTCTCTCCACCGCCGAAGCCGAGTACGTGTCCGCGGCAAGTTGTTGTGCTCAACTCCTTTGGATGCGGCAAACGTTGAAGGACTATGGAGTTCATTGCGACAAGGTTCCACTCTTGTGTGACAACGAGAGTGCCATCAAGATTGCTCATAATCCGGTTCAACACAACAAGACGAAGCACATTGAGATCCGGCATCATTTCATCCGGGACCACGTCAATCGAGGTGATATTAACCTATCTTATGTAGGTACAAATGATCAACTCGCCGACATCTTCACGAAGCCCCTTGATGAAGCAAGATTCCGAGAGTTGAGGCATGAGTTGAATATCATCGATTCTTGCAATGTGGCTTGTTAGTGTGCACTCATTCCCATACGATAGCACATGTTCTAATCTAGATGTGGGCATGGATATAGGGGGAGTGCGGTCCTAATTCATTGGGCTATCCCTCCCCCCATTATGCCGAAAGTAATACAATCATTCTCTTCATATCATTTTGTGATATATGAGCTTAAATGATGAGTATTGGTTATGGACCCAAGATACATCTTCGCGGTTCAATGCCAAAACACTCATATATGGTGGCTTCGGCCACCAACCTCTTCCTTTGAAGAGCTTATTCCTTGAAAATCTTTTTGAAGTCTTTCTTGGTTTTTGTTTATCTCTTGATATGGGAAGGCACTTGGGGTTGGTCTTTCGATGATTTCTTGCCTCTTGCAACTTCAAGTGCCGAGAACCACTCCGTGTTTGTTTTTCTAGCCTAAGCCCTCACCGTCTCTAAAACCTTCCGTCTAACATACAAGTCAACCTCTTGTTTTATCTTGGTTCTTGATGAGATGGCCGGACTTTCCGTGTTCAAGTGATAGAATTTTCCCAATGGGTGGAAACCCTTATTTCCTTAGCAAATTTTCATGCCACCATGTACTCTTCTGAAGTGGTGCACTTTGCAGTACATGGGCCAGAAATTTGCCCCGGAAATTTGGGCGGAAACGTTAAATTTCCGCCCCCCTGGAAATTCCATAACTTAACCCGGAAATTCCGGGGGCCGGAATTTCCGCCCCTAGGGCCGGAATTTCCGCCCCTGCGGTTAGTCTATATAAAGGGGGGGGGGCGGGGTGGAGATACCTCTTGGCATCTCTTTCCACCCCCGACCCTCCTTCTCCAAACCGCCGCCGCCGCCTCACCAAGGACGTCTCCAGCGATTCCCTAGCCGCCGGATTCCCCGGATTTCACCGGTCCTCACTCCTCTCGGCGTGGGGGTTCCTTTCCTTCACGCGGTTTTCGCCATGGATAGCGGTACTGCCCCAAATCTCTCTCCCTAGGTGCTTATGCCCTAGTTCTAGATTCGTTTGGGTTGATCCGTTTTTCATTGAAAGGAGCATGTTTTAGAGGTAGTTTTCTGTCTAGTGAACCTAGGATTGAACTTAGTTGGTGCCGATCCAATTTCTAGAGATTTTTGTATCTATTTCGTAGTGTTCTCACCAGGGCCGGAATTTCTGCCCCTGGAGCCGGAAATTCCGGGGTGGGCCGGAAATTCTGCCCTTTGGGCCGGAATTTCCGCCCCCCCACCGGAATTTCCGGCTCTAGGCTGGAATTTCCGCCCCTCTGCTGAGAATAATACAACTAAGATACGTCATCTCTAAATTGTTTCTGCCCTACTAGTTCCCTTCTATGTTCTTACTAGCTATCGTATCGACTTGTGTGTTCTCATCTCCATGCTTTTCCTCCTACCTTCTTTCACAGGTGGCTCTAGTTCTCGTCCTAAACGTGATCAGCGCGGCCATTCTGCTGTTCGCAAGCGGAACTTTCAGTTTGCTGAAGAGGGCACTTTTGAAGAAGAGTTTGTATCTCAGCAAGATGAACAGGAAGCTGCTCAGGAGGCAGCAAGGGAGAAGGCAGCAAGGGCAGCCAAGAGGGCTGCTCGCAACCCCTCACGGGTTCCTCGGGTGAACTATGAGACTATGAACTCTGTGGAGTACAGTGCTTTGAGGCAGTTAGACTGGTATTCTAAGGCAAGAGATGAAGAGCTTGAAGATACTCGTTTCTGGTGTGCTGCTCAGAAAGGTATATATGAAGATATCTATCGCCCTATGTCTCAGCGGGTGTGTTACATGCATGTGTTGGACCATACCCATCTCAGGAAGAAGGCTGAATACTTTGGTGATGCTCTAGGAATCATGAAGAGGCTTGGTCTGTTTCCGCTTATGGATATTTAGTGTCACTATAATGAGAAGATCATTCAGCAGTTCTATGCCACTCTCGCCTTCAAGGGGAATGAGGCTCTCTCTTTCAGATGGATGTGTGGAGATACCATGCGTGAGTCAGACTTCTATGAGTTTGCCCAGCTTTTGAACTATGATTTTCAGGGGTATAGTGTGTCTGTTGGTCACCGTGTGCATCTACATGGAGTTCAACCGGACAAGAATCGCTTGGCTCCCCTTTACTCTTCAAAGGGACAGATTGGCACTAATAAGGGCTTGCTTCCTCTGTACAACATTCTTCTTCGCATGTTCAGGGAGAACATCTCTCCCTCCGGAGGTAATCGGGATGCTATTCGTGCTGCCCTTGTTGAGCTCATGTATCTTTCTCATCGCTGCTTTGTGAGTACCGATCCAAATGAAGACTTCAAGCTGGATGTGATGCACTATATCTTCAATGAAATGCATGATGCCATGGTTTCTAAGCGTACTCCTCCCTATGCTCCATACATCATGCTCCTCATTAATCAGAAGGCCCAAGATATGGATTTCTCCAAAGGGAACTCAGAACACAAGCTCAAGAGAATGAATGTGATCAAGCCAATAGAGGAGAAAGAAGCGGTCAAAGGAAAAGGGAAGAAGTCGGTTCCTTCAGGTGGTGATGATGTTGAGATGGGTGACTCTAGCTCTCGTTTGCGCAAGACTTCCTCTGCTCGTCCATCTCGCAACAAGAAGCTTTCTCTGTGGCAACGCACTCTCTTGTGCATCAACGTTGCCATCCACAAGGAAAACTACTCTGCCTATGAAGAGAGAAGGGACATCATTCACAATCAGCAAGTTCTTTCTTGCGAGGTTCAGCTTCTTCAGGACCCCTCCCTTCAGCTCTCTCCTGTTCCTGTACCTAAGTACATTCCGTACGAACGGTGGCAAGATGACAACGGCGTCGATTGGGCTGAAGTGGAGGCTCTCTCCAAGGTTGGAAGTGATGAGGAGTTCTCTGGGTGTGATGAGGACGACGAAGACGCTGCTGATGAGGATGAGGACGAGTTCAATGATGAGTGATCTTTGTTTGGGGATTAGCATCGCTCTTCCCCCTTTTTGGTGTCTCGATGCCAAAGGGGGAGAAGTAGTTCTATTAGGATTTGCCTTGGGTTGGGAGTTTGCCTTATTTGCTCCGTGAACTATTTGTGTTTTTTGTGTGTGGAACTTTGGTTCTATTATTGTAATAGGCTAGTCGTACTTAACTTTGTGCTCCTCGTTTAATATCGTCTTTCTAGTGTGTGCAAATTGTTCTTATTGTCTTGTTTATACCTTGCACTTGTCTAGGGGGAGCACTTGTTCTTGCTCTCTATTGCAAATCCGTGTATTGTCATCAAACACCAAAAAGGGGGAGATTGAAAGGACATGTTCCTTGCTTTCAGTTTTTGGGTGTTTGATCACAATACAAGGAATTTAATCTTGTGCTGAGCTTTGCAGGAATTCTACAGGTATTGCACAAGACTGATGGTGAAGAGGAGTAGGAATGGGGACTGCTGTAGAAAGGCTTGAAATCACCCAAAGGAGAGAAAATTCCAGGGCCAGAAATTCTGTTTCAGGGCCGGAAATTCCGCCCCTGAACAAAATTTCCGGGGGCCGGAAATTTCATAATTTCCGGCCCTTCGAAATTCGGCTAAGTCCCTTACGAAATGTTGTGGTGCAACGTGTAGTAAGGGGGCCGGAAATTCTGGTTTAGCAGAATTTCCGGGGGCCGGAAATTTTATAATTTCCGGCCCCCAAAAATTCGGCTAAGTCCTTTTCAAAAGGCCGTGGTGCAACCTTCAGTTAAGGGGCTGGAAATTCTGTTTAGGCAGAATTTCCGGCCCCCGCGATTTTTCGCTAAGTCCCTTAACTCGAGCTGTGGTGCGACCTTCTGGAAAGGGCCGGAATTTCTGGCCGGAAATTCCATTTTGGAATTTCCGGGGGGGGGGGGGGGAATTTCCGCCCTTAGTGGACCCCGGAAATTCCGCCCCCTGGCCGGAATTTCCAGGGTAAGTTTTCTCCAATGGCCATATTTCGAGCCAGCCTATAAATAGTCGTCCCCTACCCCAGATCTGAGTTACCTCGTCCACACTCTCTCTCCTCCATTGGTGCTGAGCTTCAACTCCGTAGATCTCCTTCCCTAGCCAACCAAATCCTCGAAGACTTGGTAGATTGGGAGAGGACCCATAGATCTACAATCCCACCGAAGTAATTAGTGTTTGCTTCACTCCTCCTCCGTGGACCTTGCCTTGGGCAAGAGAGGTCACCTCAAAGCTTCCTCCGTGTAAAAGCTTTGTGGTTGTTCTTGTTGGGAGCCTCCAATTGAGTTGTGGAGTTGTGCCCCAACCTCCGTGTAAGGGTTTCGGTCGGTACCCCCAATACCACCGCTTAGTGGAAACGAGTTAGCCTCCGTGGCTTGCTCACCGGAGAACAAGGTGAGCCTCCGTGGCGTTGGTGGACTCCGTGTCGCCACACCTCTCCAACGTAGACGTACTTCCCCTTAAAAGGAAGGAACTATGGGAATATATCCTTGTGTCTCCGGCTTCCGCTTTACGGTCTTTTCTTACCCTTACTTGCATCGTGTTTACTTCTTTCACTCTTGTTTGCTTGTTTGTCACATAGGAAATTCACCTAGTTGCACATCTAGAGAATTTCTTTTTGTGTCAAGCCTTAATTTTGAAAAAGGTAAAATTTTGTGTAGCGCCTATTCACCCCCCCCTCTAGTCGCCCGTGTGATCCTTTCATGTTGGGATTCAGATCATGGAGCTGAATCCCGTAAGCAAAAAGAAGGCCGCGGAGGAAAGGATGCGGGGGAAGAGATAAACCCCACAGCAGAAAGGCAATAAAGATTACCCGGAATCCAGGAGGAGGCCGGGGGATGATTTCAGGGCCGGCAGCGAGCGATTCCGCCGGCGTGTTCTTCAGAAGGCCCGTCTTCTCGGTCCAGGACAGCTCTTTGTCTCCGACCTTGGTTTCGATCCAACGGCCGATGACAGAGGCGTCGGCATCCGTTGTCTTTGCCTTCTTGGCGGCGGCGCCGGCAGCAGCGCCGGTCGCGGAGGAACTCCTCTTACCCATGGGCTTGGAGTGCAGCAAAGGCTGTGAAAATGGGTGTGGACGGAGGAAGCAACTGCTGCAGAGCGCAAGGAGGAAGACAGTGGCGGCGGAGTAGGGTGAGCTGTTACCTCTCCGCTGCCGTTTTATTCGGAGTTCTAGAAATTATAGTTGATCTGGGCCGTTCGCTATGAAGGGGAAAGGGCGGAGCGGATCTATCCGCCCACGTGTCAACACCACGGGAGCCATGGCCTCCACTACGCATGGCAATCAAGGAAACCGTGCAGCCTTTTTTCACCCACGCGCGGGACGTGCGGTCAAACGAGGTCAACAGCCGGGACGTGCGGCCGCTGGGCCCGCCGCGCATCTAGTCTTGTCAGAGTCAGGCCATCCCAGCAGAGGGTGGCGTGACAACTCGAGGAAATCTGGCGTCAGCACTGGCATGGTTTCCAGGAAAAGTTGATCCTATTCGACCCAAGGGGCGAGGTTGACGAGGGTTTCTTCAAATTTCAAAGGTATGTGCGTCTAGCAACCAGAACACCTTTTGGTATTGAGTTTTTGTGCTCTCTTTGCATTGCTGAGTATGCGCAATGTCCTTCTGGGAGATTTTGTTTTTCACTTGATGTTTTGAATGGGCTCCTCGAGCAAGGGGTACTTACTCATTCGAGAGAGGTTTTTAGTTCTTAATCAATGTCGCTTCGAAATTCTCTCTTCGGGCCAGCAGTGCCTTCAAATTATTTGAGCTTGGGCTTCGGACCCTCGAATTATCTTCTACGGGCCAGCAACGCCTCTGCATTATTCGAGTGTGGGCGCCAGTCCCTCGAGTTATCTTCTTCGGGCTAGCAGCGCCTCTGCATTATTCGAGTGTGGGCGCCAGTCCCTCGAGTTATCTTCTTCGGGCCAGCAGCGCCTCTGCGTTATTTGAGTGTGGGCGTCAGTCCCTCGAGTTATCTTCTTCGGGCCAGCAACGCCTCTGCATTATTCGAGTGCGGGTGCCAATCCCCCGAATTGTCTTTTTTCGGGCCAGCAGCGCCTCAGCTTTACTCGAGTTTGGGTTTTGGACCCTTCGATTCGCATCTTTCGGCCATTGGCATTTTTGTTTGGACTTCGGTCCCTCAAATCTATGTTTCGGGCTATCAACGCCCTCCGCTCAAAATACCCGAATCTTGGTGGCAATATAGCAGTTCGGATGCCGTATGTCAAATACGAAGGTAAGTCCACGGTTTGCAACACCAGATGGCCCGGTATTCGTATCAAGCGCGCTCTGCCAAGAAATTGTCCATACCTACGGTATGAAGTTTGCACCGATGGACGCATCGGGTACCTCGCAATGAACTGGGCTTCGACCTGGTAAGTCCAACGCGGCTCAGGTCGGGGTAGCGCCAGCCCACGCGGGTTTGAGTCGGGGGACTCGAATCTGAGTAAGCTAACCGAATGTTTTTGCGGCTATGCAATTAACTGAGACCCGACGTGAGTCTAAGGCGGTTATGCGTATCCCTCTACAAACCCGACTTAGCACTTTCGAGGCTCTGAACGAGCGTTGCTCGATTTTTTTTGCACCTGATAAGTGCATCATTCGAATATTCTCTGTACTTTTGTGGTTTCACAGGTCAGGCGAATGAATTGGGTGTAGTTAAGAAAACTTTTGGGGTAGAGTCCCTGCCATAGTCTTCGGCTATACCAGGCACTCGGGGGCTACTAACGAAGGAATGACAAATGGGCCCCGATATTCACCTACCTGGTTTTCGGCCCAGGAGGAGTATCCTTCAAGAGGTTCTCAAGGCCCATGAAGGCATCGGCCCGGCGTGGCTCAGGAGCGACACTTAGCGTGCAAGCAAAGCCTCAAGAAGTTCAAATTGGACTAGTCTTCGTTTAGGTTTTGTTTTTGAACCGATTCGATCTGTACTTGGCTTGAGGGACAATCCTGAGACCCGGCCTTCACATATAAAAGGCTGGGAGGGAGGTCTCGAAACGGTAGACACTTTTCCACCCACCTCACGCCGGAGCGCTCGATAACTCAGGGCTCTCTAGTTCGGCTAGATCCAATCTACGCCACCATTGTAACACCTCCATCAAAGCCACCCCATCAATACAAAGTCAGACAGGCAGGACGTAGGTCTTTGCCCTACCAAGGGGGCCGAACCTGGGTAAAATCCCGTGTTCTTCTGCTTTCGTCTGATCGCCGTCGAGTTTGCCAGGTCCCCAATGCGCTCCCTAGATCGAAAGCCCTTAAACATGGGCATTGCCGGGGATAAACCTCGTCAACTTGTGTGTGTAATAAACAAACAAAGGGTTCCTATCAAAGCCTCTAATTTAACTAGCTCGTTGATTAACTGATGATCAAAGTTTCCTGATCATGAACATTGGATGTTGTTAATAACGGGGTCACGTCATTAGAAGAATGGTGTGATGAACACACACCCATAGTAGGTATGCAATTTGATCAAGCCATTAAGTTTACATTGCTGTATCAAACTCATACGGAGTAGCCCTAATCCGTAGACCATGACATCATGTCAATCGCTAACACCGGAGGAGTGCTTTGATGACATCAAATGTCACACCGTAACAGGGTGACTATAAAGATGGATTTTAGTACTCTGAAAGTATTAGTTGAGGCTCATGGATCAAGAGTCAGATTTGTCCATCCGGATGATGAAGAGATATACTCTGGGCCCTCTCGGTGATATCACATTCACACAGCTTCCAAGCATGTGACTAGGTCATACGAATGCCATATCACGGAATGAGTAAAGAGTGCTTGTCGGTAACAAGATCAAACTAGGTATGTTTGATACCGATGATCGGATCTCGAAAAACTAATATATCGCGAGATAAAAGGAATTGGGTATGACATTTATGGTTCACACGATCACTTTTCATCATTGAGTAAGTGGGAGTCATTACAGATCTCCAGATCCTGCTGATGATTATTGATCGGAGAGATATATCGATCATGTCCACGTAATTCATGAACCATAGGGTGTGATGTCTACACACACTTCTGTTCTTGTAGACAGTGTTGGGCCTCCAAGTGCAGAGGTTTGTAGAGTAGCAACAAGTTTCCCTTAAGTGGATCACCCAAGGTTTATCGAACTCAGGGAGGAAGAGGTCAAAGCTATCCCTCTCAAACAACCCTGCAATTACGATACAGAAAGTCTCTTGTGTCCCCAGCACACCCAATACACTTGTCAGATGTATAGGTGCACTAGTTCGGCGAAGAGATAGTGAAATACAAGTGGTATAGATGATTATAAGTAGTAAATGCAATCTGGAATAAAAATGGCAGCAAGCAAACAAGTAACAAAGCAGCAAGTAAACGGTGTGCAAAGCTTGGAAACAAGGCCTAGGGATCATACTTTCACTAGTGGACACACTCCCAACAAATATAACATAATTGAACAAATAAATAACTTCTCTTCACTATGCTACTCTGAAGTACTCTCCTATTGAATAACACTAATCATTGCGTAGTGGCTACAGAAGCACCCCTTAAAGTTCATCAAGTACTTGACAAACACCACTCATAGAGATATCCAAATCAAATCACAACTCAAGATAAATATTATTGCAACTTAGACCAAGTACTAACACGGTGCACAGACTGTCAACATTACACCATGAAAGGAGGAATAGATCACTTCAATACTATCATAGTGATAATTATTCTCATAATCCATAAGAGATCACAATCATAGCCTAGACCAAGTACCACAATGATGCACACACTGTCGCCGTTACACCATGGCAGGAGGAACAGATTACTTTAATAACACCACTAGAGTACACATAATGATGAAGAGTAGCATCTACTTATTCAAGATGATACAAAGCTCACAATCACATAAATATCACATCATGGGAGAGAGAGGTGAACCACATAGCTACCGGTAGAGCCCTCAGCCCCGGGGATGAACTACTCCCTCCTCATCATAGGAGACAACAAGGTTGATGGAGATGGCGGTGAGGTCGATGGAGACAGCGGAGACGGTGATGGAGACCGATGGAGATGGCTCCGGGGGCACTTCCCCATCCCGGCAGGGTGCCGGAACAGAGACTTATGTCCCCCGAAATTCGTCGACGGCGGCGGCGAAGCTGCGGAACTCTTTCTGGAAAATTGCCGACTCCCCTAGGGTTTTCCGTCCTGAGGCTTTATATAGGCAAAGGGGCGTCGTCAGGGGGCTGCCAGGGGCTCCTCACACATAGGGGGCGCAGCCAGGGCCTGGGCCGCACCGCCCTGGTGCGTGGGGCCCTCGTGGCCCCACTCCGCCTCTTCTTCGGTTCTCTGGAAGCTACCGGGGAAAATAAAACTTCTGGAACTTGTTTTGTCCAATTCCAAGAATATTTCCTGTGTAGCTTTTCTGAAACACAAAAATAGCAAAAAACAGGGAACTGGCACTGTGGCATCTTGTCAATAGGTTAGTTTCGGAAATCGCATAAAAATGCCACGAAGTGTAACGAAACACAAGGCAAATGGTGCAAAAACAAGCATGGAGCATCAAAAATTATAGATACGTTTGAGACATATCAGCATCCCCAAGCTTAACTCCTGCTCGTCCTCGAGTAGGTAAGTGATAACAAAAGAAATAATTTTTGAGGTGACATGCACCATCACAATCTTGATCATATAGGTAAAGCATTGAGTGCTGAGATCAAAGAACTTAAAACATGGGCATGAAAGACATAATCTTGAGAATAGAAACTTAGCAACCATGTTATAACATGAAAAGGAACACAAACAAAAGATCATGAATAATGAAACAATGAAAGTCAAACGTGTGTTCAAATCATAAGGAAAAAATACAAATGGTTTTTAGCTTGTCCTTCATGGAGAGCAAAACATAAATGCATTGGACACCTTCAAGTTTAAGAGGGCGACTAGATACAAATAATTTAAGAACAAGTGAAACCAACAATATGAATCAATCAATGAAAACTTTGGGACAATGCACATTATACTAAGAATGACAACTATGCTCTCTTAATGGTGCATAAAGATAGAAGGTGGCGACTCAACATAAAAGTAAAAGAAAGGCCCTTCGCAGAGGGAAGCAGTGATTGCAAGTTTTATAAACCTTCAAAAATTATGGTACTTACCGGCTTTGAGCTCTCATTGCCCCCATCATAAGCATCTTGAATGGTTAAAGTTAATGCAAGAACAATTATGATGCATATGCTTGACAAATCATAAGTCGAAAACGTCATGTCCTATAAATACGAGTACCCAAACCTCATGCTACTTTACTTAGAGTCCCAAGCAAGGCTCTTGTCATTATAAATATATATGTATCATCGAGAACCGCCAAAGGGGTACCTCCGTGCCCGATGACATGGAACAAGCCCACATCAAAATGATAGGACAAGCAGACAATGAACACCTCGACATCTCTTTTATTTACCATTTGTTTAGCTTTTTATTTTGAGATGCATCGTCGAATGTCCACTATGGGTATGCTGCAAATTTCAACCATGAATTATGCATGGCTTAGATTGGCGGCCCAGGCGTTTCCCTCACACATATACAAACTCCATGATCCCCACAAGATTCCCAATTCATTACACACTGTGGGCATCCATAAATAAAAGATCACGATATCAACTCAAATAAGAAGTGCAATGATGAAAGCTTGCCCCACGACAGCATGGTTGGGCTAGTCTCCAACTTACAACTTGCAAGCATAACAACTCAACATAAGATACCACAATGTCAAATTTATAAGAACGAGAAAAAGTAAAGTGTGCCTTCTGGTTCGTGAGAGCTTTACTGACCAATTTTCGCATAACACTGGTAAGAGTTTAATTTGAAGAGAAAATAAAAGCAAGTTAAATTTACTTTGAATAGCAAATTGCTAATAGGTATGTATGGTGGACACTTTGGAAAACTTGGTTTTTAGGAGTTGGATGCACGAGTAGAGCTCATAATCAGTACACGGCGAGGGCTAGCAAAAGACTGGGAGCGACCAACTAAGAGAGCAATAACGGCCATAATCATGCAAAGCGACAAAGCAACATTAAAAGAAGCATAAGATGGCATCAAAAGTCAAAAACTAAATGATCATAGAGGCTATTGGCGACTTTGTAAGAGTCTAACATGTGTGAGCATGCGCCAAGTCAACCCAAATAAAGCATCAAGGAGAAAACCAAAATAATGCTTCCAAATAATTAAAACAACGCATGATTTTTTCAAAGGCTCATTAAGCAATCTCAGTTATTTGATACAAGTCATGCTACAGCAAAACCACTAAGCATACTATCAAAAAGACATCAAGCATGACATGAAAAAGCCTAAGCCGCAGTCTACACAAGCTCCTTCTTGTATCACTTTTTTGCATAAAGCTTTTTCTCTTTTCCAACACCATTCAAATTTTTTAATCCAACTCTTTTGAGAAAAACCAACATGGTCCAGAGGTAAAAATACACCTTGATAAATAAATATAAGAAGATCTGAACGCAAATCAAGGTGAAAACGAAAACCAAAAGCAGTAGCAGAAAAAGAAGAACACTCGGTTTTTGATAAGAGTGAAAACTAGAGCGTTCTTGGCAAATGAAAAGCAAGGCAACTTCTCTAAAAGAAATTTGTTGGGGTCCAACCATTTATTGCAGCAAACAAAACAAAACTAATAATGAAAACTAAAACAACTGATGCTCCAAGAGAAATGCATAGTGCATGAAGCAATAAAAATATAGTGTCTTAAAAGGTGACCTGATTTTTGCCGATGAAGAAGGGGTGCCTCGGGGGCATCCCCAAGCTTTAACGCTTGTACTTCTTGGATATTTATTGGGGTGATGCATGGGCATCCCCAAGCTTGAGCTTTTGTCCATTCTTCAACTCATCTCATCATTCTCCAATCCCTACACTTGAAAACTTCCTTCATACAAAACTAAACACAAATCTATTAGCAACATTAGTGTAAGCATAGCATATAATCAACCTCTTTTGCTTCAGATTTTAACCCAAAACCACCACATATAAAGTATATACTACTGTAGCAACTTCCCCAAAAGTTCCATGATCAAAAGAACTTGAAAAGAAAGCGATAAAGCGGCAAAAACGAAAAGTGGCAGAAATCTGTCAAAACAGAACAGCTGATAAAGGCCGATTTTTAAAGGGGTTTTCTCTTGCTCAAATCAAAAAGTGTTCAGCTAACTAAGGTTTGGATATAACCTGGGGCATATGCACAAGAAATTTCAGGTCCAAAAGATTTATACAGAATTTTCACGAATTTTTACGGTGCAACACTGAAAACAGTTTCAGGACAGCAACATCCCCAAATCTTACCTCACTCAAATTAGAGGCTTCTCTTGGCACAACAATGAAATAAAAAGGATAAGGAGTGGTTATTACAGTAGTAATAACTTCCAAGACTCAAATAAAAGAAAAAGTGCTGAAAATAAAACAATGGGTTATCTCCCAAGAGTGCTTTTCTTTAACGCCTTTGAGCTAGGCGCAGTAATTTGCAAAGATGCTCATGTGGGCGCCATATAAGAGCTTGAGGCAAATGCGCCATATAGGAACTTAAAGCAATAAAGAGCATCAAAAAGCAAATGTGAAAGACATTTAAATCTAAACCACTTCCTATGAAAAATAGTCTTGTAAAGAGACAAGTCATGAAAGCGCAAAGCAAAAAAGCATAGGAAGGCAAAACAAGTACAACTTCAAGAATTGCAACATAAAGAGGGGAAACTCAATATTGTTGAGATCCATCAAACCGTGTTTCCCTCTCTCATAATAACTTTCAGTAGCATCATGAATATAACTAACAATATAACTATCACATAAAGCATCCCTATCTTGAGCTACATGCATAAGAGAATTAATACTCCCCACATGAACAATAGTAGTAGGAGCAGATTCAATAGAATAATTATTCTCATCACCATAATCATCAAAAACAGGAGGCATATTGTAATCATAACTAATTTTATCCTCAATAGTAGGTGAACTGAAAATATTATACCCATCATCATAACCATCATAAACTAGAGGTTTAGTATCATCACAAGCTAGAGAACAACTATTTCGCAAAGCATATTCTTCAAACATATCATCATAAGAAGGAACATGGATAGCACTAATGGTACAACAATTATTAATCTTAGAATTTGTACCAAAAACATTTTCAATATCAAAAGTAGAGTGCTTTTCCCAATCATGATCACTAACATAGGTAACAGGCATAGAAACATCACATAGGGGAGATAAATTATCATCAGAGCAAACTTTCTCCACTAAAGGTGGGGAACTAAAAATATCATGCTTAACAAAACCAGCTTCCCCAAGCTTAGACTTTTCTATAGCATTAGCAATAACGGTATTCAAAGCATTCATACTAACAACACTATTTGCATGCAAATTAAGCTCCAAAGGTTTTTTAATTTTCTCTTCAAACACTTCATATCTAAACTCAGGAAAAAGACTAAAGAACTCTTTGTTTTCCATTAAGCCTAACTAGTGAAAATAAAAACAAGAAACAAAAAGATATAATTGCAGAATCTAAAGGAAATAACTTCGAGCACTCACCAGCAACTAAAAGACTTAGTAGCCAAAGAATGTGAGTACCTTTTACCTTACCTCCCTGGCAACGGCGCAAGAAAAGAGCTTAATGTCTACACACGCTTATGTTCTTGTAGACAGTGTTAGGCCTCCAAGTGCAGAGGTTTGTAGAGCAGCAGCAAGTTTCCCTTAAGTGGATCACTCAAGGTTTATCGAACTCAGGGAGGAAGAGGTCAAAGCTATCCCTCTCAAACAACCCAGCAATTACGATATAGAAAGTCTCTTGTGTCCCCAACACACCCAATACACTTGTCAGATGTCTAGGTGCACTAGTTCGGTGAAGAGATAGTGAAATACAAGTGGTATAGATGATTATAAGTAGTAAATGCAATCTGGAATAAAAATGGTAGCAAGCAAACAAGTAACAAAACAGCAAGTAACGGTGTGCAAAGCTTGGAAACAAGGCCTAGGGATCATACTTTCACTAGTGGACACACTCCCAACAAATATAACATAATTGAACAAATAAATAACTTCTCTTCACTATGCTACTCTGAATTACTCTCCTATTGAATAACACTAATCATTGCGTAGTGGCTACAGAAGCACCCCTTAAAGTTCATCAAGTACTTGACAAACACCACTCATAGAGATATCCAAATCAAATCACAACTCAAGATAAATATCATTGCAACTTAGACCAAGTACTAACACGGTGCACACACTATCAACATTACACCATGAAAGGAGGAATAGATCACTTCAATACTATCATAGTGATAATTATTCTCATAATCCATAAGAGATCACAATCGTAGCCTAGACCAAGTACCACCATGATGCACACACTGTCACCGTTACACCATGGCAGGAGGAATAGATTACTTTAATAACACCACTAGAGTACACATAATGATGAAGAGTAGCATCTACTTATTCAACATGATACAAAGCTCACGATCACATAAAGATCACATCATGGGAGAGAGAGGTGAACCACATAGCTACCGGTAGAGCCCTCAGCCCCGGGGATGAACTACTCCCTCCTCATCATAGGAGACAGCAAGGTTGATGGAGATGGCGGTGAGGTCGATGGAGACGGCGGAGACGGTGATGGAGACCGATGGAGATAGCTCCGGGGGCACTTCCCCGTCCCGGCAGGGTGCCGGAACAGAGACTTCTGTCCCCCGAAATTCGTCGACGGTGGCGGCGGAGCTGCAGAACTCTTTCTGGAAAATTGCTGACTCCCCTAGGGTTTTCCGTCCTGAGGCTTTATATAGGCGAAGGGGCGTCGTCAGGGGGCTGCCAGGGGCTCCTCACACATTGGGGGCATGGCCAGGGCCTGGGCCGCGCCGCCCTGGTGTGTGGGGCCCTCGTGGCCCCACTCTGCCTCTTCTTCGGTTCTCTAGAAGCTTCCGGGGAAAATAAGACTTCTGGAACTTGTTTCGTCCAATTCCGAGAATATTTCCTATGTAGCTTTTCTGAAACACAAAAACAGCAGAAAACAGGGAACTGGCACTGTGGCATCTTGTCAATAGGTTAGTTCCGGAAATCGCATAAAAACGCCACGAAGTTTAACGAAACACTGGGCAAATGGTGCAAAAACAAGCATGGCGCATCAAAAATTATAGATACATTTGAGACATATCAGGGTGGCACACTTAAGATTCGTTGACACATTTGAGTGGATACATAACATCGGAAGAATTATTGGACAACACAGGAGCTGTTTCAAAAAGCACCAAAACTATTTTGGAATATCAGAATGATTCAAGAGGTTATTGTTAATGTTTGTTAATTGAATGAATTAACTAATATTAAATAAATAAAGATGTTTTTAAAGAGAAACTCTTGGATTTAATTGAGTTGAAAGTCCACTCAATTAAATGGATTTGAGTGGGTGAGTGGAGCTTCCACTCACATGAAGAGGAGAGAGGTGGGGGTACCTCCTAGGGGTCGGCCCTCCTAGGGGCTGCTGCCCTCCCTCACGGCCTCACCTATATAAGGAGGTGGTGATCCTCCTCTTCCTCTTTCTCTTGACACTCACTGCCTCCCTTCTGAAAGCATCAATACGAGCGACTAGAGGGAGGGTGAATAGAAGCTAATCCAATTTTTAATTCTTTTTTGTTTTCGGCTTGACACAAAGGTAAATTCTCTAGATCTACAACTAGGTGAATTTTACTACAAGTGGCAAGCAAGCATACAACAAGTAGTAAACACAATACAAGTAAGGGTATGAGATAACCGCGATGAAGAAGCCGGAGACACAAGGATGTATTCCCATAGTTCCTTCCTTTTGAGGGGAAGTACGTCTACGTTGGAGAGGTGTGGCAACACAGAGTCCACCAATGCCACAAAGGCTCACCTTGTTCTCCGGTGAGCAAGCCATGGAGGCTAGCTTGCTTCCACTAAGCGGTGGTCTTGAGGGCGACGACCGAAACCCTTACACGGAGGTTGAGGCTCAACTCCATAACTTACTGGAGGCTCCCAACAAGTACCACACAGCTTTTACACAAAGGAAGCTTCAAGGTGACCTATTTTGCATGAATGCAAGATCCATGGAGGAAAGGTGGGGGATTAGAAATTCCTTTGGTAGGATTATAGATCTACGGATTCTCTCCCAAACTCCAAAAGTCTTGAGAAATTTGGTTGGCTACAGAGAGAGATCTACGAAGCTTGAGCACTTGAATCAATGGAGGAGAAGAAATGTCGAGGTAACCTCTTGGGGAAGAAGACCTCTCCTTTTTATACTCCTCGTGCATTTATGACTATTGCAGTCATGCTAGGGCGGTAGTACTGGTCCATGTAGCAGTACTACCGCTCAGCAGTTTGAACCTGATGCTTGAAATCATGCATGGCCTTCAGGGGCCTGATAGTACAGCTGCGCCCAGCGGTAGTACCGTTCGGACCCAATTTTCAAAGGCCAAGGGGCCGGGTGGAACTTCCGGCCGCACGTTGTTTGCTCTTGTTCCAAACAAGATCGATGAAACTTGCGTTGTAAACTTTATATTATCCCTAACTGAACTTGCCTAGCCAAGCTCTAGTTCCAAAGGTCGTTGAACTTGTGATCTATGCTATATATTCAGTTTATGAATTGAGCATGATTAATTGTGTTGCTTTTATCAGTTATTGTGGACATGCTAGAGTCCCTTTTTGTAGTTTTGTCTTTATCTTGCAATGCTGATGATTAAAATTTTGTGGCACTATGTAATATCCAGATGGTGCTAGTGATTCTTGTGATGTTCACAAGTACGCATCTTGTGCATCCTACTAGGCTCACTGACACCATCTTAGAAATCTGTGTGTATCCAATTTAAATATGAGGCATTCTTTTTTGAGTTGGATCTAGCTACTTTTGATTCGTGTGTCATTATATGAGACTTTACATTTTTTTGCACCCATTTAACTAATAATTTCGTCTACATGTGAACTCTTGCTTTCATTGCCTAATATATTCGGTCTTATGTATAGAGATGAAGAAGAAGTGGTATGTGGTGTTAAATAGTAAGGTTCCAGTAGTCTACAACGATTGGCATGACTGTTTTACGCAAGTGAATGAGTTCCCCGACAACAGCTTCAAAGGGTACTAGACCAAAGAGGAGGCGGAAGCTAGGTACAAGAAGAACCTAAGGAAGAAGAACCGGATGAAGACCTTCTTCTTGATCCCCATCTTGCTCATCATGATTGCGATTGTACTTTATTTGATCATAGTTTAGATGAACTTTGCAAGGTGATGAACTTGCTACTCTCGATCCCTAGACCTGATGAACTATATTTGATGAATTTGTGTAATAACACTTGTCATATTTGATCTATCGGGTTTATTTTATGCGAGATGAACTATATTTGATCTATCTTACTGTTGTGATACTATTGTGGGAATTATATTGCTGATAATGTTGTATTATTGGATATATCTGTATAGGTACCTATATAAATACATAGTATTTGAATAAAATTATAAATACAGAAAAAAGACATGGCAGGTGGCGCACCAAAAAGTTAGGTGTGGCGCGTCTTAAGTGTGGCGCACGAAAAGGCTACACGCCATGCCTGTCTAGTAGTCGTGGCGCACAGGCAGGGTGCACCACGGCTATATGTACGTAGCCGTGGTGCACCATCCTCCTCTGACACGACTACCAAATAGCAGTGGCATGTTGTGGGTACGCCATGGCTATGCATATTTGGTGTGCCAAGCCTAGCCTATATCCTACTAGTGTAGGTATCCATTCTTGGTTGTATCCACTTCAAGAGATTAAGAATATACCATTGTGGTATCCATATAGGATCCATCTTGAACCACATAAATACTACTTATTTTGAATTAATCTTGTTTGGATCATAACTTGGTTATCTTTGATCCATTTACTTCCCATATTTCACTCTCTACTCCATGTGATAGGATAATGATCGTTTTGATCCATTGATCATACAACTTAGGTTTCTACTTGGTTAATCATGTATTCCTCGGTCAATAAGTGATTGAGATGATCATTATAATCCTTTGATCATATGGCTTGGTTCCATTTGTCGAATCAAGGTCCATGATTGTTCTACTAAACTATTCTCTTAGAACATCCCTTTACCTAAGAGAACTTACTACTACTTCTTAAACCCATAAGACTATACATTGGACATCTTTCTTACAAATGTTTCTAATATACCTGTGGTATACACCACACCTATAGTTGAAATAGCTCCTCTAATCACTTGATATTAGGTTAACCTCTCCCACTACTGAGTTTCCAATTTATATCCTAAAGCTCTATCTCAAGAGATGAGAATAACACTGGCATAGATATGGACTCTCTTTTCTTGTTCTGGAGATGATTGGATTTGGATATGAAAGAATATGATAGATCAAGAGTCAAGGGTATGACTTGTGGTCATCCCTACTACTAGATATGGTTTTGATGACTTAAGTTTATGAATTACTATGATGATTCGGGTAAGAATGGTTATTGGATCCTATAATCATGTGTTAACATTTTATTATCCATTATAAGGACAGAGTTTGACTTGATCTCATACGCTAAACTCAGAATGCAGGGTAAATATTCTTGATATCATCCATTAAGTCCATTATACTATGATACTACTACTTTATATCAAGAATATTTACACCGGGTCAAAGTAGACTATGATATCATTAGTCTACTTTAGTCAAAGTAAACTATTCTTACTTTGACTAAAGTAGACTAATGATATCATAGTCTACTTTGACCCGGTGTAAATATTCTTGATATAAAGTAGTAGTATCATAGTCTACTTTGACCTTACTTCTATAATGAATGATATCAAATAGTAGTATCATAGCCTATTTAAGTCAATGTCAAATTAGATAAAGTTTGACCAAGAATATTACTAGGATCCAATAACCATTCTTACTCGGGTAAGTAGTTAAAATATAAAATTCTATAATATCAAATACATATAATATAAAAAATATGTTTATGATATTCTAATGATATCTGTTTTACATTTTAAATGTTTATTATTTTTCTTGTACCCTTAGTCAAAGTTTACGAAGTTTGACTTTGCCTGAATCTTGAATATAGGGTAATTTAGGACGGAGGAAGTATGTATATGATGTGTTTGCCATCAAATTTTCTAGTTGTGCATGTCATAATATGGTATCATAGTATTATAATACTACTCTTACCTCTCTCTACATTAATTATTGCGCTACGTCAGATTTTTGCCGCACGCATGATACTACCTATAATATTTTTTTTGTGACTAGTCTAAAACCGCCTTGATAATTTTCGGGGCTACGAAAATAAAAGATAATCCAATCGGGGTCCTTATGGTTTATGAGTTCTTACGGATCGCAACTGTTTACAGAATCGTTGAGTTGAGCTGAGCATACAACAGTCCGTTGATCATATAGTTGTCCACCAACAGCGCACTGGGCTGAAAAAGGGAGCAAAAATATCAAATGGAAGCGCAGCTACACTAGTCTTGATTGACTGACTGAAAATGATGGCTCAACTTCTTTCCTTAGAGCCCGAAATTTCCGGATACATTATCTTTCGCATCTCCGATAAAGTAAGCTGAAATTATATGCGCGAGACAACTTCTGAAAATATTGGAAGATCAAAATACATTTATTCTCTTTGTGTATCAGCAATTTTTGTTTACAGAATTTCCGGAGTTTCAAATTAATGCAAATTACGCTTCTTCTACAATCCGGAGTGATTTTCTAGACTTTTAGTAGAACATAATTACCTTCGGTGGCTGTCTTTTTAAAAGTGAAATTGTGTTTTTTTGAAAGTGAGGCAAAAAAAACTTTCCATTCTCATCAATTAAAAAAAGTTTTATAGGCCTTTTACAAGACGAGGTGCCTAGGGCACATTCTAGGACTTTAAAGGAAGATTACATTACCGGGATTACATTACTCAAATTTTTATTTCTAGCCAAGAGTCCCCGCCTCTTCTTTTATCTTGTCGATGATGGTCGGGGTAGCGGATGCATGATGCCGCATTATCGGTGCATTCGTTCATTCCAAATTTTCCAAGATAGTGGCATAATTAAGGATGTCATGGCCTTCCCCGCCCTTCCATTCTCAAGAGCTAGTTCTGTCTGTAAAAGGAGATGAATCCTGTAACTGTTGTTGTATTAATCTGACCCTCATGGGATATATTAGAATTACAAAACTTGGAGGATAACATCATAGGATTTGAGGCTAGAAATACAAAGGAAACACATGTGTACATTGTATTTATAAATAGAAAATTTAGGGATTTTTCGCGCTTTTAAATAAAACTTGTCAAAGTGATTGAAGTTTCATTTTAGTTGATTAAATTGAAGTAGCTCATCAAATGAAGCGCGATAAACTTTAACATGACCTTTGTTAAGAACCTTGTTTTGGGTAGAAATAACTACAACAGTGGAAAGAGATGAATGTAAGATAGAACTAAAATGTTAACATATGATTATAGGATCCAATAACCATTCTTACCGGGATCATCGTGGTTTCATAAACTTAAATCATCAAAATCATATAGTAGTAGGGAAGACCACAAGTCTTACCCTTGATTCTTGATCTATCTTATTCTCATATTTTGATCTATCCTGCTCTTTTATATCTAAACCAATCATCTTCAGAACAAGAAAAGAGAGTCCATAGCTATGCCAGTGTTATTCTCATATCTTGAGATAGAGCTTTAGGATATCATTCTAGGTCAAAGTAAACTATGATATCATTCTGGGTCAAAGTCCGTTAAGACCAAGAATGGAGTTCTTATTGGATCCGAGTAAGGTCAAAGTAGACTATAATACTACTACTTGATATTATTCATTATAAAAATTGTATCATACGTTAATATCATATACATAATATTACTATATGATACTCTCATTATGGTCAGTCTTACCTTTTACCTTTTGTTGTTGTTGTTGTTGTTGTTGTTCTGAAAATCCATGAGAAAATTTGTTGTTGGGTAAATCCGTAAGAACTCCAGGTGTATTGTTCCCTCTGCGTGCCAGATTGTCTTGATCTTGGCACCGTCGGGTGGAGCCAGCTTTCGGGGCCATCCGGACTAGAAAAATATCTTCGTGTTTCTTCCCCAAAGGTCTAAGTCTTTTAGGCTTAATTCTAGAATTAAAATGGTGAATTTGCTCTCTCGACTGAAACTCTGCCTCGTGAGCAGGGGACATCCGAAAAGCATGACTGCTGGAATTTCAGTTTCTGGTAGATGTCGCCTCGAACAGAGCCTATCCACCTTCAGTTATATACGTGTCAATCCCAAATTCTTTTTGGATATCTGAAACATAAGATAAGGTGCTTCGTAAAGCAAGGAAGGGGATTGGCCCACCCTGGTTTGGCCTATCCTTGCAAGTGGGGCGCTTTGTTTTGTTTCTTGTCTAGAAGATAGAATAGGATTCTCAGGTCACTAGTTTACAGGAACAGAGGAATCGAATTCAGAGTTCCCTTCCATTTTTTTCTCTACTGTTTATTTATCTATGAATTATTGCTATGATGAGAGTTCATGACCAATTGACCATGCTTGAGGCTGGTTTCCAACAACCATTTTCCACATCATGAGACATGAAAAAAAAGGATAGTTCACACCAACAAATGGTAAAAGTACCATGCATCTGGTTTCTCTGCATATATTGTGCAGAAGCAGAAGTATCTGAACAGAATCAACTCGACAGAGGAGGAAGAGTTTTACTTGCTCATACTTTTCACAGGCTTAATTCTTAGTACATAGAACTAGCTCATATATAACTTTTTACAGGCTCTTGGTACAAACTTTCTGGAGAGAACAAAAAACAGGTTCATGGCTACAAAGCTGCATCTCTGACGCTTCAACCCAGCACCGATGCATATTCATATGCATGAACTTGTCAAGATCTCTCCATCTGGTGAAGACATGAACTTTTCAGATCGTACCCATCTGATCTAGTTCTTGATTAGTCCTCAACTGATGAGTTCATGTTCATGGTCCTTATGACCAAATATACACACTCCATATTTGTTTGTGTTCAGGTGTGATTGCAGATCCAACCAAGAGCGTGCATACGCTCGGATGTTTCTTTTCCTTTTTTATGTGTGACCCCAGGGGGCCAAGAACATGACCCTCCTGATGGGATCCTCGGTCGTGGTGGCGGCGGCCGAGCCCCGGCCATCTTCACCGTGGCTCGGTTGGGCCGTCGACACGGTGGGCACTGAGACAGCCGGCCTCGCGGCGCCAGCGACGCCTGCGGTGCTGGCGGCGGACCACCGGAGCTTGTCACGGACGGCCTGCTTGACCTCGTGAGCCCAGGAGGCGCTGGCAGCTTCCCCGGTAAAGTGAGGGGGTTTCATGGCGGCCGAGCTGTCAAGCAACCAGAAGAAGAGAGGGAGGAAGAAGGCTGGTGTGCAGGGCAGTGCAGCGGGAGTGGTAGAGATTTCTTCTCAAGGCTTCGCAGAAGGGTGGTATTTATAGGCGGAAATGAGGCGCAAGTGCAAACCCCACTCGCGAGAGCTGGTGCGCCTCGCATCGGGTTCTACCCTAATGAAATTAAATAAAATTGGTAACTATATTCCAATTTTTCTTTGCAAGTAGAAACTATATACTAATCAAAGAAGATGCGAATTCGAACTCCATTGGCTAGTATATATTGTATGGGAAGATTTGGGGATGGTGGTGATTGTTAATCGGGGTTGGTTAGGCGTTGTTGCCTTTTTGCTTTTTGATAGCCTCTAAAAAAGGGGTTCCTGATAAGTGGACATTGTTTTCCATGAGGTTACAAAATTGTTCTTCCGTTCAGGTCAGTGTCTCCCACTAATTTTCAGGGATTTGATGATACATGGTTCTTTTCTCATATCTTTTTGTTTTGGCCAAATGGGATACCTTTGTAGAGATATCACTATTTTACTGTCTAGCCACATGACAAGTGGTGCATTATGAGTGACCTTATATTTTTTTTCGAATAACAAGTCACCATATGTTACTTGTGATCGATGAGATGTTGGCTTATATGAAAATAATTAATAATCCCACTAGATATGAATTTAAATTAGAGTTTGATTCCTACTAAGCTGAGATATAACCATCCAACCAACTGCTGGTAAAAGAAACTCTACAGAACGAGATCATTCTTATCATTTCCCCCCTCTCTCCTAAGCTATAGCTTGGGAGGGAAGTTGAGAACCCTGGGCTAACCCGAGGCCGCCCTCGCCAGCGATGCCGGTCGAGGTGGGCTGAGGGGAGGTGCCAGCGACCTTAGTGTGTATACTAGGTGTAGTTTTGGGCTCTGTCCAAATAGTTGGCGGTGTTTTGCCATTGGGAGTTCACCGGTTGGTCTAGGCCAGATCCGGCGGTAGTCGTGGGTGTTCTTCCTTGTTTCCTTGCAAGGATGGTGGGGACGGCAACCACCAACCTCTGCCTCAATATTGTTCTCATGCTTCCACAACCTAAGGCTTTCTTTGTTGCGCATCGATCTGGAGGACTGATCTCCTTCTGCTTCTCTTGCTGGCAGGCCATGGTGGCGAGGGGAGGAGGACTAGCAGCGGTGAATCTGATCGATCTTGGAGACAATAGGGGTCTTCTTCTGCTCCCGGTGCACAGGCGTGGTGTAGGCGGTCGTATATGGAATTATCCAGTGTGCGCCCATGGTAAAAGGAACTAGAGATTCCTCTGGAGGTGAGCCCCCTTTCAAATAAGCGCCGCCACCATCTACTTCGTGGCCTTGCACCTCCGTGTTTCCTACCGGCCGGCCTCGGAGGCGATGGAGAGGACAACGATGGTTGGGTAGCTACGGATGTCTACGGCCACACTGCGGGGCTTGAGCTTTTTTCCTCCTTGGCTGGAGGATCTTCCCAGACCTCGAGGTGGCGATCATTGCCATTGCTTCCCCAAGAGGACTTATCCCCGGTGGAGACAGGGGTGGCCGTGTCTGGAGGTCTTCGTTCGTCAACAACGATGTTAGATTTGATAGCATTTTCACGAATTTCTATCAGGTGCTATGTGTAATAGTTAAGAACCATGTTGTGCTTTCAGTTTTCTTTTACTCCTTCCGACCCATATTACATTTCATCAATATATATGTATATGTAAAGATACATCCGTATTGGTGAAAGGTAATATGGGTAGATACATCCGTATTGGTGAAATGTAATATGGATCAGAGGGAGTACATGCTTTCTGTATTTGTACGGTCACCGCCGATATAATGCAGACTCCAGGTCCTTAAGGGCCTTTACCGTTCAAAAAAAAAACCACTGGTTCTGATGGTTTAACTCACTCCTTTATTCACACATATCATCAACGTCCGTTGCTATTATGGATTTTGTTTGAATTCTTCCTTCTTCAAAACAATAGACTGAACGCTTTTGCTGGTACATATCAGGGAGCGTAGCGTGGCGTGCAATTATTTGATGACTTCGTGCTGTCCACCAGGCAGGTGGCCAGCTGCATATATGCCTATCAGGCTATTATCCAGTCATGGCCCAAGGATTTTAAAAGGTAACGACACCATTCGCAAAAAAGAAAAGTAACAATACCTACACCTACACGCAATCGGTTCTCGCATCACTTTCTCTGGGCCTCCCAGTCTTGTCCTAGTCTCGTGGGACCCATCTGCCAATATCTTGCTATCTTTTTGGGTATTGCAAATGCACTCTCGTCACGGCAGGTGCAGTGGTATGGGTTGTGTTTACTGTTTTGTGCTTGTAATCTATACAGCTGGATGAAAAGATCTATTTTCAACCCTGAACTCGTAGTGGTTTGGCAAAATGAACTCTGAACTAGAAATCCCGGTCGTTTAAATCCTGAACTAACCAATCCCGGTTTAAATTGAACCTTGATCCTATTATTTAGGTTGGAAAAGAAATTCCTAAATTCCTACTCTCACTTACTGCATTGGCCCACATGTCATACTTATCTTTTACCTCTCTTCACTCTCTCTTTGAATTTTCCCCCACCACTTAGCATGCCGGCGCGAGGCCCGTCGCGCTCAACCTGCGCCGACATGAGGCGCTATCGGTGCTCATCCTGCACGGACGCAAGATCCCGCGCCCCCACCGCTGCTCCTCCTGCACGAACGCGAGATCCCCCCCCTGCCGCTGCTCCTCCCCCATCGGTAGAGGACGCCTTCACCGCTTCTCCCGCACGAACACGAGGTCATGTTTCGCCACCGCTCGTACGACTCTGAGCCGTCACCGCCCTTGCTCCTCCTGCACGGATGCGAGGAAGCGCGTCACCGCCGCTCATCCTCGTCGGGAGAGGTCGCCTTCACCGTTGTCCCCCCCTCCCACCCCACACGGATGCGAGGTTGTGCTCCGCCACCACTCTCGGAGGTCTCTGAGCCGCCACCGCCCCCTGCTCCTCCCACACAGACGTGAGGTCGCACGCCGCCGCCGCTACTCATTCCCCATCGGGAGAGGCCGTTCGACACCCCCTGCTCCTCCTGCACTGACACGAGGCTGCATACCGCCACCGCCCCTGCTCCTCCTGCAAGGATGTGAGGTCGCGCGTCGTTGCTTTCCTTGTCTAGGTGCTTGCTTTTGCGGGGCTCCGACGGCGGCTCCCATGGTCGCGAGATTGAAACGTATAGTGAATGAGGGAGGAAAGATTTTGGGGAAAAAATGGTCTGACCATTGGGGCCCACATGTCATTTAGAGCAGCCTGTAATCCCGGACGGGATTAATTTTTTCCAGTCCGCCAAACATCTCTAGGTTTCAATTTAGATCGGGATTGGTTAGTTCAGGATGCAAACCACCATGATTTCAAGTTCGGGGTTCATTTTGCCTAACCTCTCTACGAGTTCAGAGTTTGAAATAGACTTTCTCCATAGCTGGAAGCAGGTATATATATCCATCCCAATAAGGTGACACGTTAATCCATTTTATCAATTATACTATCTCCCTTAACGAAAGAGTATACTTGCAATTATCTTGAAGAGCCCAGTATTCAATAATACGTATACAAAATTCTAAAACTTGAGTCTCATACACTCAAAGGTTGTCATTGCTTTCCATCCAAAGAGATAGACCAAACATTTTCTATTGCCTGTATTACATGGCAAATAGCCTAGTTAACCAACCTAATATGTATTCGGGTGCATCACTGTTGACATCGGATGTACGCCAGAATCAACCTATGAGTTATTTTTTATGAATCAACATATATAAATTGTAACTGAAAAAGTATATGCGTTTGCGGGTGAGTTTCATGAGAATCTCAAGCTCAATTGAAAAGAGAAATAAAAATTATAGGCAAACAAAGTACCCATTTGATTTAGAAATTTATCCTTTTCATGATTATTTGTGTTCTTTCATGCTAAACGTGCGTACACCCAAAAAAATGATGATAACATATGTTCTTGTTTGAAAATACAACAGGATTGCCGCTCCCAACTATTTTTTTTTTGGAACGGGGCTTTCCCCGGCCTCTATAACAAAGTGATGTACATGGTCTTTTATTAAATTAAGTAACACCATTCAGGATTAGAAAAATATCTTAAGTTCAACGATCACTCAAAGTGGCATTATGAATCAGCCACCTTAATACATCATACAAAAATATCCTATACATCTTGTATGAAATTAGCACGCTGCCATCCATCCTGGTTAATGATAGCTCGAATGACAGCCATTAAATCGTGTGCATCTAGTATCTATATGTACGTGCTATCCTCGGGTTGAAGATAAGACCACATGTGGATCTAATATGTAGCCTTGTGGATAACCTGTAAAAATTAATCATGACAACCTCTATTAAAAATAACATTATTTTGATAATTCCAAATTGCCCAAAGAATAGCCCAGACTCCCACCCAAATATGTGCCTTAGTTTTTTTATCAATTTCATTCAACCAACTATCAAACAAGTTTTAAATATTGTTTAGGGAGGAGTCATATTAAAGGTAAAGTATACCAATCGTTAAATAAGTTTTGCAAAAGGACCCACTCCTAACTAATAAGCCAATAAAAGACACTCCTCCAGGAAAGTAAAAGTTTGGCGGGCACTCGAGGATTCGGTTAGTCATGACTTGTGTATGAAGGTGGGGAGGGGTATTAAACAAGGTAACTACTCTCAGTTAACTTGTGTTAGTGTGAAAGATTATGAATTTTTATTACCAACAAACCGTGTACATGAATGTGCCCATATTCTTCATAGAACCTGTAATCTCTTAACTCGTGCATTATGTGGTAATGACTGCTTCCCTCTACGAAGGTCCTTTCAACAACTTCAAGAGTCAAAAGATTAAAAAAATCATTCCAAACAATCTATTCTAGACCGCTACCTAGGTACCACACGTGCACCCAAGAGCTTCGCCATTGTTCATTATTATTTTGAAAGTGCAATTTAGTTGCAAAAAACCTTCTTGGTGTTTTACAATCTTGTTGGTTTTTTGTGACCTATATACTTCATAAAATTCTTGTTTATTTATGTTTACTCTCAATAAATTCTTTACACTTTGATTAGGAGTAGTCTTATTAGAACCTTGTATCTATCATGCTTGTTTATCACCTTTATGCTTGAGGATGACCATAGTTTAAACTTGGGGGGTGCAGAAACATGTAAGATATATCCATGAACTTTATAGTTTATTGTGTGATAATCTCTCATACTTGCATCACATTTAATGTTTCTACCTTGCTTTTCGTTGATTTTGGGGGTTTTCCACCAAGTCTCCTTTATTTTGTTTCTAATGCCGCATAAAAAATATCCTATTTTTTCTATTTTTGAGTTCAGGAACCTTTCGAACTTTAAATGAATCCAAACTTTTTGTATGCTAGGTTTTTGGAAAATACCATGAAGTGAGAAGAATAAGTGCCGGAGAGGACAAGCAAGCCGGCCAGGACGTCTTATGGCGCAGCCCACCTTCCTAGCTGCGCCGCATGTGTCCCGGTGTGTGCAGCGGAAGATACTCCTCACATGCATGTGTCCCGTGCAACTAATTATATGAGAAGTGTACTAGTTATGTTCTTTCAATACAGTCATCTCACTCTCCCAGATGGATCTCGGTAGTAAACCTGTTAAGAAAAATCTTAGTGGCGCGCCACATGGACACACATCACTGGTATTTAGCCAAAATATCAGTGGAATGCCAAAATTATCACACACCACTAATAACACATTACTTGTGGTGTGGGGGACCATTATTCATATCTGGCATAAGTTTCTGGTGGCGTGATATATTGGCACCCCACTAGTAACTTTGTCATTAGTAGATGGCATAGTTTCTAATGGCATGATACATACTAGATGGGCCGGCCGGCTTCGCCCGGCCCGCCTGCAGCACGTTTTTGCACCACATTTTTCTAATGCGTTCTGCTAATTTCTTTTTTTAATCTATCTTAGCATTGCGTTACGTATTAGCATAGGTTTACATAGTGCAATTAAGCTGCGGATACCAAGTGTACGCAATCGGAAGCCTTCCAATAGTTACGGGTGGACATCTTTGAAACAGTGTCTTAATAGAACTGTTGTGATATATCCTAGTAACATTTTTGTGATTCTAGGATGATTAATTTCATAAGTAGCCTGATTCTTCGTTCGGTTGAGAGTTGTGGCTCTCATGACAAAGATAGATTCATTGAGATATTTAACATACAGATTGTACAAATCTAATCAATAGTATATCTGTTAAACACAAACTAACTGAAACTCCAATTAGCGGGTAAGAATTGAGCTATCTACTATCGACACCAGAATCATCAGAAGAATGGTGTTAATTTGCCTACTATGAATTAATTTGCAGATTAATATGACTCAATTTAATCTATGTCGACTAAAAAAAGAGAAACATATATATTAAGCAAATAACCAAGAACATACATGACATACTGAAATGTAGCGAACAAAGTAACTGACTCCGGAAGGATGCGAACAAAATAACAAAGTCTACACAAGCTAACCCATATATAACCAAGAGACATGAAAACTATTGGGGTCACATGCCACAATCAGTTCTTTTAACCAAGTTTAGAAAGATAATCAATATAATGCATAGGCTAGAAATTTTATTGACATGGCAACCTTTAATCTGAGAAGAATAAAAAATTACTTCACTGAATAATAACCATGAGTCAGCAAAGAAGGATAAAAGTAAAAAAAAAGGGACCATCAGGCTTAAACTTAACAAATATATTACATGCATCATCCAACACCAACAGGTATACATGTTTAACATTCAGAATTTGTGAGTGCAATCCATCCTCGTGGCAAAAGAATGGGTGAATATTTCGTCCATAAAATCTATGAAGGAATTTACCCAGAGAAAGTAAGTAGCAAGAGTGCATACAAAGGCCCAGACAAAGAAGAGCTAGAGAAACCATATTGGCTCTGCCGGTTGTCGTGGACACCGCCCATGTCCAATGCACAACGCCGCCGCTGGACGTGCACCCACTCAACTTAAACGGCAACCCACGGAACTGGTCTGTCATGTCACACCAAAGCCACTATGCTTATCCACCTTCACGAATGACGTGTCTCACCTCCATGCCTCGGCATGCCGCCACCAAGCAGCCACACTACCTCCGTCGCCTATGGCATGTCTGGCTCCTTCCATGCAGGTCACGGTAACCAAAATGTGACCCACCAATTAACTAAATACCCAAGTGGCTGATATCATCTCGACAGGTAGACCAGAGAGTGTGCGCCCAGACAACCTCGCGAGAAAAGAACAGGGGCCACCTTCAACAAAGATCAGTGAATTGTTGACCCAAACATTTCCACAGGCACCAACATAAGAAAGGCTTATCACTAAACTGAAGAGCCTTCAGTCAGTAAACAGTGTTCAGATAGCATCCATATACAATAAATTGAATAGGTAATGTAAGAAAATGGCATGAGCGGTAATACATTGATATTTTTATCTTGCTAACCGAGCAGATAACCAAAATCATTAGTTTGTGGCTGAGTGAATGAATTCAGCGAGTTGTCACCATTGACTTAATCTATTGATAATAATATGTAGTTTCTAAGGTAGTACTAATATTCTGTAGTTTGTGACACAATCAAGCATGTTATTTTCTCATGACCCAATGCACAAATCAACAATGAACATAACACACATCACCAGAAACATGGAGTAAAAAAGGGATTGTTGTTCTAGGGAGGGGAGCTTACGACATGATGATTACAGAGCGAGGCAGCCGAGCAGATCAACACTTGAGATCTCCCTCTCCACTTTAAGCATATAATGTAAGAGAAGAGCAAACTGTACCTACAGTGATAGAAGAAGTACTTACCAGAATAAAGCTCTTTTCATAAGAAGACATGACGTATCTGCGGACCCTGCCTTCTTTCATTCCTTGCTGCTGCCTCCCAGGTGTGTGAAATTAGAATTGCAAGCTGAAGTGTTTAACACAAACAAGCCTGGAATTTAAACTTGCATCACTAATTAGAAAAGGAAGAAACGGAAGTGCTCACTTTAAGAATTAGAATTCTTAGAAATAACCTAGAGGATTCCCACGAGTGTTAATGCTTTAGATTATAAGGTAAGTTACATAGAAAATGAGGTGTGTCAACTTAAAACACAAACGGTTGATATATGATCTCTAATACGGTAATACCACACCATGCCTGCACGACAACACTTGAGAGACTGGCATTAGCACAGCGGCATACCTCATGCAAACCCGACTTCACAAGAGCCTATGATTTTCTTCCGACATTCTACCTGCGACCAAATTGCTTCTTGTGTAAGAACAGAAAGACATAAGACTGCAGTCTGCCCTTCTCTACTCCATGCATCAACTTCGCACAGGCCTTTTTTCAGGCCGTCTAGGACTGAAAATTATGGTTTATACCGATGGCTTCCGTGCTTTAGGCAGTCAATGTTAATTTTGATATTTCTACTTTTAATCAGTGCCACTGGTCTCAAGCACTCTGAAATTTGATTGACATGTCCTGTAGCCTCAATCTAGTAGTGATGTGTCATGCATAGTACTGTCTAAAACTCTAGATAATTGGGTTGATCATTTCTCCTCGTAATGGCCCCATCACCAAAGCTCTCTATTTATTTCTTCTAGGGATTCAATTTCAAGGATTGCGTAGACCAAATCCAGTCAGTAAGAATGTCATGTAAAGAGTAAAAAAACATGTATGCCAGACTGAACTGGTTCAGACTATAACTTCTAAGTGATGCAAGATGCTTTTGATTAGGATCACACTATTATATCATGCAAGTTAGGTTCATATACTTGAAAGCTGTTGGGCCTTGTAACAGAGGACAAAGCAAAGATATAAAACCATTAAAGTTCACTTTTCTCGGACAACTATTTAAAGATCCATGTCAAAACATGGTATTGGAGGGATCATAAAAGGAGGATTAGAACTGCATTGCTTAGAAACTAATTACTGATATTCTTAAAGAAGCATGTAAAATTATGATGAAGGTAGTAGGAAACTGTTCCTGTTACCTCTCTTGGATTCTAATTAACTTGTAGTTCCTAAAGATCGGTATGCATACATATGTAGAACATCCATGTAACCACATGCAGCACTGGTGAATCAAAGCTCAGCATGAGAGATTATTGGAGCTATGCTCAAAAATGTTACGTGCTGATGACATGAACCACATCCAAGGTTTAGAGCGGTTATGGAGGCAAAAAGCTGTATTGATGGTTATAGTACCAAGCCCATATATCTCGTGATGTGTAATTTTAATTAGATCCTTATAAACATAATAAAATCACTGGATCAACATGGAGACTTAATTGCTAAGTAGCAAGTTTGCATAGATGATATGCTCATATGCCCCCAAGGCGTCAAGGAGAGAATTTTCTTTTAAGAATAAATCATGCACACACAACGATGCGAGATAGCACTGTGAGAAGAAACTTGCCTGCAATTGGTTCATAAACATAGATGGCTGACGGGTTCCTTCAAGGCGTCAATCCACCAGAGAAGCTTCAGTAAAAATAAGGATTAGCTCAGAATTATGGCATCAACCAAAGAAAGCAGCTTTATAACATGCAGAAGTGTAGAAATTAATGACGACTGAAGCGTATGTTGATGTTCAAAATTGGCCGTCCCAACCAGATCCTGAATATGCAGATTACACCTAACTACTGACCAGCAAAGATGATTAATATCCATGAAAACTCTAATAAATTTACCAAAACCAAACTTGCCATTTGTAAGAAAACTTATTGGAGTGTTACAACAGTAAATTAAATAAAAGAACTACTGTACCGCACTATTATATCTATGGAAATCTGGCGCTCAAGAAAGGGTACTCAAAGAGGCAAAACATCAAACATGTGTCGTGCAAGATAGTTGCTAATATTGGTAATATGCATATCCAGTATGTTGTATCTTAAAAATTTAAGATGATCTTTGCCCAAAGATTGTTAAACTCTCGGATCCAACTTATGGAGGTATTTTTAGGGCCTACACAATGAAAATCATATGATATATTACATAAAACATGGCACTATCACTTTATGGACCTCAAAGACTCGTAGGTAGCTTTGAAAACGGTCATATTAACATGATTTGCGGGCCTTCAAAGTCTACATCACCTCGGACATTCACTGTATCATAAGCAACTACAATAATAGTTTCAGTCAACAGGCATTCTTTCCAAGCAGTATTTCAGCTGCTCACTCGCATGCCTATGCTATGCTTGCAAATATTTACCTTTTGTGCAACCAAATCTTCAAATCACAAGAAAACTGCTATGTATGATGAAATGGATCGATGAGTATTGTTCATTCATCAAGTCTCCAAATTCTTGATCAATGGGCATATTATAGTTTCAGGGGAGCTAACAGTGCAATCTAAATGAGAAAAGAGAGAAGAAATAGAGATGGGGAGAATGGGCATACCTACAGCAGTGATGCACTCCACGAAAACCAATTATTGGGTGTAATACACTCCTGGACATACAAATCCATCTCCATGACGAACCTGGCAGGGAGGTTGATGAAGCGGTCATCCTTGCCCCGTCCATCCACAGCGCACCAAAACCGACCTCCGCGTGGCCGCAAGCTACTGCCTCTCCGTCCATCCTCGACGCCGCGCCATTTCTTCCACATGCAGCATCTTCGCGAATCTTCCCTCGCTGCCGCTCGTGTTGTACCCGGAGATTGCATTACTTTGTACTGTTATTAAAAAAATAGATTAATATGTAGTATTCCTATTCTGCAACAAAGAATTAAATGATCAGTTTCCATGTCTGAAGGCTCGAAGCAATACTGCGATAAATGATAACCATAAGCAAAACCAATTCAAGATTTCCATTCCTACAAATGTATATGAAATACCATGCTTATCATCAACTTCTATTTGAAGCAACGTAGCAATAAGTGAAGCGAACGAAATCACATATCTTGAAATTTTCTAACAGAGAACACTAAGTAGCAGATCATAGATAAAAGTACCAGGCCTTTATTTGCACATCGTCTCCTCTAGGCAACAGATCATTTTCCATCTATATCGATCATGCCTCTTTTTCCATTTGTATCGATTGTCAGCTAAAAAAGGTAAAGGAAAACATCTAGCACATTGTGCGCACCCACCAAGCATAAACCAAGGAGTATAATGCCAAAAAAAGTTAAAGAACATATGGGGAAGCATTGTACCTGCGGGGTGGGGATGGCGAGGTCGCCAGCAAAGACACCGAGATCAGGGCGACCAACACGAGCACGCTCGTCATGGTGACACTCTCGATCTCCCCTGGTGGCTACTCCCACATCGCTGCAAAGACCCTTTCAGAAATGCATGAACCTGCACGCCTAGGATACAGATTGAATCCTCAGCCATTGTCGTCTGAATGCAAGGAGTGACGGTGGTCACTATGGCTTATTTCTCACCAGTTTCTCACCGTACACGTTGAGGTAGCAGGTCTTGATCTGGTGCCACCCATGTGCGCGGGATTGATCGATTCCTGGCGCGGAGCCACGATGCCATCAACCTTGTGCCTCTTGACAGCCGTCACGGCAAGAGCCGCATCAGCTCACGCACGCTCCCTGCTTTTTCGCTGGCCATCCCCTCGCTCGTTCATTCTCGTTGTCGATGGATGTGGATAGGGAGGATGGGTATGAGGCCAGAAACCTTAGATGCGTGGGCTGGAAAAAGAAGAGACCAAGAGGATGCGGGGCTGGTGTGTGAGGGCAAGGGGTAGCATCTGTAGTGCCTGTCGGGGAGAAGCAAGAAGAGGAGATGACTGGAAAGCACCGCCATCGCACCGCCGGAAAGGAGGAGAAAGAAGAGAGAACCACCACCTCCATATCCCCAACTGCGGCGTGGATCTTACCGACCTGACAGACGACCCATATCCTCTTAGGTGAAAATCTGACGGTGGTGAATGAACGTGGTCGAGATCGCCTCAGCGCACGCGGTCAGGACTACGCTTACAGCTTGTAGTAATACGGTGCACATGTTGATACGTGTTACTACATGTAAAGGAATGAACATGTAACACTACCACTAGTAGAAAACGGGCCTTAGGCCTGGACCCTTTAGTCCCGGCCTCCATCTGGGCCGGGACTAAAGGCCCGGCCACGTCGCCCCAAATTCGCCAGCCGCCCGGGAGGCTTTGGTCCCGGCCCGTTACGAGCCTTTAGTCCCGGTTTGAGACACAAACCGGGACTAAAGGGCTATGCGCTGGGCGGCCCGCATGTGCGCCCCCTTTAGTCCCGGTTTGTGTCTCAAACCGGGACTAAAGTACTCTGCCTATATATATGGCCCCTGCAGCCCCTCTCTCCCCTCTTGCATTTTTTTGGATGAAAGTGTGTGAGTGTGTGCTAGCTCTCCTTTTTGCTTGGATGCACTAGAGGTGTTTGTTGAAATGTTTGTTAGAGCGATGCCGCTTCAGTTCACCGAACACAACTACGATATGAGGTGCCCGAGCCACGCTTAAGCCTCTTCCTCTTTATTTCCACTTATTCTAAAAGGTTAGCAACTATATTTCCTCGTTTAGACCGTGCGGTACTAATTTTTAGGATCGTGATTGTGTTTGATATACTGTTGCATGACGCAGATGAGCCATCCATGGATGTACGGTGATCGACGCACCGCCGCTTACAGAGAAGGCGTGCATTCTTTTCGAGATGCGGCCGATGCGAACAAGCATGGTGGTGGCTATATGTTTTGTCCATGTGTTGAATGTCGGAATGAGAAGGACTACACTTCCTCAAGAGTCATTCAGAGCCACCTGCTTCGGTCCGGTTTTATGTCGGGCTATAATGTTTGGACCAAGCACGGAGAAAGAGGGGTTATGATGGAAGACGACGATGAAGAAGAAGAGAACGATGATGACAACTACCGATCTATGTTCCCTGAGTATGCTGATACCGCAATGGAAGACAATGAAGAAGAAGATCAGGGTGCAGAACGGGAACCAGATGAGCCCGCTGATGATCTTGGCCGGGTCATTTCTGAAGCACGGCGAGGCTGCGACACAGAAAAGGAGAGGTTGCAGTTCGAGCAGATGTTACAGGACCACAACAAATTGTTGTACCCAACTTGTGAAGATGGCCAGAAGAAGCTGGGTAGCACACTGGAATTGCTGAAGTGGAAGGCAGAGACCGGTGTGACTGACTCGTCATTCGAAAAGTTGCTGGTACTGATGAAGAAGATGCTTCCAAGAAAGAACGAATTGCCCGCCAGCACGTACGAAGCAAAGAAGCTTGTCTGCCCTCTAGGATTAGACGTGCAGAAGATACATGCATGCCCTAATGACTGCATCCTCTACCGCGGTGAGAAGTATGAGAATATGGATAAATGCCCGGTATGCACTGCATTGCGGTATAAGATCAGAAAAGATGACCCTGGTGAGATTGAGGGCGAGCCACCCAGGAAGAGGGTTCCTGCCAAGGTGATGTGGTATGCTCCTATAATACCACGGTTGAAACGTCTGTTCAGAAATAAAGATCATGCGAAGTTGTTGCGATGGCATATGGAAGATCGTATGAAAGACGATAAGTTGAGGCACCCCGCCGATGGTTGGCAGTGGAGAAAAATCGAGAGAGAGTTCCCGAGATTTGCAGGTGACGCAAGGAACTTATGGTTTGGTCTGAGTACAGATGGCATGAATCCTTTTGGGGAGCAGAGTTGCAGTCACAGCACCTGGCCCGTTACTCTATGTATCTACAACCTTCCTCCTTGGTTGTGCATGAAGCGGAAGTTCATTATGATGCCAGTGCTTATCCAAGGTCCAAAGCAACCCGGCAACGACATTGATGTGTACCTAAGGCCATTAGTTGATGAACTTTTACAGCTGTGGGCCGAACCAGGTGTACATGTGTGGGACGAGCACAAACAAGAGGAATTTGACCTTCGAGCGTTGCTTTTCGTAACCATCAATGATTGGCCTGCTCTTAGTAACATTTCAGGACAGTCAAACAAGGGATACAATGCATGCACGCACTGTTTAGATCAGACAGAAAGTATATATCTGGACAAGTGTAGGAAGAATGTGTACCCGTACAATCGTCGTTTTCTTCCGCCCAAGCATCCCTTAAAGAAAAAAGGCAAGCATTTCAATGGCAAGGCAGAACCCCGGGGGAAGCCTGTCATCCGTACTGGTGCTGAAGTATTTGATATGGTCAAAGATTTAAAAGTAATCTTTGGAAAGGGTCCTGGCAGCCAACCTGTTCCTAACGGCCCTGATAAGCGCGTACCCATGTGGAAGAAGAAATCTATATTTTGGGAGCTACCCTATTGGGAAGTCCATGAGGTCCGCTCCGCAATCGACGTGATGCACCTGACGAAGAATCTCTGCGTGAATATTCTAGGCTTCTTGGGCTTGTATGGGAAGTCAAAAGATACACCGGAAGCACGGGAGGACCAGGAACGTCATAAAGGAAGAGATGGCATGCATCCAGGGCAGTTTCAAGGGCGTGCCAGCTACGCTCTTACTAAGGAAGAGAAGGAAATCTTCTTTGAAGTCCTTTTCAGTATCAAGGTCCCGACTGGCTTCTCGTCGAATATAAAGGGAATCGTAAATATGAAAGACAAAAAATTCCAAAACCTAAAGTCTCATGACTGCCACGTGCTTATGACGCAATTGCTTCCGGTTGCATTGAGGGGAATTCTACCGGAAAATGTTCGTCTGGCAATTGTGAAGGTATGTGCATTCCTCAATGCAATTTCTCAGAAGGTAATCGATCGAGAAAGTCTATCAGGGTTACAGATTGATGTGGTCCAATGTCTGGTCAGCTTTGAGTTGTTGTTCCCGCCATCCTTCTTCAATATAATGACACACCTCGTAGTTCACCTAGTCGAAGAGATTAGAATTCTTGGTCCTGTGTTTCTACACAATATGTTCCCCTTCGAGAGGTTCATGGGAGTCTTAAAGAAATATGTTCGTAACCGTGCTAGGCCAGAAGGAAGCATCTCCAAGGGCTATGGAACAGAGGAGGTCATTGAGTTTTGTGTGGACTTTCTTCCTGACCTTAAGCCGATTGGTGTTCCTGAATCTCGGTATGAGGGTAGGCTGACAGGAAAAGGCACACTAGGAAGGAAAGCAAAAGTATGTATGGACGGGCATTCTTTCTCTCAAGCACACTACATAGTTCTACACAATTCCACTGTGGTGGCTCCGTATATCGTGAGACACAAGAATATTCTACGCTCCGAAAACCCGGGGAAGGCTGACTCTTGGATTAAAGGGGAACACGAGAAGACTTTTGGTAGTTGGTTGCAGACACATCTCATGAATGATGACACCGTTGGAGATCAGCTGTACTGTTTGGCCAGGCCACCATCTTCGACTATATGTACTTTCCAAGGGTACGAGATAAATGGGAACACATTTTACACGGTTGCCCAAGATAAAAAGAGCACCAACCAAAATAGTGGTGTCCGCTTTGATGCAACAGACGAGAATGGGCACTGTTTGGAAACATATTACGGGTACATAGAGGAGATATGGGAACTTGACTATGGACCTACTTTTAAGATCCCTTTGTTTCGGTGCAAATGGGTGAAGCTGACAGGTGGCGGGGTAGTTGTAGACCAAAAGTACGGCATGACAACAGTGGATCTCAATAATCTTGCGTACATGGATGAACCATTCGTCCTAGCCAACGATGTCGCTCAGGTTTTCTATGTGAAGGACATGTCTACAAAAACGAGAAAAAGAAATCAGCAAAAGAAGACATCGTCCGATGAGCCAAAGCGCCACATAGTTCTTTCAGGGAAAAGAAACATCGTGGGAGTAGATGACAAGACAGACATGTCAATAGATTATAATAAGTTTCATGAAATTCCGCCCTTCAAAGTGAAGACTGACCCAAGCATCCTACTGAATGATGAAGATTCTCCATGGCTACGACCCAGAAGAAAACAGAAATAATAGATAGGATTGTTGGTGCAATAATGTAATAATGTATTAAATCTTTTATGTAATGCATGATGTGAATAATTGTATGGATCGGTCATCACCGCTCTTTAGAAAAAAAGTCGGCTCACTAGTTCTTTCGTTCCTATGGCACTCCTCCCGGCGGGCTACTACCTCTCCCCTACCCCTGTCGCCGCTATACCCAGTCCTGATTTCTTCGCCTCGCAGTTCTTGTACCCACAGCCTCCACATAGAAAATTGTTTTGAATTACTTATTCAATTTTAAACACTTTTCATATTCATAGTTTTATCAGATTCTAAAATATACATAAAGAATATAAATCAATATAGTTTTAATTGAAAATGGCAAACTAGTTAATAGTTTGGATAGTTAAAATAATTAATTTTGAAAATAGAAAATAGTTTTGAATTATCTATTCAATTTCAAACACTTTTCATTTTTATAGTTTTGTCAAATACTCAAATATGCAAAAAGAATATTAATAAACATAGTTTTTAATTAAAAATGGCAAAATATTTAATAGTTAGGATAGTTAAAGTAATTAATTTTTAAAATAGAAAATAGTTTTGAATTATGTATTCAATTTCAAACACTTTTCATTTTTATAGTTTTGTTAAATTCTTAAATATGCAAACAGAATACTAAACAAATAAAAGAAAAAAACAGAAAATAGGCCTTTAGTCCCGGTCCGTGCCACAGCAAAATTAGACGAAAATTAGACGAAACAGCAAAGATTGAATTTTGGTTCATCTTGACCAGTGGGTAAATTGCCAAAGAAACAAACAGAGCTATCACAAGCACCACGAATAGAACATTTCATACCGAACGCCACAACACTGGATCCTAGACTTCTAGATTTAACTCAGGCCGCCACCGCATAAAACTCACGCATAGTTCAAACTAAACTAAACTAGACTTCTAGATTTAACTCAGGCCGCCACCGATGGATCTCGTCCTGCGCAACAACAAATCCCTTGTATGGATCGGTCAAATTCTCAAATATACAAAAAGAATATTAATAAACATAGTTTTTAATTGAAAATGGCAAAATAGTTAATAGTTTGGATAGTTAAAATAATTAATTTTTAAAATAGAAAATAGTTTTGAATTATTTATTCAATTTCAAACACTTTTCATTTTCATAGTTTTGTCAAATTCTCAAATATACAAAAAGAATATTAATAAACATAATTTTTAATTGAAAATGGCAAAATAGTTAATAGTTTGGATAGTTAAAATAATTAATTTTTAAAATAGAAAATAGTTTTGAATTATTTATTCAATTTCAAACACTTTTCATTTTCATAGTTTTGTCAAATTCTCAAATATACAAAAAGAATATTAATAAACATAATTTTTAATTGAAAATGGCAAAATAGTTAATAGTTTGGATAGTTAAAATAATTAATTTTTAAAATAGAAAATAGTTTTGAATTATTTATTCAATTTCAAACACTTTTCATTTTCATAGTTTTTTCAAATTCTAAACTATACAGAAGTTATTCAATTCAAATTTCAAATAAAATAGTTTTGAAATGAAATCTGAAAAAAATCATAACTGGCGCGCATTTATTTCACCTTTAGTCCCGGCTCGAGTAACCAGCCGGGACTAAAGGGGGGGGCTCGGGCGCGAACTGGAACCGCCCCCCCAAAACCCTTTAGTCCCGGCTGGGGGCTTAAACCGGGACTAAAGGGGGGCCTTTAGTCCCGGTTTAAGCCCCCAGCCGGGACTAAAGGGCTGGGGTATATAAGCCCGCCCCTTCCTCCTCTCTTCTTCCTCCCGGACTTAGCCATTTGCAGGAGTCGACGACGCGTGCGAGGAAGCTCTGCCGCCGATCGTTGCGGCTGCGCGAAAACTCGCCGGCGCCACCGAGCCCCGCCGCGCCGCCCGCCACCAAGCCCCGCCGCGCCGCCCGCCGCCCTCCCGCGCGCGCCGCCCGACGCGCCACCGCCTGCCCTCACGCGCGCGCCGCCCGCCGCCCTCCCGCGCGCGCTGCCCGACGCGCCACCGAGCCGCCACGAGCCCCGAGCCACCCCGACCACCTCTCGGTGAGCCCGCCCGCCGGCCACCCCTTAATTTTTTTTGTTAACTGTTAGGTTAGATAAATTTTGTTAGGTTTAGTTTTTTTTAAAATTTTGTTATTTGTTAGAGATAAAATTGTTAGAAAGTTTTAGATAGAATTGTTAGATAAAATTGTTAGGAATTTTATTTGTTACATAGAATTGTAACAAAGAGAAATAGAGTTAAATAGAAATAGAATTATTTTGCAATTAGAAATAGAATTAAATAGAAATAGCAAATAGAAATAGAGTTAAATAGAAATAGAGTTAAATAGAAATAGAGTTAAATAGAAATAGAAATAGCAAATAGAAATAGAGTTAAATAGAAATAGAGTTAAATAGAATAGAAATAGCAAATAGAAATAGAGTTAAATAGAAATAGAGTTAAATAGAATAGAAATAGCAAATAGAAATAGAGTTAAATAGAAATAGAGTTAAATAGAAATAGCAAATAGAAATAGAGTTAATTAGAAATAGAGTTAAATAGAATAGAAATAGCAAATAGAAATAGAGTTAAATAGAAATAGAGTTAATTAGAAATAGAATTAAATAGAAATAGCAAATAGAAATAGAGTTAAATAGAAATAGAGTTAATTAGAAATAGAGTTAAATAGAAATAGAAATAGCAAATAGAAATAGAGTTAAATAGAATAGAAATAGCAAATAGAAATAGAGTTAAATTGAAATAGAGTTAAATAGAATAGAAATAGCAAATAGAAATAGAGTTAAATAGAAACAGCAAATAGAAATAGAGTTAAATAGAATAGAAATAGCAAATAGAAATAAGTTAGAAAAAATAGAATTACTTTGCAAATAGAAATAGAATTACTTTGCAATTAAAAATAGAATTATTTTGCAAATAGAATTTATTAGTTAATCAAATGTCGGTATTTTGCAGGAACTATGGATCCACATAGCAGGAACCTCGAAGAGGAAGAACTTCTCGAAGATATAATCAAAGACGCCCCCGACATTGAACGAGCTGAATCTCCGTCGTCTTTTCTGAACCCCTCCGGAGATGGAATGGAGGTCGATCGACACGAAGATGAAGCCGATGGGGCCGGAGATAGCTCCAATGACGGAGAAGGTGATAGCTCCACTGATGGAGAAGCCGGTGGAGAAGCCGGTGGAGAAATAATAAAGTCCGGCGAGGTATACATATGAAGTTCGACAATCATTCAGTAATATGTGAAAAATATTGGAGATAGCTCTATATTGTATACATATACATTCATTTGACGAATGTTTCTCCCTCAATTCGTTGTCTACATATAACTTGTTCAATTATTTCAATTCATTGTCTACATATAACTTGTTCAGTTATTTCAATTCATTTTCTACATATAACTTGTTCCGTTCTGACTTGTACTCTATTATGCAGAATGAAGATTCTGGAATGTAAAAGTAGGAACATCCTAAATATTGGGTTTATTGACCCAGATAAAATACATATAAAGACGCTAACTGATAACCCCAAGGAGACGGAGGAAAACCTTCTAAGGTTTCTAACAGATCAAAATTACTGTGACCACATACTGTTTCCATACAACTTCAAGTGAGGGTCTTACTCTGTTGTGTCCATTCACTTATGAGTGTAATTGATAAGTTACTGACACATATATATATACATGTGCAGCTACCACTGGATTCTGTTGGACATTCAAATTGATAAGGGAAGAGTTGATGCCTTCGACCCATTATCGAGACCCTTGGAACAGTTCCAAAGCCTGCAGGACATGCTCCAAGGGTAATTTCAATCATTCTTGCGCTCTATCGGTCTCTTTCGATGATTTTCTGATATATCAATTAATGAAAAACTTAGCAAATCATTTTCCTTGTCGGGCAGGGTTTGGAAGCGGTTCAAGTGCGTGACTCCCGGTATCCGGCATGAGAAGCTGACCTTTAGAGCGGCTCAGGTAAGTAGTAGTATGATATACTTCTATTTTCAATACTTTTGTAATGCTAGATTATTATTTTGATTATATATATTCTATTCTCGTAAAGTGCGACCAGCAGCCACGAGGGACGCATCTATGTGGATACTATGTTTGCGAGACCATTCGCACGTTTACCTCTGAGCACAAGGATTACAGATACGATGTAAGCAATAAACATTCACACCTCTATTTTTACTCGTCATTCTTTGTTATCATGATTGATATTCATATTCATCTCCTCTTCTTATATAGTACACGGCCATGCGGGAGAAGTACCTACCAGAGCAACGCGCGATTGCTGTTGCAGAGGAGCTGGCGACCTTTCTGAGAATAGAAGCTATAGACGACAAAGGACAATTTAGTGTAGCTAGGGGCCATTACTAATGTTGGTCCATGTAATCGAATAGACGGGCTCTTGTCCCGATAATTCTGATCTCCATATAATTGTATATATATGCTCGCTTGTAAGATAAGTTAATCTTATATATATGCATAAACTAATTCCCGAACACCAAGGCACCAAACGAGGCATCACGTTAATCCCCCACCTAAAACCCTAAAACCCCTAAACCCTAAAACCCTACAGCAAAAAACAAAAATCTGCAGATGACCTTTAGTCTCGGTCTGTGTTACAAACCGGGACTAAAGGTCCTGGCCCTGATTCGCTCCGAGGTGCCCACGTGGACACCCTCCAGTCCCGGCTGGTAAGCGGGCCGGGACTAAAGGTTCAGCCTTTAGTCCCGCGGCTGGGGTCCCGGTTTGCAAACCGGGACTAAAGCCCCTTACGGGCCGGGACTGGAGGCCCCGTCCCCACTAGTGTACAGGAATGGGCAGACACGCCGACGGCCAGGTCCTACGCCGACGGCCAAAGGTCGGTGCCGTCGGCGTAGGGGGCCTCCAGGAGAGCTCGCCAAAGCAGCCGTCGGCGTAGGGATGCCGTCGGCGTAGGAGGACATACGCCGACGGCAGCCCTCGGCGTATCCAAGCCGTCGGCGTAGGCAGGCGACACGTGGCCCCGACGTTTCCCGCCGTCACGGCGATACTCCTACGCCGACGGCCGCCCTCGGCGTCCTCCAGGCCGTCGGCGTATATCATGCATACGCCGAGGGTAGCCGTCGGCGTATACCCTGCATAGTGTTTTTTACTTTTTGTAGTTAATGTCATGTATTAAATTTATACTTATTTCCATGTATATATGTTCTAGTGCACCGCGCGCAACAGTGGGGGAGGTGCGTCGGGAAATGGCGACCGCTGCGCCGCGGCAGCGCTGTGCCTCTGCGCGAATACGCAGGCGGTACTCGATTGCACCGTGGGTTATCGTGGGCTTGCACGAGCTACAGAGCGGTCGTAGACTCGCAGTGCCATGATGCGGTTGCGACGTTGCGGGTTCGTCGCTCGTCGCTGCTACTTCTCGTAGCTCCAGCACAGCTACACCCTAAACCCTAGTAGGGAGTAGCAGCATGTGGACTGTGGAGGATACAAGCGATCTAGCTAGCCTGTCCCGAGGCAAGCGACTGAGACTGATTGATGTATCGATCCAGCAAGCTCTTTCTGTTATTTTATGTTGCTCCTTTTCAGGAGTTCGGTTGGCTGACATATTGGAGCTTGCACAGCGGAAACTGGAAAGCACGGTGTGAAACAGTGAGAGTGGACTTGGTATATCGCATTGGCGCGATGTGCCCGTATGCACACAGTGGCATGGCTGTGCTCGTGATCTCTGAATAGTGACATGTGAGGGTTACGGTATGGTAGCAATAACAGAAAGTAGAAGATCCATCGGCGAGGCCTCGTACGGAGAAAGCTATAGGGGTAGATCTCTGAACCCCCTCTGTCTAGGGTTTCGCCGAATAACGACCACCGGAGCATCGTCTAACGTAGGAAACATGCATGCATCTGTCCCTAACATATGTGTATAGGTGTGACCCAAGGTTGGTACATGCAATATAGGTAGTTCCCGGGCATGGCCTTCTTCAGAGACATGGGCTGTTAACACTTGGTGAAATGCAGGATCTGTACGTGGAAACTCCCGCTATGGGTCTATCGGAGCCTATTTCATGGTAAAGTGGGCCCAACCTTTGCTTTCCATGTATATATGTTCTAAACAAACCAAAATAAAGCAGAAGATCCATCGGCGAGGCCTCGTACGGAGAAAGCTATAGGGGTAGATCTCCGAACCCCCTCTGTCTAGGGTTTCGCCGGATAACGACCACCGGAGCATCGTCTAACGTAGGAAACATGCATGCATGTGTCCCTAACATATGTGTATAGGTGTGACCCAAGGATGGTACATGCAATATAGGTAGTTCCCGAGCATGGCCTTCTTCAGAGACATGGGCTGTTAACACTTGGTGAAATCCAGGATCTGTACGTGGAAACTCCCGCTACGGGTCTATCGCAGCCTATTTCATGGTAAAGTGGGCCCAACCTTTGCTTTCCATGTATATATGTTCTAAACAAACCAAAATAAAGCAGAAGATCCATCGGCGAGGCCTCGTACGGAGAAAGCTATAGGGGTAGATCTCCGAACCCCCTCTGTCTAGGGTTTCGCCGGATAAAGACCACCGGAGCATCGTGTAACGTAGGAAACATGCATGCATGTGTCCCTAACATATGTGTATAGGTGTGACCCAAGGATGGTACATGCAATATAGGTAGTTCCCGAGCATGGCCTTCTTCAGAGACATGGGCTGTTAACACTTGGTGAAATGCAGGATCTGTACGTGGAAACTCCCGCTACGGGTCTACCGCAGCCTATTTCATGGTAAAGTGTGCCCAACCTTTGCTTTCCATGTATATATGTTCTAGACAAACCAAAATAAAGCAGAAGATCCATCGGCGAGGCCTCGTACGGAGAAAGCTATAGGGGTAGATCTCCGAACCCCCTCTGTCTAGGGTTTCGTCGGATAAAGACCACCGGAGCATCGTCTAACGTAGGAAACATGCATGCATGTGTCCCTAACATATGTGTATAGGTGTGACCCAAGGTTGGTACATGCAATATAGGTAGTTCCCGGGCATGGCCTTCTTCAGAGACATGGGCTGTTAACACTTGGTGAAATCCAAGATCTGTACGTGGAAACTCCCGCTACGGGTCTACCGGAGCCTATTTCATGGTAAAGTGTGCCCAACCTTTGCTTTCCATGTATATATGTTCTAAACAAACCAAAATAAAGCAGAAGATCCATCGGCGAGGCCTCGTTGGGAGAAAGCTATAGGGGTAGATCTCCGAACCCCCTCTGTCTAGGGTTTCGCCGGATAAAGACCACCGAAGCATCGTCTAACGTAGGAAACATGCATGCATGTGTCCCTAACATATGTTTATAGGTGTGACCCAAGGTTGGTACATGCAATATAGGTAGTTCCCGAGCATGGCCTTCTTCAGAGACATGGGCTGTTAACACTTGGTGAAATCCAGGATCTGTACGTGGAAACTCCCGCTGCGGGTCTACCGGAGCCTATTTCATGGTAAAGTGGGCCCAACCTTTGCTTTCCATGTATATATGTTCTAGACAAACCAAAATAAAGGAGAAGATCCATCGGCGAGGCCTCGTACGGAGAAAGCTATAGGGGTAGATCTCCAACCCCCTCTGTCTAGGGTTTCGCCGGATAAAGACCACCGGAGCATCGTCTAACGTAGGAAACATGCATCCATGTGTCCCTAACATATGTGTATAGGTGTGACCCAAGGTTGGTACATGCAATATAGGTAGTTCCCAGGCATGGCCTTCTTCAGAGACATGGGCTGTTAACACTTGGTGAAATCCAGGATCTGTACGTGGAAACTCCCGCTACGGGTCTACCGGAGCCTATTTCATGGTAAAGTGTGCCCAACCTTTGCTTTCCATGTATATATGTTCTAAACAAACCAAAATAAAGCAGAAGATCCATCGGCGAGGCCTCGTAGGGAGAAAGCTATAGGGGTAGATCTCCGAACCCCCTCTGTCTAGGGTTTCGCCGGATAAAGACCACCGAAGCATCGTCTAACGTAGGAAACATGCATGCATGTGTCCCTAACATATGTGTATAGGTGTGACCCAAGGTTGGGACATGCAATATAGGTAGTTCCCGAGCATGGCCTTCTTCAGAGACATGGGCTGTTAACACTTGGTGAAATCCAGGATCTGTACGTGGAAACTCCCGCGCTGCGGGTCTACCGGAGCCTATTTCATGGTAAAGTGGGCCCAACCTTTGCTTTCCATGTATATATGTTCTAAACAAACCAAAATAAAGGAGAAGATCCATCGGCGAGGCCTTGTACGGAGAAAGCTATAGGGATAGATCTCCGAACCCCCTCTGTCTAGGGTTTCGCCGGATAACGACCACCGGAGCATCGTCTAACGTAGGAAACATGCATGCATCTGTCCCTAACATATGTGTATAGGTGTGACCCAACGTTGGTACATGCAATATAGGTAGTTCCCGGGCATGGCCTTCTTCAGAGACATGGGCTGTTAACAGTTGGTGAAATGCAGGATCTGTACGTGGAAACTCCCGCTACGGGTCTATCGGAGCCTATTTCATGGTAAAGTGGGCCCAACCTTTGCTTTCCATGTATAGATGTTCTAAACAAACCAAAATAAAGCAGAAGATCCATCGGCGAGGCCTCGTACGGAGAAAGCTATAGGGGTAGATCTCCGAACCCCCTCTGTCTAGGGTTTCGCCGGATAACGACCACCGGAGCATCGTCTAACGTAGGAAACATGCATGCATGTGTCCCTAACATATGTGTATAGGTGTGACCCAAGGATGGTACATGCAATATAGGTAGTTCCCGAGCATGGCCTTCTTCAGAGACATGGGTTGTTAACACTTGGTGAAATCCAGGATCTGTACATGGAAACTCCCGCTACGGGTCTATCGGAGCCTATTTCATGGTAAAGTGGGCCCAACCTTTGCTTTCCATGTATATATGTTCTAAACAAACCAAAATAAAGCAGAAGATCCATCGGCGAGGCCTCGTACGGAGAAAGCTATAGGGGTAGATCTCCGAACCCCCTCTGTCTAGGGTTTCGCCGGATAACGACCACCGGAGCATCGTCTAACGTAGGAAACATGCATGCATGTGTCCCTAACATATGTGTATAGGTGTGACCCAAGGTTGGTACATGCAATATAGGTAGTTCCCGAGCATGGCCTTCTTCAGAGACATGGGCTGTTAACACTTGGTGAAATCCAGGATCTGTACGTGGAAACTCCCCCTGCGGGTCTACCGGAGCCTATTTCATGGTAAAGTGGGCCCAACCTTTGCTTTCCATGTATATATGTTCTAAACAAACCAAAATAAAGCAGAAGATCCATCGGCGAGGCCTCGTACAGAGAAAGCTATAGGGGTAGATCTCCGAACCCCCTCTGTCTAGGGTTTCGCCGGATAACGACCACCGGAACATCGTCTAACGTAGGAAACATGCATGCATGTGTCCCTAACATATGTGTATAGGTGTGACCCAAGGATGGTACATGCAATATAGGTAGTTCCCGAGCATGGCCTTCTTCCGAGACATGGGCTGTTAACACTTGGTGAAATCCAGGATGTGTACGTGGAAACTCCCGCTGCGGGTCTACCGGAGCCTATTTCATGGTAAAGTGGGCCCAACCTTTGCTTTCCATGTATATATGTTCTAAACAAACCAAAATAAAGCAGAAGATCCATCGGCGAGGCCTCGTACAGAGAAAGCTATAGGGGTAGATCTCCGAACCCCCTCTGTCTAGGGTTTCGCCGGATAATGACCACCGGAACATCGTCTAACGTAGGAAACATGCATGCATGTGTCCCTAACATATGTGTATAGGTGTGACCCAAGGATGGTACATGCAATATAGGTAGTTCCCGAGCATGGCCTTCTTCCGAGACATGGGCTGTTAACACTTGGTGAAATCCAGGATCTGTACGTGGAAACTCCCGCTACGGGTCTATCGGAGCCTATTTCATGGTAAAGTGGGCCCAACCTTTGCTTTCCATGTATATATGTTCTAAACAAACCAAAATAAAGCAGAAGATCCATCGGCGAGGCCTCGTACGGAGAAAGCTATAGGGGTAGATCTCCGAACCCCCTCTGTCTAGGGTTTCGCCGGATAACGACCACCGGAGCATCGTCTAACGTAGGAAACATGCATGCATGTGTCCCTAACATATGTGTATAGGTGTGACCCAAGGATGGTACATGCAATATAGGTAGTTCCCGAGCATGGCCTTCTTCAGAGACATGGGCTGTTAACACTTGGTGAAATCCAGGATCTGTACGTGGAAACTCCCGCTACGGGTCTATCGGAGCCTATTTCATGGTAAAGTGGGCCCAACCTTTGCTTTCCATGTATATATGTTCTAAACAAACCAAAATAAAGCAGAAGATCCATCGGCGAGGCCTCGTACGGAGAAAGCTATAGGGGTAGATCTCCGAACCCCCTCTGTCTAGGGTTTCGCCGGATAACGACCACCGGAACATCGTCTAACGTAGGCAACATGCATGCATGTGTCCCTAACATATGTGTATAGGTGTGACCCAAGGATGGTACATGCAATATAGGTAGTTCCCGAGCATGGCCTTCTTCCGAGACATGGGCTGTTAACACTTGGTGAAATCCAGGATCTGTACGTGGAAACTCCCGCTGCGGGTCTACCGGAGCCTATTTCATGGTAAAGTGGGCCCAACCTTTGCTTTCCATGTATATATGTTCTAAACAAACCAAAATAAAGCAGAAGATCCATCGGCGAGGCCTCGTACGGAGAAAGCTATAGGGGTAGATCTCCGAACCCCCTCTGTCTAGGGTTTCGCCGGATAACGGCCACCGGAGCATCGTCTAACGTAGGAAACATGCATGCATGTGTCCCTAACATATGTGTATAGGTGTGACCCAAGGATGGTACATGCAATATAGGTAGTTCCCGAGCATGGCCTTCTTCAGAGACATGGGCTGTTAACACTTGGTGAAATCCAGGATCTGTACGTGGAAACTCCCGCTACGGGTCTATCGGAGCCTATTTCATGGTAAAGTGGGCCCAACCTTTGCTTTCCATGTATATATGTTCTAAACAAACCAAAATAAAGCAGAAGATCCATCGGCGAGGCCTCGTACGGAGAAAGCTATAGGGGTAGATCTCCGAACCCCCTCTGTCTAGGGTTTCGCCGGATAAAGACCACCGGAGCATCGTCTAACGTAGCAAACATGCATGCATCTGTCCCTAACATATGTGTATAGGTGTGACCCAAGGTTGGTACATGCAATATAGGTAGTTCCCGGGCATGGCCTTCTTCAGAGACATGGGCTGTTAACACTTGGTGAAATCCAATATCTGTACGTGGAAACTCCCGCTACGGGTCTACCGGAGCCTATTTCATGGTAAAGTGGGCCCAACCTTTGCTTTCCATGTATATATGTTCTAAACAAACCAAAATAAAGCAGAAGATCCATCGGCGAGGCCTCGTAGGGAGAAAGCTATAGGGGTAGATCTCCGAACCCCCTCTGTCTAGGGTTTCGCCGGATAAAGACCACCGGAGCATCGTCTAACGTAGGAAACATGCATGCATGTGTCCCTAACATATGTGTATAGGTGTGACCCAAGGTTGGTACATGCAATATAGGTAGTTCCCGAGCATGGCCTTCTTCAGAGACATGGGCTGTTAACACTTGGTGAAATCCAGGATCTGTACGTGGAAACTCCCCCTGCGGGTCTACCGGAGCCTATTTCATGGTAAAGTGGGCCCAACCTTTGCTTTCCATGTATATATGTTCTAAACAAACCAAAATAAAGCAGAAGATCCATCGGCGAGGCCTCGTACAGAGAAAGCTATAGGGGTAGATCTCCGAACCCCCTCTGTCTAGGGTTTCGCCGGATAACGACCACCGGAACATCGTCTAACGTAGGAAACATGCATGCATGTGTCCCTAACATATGTGTATAGGTGTGACCCAAGGATGGTACATGCAATATAGGTAGTTCCCGAGCATGGCCTTCTTCCGAGACATGGGCTGTTAACACTTGGTGAAATCCAGGATCTGTACGTGGAAACTCCCGCTGCGGGTCTATCGGAGCCTATTTCATGGTAAAGTGGGCCCAACCTTTGCTTTCCATGTATATATGTTCTAAACAAACCAAAATAAAGCAGAAGATCCATCGGTGAGGCCTCGTACAGAGAAAGCTATAGGGGTAGATCTCCGAACCCCCTCTGTCTAGGGTTTCGCCGGATAACGACCACCGGAACATCGTCTAACGTAGGAAACATGCATGCATGTGTCCCTAACATATGTGTATAGGTGTGACCCAAGGATGGTACATGCAATATAGGTAGTTCCCGAGCATGGCCTTCTTCCGAGACATGGGCTGTTAACACTTGGTGAAATCCAGGATCTGTATGTGGAAACTCCCGCTACGGGTCTATCGGAGCCTATTTCATGGTAAAGTGGGCCCAACCTTTGCTTTCCATGTATATATGTTCTAAACAAACCAAAATAAAGCAGAAGATCCATCGGCGAGGCCTCGTACGGAGAAAGCTATAGGGGTAGATCTCCGAACCCCCTCTGTCTAGGGTTTCGCCGGATAACGACCACCGGAGCATCGTCTAACGTAGGAAACATGCATGCATGTGTCCCTAACATATGTGTATAGGTGTGACCCAAGGATGGTACATGCAATATAGGTAGTTCCCGAGCATGGCCTTCTTCAGAGACATGGGCTGTTAACACTTGGTGAAATCCAGGATCTGTACGTGGAAACTCCCGCTACGGGTCTATCGGAGCCTATTTCATGGTAAAGTGGGCCCAACCTTTGCTTTCCATGTATATATGTTCTAAACAAACCAAAATAAAGCAGAAGATCCATCGGCGAGGCCTCGTACGGAGAAAGCTATAGGGGTAGATCTCCGAACCCCCTCTGTCTAGGGTTTCGCCGGATAACGACCACCGGAACATCGTCTAACGTAGGAAACATGCATGCATGTGTCCCTAACATATGTGTATAGGTGTGACCCAAGGTTGGTACATGCAATATAGGTAGTTCCCGAGCATGGCCTTCTTCAGAGACATGGGCTGTTAACACTTGGTGAAATCCAGGATCTGTACGTGGAAACTCCCGCTGCGGGTCTACCGGAGCCTATTTCATGGTAAAGTGGGCCCAACCTTTGCTTTCCATGTATATATGTTCTAAACAAACCAAAATAAAGCAGAAGATCCATCGGCGAGGCCTCGTACGGAGAAAGCTATAGGGGTAGATCTCCGAACCCCCTCTGTCTAGGGTTTCGCCGGATAACGACCACCGGAACATCGTCTAACGTAGGAAACATGCATGCATGTGTCCCTAACATATGTGTATAGGTGTGACCCAAGGTTGGTACATGCAATATAGGTAGTTCCCGAGCAGTGTACGTGGAAACTCCCGCAAAGTTAGAGTAGTACTTCAGTACCCATGATTTCTCTTTTCCCGATATCAGCTTGTCGATAAGAGCGGTCTGCGTGAGTGACAGGATAACCAAACCTTCTCATGCATGTCTCTCCTGCAAGGGATGGGTCGTGTGACATGCTCCCCCATTCCCATCACCTGTACTATCACCTACCCAACACCGTACTGTTCGAGAGTGCGCACACTCCATGAACCACTGCAAGTCTGCAGCTTCGCTCTCGTACTTCTCACTGTCGTTTAGAACAACATAAACTGAGATATAAAGCTGCAGTGCAGTAGCTTTCGCCAGAACCCTGGTGGCCCGGCAGGGCTTCGCGATTTCCCAACGCGTTTTGGCCACTGTTGGCTCGCCTCGACTGCGTGAGCGTAGCGCAGAGCTCTGGGAGGGCCAGCTCACCTGCCGAGGCACGGATGCAGTATCACCTCTGAGCCATTAATATAGTAAAACCCCTCATTAATATAGTTTTTTGTTGCAAAAAAAAATCGAAAAAAAAAACAAAAATAGCCTACGCCGACGGCCACGGCTATGCCGACGGCCAGGCCGTCGGCGTAGCTAGGGTTCTATTAACCGGCCGACCGGCCCCTCCCGCGCCCGACCTCCTCTCTTTCCTCCTCCTCTTCCAACACCCGACCCGACCCCGCCGCCGGCCGCCCCCCTCCGCCCGCACGCACCGGCCGCCGCCGCCGCCCCTCCCGGCACCGCCCGGCCTCTCCCCGTGGCCGCCCCGCCTCTCCCCGCGCCCGCCTCTCCCGTCCTCTCCCCGCGCCCGCCCCGCCCCCGCCGAGCCAGCCGCCCCGGCCAGCCGCCCCGCCGAGCAGCGCCCCGCCCCCGCTGCAGCCCCGCCGAGCCAGCCGCCCCGGCCAGCCGCCCCGCGCAGCCCCTGCCCCCGCCGCAGCACACTGCAGGTAATATAGTTAGTTTAGTTTAGTTAGGTGTAGTTAGTTTAGTTTAATTAGTTAGTTTAGGTAGTGTAGTGTAGTTAGTTTAGTTAGGTTAGTTAGTGTAGTGTAGTATACTTAGTTAGTTAGGTTAGTTAGTGTAGTTAGTTAGGTTAGTGTAATTAGTTAGGTGTAGTTAGTTTAGTTTAATTAGTTAGTTTAGGTAGTATAGTGTAGTTAGTTTAGTTAGGTTAGTTAGTGTAGTGTAGTATACTTAGTTAGTTAGGTTAGTTAGTGTAGTTAGTTAGGTTAGTGTAATTAGTTAGGTTAGTATAGTGTAGTTAGTGTAGTGTATGATTTAGTGTAGTGTGCTGCAATAAAATTCTAAGTAAAAGCGGTTAAATAATTTTTTTTGCACTTTAGTTCTTTACGGTGAAGTAATATTATTAAACCACTATTGTAAAAAGTTTGTGTTTGCATTTTGTCGCTATGCAGGCGATGCTTCGAGGTGGACACGGGGGGCGGCATCGCGGGGGTGTTTGACGGGGCGTCCCGGATCTTCTTCGACGATTCTCTCACGCGTCTAGGGTATAAATCTCCCTCCCATGTACCTAGGTTTTATTTTTGTGTCTAGATCACCGAGTATGTCGCGTTACCTAGGCGTCTCTTCCCGACCGTAAGGGTTACGTGGATAAATATGCATTAGTGGTCTCGCATATTATGAACCATAACTCTTACGGCATTTATCGGGACAGCCGGCGGATGCGTAGTTGAGTATGTTTTCCTTGTTCTACTCCGTTCCGAGACAGGATTTCGGCAACACCTCTCCGTTGTTCTCCGGATGCACATCCCTCTCGGCTATTTGCTGAGACGTGTATCGGGAGAACAGCGGGGAGGTGCTGCCGAAATTCTTTCTCGGATCGGGGTAGAGCAGGGAGAACGTACTCAATCTACGGATCCGGGGGCTGCTAGGAGCCCACCTAGTAGAGCTATAGGTTGATGCATGCGTTTTGTCCGGTAGAAAAATAAAAATATGATGCTTTTAATTTCATGCTACTATTTGATATGAAATGCTATGTTTCTGGTTCGGCTCGCAATAAAGCAGAGGATGGCTGACAATGGATGGATGTACAGTGGCCGTGTTAGTGCGACTAATAAAACAGATAAGTGGATATGTAAGACTCAAATGTTAGTGAAAGAGTTAGCGCGTGCTACAAAGGGGCGGGTTAGGGCACTTTGCCCTTGCAGTCGTTGCTTGAAGCGTCACCGTCAAGGAAAAGATGACATGTATAAACACCTTCTGCAATATGGGTATATGTCTCACTACGTCACACATATCGACTTTGATGAACATGAGCGTGACAGAGGGGACGTCATGCGGCAGCGGCTCAATGGCAATGGGTACGATGGGGTCAGAGACCTTCTAGATGATCTCATCCATGGCGACATGCCGGATTCGCCACCTTCATGGGAGGAAGCGCCAGAACCGGAGGAACCCCCAGAACCGGAGGAACCAGAGCCAACTGCGAAGGCCTTCTATGATATGTTGGCCGCGGCTAAGAAGCCTCTGTACGACGGTGCGTCGATTTCTCAGCTCGATGCCATCTCTCAGTGTCTAGCCGACAAGACCCAGTACTCCACCACCCGTAACGGCTTCGAAGCTAGTCTGAGAACAACTGGTAACATGTTGCCGAAAGGGCATTGTCTGCCTCAAAGCCTGCACGAGACAAGGAGACTCATCAAAGATCTCAACATGGGTTATCAAAAGATAGAGTGTTGTCCAAAAGGTCGCCTTCTATTTTGGAAACAGTTTGCGGAGGACAATTATTGTACTATTTGTAAGGCCTCTAGGTATGAAGAGGTAAAGGGAAAGGATGGTCAGGTGAGACAGTCAAGGATCCCGAAGTCGATTCTTCTGTATCTCCCATTCATAAAAAGAATCCAGCGGCTTTACATGAACGAGGAGACTGCCAAACAGATGACGTGGCACAAGAAGGGGACGAGAATCGATAAGGGGAAGATGGGACATCCATCTGATGGTAAGGCATGGAAGAACTTCGATGAAAAATACCCCGATAAGGCAGCTGATGCTCGGAATGTCAGAATTGCGATAGCAACAGATGGCTTCAATCCATATGGAATGTCGACTGCTAATTACAGCTGCTGGCCCGTGTTTTTTATTCCGCTCAATCTCCCTCCCGGAGTCCTAATGACGAGGAAGACCATGTTTCTGTCGCTGATCATTTCAGGGCCCGACTACCCGGGTAAGAATTTGAGTGTCTACATGCAGCCGATTGTGGATGATTTGAACCACTCTTGGCACCACGGGACGTTGACATACGACCGAGCATCAAAGACAAACTTCTACATGAAAGTTTGGTTGCAGTATACCATGCATGACATGCCCGGGTACGCCTTAACATGCGGATGGTGTACAGCTGGTAAGTGGCCATGCCCAGTGTGCAGGCACCGACTTGAGTTCCTTTGGCTAAAATCAGGTGGCAAGTATGTTGCGTTTGACACGAATCGACAGTTCCTCAAAAGGAGGCATCCGTTCAGAGAAGACATAAAGAACTTTAAGAAGGGCAAAGTTGTGCATGAAGTAAAAGAGGTGCCAAAGTTCGATGGTGCAGCTGTTGATGCCGAGCTACGTGCTCTCGTGCCTACGGAGCCGGGAAATGTCCATCAATTTGAGGGATATGGTGTAACGCACAACTGGACTCACGTGGCAGCCTTCACGAAGCTCGAGTATTACAAGGACCTCGAACTTCCCCATAACATCGATGTGATGCACACCAAAAAGAATGTCGGGGAGTCCCTCTTTCACACAGTCCTGAACATTCCTGGGAAGTCAAAGGATAATGTCAAGGCTAGAGTCGATGTTGAGAAGCTCTGCGATAGGAAGAGATTATACATGCAGCCTCCTACTGGCCGTCGAAAGAATTGGTTCAAGCCGCATGCTAACTTCTGCCTTGATTCCACCCAAAAGAAGGAGGCATTCAAGTGGCTCAAATACGTCGTGATGTTCCCTGATGGTTATTGTTCGAACATAAGTAAGGGAGTTAATCTTTTGACTGGAAAAGTCACCGGGCTCAAGAGTCATGACTATCATATATGGATTGAGAGGCTGATGCCGGTGATGGTTCGAGGGTATCTCCCCGAGAAAGTCTGGCGAGTGCTTGCAGAGTTGAGCCATTTCTTCCGCACGCTCTGTGCTAAGCAGATATGTCCTCTGGTTATTGAGAAGCTGCAGGTTCAAGTGCCAGAGTTGCTATGCAATTTGGAGATGATCTTTCCGCCAGGGTTTTTTACTCCAATGGCGCATCTCATTGTTCACCTCGCGAACGAGGCACTCTTGGGTGGCCCGGTGCAGTTTTGTTGGCAGTTCTGTATTGAGAGAGAGTTTAAGTATATTCGGAGGATAACTGGAAACAAAGCCAAGATTGAAGCATGCATAGGCGAGGCAACATGCCTTCGGGAGATGGCCGACGCCGCGACAACGTATTATCCTGATGAAGTTCCCACTCTGCATAACCCGGTCTCTCGTTACAATGTCGATGTACCCAAGAATGACCCCAAGCTCGAACTATTCCAATATCCCGGTGGCAAGGCCGGTAGAGGACAAAAATATAAATTGGAGAAGGAAGAGAAGGATTGCATTATGCTCTATGTGCTTATGAACATGAAGGAAGTGCTCGAGTTCATTAGGTAAAATGGTGTACAAATTACTTTGCATCTACTAACCTGGTCTCGGTCTAATGCTTATTTTCTCCTTTTAGCGAATTCACGGACGAACAGTGGTCGGGAACGACGGATCCCTCTCCCGCGGAGTTGGACACTCTACTGAAAGAGGGTGCTCCCAGAAATAAAATAAACTTTGCGTCATGGTTCATGAAAAAAGTAATTTCTAACCTGTCTCTCTTACATTGCAAAACGTGACTTGTCCCTCTTATTCCACGTAATTAATGCACATAATAAATTCGAACTGTACTTATAGGGAGCTGATGGCAATGTTGAGATGACAGATGAGTTGAGATGTGTTTCCCAAGGTTGTAACCGTGACGTTATGAAGTATGAGAAGTATGATGTGAATGGATTTTGCTTCCATACAGAGGCACACCAGAAGGGCCGAGCGAATCCAAAAACTGTAAATACTGGGGTCTTCACCGGAGGAGCCGATGGCCTTGATTACTACGGAAGGCTAGAGAATGTATACGAGCTGACATTCAATCGTACGAACATACAACTCAATCTCGTTGTGTTCAAGTGTCATTGGTTCGACCCAAGGGGTGGACAGAGAAGTACCAAGTCTATTGGGTTAGTTGAAGTTAGGCCTTCAACCACCTATAGCGGAGCCGATCGATGTCTTTGTTGTGGCTCACCAAGCTAAGCAAGTTTATTATTTGCCATACCCATGCCAGAAAGCGGAGCTCAAGGGTTGGGAAGTCGTGTTCCAGGTATCGCCACATGGTAACCTACCAATTCCCTCCGAGGACGATTACAACAACATTGACCCTGTAACATACGAGGGAATTTTCTATCAAGAGCAAGAGGACTTTGGTCACTTTGAGTTAGAACCGGTAGTGCTTGAGGACCTCGGAGACGATGCAGAAACTCGTGGTGAGGCAGTGGTGGATCTAAAGGACATAAATATGCTCGAGAAGTTACATGCAGAGAATGACCCCATCGATGAGCCTCCACCCGTCGACGAGCTTCAAACTTACTACTCAAAAGATAGTGATAGTGATAGTGAGAAAGAGAATGAAATTGAAATTGAGAATGAGAGTGATGATGACTGGTGAGGGTCTTTTATATCTTTATGCTTAGGATTTAATTGTCAACATACTTCTTAATTGTCAACATACTTCTTAATTGTCAACATACTTCTTAATTGTCAACATACTTTCTTATTTGCATTATGCCTTTATACTTAGTATTTATTTGTCAACATGCTTAATTGTTTTCTCTTTCTCAATGCAGGTGATTGAACAATATGAGCAGCGGCAAGGCAAACTCGGCGACCTTGCTTAAGGAGATGCACCAGCGCAAGAAGAATGTTAGACGGAGTGGGAGAGAGCCGACTCCCAATCCGCGTTACCCCGATCTTGCCGCTGCGGGAGGAGGACGAGGACGAGGGGGACGACGAGGACGAGGTGGCGGGGAGGAGTGGACTTTGAGCCACCACCCTCCGCTTCTGGCGACGTTGCTCCTGAGTTGTTCCTGGAGGGGCCGTCTAGAGGGGACGACTTGGACTCTAGACACGAGTCGGACTCTAGACACGAGTCGGAGTCTAGACACGATGTGGAGGACGAGGACGAGGACGAGGACGAGGGGGATGCGAGGCCAAAGAAGTTGAGGACTCGTGGGGAATCGGGCGTCCCCGATGAGAGGAAGGAGCCTAGGACCCAGGAGGCGAAGACCCTCATCATTCCTGATGGCGTTAGGTAAGTGTACTAATTTGGCAATTTTGAACATGTCATTTCATTTTGGTCATAAACAATTTGGCATGTGTACTAATGTTTGATTTATGTGCAGGAATTGGACATTTGCACCGGGGAGCAAGGGCCGCCTACCTAACAGCATGGTTGGAGCTCTGCTTAGGAAGTTCTGGCCGGGGAAATACACTCCCCTCGACATGGTCCCCGGTGGCGAGCCGAAGCTAGCCACTACTTGGGCAGACTACGAGGCTGCTCCGGGCGTAGGCTTCAAGACAGCTGCTGAGGCTGTGATCACCAAGTTTTGGGTAAGACATATTTCTCGAGTTTCATTCATAGTGATGAACCAATGTGCTAACTCATGACTCTCACAATTGTTTTATGCATGATTGAAGTGCTTTTATCGCGTGGATGAGGAGGATGCGCAGAGGGCGGACCGGACTTTGCTTGGAGCTTGTGAGAAGTTGACACCGCAGGTGTGGTACAACCATAAGGTAACGGCCGCTAGTCAGTTCTGGGCTGAAAGGGGAAAGAGGGTCAAGAAGGAGGACATTGTTGGTCGGAATCCTAACCCCGACTTCGAGATGTCGCTGGATGACTTCATGTCGGTGAGTGAAATGTTAATGAGATCCTATATTGCTGTTAACTTGCCATTGCATTATCTTGAGTTGAGTATTGCATTTTCAGGTTGTCCCTGAATGGGCTGAGGCGCATCGAGAGACATGGGCGGAGCTGGTTAGTACGAGGTGGCTCAGGGCAGACGAGGAGTTTGCAGCCGTGTCGATGCGGAACTCGGATAACCGAGGCGGCGGTGGAACACACTGTGCGGGAAACCGCAGCTTTGATCGCTTCAGGGGGAAGATGGTATGTACATACATGGAATCATGCATAACATTTATTTTCCCGTCATGTTCCTACTTTATACGCATAACATTTATTTTCTCGTCATGCAGGTGGCCGAGGCACCGCCAGGGGAGGAGATTTACGATGTCACGGTATATGACATGATGCGGAGGAAGAAGCCCGCTGTCTCGGCGCCTCCGGACGCCCCCCCCCAGTACTACGGCAAGGCCGGGGAGCAGATAGAGGACTACTGCCAGATGGTGCAGTCTCGTCACCCGGAGGTGGATGACCCTAGACGCGCGGAGACCGACGAGGAGTCGTTGGTCCTGTCGGGGCACGGGTTGCAGCATGGCCGTCTCAAGGTGCTTAATTCAAAGGTCAAGCATTCCCTCACCACGAGCTTCACGCGCCTCAAGGCGGTCCTCACCCCTGACAGCGCCCCTATCCCGCCTCGTGACCAGCCTCGTCGACCCAGATATGATGTAAGTTTTCCTCATTTCCATCCTCTTTGCGACTTTCGGTCCTGCATGGATAAGTGCTGATGATATTCATTGTTTGTGAAATGGTAGGCTGCTTTCGAGGCGGCCTTCGATGCGGCTCATGAGCAATATCAGGAGGCCTTTCGGCTGCACCAGGAGGCGACTCAGGCCTACATGGCGTATCTACATGTAAGTCTGAACCTTTCTTTTTGAAAAAGATGAAAGTCCCACTTCCCCTAGCTTGAAAAAGATGACAAGTCCCACATCTAAACTATCTTGCAGGCGTCGATGATGGCTATGCGATCTGGAGCGAGTTTCGATGTAGGGGAGCAGCCTCCCATACCGGGGCCGGCGCCATTGATGCCATCGAGGGAGACTTTCGCTAGGACCTACTACGCATCGACGGCGGTAAGTTCTTTTGCCAAACCAATGGTTGCCGCTTTCCTTTGCCTCGCAAGTTGCTAACATCTAGGGAACATGTAGGGAACGGCATCTTCCGCTGCCTCGTGGGGTGGGCGTCAGATCACACCGGTCCATCCCGATGGTCCTTCTCCTGGCCGTTCTCGTGGTACTACTCCTGGTACTTCTCCTGGCGGTTCTTCTGCAGCTTCTACTGGGCGTAATTTTGCAGAACATCGGCAACCTACTTTCACTAGGGGAGATCTTGGGTTCACCCCGACCCCGTCTCCAGAGTAGTAGGGATTTCCGCCTTGAGATACTATGTGTCGCTACTTGCATGTCGATACTTGCGTGTTGGTACTTATGTGTTGCTACTTGTCTGTCGTGTCGCTACTTGATCATCTATGTATGCCGTCTACTTGATCATCTACTTGTGTGTTGCTACTTCTCTGTCGTGTCGATACTTGTCTCGGCGTAGAGGGTATCATGTGCCGACGGCGGTGTATTGCACTTGCAACAGATTTCTGTGTATGGCATATATGTTTTTATATATATTTATGTGCATTTGATGCTGTGGAACTAGCAAATCTGCAAAATAAAAAAAAATCTGGCCCCCCATACGCCGAGGGCATAGCCGTCGGCGTAGAGGTGACCATAGTGGCTCGGATAAGCCATACGCCGAGGGCTAGGCCGTCGGCACAGGCCACCCTCTACGCCGAGGGCTATGCCGTCGGCGTATGCCCTCGCACGGATTGCCTCGCTGCCAGCCACGTGTCCCTATACGCCGACGGCTATGCCGTCGGCGTATGCCCTAGCTGCCGTTTGGCCTGACCTTCGCCGTGATCCAGTACGCCGAGGGCCAGTACGCCGAGGGTCCCTCCTGCCGTCGGCAAAGGTCCAGTACGCCGAGGGCCGCCGCTACGCCGAGGGCCAGCACGCTTCCGCCGAGGGAGGTCTACGCCGAGGCCATACGCCGAGGGCAGCCCTCGGCGTATCATACGCCGACGGCAGATGTATATACGCCGAGGGTTTAAAGCCGTCGGCATACTGCTGCATTCCTGTAGTGTAACCTGAATGAGCACCACTTGGTATGACTCAGAGCCAGCTTTGCACGATTTACCATTAAAAAAAATCATTCTACCACAAGGAATAATCATTCTGAATATGGCTAACAATTAAGAGCAAATTTAGCTATGTTACTCCAACAAAAATAGGACATTATCTTGCTTGACATTATCACCTTATGCTTCCCCAGATAGCAGAACATAATAAAATAGGACAGGACTGGATTTCCAGACACGTATTGGACTGTATACTGAGACAATACATCACGATAGCAGCCGGACAACAAAAGTTGAAGGGCATTTAGTATTGCTACACCAGGATTCAACTTTGAGATTGTGGCATCCTCCATCCAATATTTTAAAGCGGCATGAAAAGAGAATAACTTGCTATATGTGCTAACTGAAATCCTACACAAGTGTCGGATGGACAGCCTGAATAAAAGATAGAGAAGAGTACAAACAGTTGACTTGGTTCAGTTGTCACATATATAGTTGGGTTCCATATGTTCAGCAATTACAGGTAAAACTTTTCCAATATGTTAATACAAAATGAGACTAACATGCAAGTACTAAACTAATTCAGGTCAAGCAAAATTAAGACCACGGTCCGATACAACTAAGGTCTTAGCAATTTCTTGGCCAAAACTTTTGCATATACAGTCAATAGAAAAAGGACAGAAAGGTCAAATAGCTAATTGTACCTTATAGAAACATGCTTCTACTGGTAAATAAGATTTACAAAAATCATGCAGAGGAAGCATCAACATTGTTGTATTTTTGAAAAGTATACAACTTAAAGAAGAGAATAGTATCGCTACAATATAGACTAAGTGGAAATATCTACCAGCAACCTTCATTCTTAACTTAGTGAGATACATGTTAAATTCAGTTCGTACTTGTATTGTATAGCGATAAGTGAATTGCATAACTGCAATTGTGATCAACTAATTATAATAAACCATAATTCTAGAAGCAGAATAGATCAACATTTGATCTGAGGCTTTCACCTTCAGTCTTTTGATTCCCACCTTTTCCCAAATATATATCATACCAAACCCTTTGCTGTTTCTAACGTATATCAAAGAAATTGATGAAACCTCTAGATAGAATAGCAATAAGCATTTATGAGGCTTCCTGTATATATTTAAGGTGGAACTCCAATTTTTTAGATATGTATATAACTTAGGAAGGCTCCTCTGGACTACCTGAAGAAAGGAAAAGAATCTATAAGCAATTACAAGCGCCTGTAAATTCTGTTCTACATTATGCAATCTCTTTGCATCAGTATGTTTTTATTTTGATAAAACAATAGAAAACATAGATGAAATTATAATATGTTTTTTGGGCATATCATAGACATGAATGTATAAATCTGAGTTCAATACCGGCTCTTGTTTGCCTCCTATTTTTTTTACGATCGAGCTCAATCAACCTAGAAGCAACAAAATTAAGTCCTAATCTCTAGTAAAAGAACATTTAGGAACGATACTAAGAAAGATGGGATTCAGCAGGAGTAACAAATCTAGGCATAGAAAAATTGCTATAATAGAAGCTAGTCATGTGCAAGTACTTCTTTGCAACGTATTGTACAAATCTATCCCATACCTGCAGCCTGCAGTTAGCATGATTTAAACTACGACAACAGAGGCAACATTAGAAGATCCATGGGAAGGTTAGAAAACATATGAAACAATCATACTCTAAATTCTGAACTTCGGGTTTGGTTACTAAGCCATACCATGGGGCCAAAGTAGAAGAGAAAACGAAGAGGGTGCCTGCTCCCTGGGTGGTTTCTCTCAGGGTCAATCAATTTAAATTTGTTGTCTTAAGAGGACCGGTGGTGCAGATGACAGCTATCTCAGTGCTGTACATATTTTTTTTAGAAAAAGGCATATTATAAGAAATTCAAAATTTACTCCAAATACATAATGAGAATTCAGTTACCATCCACGCTCCATATGTATAAACTTGTAAGAAAGCCCATATATAATCCAAATACAAATTTCAGCAGATAAAGGTCATTATTAGCATTCTCACAATGCTGTTCATGAGATTATACAATTGAACTACTCACAGATGCCACATTTTTCTAATTGTATTCATAAAGGATGTTAACACATCATTTCACTATGAACAACTTAATATATGTATATCACCTCTTGCTTCTTGTTCAGTTTCCTGTTTGTAATGGGTGGAAACACTTCATATAATTGACGAATAGCTCATACCAAAGAACAAATATATTCAACACAGAAAAGTAATTTATTTATCATTGCCTTTCAGATTTCTAAATTGCTGACAACAAACTGTAAAGTTTATCCATAGAAAGAGAATAACTAACTCCAATCGCCTTTCTTCTTCTAATAAAGAAACAATTCAAACTGTTTGATCATGGTATATCCGTAAGTTTAAAACATGATTGCAACACACCTTTCTTTGGATTATGGGCCATGCCAAGAACACCTTGTGACTTGGGATAAGGTTGTTGGCACACTCACACACATATCGAAAAGATTGGCAGCATCCAATCAGCAAGAGAGAAACATAGGAGTGAGGTCAAGGGAGGCTGCACCACTGGAACAGGGGGTCGGCCAGTAGCATCAGCCCTTCAAGGCTTCAACTGGTCGAGGCAGTATCAGCCCTTCAACTTGTCGAGGCAGAGGCTGCGCGTCCGGAGGAACATCCCATCGGCATACTTCTCCCAGATGGACTGTCGCCGGAGCAGTGACGACCGGGCCTCGCCGGACCGGACCGCCATCATGCAGAGGCGGCATGGGATTTTGGCGCCCCGTAGGAGGACGGTGGGGATGGCGAGAGAGGCATGGGGGCGGCGGTGTCGACACTGGACGACATGAGAGGGGCTAGGGTTTGCGCGTGGCGGCGATTGAAGACACGAGATGTCTGCTTCAGAGGAGGAATCAAACGGGGAGAGGGCGCAGGATCTGCGCCGGCGAGCGGTAGGGCTGGGGACGCCGGTGAGGTGCGCAGATGGGGCTGCCGCCGGCGTGGTTGCGGGAGGAAGGCACATGGGCGGCTGTCTTAGGAGAGAGAGGGGAATCGAGAGGAAGAAGGATCGGGGGCAGCGGTACGGGAGAGGAAAGAGAGAGACGGAGAAGGATCGGGGGCACATCGTTTTTTCACTGGATGAATTTTTACCCAGTAACGATGTCACGGATCAATCTCGAGTGGGTCAGTACGTCAGTCAGGTCAGAAGTGAACCAGATGTAGAGGTAACTTTTTCTATCTACCCAAACGGACGAACCAGGCTGGCTCAGAGCGACGATCCTATGGTCCAAATTGTGCACGGGGAGAGTGCCTTCACCAGGCGGGTCTGTCACCAAGCTTACAGCTTGAAGTAATGTTGGCACACCACTAGTAACTTGGTCATTTGTGGCATGCGGGAGTATGTGCACACCCTAATAATTAGACTATTATGTTTAAAAAAATTAAAAGTAGAACATTTATTAGTGGCATATGCATATATACATGCCACTAGTAATCAGTTTCTATTGGTGTGTCTACATGTGCGAGTGCCACTAGCCCAGCCATGGCCTAGGGCCCAACCCTATCGACTGGTATCTTATCCTCTCTCGCTACAAATGTAGGCAATACCCCCTCCTTATCCCTCCATCACATTGACCAAACCCAAATCCTAAGACTCGGTCCTACATGACATTCCCTCGCCTCGCTCTCATCATCGCTCGCACTCTCCTGCATGCATCGGTCTCCTCCCTCGCTCGCAACCTCTCTCGCTATTGTTCATTATCTCTCTTCTCACCCTATCCGGCTCCTCTCACGTGCGAGTGCCGCCACGTGAACAACCTCGCCACCCAAGTCAAGGGGCTGAGTACGTCACCTAGCCACCCCACCTTCTCTCCTTCTTCTGGCACCCCTAATACCTCCGTTTGTGGCCCGTCTCTGCCCCAGTCCTCTCTAGTCAGTGCCCTATCTTCTACATCCACTAGAAGAAGCACGGGGTGAGCTACATTATTTTTCATCGCTACCTCTTTTTGCTACCGGTTTGAACCTAATAATACCCATATTGTTGAGCACAAACCAGATTTGGTGCTCCTCAAACTCGTGTGTGTTGACATTGCATACCTCATTTTCCATCAAAGTTCTCTCATCCGTACACGTCGTCGGCAAAATGTCGCAGGCATCAGGCCAGTGTGGTGGGATGAGCCAGTGCAAGACAACATCTGGAGCTCCACCCCTTACACGTGGATTGTAATCTGCATTAGGTGATTGTACTTTGTACTAGACCATTGTAGAATTGATCTTAGGCCATTGTATAACATGTAACGATATGTTGCTCTGTTGCAAAAACACCATATTATAAAATATATAAAGCCATTTTGTTGTCCACGTCTAATCATGCATTAACTAAACTCTGGAGAAAAGAGTCATGTTCCACATGTTCCATAGTAGGACTATAGAAACCTTTTGAAGTCAGAAAACTGAGTCTTTATGTTGAACACCTCACCGTCTCAATAAAATAGATGCACCCTCTCGGCCACATCTCCACAAGGTGTAGAAATAAACTTGGAGAATCCTTGGCTGATGAAGTGATCTTGACCACCTCCAATACCATTAGCCATTGGCACCCATTCGCCTGGGTCAACATCAGCTTGGAAAACTTCAACCTGGCCAATTGATGACATGGAAAGATCTAGAAGGATAAGCATATGTGTCTCACCATAAGCAGCTTTCCGCATGACTTGACTAGGTGTCATGTAATAAGTTTGTCATCTGATATGTTATAATATGAGAAACTCAGAGAGTTGACATCATTCCGACAATCGTCATCATTTTCCACTGCGTTGCATGTCCTCTTCATAATCATCCACCACTACATCTAGCAATCTGGTTAGGCTTACTATTTGCATACTCTCTATTACCTTGGATGACTAGTTCGATCTATTTTACATGTCAGGCTTTATAGATGTTTTATGTATTTAATCATGCGGATAATTTCTTCTAATTTCAACAAAAAAATCCTTAAAAAACGTTTTCCTCATAATGATTTATAATCTCCATATCCAAACTACTACTTATAGAATAACTTAGTCCACTAGACATGACTAAATTGAACCTTTAATAAAGGGTATTATTTTATTATACTGAAACATTTGTGTCAAGGCGATAGAAGAAACAAGAGCTTACACCTGGTCTCTGCTTATGTAAGATTTGCAAAGTCGCAAGAACAAAGATAAAATATGACAAGGCACAATACAAGTATGTGCATCACTTATATAGTGCATCAGACGGTGTAGGACTGATCCACCATCGGGTGAAAATTTTCACTCACTGGTTGCTCCAAACTTATATAAACCACCATAAAAAGTTCATGGTTCTTTTAAAGATGGACAAATTAAGAACATATTCAATGGTTGCGGGGAAGGATATAAGCAGGTTTAATGAAGCACATCGATATAGTCCATCGGGCATGTTAATTTACAACTATAAGGAAACCAAGAAAATTGGGAGACACCACCAAATAATATCCAGACTCATATAAAAGCTAAGGATAGTTCACTCCATACTATCGCTACAAATAAAATCCTTCTATCCTATTTATCCTATAGTTACAAAAAACAATTATCATAACGATACACCCTGTAAAATAGATAACACCATTTTGTGCCCACATAGAGTCAGGCATTTACTAAATAAAATTGTTCCACTACTCTCAAAGCACTGGCGAAAAGAGCCACGTTCCACATGTTCCATAGAAGAAAGGATCACGGAACCTTTTCAATTTAGAAAGTTGAGTCTTTATGTTGAACACCTCACCCGTCTCGATAAAATAGATGTCACCCTGATGCGTGACGGTGGTGTTATCTTTTCACCGTCCAGTTAGGAACCCCAAGAGGAAGGTATGATGAATATAGCAGCAAGGTTTTTCCCTCAGTTAAGAAACCAAGGTATGTCGGTCAGGAGAGGAAGGAGCCAAACGACTGAAGGTGATGCTTGCTAGCTTGCGACAGCTCAGGACAATTTATAGGGCGCCTCGTCCAAGCTTTGCTTGCTGGCTACAACGCGGAACCTGCACACAACACAACCAAATACTTTGCTCCCAACTTACGATGAGGTTGTCAATCTTACCGGTTTGCTGTAAACAAAGGAATGAGCGTATCGAGTGGAAAATAATAATAGTATGCGAGTAAAGTAAATAGTGCAAGTAAAGTAAACTGGTGATAGCAATATAAAGGAAATAGGACCGGGGTCCACAGTTCACTAGCGGTGTCTCTCCATAAGATAAAATAATACATGCTGGGTAAACAAATTACAGTTGGGGAATTGATAGAATAAAGACAACGTGCATATGATGAGAGGATCACTATGAGATTTACTCTGGGCATTACAACAAAATACATAGACTGCCATCCAACTACATCTATGACTAATAATCCACTCACGGGGATATCATCCGAACACCCCATGAGTATTAAGTTGTGAACAACAGATAATTGAATTAAGCAAAGTGTGTAATGTAAACAAAGCATATGCCCTCGAGCATATGAATGTTGTTTTCCCCCTAGTAGCAACAGCACATCTACAACCTTAGAGGTTTCTGTCACTCCCCCAGATTAAATAGAGGCATGAACCCACTATCGAGCATAAATACCCCCTCTTGGAGTCACTAGCAACCACTCGGCCAAGATAGCTACTAACAACGGAGAGCATGCAAGATCATAAAGAACATAGAGATAACAAAAGATAAATTTCAGTACATCAACTCAAGCATAACACCAATATTCATCGGATCCCAACAAACCAAACATGTAGAATTACATAACGGTGATCTCAATCATGTAGGGCAGCTCATGAGATCTAAACATGAAGCACATGGTGGAGAAGACAACCATCTAGCTACTGCTATGGACCCATAGTCCAAGGTAGACTACTCACTCATCGCTCCAGAGGCAAGCATGGCGATGAAGAAGACCTCCGGTGGCGATTCCCCTCTCCGGCAGAGTGCCGGGAAGAGCTTCTGGACCCTCCCGATCTTCGGGTCGACGGCGGCGGATCGCGATGTGTTCTGGAAAACTGATTGGGCCCTTAGGTTTTTCTCGTCGGGGGGTCTTTATAGGCAAAGGGGCATCATCAGGAGTGGACCGAGGCGGTCTCACACATAGGGGGCGCGGCCCAGCCCCTGGCCGCGCTGCCCTGGTGTGAGGGCCCCTCGTGGCCCCACTCCATCTCCTCTTCGGTTCTCTGGAAGCTTCGGTAAAATTCTGGGCGACTGATTTTGGTTTCATCCAATTCCGAGAATATTTCCTATGTAACTTTTCTGAAAAACAAAAACAGCAGAAAACAGGGAACTGGCACTGTGGCGACTTGTTAGTAGGTTAGTTCCAGAAAATGCATAAAAGTGCCACGAAGTGTAATGAAACACTAAGCAAATGGTGTAAAAACAAGCATGGAGCATCAAAAATTATGGATACGTTTGAGACGTATCACACCCTCAGCAACATCTTCACAAGGTGTAGAAATAGACTTGGAGAAGACACTGCCGATGAAGAGCGCTTGAGCGTGATGACCCACAAGTATAGGGGATCGCAACAGTCTTCGAGGGAAGTAAAACCCAAATTTATTGATTCGACACAAGGGGAGCCAAATAATATATGTAAGCCTTAACAGATGAGTTGTCAATTCAGCTGCACCTGGAAACAGTCTTGCTCGCAGTGGTTTATCAGTAGCAATAGTTTTATAGTGGTGATAGTAGTGAAATAGTAACAGCAGTAGTATAATAGCAGCGATAATAGTAGCAATAGTAAATAGTAGGAACAAATACTGTAGGCATAGAGATGGATGTATGGGCGTTGCATGGATAAGATAATTCATGAAATCAATGAGACATGGGCATTGCAGATAAATAATGATAAAGCATCCTAGTACAAACATTCATAGGCATGTGCTCCGTATATAGTCATACGTGCTCACAAGGAGAAACTTGCACGACATCTTTTGTCCTACCAGCCTTTTGCAGCAGGGCCTCAAGGGAAACTACTGGTAATTAAGGTACTCCTTTTAATAGAGTACCGGAGCAAAGCATTAACACTCGGTGAACACATGTGATCCTCACATCGTAGCCATCCCCTCCGGTTATCCCAATTTCTGTCACTTTGGGGCCTCGGGTTCCAGACAACAATATGTGTAAATAACTTGTAGGTAAGACCATAAACAACAAGTATCATCATAAAAACAATAACTTGTTCAGATCTGAAATCATGGCACCCGGGCCCAAAGTGACAAGCATTAAGCATAACAAGTTGCAACAAAGTCATAAGCACTAATAGAAGATACTAGGCACTATGCCCTAACAATCTCATATCAAATTACATGAACAATCTCATCCAATCCCTTCCATACCCTCACCTACAGCGGGGGAATTACTCACACATAGATGGGGGAGTCATGGATGGTTGATGGAGGGACGTCGGTGATGATGGTGATGAAGATCTCCTCCAAATCACCGTCCCGGCACGGTGCCAGAACGGAGTTTCTGGTTCCAAATCGCGGTTTCTTATGGTGGCGGCGCAGCGGAAGTCTATCTGGGAAAACGGCGTTTCCCCGATATTTTCAGGTAAAGGGGTATATGTAGGCGGAAGGAGGGGTCGAGGAGACGGCCGAGCCGTCCTCACACCAGGTGGGCGCGGCCAGGCCTGGGCTGCGCCCCCTGTGTGTGAGGAGGCCTCGTGCCTCTCCTCCGTCTCGTCTTCTGGCTCCGTGGGTCTTCTGGTGAAATAGAATTTTTGCTAATTTTTCCTGAATTTTTACTGAAAGTTGGATTTCTGCACAAAAATAAGACACCAGAGCAATTCTGCTGAAAACAGCATCAGTCCGTGTTAGTTGCATTCAAAACATACAAATTAGAGGAGAAACAATAGCAAAAGTGTTCGGGAAAGTAGATACGTTTTGGACGTATCAACTCCCCCCAAGCTTAGCTATTTGCTTGTCCTCAAGCAATTCAGTTAACAACTGAGAGCGATAAAAGAAACTTTCACGAACACATTTGCTTCATATGATGTATATATAATAACTATGTGATCAAGTACTCAGGAAATTCATAATAAGAAATATGCAACTAATGTCACCTCATAGTCAAGCAAGCTATGAAAGAGTGTCAATGCACTAATAACAAGTAACATGTACATAAGAAGCTACAAGATTGTAATATGCATAAATGATATGAAAGAGTGGTATCCAGCTTGCCTTTATTTGTGGAGCAAAACATAAATGCTGAGGCACCTCTGAAGTCCAAAGGAAGACTAGATGTAAAAATATCAAAGATACAAGCATCAAAGTTATACCACAATTAACCGTGTTCTGGGACAAGCACATTACACTAAGAATAACAACTATGCTCTCAAGAAGTGCTTTAAAGTTAGAAGATGAAGACTCAACATAAAAGTAAAATAAGGGCCCTTCGCAGAGGGAAGCAGTGATTTAACATGTGCTAGAGCTTTTCATTTGTAAAACAGAGATACAAATTTATTTTGAGAGATGGTTGTTTCATGTCAACGACTGGCAATGGGGACTTGCTATCTTCCATAATAAACAAGTGAGAGCGGTTCCGAGTTCTTTGAAATTTTGGCACATTGGTGCTCTTTTATAAAGCTTTGGCACTCCTCCCCAGCTTTTTTCCTTTCTCAAACCATGGCTAACCGATTCCATCGGGTGCCCACCAACATTCACATACCTTGCAGGAGTGCCTTTTTTCTTTCTCTTAGAATTAGATTATAATGGTCTGACCAGCTCTTATGCAAAATTAATGACAAGCAGATGAAGCTGCCTAGTCGAGGGGTACTTAATTTAATATGGAAGATAGCAATTCCAACCACTACGTCCCCATGAGCTAAAAACAGTGGCACAAAATGAGAACTAGTTGAAAGTTTTGAAAGGTAGCACATGAAAATTTACTTGGAATGGCTTGCAAATACCATGCATAGGAATTTATAGTGGACTCTTTGGTAGACTTGGTTTTTGGTAATTGGATGCATGAGTAGAGCTCATACTCAGTACAAGTGAAGGCTAGCAAAAGACTGGGAAGCGACAATCGAGAGAGCAATAACTATCGTAATCATGCTTGCGACAAAACAAAATTAATATAGGCATAAAAATGATACAAGAACTCTGAGGCAAAGTAAATCATTGAGGCATGATTGACTTTTTGTTCAGTCATATGCATGCTTGAGCATGTGCCAAGTCGATTCAAATGATGCTTTCAGAGGAGGATACCACATAACATACCATATTATGAATAAAACAATGCATGCAAGCGTCTACATGACATGCTACAAACTATTAGTAAATTGGAACTAATCATATGAAAGCAAGAACTACAAAGCATCCATTAGATAACATATACCTTACATGAACCAACTAAGCATGTCCACATAGATGAGTATATGTACAAAAATGAAAACAAATAGAGTTCATACCAGCCTCTTACCGCATCTCGAATTGTCATATGTCGTCATTATTGCTCTTCACTTGTGTGGCTTGAATAATATAAAGTGAATACCAAGCTCCAATGGAGTAACGGGGGACTGAACTCTACAACAAACTTTACAAAACCAAAGAAGAACAACATATATTTTTGGGATTTTCGATTTTTGAAACAAGAACAGAAGGAAATAGCAAACAAAGCAAAATATTTTTGGATTTTTCCAATAGCAAACCGAAAATAGCAAGTAAAGCAAATCAAAGGTAGCAAACTAAGGGTGTGTTCGGTTCGGGTCACTAAGTGGAACGTAATGGAACGGTTCCACACCTGGCATCTGTTCCTGTGTTCGGTTGGGAGATGGAATGGAATGGACTGGTTCCACCAAATGGAATATTCCTGCAATATTTGGAATGCACTCGTTCCACCAAATTGGTGGAATGTACACGTTCCACTTGCTAACAGCACCCCAAATCTTCCTTTTATATGAAAAAATCTCGTCCGACCCCCTAATCCTATCATCTCCCTCGTCTCTCCCTTCTCCTGGCGGCGCAGCTACAAAAGCAAAAAGCGGCAACCAGAATATATACAGGAGGGGCGACGGCCGGCCGGCCGGCTAGCTGGCGGCGGGCAAGCAGCAGCCGCAATCATCCGCAGCAAGCAGAACAGTAGCTGCTCCATCGGCCAGCAGCAGCGATAAGCTGCATCGTGAGCTGCAGGAGGCGACTCCGTAGGCAAGCAACGCCGGCAAACAGAAACAGCGGCGGCTCCGTCGGCAAGCAGAAACAGCGGCGGCTCCGTCGGCGAGCAGTAGCAGAGCGGCAGCTGACCTTGCGTGCTTGGATTTACTTGAGGATTAGTATACTAATATAGGTGAGCTGAATCGAATCTAGCTCATTCCATCTCTCAACGAAACATCCGAATAGAACCGTTCCGTTCCAATTTTTAGCCTAACCGAACATAGGAATGGAACGAACCCGTTCTCCTGGAATGTAACCATGACATTACATTCCACTTCGTTCTTCAACCGAACACACCCTAAAAAGGCAAACAAAGAGAAACAACGGAAATATTTTTGGTCTTTTTGTGTTTTGGAAAAGTGGAAATAAGAACAAGAACATTAAAGAGAGCAAAACATGGATACACATAGGACCGACAAAATATGATGTGTAGATGAGTGAATCGTCGGCGTACCTTCCCCCAATCTTAGGCTTTTGGCCTAAGTGGAGATCAATTCCAGCCCTGGTAGCTGCTCCAGGCTGGTCGGTCATCATGGGTGTAATCATACCCTGGCTCTCGCGAAGATGAAGCTGATGGCGCATAATCATAATAAGGTTGCTCGTATGGAAATTCGCAATGTTGAAAGGCTGACCCGACTCCTCGGCGCCCTCCTCATCGTGCACAGGCGGCGGGTGCTCCTCTACGTATGCGTCAAGCTCATCCTCCGTGAGCGACCATCCATTCCTGCGATCAAGGTTAAACAAAAGAGGTGCAGGCAAACGGACCGATCGATCAGTCTTTACTACCTTTCAGGTAGTCTTCTTGAAAAAGGTTAGCTCAAATGTTAAATTAATCAAACTAGCAGGAGGAGAAATAAACTTATGATGAATCATAGAACTAAGATCAAGTTTCTCCTCGGGGAACTGCAGATCTAGAAAATGAGGCATTACACCATGCAAAGCTAACAGGCATGAAGCTATAAGTCCCCCACAGATTCCCCCTTTATCACGATTAACATCAAGACGGAAAGCTATTAAGGCACCCAAATGGTAAGTCCTATCACGCCTCAAAGCAGCAGCAATAAAAGCTAGATCATGGAGAGATAATTTACTTGTAGATTTCCTAGCAAGAACACATTTGGTGATAAAGAAGGCAAAATATCGAATAGATGAGAAATGAATATTTCAAGTTTTACCACCCTCTCCTGTGAAACTTCTTCCTTGACAAATCTCCTCATATAATTCAAATAATGGCCTAGGCTGTCCCCTTATCTTCTCGAGCGATCCCCACTGTGGTACTCTAATAGCTGTACAGAAAACATCAAGAGGCAAGTCCATAGATTTGTTATAGATTTTATAATGAACCATAGGGTTAGAAGTGGACCAACTAAATCTGAAATCATGCACCACAGACATTGTTAGTTTAACATACTGGGGAGGTTCACCCTCAATAAAATGTTCCAATCCTGCATTAGAAAGTAAGGTTTGGAAATCCTGTAGAATTCCAGCAGCATTCATGAACTCTGAGCATGGATAGTGTGAGGGAAAGACCCTCTCTTCACGGTGAACTCTCATGACTTCATGCACTTCTAGTTCATGTTGAAAAAGTTGATATGCACTCTCCTCCATTTCTGAAATTTTTAACACACCTCATAAAAAGTGATTTTGAGACAAGCAAATGTAGGAAACTACTATAGTGAGTTACTAGAGAGCTAATATGCATCAAAATAACATTTCTAAGCAATATAACAAGCATGCATACTTATTTATCCTGCCACCTACAATGCTAAAATACTCAAGAAATACTCCATCAAAAGAAATTCTACTTGGACAAGCGGAGGAGTGATACGTCTCCAACGTATCTATAATTTTTGATGCTCCATGCTTGTTTTTACACCATTTACCCGATGTTTCGTTACACTTCGTGGCACTTTTATGCATTTTCCGGAACTAACCTATTAACAAGTCGCCACAGTGCCAGTTCCCTGTTTTCTGCTGTTTTTGTGTTTCAGAAAAGCTACACAGGAAATATTCTCGGAATTGGACGAAACAAGTTCCAGAAGTCTTATTTTTCCCGGAAGCTTCCCGAAGACCGAAAGAGAGCCGGAGGGGGGCCAGAGGCCGCCCTCACACATAGGTGGCGCGGCCCAGGCCCTGGCCGCGCCACCCTGGTGTGAGGAGCCCCTGGCTGCCCTCTGACGACGCCCCTTCGCCTATATAAAGCCTCGGGACGGAAAACCCTAAAGGAGTCGGCGAAATTTCCAGAACAGTTCCGCAGCGCCGCCGCCGTCGAAGACAAATTTCGGGGGACAGAAGTCTCTGTTCCGGCACCCTGCCGGGACGGGGAAGTGCCCACGGAGCCACCTCCATCGGTCTCCATCACCGTCTCCGCCATCCCCATCGACCTCACTGCCATCTCCATCAACCTCGCTGTCTCCTATGATGAGGAGGGAGTAGTTCATCCCCGGGGCTAAGGGCTCTACCGGTAGCTATGTGGTTCACCTCTCTCTCCCATGATGTGATCTTTATGAGATCGTGAGATTTGTATCATGTTGAATAAGTAGATGTTACTCTTCTTCATTATGTGTACTCTAGTGTGTTATTAAAGTAATCTATTCCTCCTGCCATGGTGTAACGGTGACAGTGTGTGCATCGTGGTGGTACTTGGTCTAGGCTACGATTGTGATCTTTTATGGATTATGAGAATAATTATCACTATGATAGTATTGAAGTGATCTATTCCTCCTTTCATGGTGTAATGTTGACAGTGTGTGCATCGTGTTAGTACTTGGTCTAAGTTGCAATAATATCTATCTTGAGTTGTGATTTGATTTGGATATCTCTATGAGTGATGTTTGTCAAGTACTTGATGAACTTTGAGGAGTGCTTCGTAGCCCTATGCAATGATTAGTGTTGTTCAATAGGAGAGTAATTCAGAGTACCATAGTGAAGAGAAGTTATTTATTTGTTCAATTATGTTATATTTGTTGGGAGTGTGTCCACTAGTGAAAGTATGATCCCTAGGCCTTGTTTCCAAGCATTGCATACCGTTTACTTCTTGTTTTGTTACATATTTGCTCGCAGCGATATTTACTTCAAATCACATTTGCTACTTATAATCATCTATACCACTTGTATTTCACTATCTCTTCGCCGAACTAGTGCACCTATACATCTGACAAGTGTATTGGGTGTGTTGGGGACACAAGAGACTTTCTGTATCGTAATTGCAGGGTTGTTTGAGAGGGATAGCTTTGACCTCTTCCTCCCTGAGTTCGATAAACCTTGGGTGATCCACTTAAGGGAAACTTGCTGCTGTTCTACAAACCTCTGCACTTGGAGGCCCAACACTGTTGAAAGGGCATTTCCCTAATAAATGTATTTTGGTGTTTGTTAACAACATTTGGTGAATTAACCATTCTATTTAAGTTCTGCAGATTTTCTAGGTTAATTCAGAATCTCGCGGAGGTTCACCCCAAAAAGGAAGAAAAGATCGAAGCCCGTAGTCCAGTAGTGGAGTTAGGGTTTAGTTGTCTTATAGGGTGCTTTGCGAAGGTGGAATTGGTGGAGAGGGGATCCTCGAAGTACAGCTATTGCTACTTCTAGGGCGGAGACTCCGGCCCTGGTGGCCGGAGACTCCGGCCTAGGAGTGTCGCCCTAGCAATCCTCCCGGTTGGTCTAAGCAGTGACCAGCCCGGAGTTAGGCCGGAGACTTTCTGTCTCTGGCCGGAGACTCCGGGTGGGGCGGAGACTCCGGTCCCAGCGGCCGGAGACTCCGGTCTGGCCAGCCAGGTAAGGGTGGGCTAGTGAGTTGGTCTAAGCAGTGACCAGGCCGGAGTTGGGCCGGAGACTTCTGTCTCTGGCCGGAGACTCCGGCCCTGGAGTCACTTAGGGCGGAGACTCCGGCCCTCCTGGCCGGAGACTCCGGCCCTCCTGGCCGGAGACTCCGGCCCTAGTCGACCAGCAACGGCTACATTTCGTGGAGGAGTATATAAAGCCTTCTTCTTCCTCAAGAGAAGGCTGCGGCTTCCACTCTCTCTCCTCCATTGTTCCAAATCTTCAAAGCTCAAGATCTCTCTCCCTAGCCAATAGAACTCAAAGCCCTTTTGGGATTTGAGGGAGAAGACCTAGATCTACACTTCCACCAAGGCGATTTGATTTCCCCCCCCCCTCTCTTTGTTGAGGGGCTTGTTACTTGTGTGATTCATCGGATTCCTAGCCGGAAGAAGCCGTCCCCCAAGCTTGACTTTGTGTGTAAGGGCTTGGTGGACCTATTGGGAGCCTCCAATTGAGTTGTGGAGCTTGCCCCAATACTTTGTGTAAAGGTGTCGTGCCGCCTTCAAGGGCATCGCTTAGTGGAGCGTGGAATCGCCTTTGTGGCTTGTTCACCGGAGAATAGGGTGAGCCTTTGTGGCGTTGGTGGCCTTTGTGGCACCACACCTCTCCAACGTAGACGTACTTCCCGTAACAAGGAAGGAACTACGGGAATACATCCTCGTGTCTTCGTGTCTCCATTGCGGTGACCTCTATCCTTTACTTGTACCTTTACTTATATTGTTATTGCTAGCTTGCTTGTCACTCTAGGTAAATTCACTTAGTATCACATCTAGAGAATTTACCTTCTTGTCTAGCCTTAACTTGAAAAGAATTAAAATTATTGGGTAGCTCCTATTCACCCCCCCCCCCTCAATTGGTATCAGAGCGTGGTCTCTTATTCGGGCTTAACCGCCTAAGAGTTTGAGCAACTATGGATGGGGATAAGGGTAATGAAACTCCTCCCGAAGATACTCCTCCATCTATCTCTTCCTCTTCAATCTCACGTGAGGAGCATTTGGCGTCCTTGGACACAATGCAAACCACTATGAGATTGGAGATGAAGGCTATGTTTGAGGAATATTTTGGAAGAAAACCTTCCGGGCCCACCGACCCAAACACCACTCCTAGTGTGGAACTCTCCTTGGCTAAGGTGAAGCCACCTAACAATGGCTCCACCTCCGCCGAGAATAAAGGTGACCTTCCTAAGGAAGATGATGGTCCGGCAAAGGGTGCTAACATTCCACCCCCTAACACTTACTCACCTTCGCCGGTCCATTATCCTATGCCACACATTAACAACATGGGTTCTCCTCCTAAGCTTGATTCTCGCAATTTTATTAAATGGCAAGGACTAATGAAATCTCATATTTCTAGCTCATCTACTCATTTGTGGAGGGTCATACAAAATGGCTTTGTACCTCATGATCCTCTCAACTTGACCGGAAGGGAAGAAGTTGATGAGCAACTCAATGCCACTGCCAAGCATCTCCTTCAACAAGCCGTACCGGATACTCATGCGGTACACATCAACAACTTGAACACCGCCAAGGAAGTATGGGACTATCTCACTATGCTCTTCATTGGGAATGAAAGTATTTGGTCCTCCAAGTTTGATGAGCTCAAAAGTGAAGAAAGGGATTTCATTATGCGTGATAATGAGACTCCCGATGAGATGTACCAAAGGATCTTGGCTCTTGCAACGGCCTTGACCGGGTTTGGGTGCAAAGACAATGGTGATGACTATATCAAGCGTATGTTCATCACCTCCATCAACCCAAGAGAACCCATGCGATCCGAGATAATCCGTTCAAGACCGGATTTTGGGAGTATGACCTCAAATGAAGTTCTTTGCGAGTTCACCGCCTTGTCTATCTTGAAGAAGAACGCGGAAGAAACTAGAGCCCGTGTTCTTGCCGGACAAGGAGTTCACAATCTTGCTCTCAAGGCCAAGGTGGTGTCCAAGCAAGGAGAAGGAGAAGAAGAAATATATGAAGAAGAGTGTTGGTCTCCAGAAGATCTCAAGTTTGCACTCCATGAACACTTGGCTCTCAATGCAAATGCCTTTTGGGATGCCAACAAGCACAAGACGAAGGGATCCAAGTTCAAATCCTTTCCAAGAAAAGGTGGTGACTCTAAAGTGAGGCATTGCTACAATTGTGGAGGAATCAAGCACTTCATCGCCGAATGTCCTTATGGGAACAAGGAGGACAATGAGGGCCGGCTCGTCCCCAAGCGCCGGTCATCAAAGTTCTACCCATCCAAGAAGCATGGGAACAAGGACAACAAGAAGAAAGGAGAAAGGGTATTGGTGGTTCATGAGGAGTATGACTCCGAGTCCGATGATGATGACTCCGTTGATGAAGAGAATGGAGAAGTGGCCGCCATTGCCATTGTCTCCACACCACCTACATCCCTCTTCAACTCACAAAATGAGAACGCCATCATCACCACTCGCAAGTGTCTTATGGCTAAGGCCTCGGAGGTAACCTCATCACCTACTCCTTCATCATCACATTCCAATGCTACCTCTATGGATGATGTGAGTAGTCTTATAATTAAGAAAGAACTAGTTTCTTGTGATGATTTTCTTGCTAACATGAAGGGGCCAACCAAGATATACGTTGAGACACTAATGTGTGAACTTGGTGATGCCCATGACACTATCAAGGAGAAGGAGGAGTTGGAAAGATTAGCCGCCGATGATATTGGCTCTCTATCAATTGAGCTCGAAGAAGAGCAAAACTTGAGGGTCTCTTTAGAGGAGAAATTGTTGGGACTAGAAGAGTCTCATAATCTAATCTTGTCAAAACTCACTAAAGAATGTGACCATGCTCTTGCTATGGTCAAGTTGCTTAAAAAGGAGAAAGTTGAATTTGACGTTGGTCATAATGATCTTCGTGAGAAGTTTGATAAGCTTGAAGATGCTCACAAGGCTTTGGAGGGCAAATTCTCTCATCTCACCAAGATTCGTGAACAACTTCAAATTCAACTAACTATTGAACAATCTAAAGTCCCACCAATGCAAGTTATTGAAGTTCCATGTTCTTCTAACTCTATTTGTGATCATAGTGATATCATTGAGGAGAACAATAGGTTGAAGGCGATCTTGCTAAGGGCCTTGCTACTTGCATTCAAGGAGAGAAGAATCTCAATGATCTCTTGAACAATCAAAGATTGTTCAAGGGAAAGGAGGGCCTCGGTTTTGTTGCCGAGTCCTCAAAGAAAGGGGATCTTTGTTTGGTGGCCGAGTCCTCAAAGAAGAAGAAGAACAAGAAGAACAAGAAGAAGACAAAGCCTGCTGCTGCTCCTACTCCTCATGTCCCCTTTGATATTTGTTACACCGAGGAGGAGTGGGAGGAGCTGAATGGAAAGAAGAAAATCGAGGATACCGGAGTCTCCGGGTCAAAGGCTCCGGAGTCTCCGGTTAGTTCATCTACCCCGGAGTCTCCGCCCCCAAAGACCGGAGTCTCCGGCCCTTCTCATAATAATTTTGCAGGAAAATATAATCCTCATTATGTTCTTCTTAGGGACTATTATGGTGATGTCTATGCTAAATATGTTGGTCCCTATAATGGTTTCATTGAATATGCTATTTTGGTACCTAAGATTCTTGTGACTAACAAAAGAGGACCCATTCAAAGATGGGGACCTAAAACCAAGAATTAATCTCTTATAGGACATTGCTTCCGGAGGAGTAAAATGGATTATTGATAGTGGTGCCACAAGCCACATGACCGGAAGCAAAAATATTGTGGAAGATCTAAAGCCCAATACTTCAAATGTCACGGTCTCATATGGTGATAATTCATCCTCTAAGGTACTTGGTTTCGGTAAGGTGGTGATCACTCCGGACGTGTCCCTGGTGAATGTCATGCTTGTCGAAACCATTGGTTATAATCTACTTTCCGTTCATCAACTTGCTACTATGGGCTATGCGACATATTTTGATGTCGATATTGTGGTCGTCATGTGGAGTAAGTCTCTCAAGGTTGCCTTTGTTGGGTATGTCGAAAACGGCTTGTATGTGGTGGACTTTTCGGAGAAACCCACTACGGCCGCGATATTCCTAATTGCTAAGGCCGACGTGGGATGGCTTTGGCATCGCCGGTTAGCCCACGTCAATATGAGAGCTTTGCAAAATCTCTACACCGGCGGCCACATACTCGGACTAAAGGATGTTTCTTTTGCCAAAGATCGTGTTTGTAGGGCATGTATTGAAGGAAAGATGCATGAAACAAGTCATCCAAGCAAGACTATTATCTCTTCCAAGAGGTGCTTGGAGCTCCTTCACATGGATCTCTTTGGACCTCCCACTTATGCAAGTCTTGGTGGCAAGAAATATTGCTTGGTGATTGTCGATGACTATTCAAGATACACTTGGGTTTATTTCTTTGAGTTCAAGAGTGAGACCCAACAAACCGTCAAAGACTTTGCCACCGAAGTTGAGCGTCAATTCAATACCACCATATTGACTATAAGAAGTGACAATGGCACCGAGTTCAAGAACTACTCCCTAAATGAGTTTCTTAGTGATGCGGGTATCAAACATCAATATTCCGCTGCATATACCCCGCAACAAAATGGAGTTGCCGAGAGGAAGAACCGGACTCTTATGGATGCGGCAAGAACTATGTTGGCGGAGTTCAAGTCTCCATACAACTTTTGGGCCGAAGCTATCAATACCGCATGCCATGCCACCAACCGGCTTTATCTCCGCAAGAACTTGAACAAGACTCCATATGAAATTCTTACCGGGCAAAAGCCCAACATCAAGTACTTCCGGGTATTTGGTTGTAAGTGTTTCTATCTCAAGAAAGGTGTTCGTTTGTCAAAATTTGATTCTAAAGCATTAGAGGGTATCTTTGTTGGTTACTCCACGGACTCACATTCCTATAGGATCTATAGCAAGTCCACCGGGCATGTTATAGAGACTTGTAATGTGAGGTTCGATGAGGATAATGGTTCCTTTGTAGGACAAAGTTGTGTTCGTGATGTAGGTGACGAAATTCCTCCCCAAGCCATAAGAAGAATGGGTGTCGGATTCTTCCGGCCCATTGAGGGACACCTTTTGGCCGAAGGAGAAGGACAATGCTCTACACATGTGGAGCCTTCACCTGCTGAACACACACAGGACATTGACCAAAGACAAGCTGCACACCCTCAACCTCAAGATCATCCCACCGAGCAATCTTGCCCGGAGTCTCCGGCCCCTGTGGTCCGGACTCTCCGGCCTATACCGGAGTCTCCGGGTATGGATACCGGAGTCTCCGGGGGTGATCAAGCCTTTGATGAAGATCCTTCGGAATTCCGTGGCTATGGGCCACTTGATGATCAAGGCAATCCACTTGATGGTCAAGGCGAGGACCAGAACAGTGATCATGAAGATGATCAAGTAGTCTCTCAAGAATCTCCTCTTGAGGCTCGCACTCGCCGTGAGAAGAAGCTTGAGTCCATTCTTCGACGAAGAAGCATATCCTTGGAAAATGTGGTTGGGAGTGTTCGTAAAGGTGTCTCCACTAGGAGGCAACTTTCTAACTTTTGCTCTCATCATGCTTTTGTCTCTTGTGTAGAACCCAAGAAAGTTTATGAGGCGCTTGAGGATCCGGATTGGCTTGATGCCATGCATGATGAACTCAACAACTTTGAGCGCAACAATGTGTGGACTCTAGTAGAAAGGCCTAAAGATTGCCGTAATGTCATTGGGACCAAGTGGATCTTCAAGAACAAGCAAGATGCAAATGGCATAGTCATTCGTAATAAGGCAAGATTGGTGGCTCAAGGTTTCTCCCAAGTTGAGGGTATTGACTTTGGTGAAACTTTCGCTCCCGTTGCCCGTCTTGAATCCATTCGCATCTTACTTGCATATGCATCACATCATAACTTTAAACTTCAACAAATGGATGTTAAAAGTGCATTTCTCAACGGTCCCTTAAATGAATTGGTTTTTGTGAAGCAACCCCCGGGCTTCGAAAACCCTAAGTTTCCTAACCACGTTTACAAACTTGATAAGGCACTCTATGGCCTCAAACAAGCCCCACGTGCGTGGTATGAGCACCTTAAAGAGTTGTTGGTTGATCGTGGTTTTGAAATTGGGGTGATCGATCCCACTCTTTTTACTAAGAAGGTCAATGGGGAGCTTTTCATTTGCCAATTATATGTTGATGATATTATATTTGGTTCTACTAACAAAGCTTTCAATAATGAGTTTGCCAAGCTCATGACCGACAAGTTTGAGATGTCTATGATGGGGGAGTTGGAGTTCTTCCTTGGATTTGAAGTTAAACAATTGAAGGGAGGGACTTTTGTAAACCAAGCCAAATATACCCAAGACATGCTCAAGAGGTTCGAGATGATAGGAGTCAAAGGTGCAAAGACTCCCATGCCAACAAAGGTTAATCTTGATCTCGATCCTAATGGTAAAGAAGTGGATCAAAAACTCTATAGATCTATGATTGGTTCCTTGCTTTACCTTTGTGCATCTAGACCGGACATTATGTTAAGTGTGGGAGTTTGTGCACGTTTTCAAGCCGCACCAAAGGAAAGCCACTTAGTGGCGGTCAAGAGAATCTTTCGATATTTAGTGAATACCCCTAACTTTGGTCTTTGGTACCCGAAGGGAGCAAGTTTTGATCTTGTAGGTTACTCGGATTCGGATTGGGCGGGAGACAAAGTGGAACGGAAATCAACCTCCGGGGCTTGCCAATTTCTTGGTAGGTCCTTGGTGTGTTGGTCATCTAAGAAACAAAATTGTGTGTCTCTCTCTACCACCGAAGCCGAATATGTAGCCGCGGCTAGTTGTTGTGCACAACTCTTATGGATGAGGCAAACTTTGAAGGATTACGGTGTCATTTTTGACAAAGTGCCTCTTTTATGTGATAATGAAAGTGCAATCAAGATCGCTCACAACCCGGTGCAACACAATAAGACGAAGCATATTGAGATTCGTCATCATTTCATTCGGGATCATGTCAACCGAGGAGAAATTGATCTATCTTATGTTGGTACTCATGAGCAACTTGCCGATATATTCACGAAGCCTCTTGATGAAGCAAGATTCCGGGAATTGAGGCATGAACTAAATATCATTGATTCAAGCAATGTGGCTTGAGCTAGGTGCATTTACTCCCATACTCTAACATGTGTGTTGTTCTAGATGTGGGCATGGATATAGGGGGAGTGCGGTCCTAATTGATTGGGCTATCCCTCCCCCCATAATGCCAATAGTAAGCGTATTGTTCTATCTTGTCAGTTGTGACACTTTTGAGCTTAATCGATGAGTCTAGGTTTTGGGCCCAAGATATATCTTCGCGGTGCCATACCTTTGTACTCATACATGGTGGCCCTTTGGTCACCAACCTCCCTAGTGGAGGAGTTTCCCATTTGATTTTATTGCCTTATTTTTTATGGGAAGATGCTCATGTTTGGTCTTATTTGATTTTGTTTGCATGTTTGCAAACATGAGCATTTTGTACCACACAGTGACAATGTGTCCATCCCAAGCCCATCTCATCCTCAAACATATCTAATCTCTAAATGGCATGTCCTTTTTACACCATAAATGTGATCTGGTCGAGGGGGGCCGGAGACTCCGGGGCTCACAGCCCGGAGACTCCGGTGGGCCGGAGACTCCGGGGTAAGTACCGGAGACTCCGGCCCGGGCAGTTCCAAAAACACACTTAGGGCACGGGGTGGGGAAGAACGGTTCATTCTTCCCCATCCACCCCCGTGCCCCATACTCGCCCCCTGCCGCCCCCTCTTCGTAGATCAACGCCCGGAGCTCTCCCAAGCCCCGGGATCCGCCGTGCCACCGGCCAAGCTTCCCCTTGAGGTTGTGGGAACCTCCCCACCGACCGATTTGCGCCAATGGACTCTGGTAAATGTGCTCCTCATCTCCTCCATCTAGTTCTATCTAGATCTACGAGATATGCATGTTTCCCATAGTTTGATCTGGTGCATTACCTTCTAGTGGCTATTAATCATCTTCTTTGCAACTTTATTGTGGTTATTGCACTCGATTTGTTCAAAGTAGTCTCCTAGGCTCGGGCTCCTGCATCTGACCGGAGACTCCGGCCCCTGTGGCCGGAGACTCCGGTCTGGACGCAAAGTCTCCGGTTTTGGCCGGAGACTCCGGCCCGAGTCCCCGGAGACTCCGGCTAGATCAGGCCAGAGTGCACTCTTTCACAGCATAGTTGCTTATTTTTGGATTCTAGGACATGTCACCTCAACCTTGCTATCTTCCTCACTCATTCACAGGTGCAGGTGGTTCTCGGAAGCCGGCAGCTCATAGCAAGGACAAGTTGGTTGTCAATCCCGCCACAGGGGAGCTTGCTCAGAGGTCAGTCATTGCTCAGCAAGCTAGAGATGCTAAGAGGCTCAAGACAAGGATGGCTGAAGAGGAACGAGCTGAGGCAGCTAAGAAGGTCAAGTTTGATAGTCTTGTGACTCTGGAAGGGCTATCAGCATCTGAGTTCGTTGAGATGAGGAAGAGGGATATGTACACTCTCCCGCGGAACTCCCGTGACCGTTGCTTTGTCCGCAGAGAGCAAGAGATGATCATGAAGGAATTCTATGCTTCTCTCAAGAAGTACCCGGTTTGCCCTCAGACGGTGATGGATTTCTCTCACTTTGCCAAGTATAGTGTATACTTCGGAGAGGCTGTGTGGATCACTCGCAAGCTTGGGCTCCATCCACTCATGAAGATTCAAGAGCCCTACAACATCACATTGGTCCAACAGTTCTTTGCCACCTTGGTGTTTGGAGACGGTGAGGAGATCCCCATGACTTGGATGACCGGAGAAGAAATTTGTCACTCCAACTTCATGGACTTTGTTGCTCTCCTTGGATATGAGTTTCGTGGTGCTACTACTCCTAGTGGCATAAGGATGCATGTGGATGGGGAGTACTATGAGAAGAAGAAGCTTGCTCCTCTCTACACCGGGGATGACAAGAAGATTGTCATTGGGGGCACTCTTGGGCTGTCCAAACGGTCCAACATCTTTCTCCGCATATTCCGGGCCTCCATTGCCCCTCAAGCCGGCAACTTTGATGCTATTCGTGGGGCCTTGGTGAATCTCTTGGCCTACTCTCATGAAGTCTATTGCAAAGGAGAGACCGCACATGTTGAGCCACTTGATGTGATGGATTTCATTCACAAGGAGATCAATGATTGCATTCTCAACAAGAAGACTCCCTTGTATGCTCCTTTTATCATGAAGCTCATCCTTGCTCAACAACTCAACCTTCCTCTCCTCACGGCAAACCTTGTGGATCACAAGGTTGTGAAGCTTCAACGCAAAGAACCCACCGGTCACTCCAAAGAACCATTTGCTCCGATGAGAGGTGAAGATGATGATGCCTTTGCCGAGGGAGTGTCCACTAGAAGGGGCCCAAGGATGAAGCATGCTAGCAATGCCGGCTCTAGCTCCAACAATGAGTTTGCTCAAGAGTACAAGAAGCTCAATTGGTTCCAAAGGAATGTGCTTTGCATGAATGTGGACATCCGTCACAAGCAATATGAGAGCTACATCTCTCAAAAGCATATCAATGACAATCAAGCTGTTCTTCACAAGGCATTTAGAAAGTCTCAACCGGGCTATGTGGAATCACCTCCTTCCTCTTCATCATCCGGTACTCACAGCTATGGCAAGTGGAGCAAGGGACTGACTGACTGGCAAGCCTTTGAGGAGGTCACCTCTGGCACCTCCAATGTGCGTCATGGCAAGAAGCCCATGGCTTCTGATGATCTTGAAGAAGGTGATGAGGACTTCAATGCCGGTTCCGCGGACGAGCCCGAGGATGAAGACGATGAGTGATCTCATGGGCGTGTAGCATCGCTCTTTTCCCTTTTTGGTGTCTCGATGCCAAAGGGGGAGAAGTAGCTCTACTAGGTTGTCTTCGTTGGGATTTGCATGGGGTGGTTATTTGGATTTGCACTACTTCGTTTGCTTTGCTTTGGTCGAGACACAACTTGTTGTGTCTCATCTATCTTAGTGTTGAACCTTTTAAAATGTGTGTGGTACGTTATGTGTGTGAGACTTAAGTTCTTGTGTTGCTTAGTAAGACTATTAAATGTGTGCTATATTGTTAGTCTTACTTTTATGCTTATTGGTTAGTCTCATATATTATTTCTTGCACTTGGTATAATTGTGAAATATATAGGGGGAGTGATGATTCTTACTTGTGTGGCTCATGTTCAAATGCAAATGGTGTTGTGCACACAAGTAGGGGGAGCTTTTGCTATATATTTCATTTTATTGTGTTTATATCTTGCAAATCCTTATGTTGTCATCAAACACCAAAAAGGGGGAGATTGAAAGGGCATTTCCCTAATAAATGTATTTTGGTGTTTGTTAACAACATTTGGTGAATTAACCATTCTATTTAAGTTCTATAGATTTTCTAGGTTAATTCAGAATCTCGCGGAGGTTCACCCCAAAAAGGAAGAAAAGATCGAAGCTCATAGTCCAGTAGTGGAGTTAGGGTTTAGTTGTCTTATAGGGTGCTTTGCGAAGGTGGAATTGGTGGAGAGGGGATCCTCGAAGTACAGCTGTTGCTACTTCTAGGGCGGAGACTCCGGCCCTGGTGGCCGGAGACTCCGGCCTAGGAGTGTCGCCCTAGCAATCCTCCCGGTTGGTCTAAGCAGTGACCAGCCCGGAGTTAGGCCGGAGACTTTCTGTCTCTGGCCGGAGACTCCGGGTGGGGCGGAGACTCCGGTCCCAGCGGCCGGAGACTCCGGTCTGGCCAGCCAGGTAAGGGTGGGCTAGTGAGTTGGTCTAAGCAGTGACCAGGCCGGAGTTGGGCCAGAGACTTCTGTCTCTGGCCGGAGACTCCGGCCCTGGAGTCACTTAGGGCGGAGACTCCGGCCCTCCTGGCCGGAGACTCCGGCCCTAGTCGACTAGCAACGGCTACATTTTGTGGAGGAGTATATAAAGCCTTCTTCTTCCTCAAGAGAAGGCTGCGGCTTCCACTCTCTCTCCTCCATTGTTCCAAAGCTTCAAAGCTCAAGATCTCTCTCCCTAGCCAATAGAACTCAAAGCCCTTTTGGGATTTGAGGGAGAAGACCTAGATCTACACTTCCACCAAGGCGATTTGATTTCCCCCCTCTCTTTGTTGAGGGGCTTGTTACTTGTGTGATTCATCGGATTCCTAGCCGGAAGAAGCCGTCCCCCAAGCTTGACTTTGTGTGTAAGGGCTTGGTGGACCTATTGGGAGCCTCCAATTGAGTTGTGGAGCTTGCCCCAATACTTTGTGTAAAGGTGTCGTGCCGCCTTCCAGGGCATCGCTTAGTGGAGCGTGGACTCGCCTTTGTGGCTTGTTCACCGGAGAATAGGGTGAGCCTTTGTGGCGTTGGTGGCCTTTGTGGCACCACACCTCTCCAATGTAGACGTACTTCCCGTAACAAGGAAGGAACTACGGGAATACATCCTCGTGTCTTCGTGTCTCCATTGCGGTGACCTCTATCCTTTACTTGTACCTTTACTTATATTGTTATTGCTAGCTTGCTTGTCACTCTAGGTAAATTCACTTAGTATCACATCTAGAGAATTTACCTTCTTGTCTAGACTTAACTTGAAAAGAATTAAAATTATTGGGTAGCTTCTATTCACCCCCCCCCTCTAGTCGCTCATACGATCCTTTCAACTGTCTACAAGAACAGACGCGTGCGTAGACATCAAGGAGTCACATACCGGAGAACAATTGCTCCAAATCTCAGCAGAAATGATGGGCTGAGCAAGGATATCGAAAAATCGAGGTGAAGAACAGCAAGAACTCGGGTTTGAGCTGGGTGTGTCATTGTTTTCGGGAGAGAGAAAGAGCAGGGGAGGAAGAGATAAGTGAGAGTCCAGGTGGGGCCCTCTCACACCAGGTGGGCGCGCCCCAGGCTGGGCCGCGCCCCCTGTGTGGGAGGTGGCGTGGCAGCCCCTCCTGGTGTCTCTCAGGTGTCCCTCTGTCCCATTTTTGACATAAAAATTTATAAAGAATTTTCTGGAATTTTTCGAGAAACATTATTTTCGAGGATTTTTCAGAAATTGGCATATCGATAAAAACTCAGAAGAATGAAGATGAAATGATTTCAAGCAATCAAAACCAAGCATACAGCAGCTCTGAGATACTCTTAATCATGTAACTAAACTAAAGGAATAAAATTTAACAAGTACATATAAGTGAGGTGGAATGGATGCGGTGAAAACGAAGTTTCGTTCATATAAAATCACTTTGTTAACAAGGTTGATCAAGTCTTGTTCCCAAACTAACTTTATATGAGGCAAAACTTTGCAATTCACTTGATGCTTATGTTACCTCAATTTGATAGGCATAGTCCCAATCATAACAATTTTATATTCTTCCTTGGGTTTTCGCTCTGAACAAATAATTTGACCAACTTTGATGGTCTCAACATTCTTGACAGAATTTAGAGCATTCTTTCTATCAATCTTCTTGGGAAAATAAACCGTGTACTCTTTATCATTGATATTAAAAGTTACTTTTCCTTGATTGCAATTAATAACAGCACCTGCAGTGTTTAGAAAAGGTCTCCCAAGAATAATAGACATATTATCATCTTCAGGCATTTCCAACACAACAAAATCAGTTAAAATCAAACAACTGTTAGCAACTTGAACAGGAACATTTTCACATATACCAATAGGAATAGTAGTAGACTTATCAGCCATCTGCAAAGATATATCAGTTGATACCAATTTTTCTAGATCAAGTCTCTTATAAAGAGAAAAAGGCATGACACTAACTCCGGCTCCGAAATCACATAAAGCAGTTCTAACATAGTTATTTTTAATGGAGCAAGGAATAGTTGGTATACCTGGATCTCCGAGTTTCTCCGGTACTTTACCATCAAAAGAATAATTAGCAAGTAGAGTGGAAATCTCCTCGTTAGGAATCTTCCTTTTGTTAGTAACAATATCTTTCATATACTTTGCATAAGGAGGCATTCTAATAGCATCAGTCAAAGGAATTTGCAAAAATAAAGGTCTCATCCATTCACAAAACCTGTTGTAGTGTTCTTCTTCCTTGGACTTGTGTTTCTTACCAGGAAAAGGCATTGGTTTTTGCACCCAAGGTTCTCTCTCATTACCATGCTTGTTGGCAATGAAGTCTTCTTTGGTGTACTTTGCATTCTTATCAATCTTTTCTGGTTCCTCTTCAACTTCTTCTTTATCATAAGCATCACCTGGTTCAGTTTTAGCATCAGAAATAGAAACATTGTTAGGATCTTTACCTGCATCAGAGGATTCTGCAGTTGTTTTATGATTCTTCTTCTTTTTCTTGGAAGGAATATCATCATTTGAAGTGCGTTGAGAATCTTGCTCGATCCTCTTAGGATGTCCTTCAGGATATAAGGGGTCTTGAGTAGTAGCACCTCCTCTTGTGCGAATTTCACAAGCTTGCTTCTCTCATGAAGGATTTACTAGCAAATCTTTTTGCACCTTAGTAAGCTGATCAATTTGTGTTTGAACCATTTGAAAATGTTTAACAAGTATCTTCACATCATTGGCGGTTCTCTCCACAATATCCTGCAACTTGTTAATAGCTCTAGAATTTTCCAACAAATGATTCTGCACCATTCTATTAAAATTTTCTTGCTTAACAATAAAATTATCAAACTCATCTAAGCATTGATCAGGAGGTTTAGAATAAAGAATATCTCTATCATCGAAGCGTTGGAGAGAGTGTACCTCAATAGTGGATGAATGAGGGATTGGCTTACATAATTCTTCTATAGGAGGTAAATTCTTCACATCTTCGGCCTTAATACCTTTCTCCTTAAGAGATTTCTTAGCTTCCTTCATAACTTCATCATTTAATTCAATCATCCCTCTCTTCTTCGATGTAGGCTCTGTAGCTGGCACAGGTGATGGTGCCGGTGTTGACTCAACTAAAGTCCAATCATCATGATTCCGGCTTATTTTAGCCATTAATTCTTCAGCATCAGCCGGAGTTCTTTCTCTGAAAACACAACCAGCACAACTATCCAAATATGACTTAGATTTATCAGTTAGTCCATTATAAAATATATCAAGGAGTTCATTTTTTAGGCAATGGCTCTTTACGTAAAGCTCTAATTAAAGATGATTCAGATAGTATCTCTCCTTTTCCCTGTTTAAAATCAAAGATTTTCTGCACAGCAGCATGCTGAGCATTGGCAGGGAAATATTTCTGAAAGAAAGCATTAACCAAAGCAATAGGACTATGAATAGATCCATGAGACAAGCTATTAAACCAAGTTTTAGCTGCATCTTTCAACGAGAAAGGAAAAATCTTAGCAACAAAGTAAGTGCGAATCTTAATATCATCAGAAAACAAATTACTCAAAGTAGAAAGCTCATTCATGTGCTCCATAGCACTCTCATCTTTAGTACCACAAAAAGGAGTTTTCTCAACAATAGATATGTAAGATAAATCTAAAGATAAATCATAATCCTTGTCTCTAATATCTATGGGAGAAGCAGCAAACTTAGGATCAGGAGACAATTTATATCTAACAGCACGTCTCGCTAAAAGTTCCTTAACATCAACAGCATTACGAGTAGCACGAGCTTCAGCAATAAAATCATCGTTAATCTCAATATAAGCATCATCATAAAAATCATCACTAGGACATTTCCTAGACTCAGGTGAACTAACAGGTGTAACAGTGGTGTTTCCCAACTTAGCTCTAGCAATTGTAGCATCTAAAAAGGAACCTAGTGAACCACTCTTATCAAGCACAGTAGAAGCAAAATCTAAATTATCAGTGGCATTTTCAAACTCAGCAGAAGTAGTAGCAGTAGCGTGTGCGTGTGGTGGTGTAAGCAACTTACTCATAAGAGATGGTGAATCAAGAGCAACAGAGGTGTTGAGAGTCGTACCTCTTCTTGTAGTGGATGGCAATATAGGAACTTTTCCATCACGAGGTTTACCCATGATGAAAGGATTACAGCGAACAATATGAATACCAAGTGAACTTACAAATAAAGCTATGCTCCCCGGCAACGGCGCCAGAAAATAGTCTTGATGACCCACAAGTATAGGGGATCGCAACAGTCTTCGAGGGAAGTAAAACCCAAATTTATTGATTCGACACAAGGGGAGCCAAAGAATATATGTAAGCCTTAACAGATGAGTTGTCAATTCAGCTGCACCTGGAAACAGTCTTGCTCGCAGTGGTTTATCAGTAGCAACAGTTTTATAGTGGTGATAGTAGTGAAACAGTAACAACAGTAGTATAATAGCAGTAATAGTAAACACAAGGAACAAATATTGTAGGCATAGGGATGGATGTACGGGCGTTGCATGGATAAGATAATTCATAAAATCAATGAGACATGGGCATTGCAGATAAATAATGATAAAGCATCCTAGTACAAACATTCATAGGCATGTGCTCCGTATATAGTCATACGTGCTCACAAGGAGAAACTTGCACGACATCTTTTGTCCTACCAGCCTGTTGCAGCAGGGCCTCAAGGGAAACTACTGGTAATTAAGGTACTCCTTTTAATAGAGTACTAGAGCAAAGCATTAACACTCGGTGAACACATGTGATCCTCACATCATAGCCATCCCCTCCGGTTATCCCAATTTCTGTCACTTTGGGGCCTTGGGTTCCAGACAACAATATGTGTAAACAACTTGTAGATAAGACCATAAACAACAAGTATCATCATAAAAACAATAACATGTTCAGATCTGAAATCATGGCACTCAGGCCCAAAGTGATAAGCATTAAGCATAACAAGTTGCAACAAAGTCATAAGCACTAATAGAAGATACTAGGCACTATGCCCTAACAATCTCATATCAAATTACATGAACAATCTCATCCAATCCCTTCCATCCCCTCACCTACAGTGGGGGAATTACTCACACATGGATGGGGGAGTCATGGATAGTTGATGGAGGGACGTCGGTGATGATGGTGATGAAGATCTCCTCCAAATCCCCGTCCCGGCACGATGCCAGAACGGAGTTTCTGGTTCTGAATCGCGGTTTCTGATGGCGGCGGCGCAGCGGAAGTCTATCTGGGAAAAACGACGTCTCCCCGATATTTTCAAGTAAAGGGGTATATGTAGGCGGAAGGAGGGGTCGAGGAGATGGCTGAGCCGTCCTCACACCAGGTGGGCGCGGCCAGGCCTGGGTCGTGCCCCCTGTGTGTGAGGAGGCCTCGTGCCTCTCCTCCGTCTCGTCTTCTGGCTCCGTGGGTCTTCTGGTGAAATAGGATTTTTGCTATTTTTTTCCGAATTTTTACTGAAAGTTGGATTTCTGCACAAAAACGAGACACCAGAGCAATTCTGCTGAAAACAACATCAGTCCGCGTTAGTTGCATTCAAAACACACAAATTGGAGGAGAAACAATAGCAAAAGTGTTCAGGAATGTAGATACGTTTTGGACGTATCAGAGCGCCGCCTAAATCATTAGCCATTGGCACCCATTTCCCCATGTCAAAATCGTCCTGGAGAACTTCAACTTGAAGAATCGATGCAATGAAAAGGTCCAAATCAAGATGCATCCATGACTTTACCATTAGCAGCTTCCCATGTGACTCCACTAGGTGCCATGTAATGAATTTTTCATCAGATATGTCGTAATGTGAGCAGTTCAGATAGTTGACGTTATTCTGACCATCCTCATCATTTTCCACTGCTTGATCCACCGCCACTACCTCCTTTGCCTCCTCCTCATCGTCATCATCATCTTCATCATCATCATCATCATCATTATCATTAAAGCTGTCATCATCATCATCATCATCAAGGTCACTATCATCATCATCTGACCCGGACCACCACTCAAAACCTTGATAATCAAGTGATTGCCGAATGATGCACTTTCCAATGGTAACCATGGGTCCCCCATCCTCATCCAATCCTAGATCAAATGGGATGAGGTTCTCCGCCTTGGTGATGGCATATAGTCTGTCCCCAAGGAAGGCAATGTCAACGATATAGACATACGGAGCCGCTGGTAGTTCTGGTAGCCACACACCCTTTCCTGGTAGAATTACCATGAGGGGAGTATTTATGTCGGTGGTGATGACGGCAATGAAGTCATGGATGGTAGAGCGCATCACGAACTTGCTGATATTGTGCGCGCGGTGGAGGGCTGCGTCCAGCTCCGGTAGCGGGACGTATTCGAGAGAGAAAGGATTGTGTAATACTACATAGTTGTCGAAGCAGGAAGGTTTTCCGCGCTCCTGCATTTGGCTTTGCTGGTCGATGCCGAGGAGTAGCCAGTCGTTGCTTGAGCCCACGCATATTGCGTTCCCGAGGAATGAAGCGGGGTATTCCACGCGGCCATCAGGTGGAGCGATGAGTCCGCCCTCCAAAAGAACGATCCATGGCAGCTTGTCGGTGCATTGGCGGAGGTGGACGAGGTCCGTGAGGCCCTCAAGCGTGATCCTGGTCTTCTTGGCTAGCGGGCATGCCCTGGCGTGTACGTCGAGCACCCTCTCCACCCTTAGCTCGATGAGCTGCTCGTGCTTGGCTCCGTCGAGCGCCCTCCAAGAGCACGAACGTCCCCTTCGGCGTGAGGCGCCTGAGCTCCTTGTACACCTCGGCCTTCACCACGGCCTGGAGGTTCTGCTGGCAAGAGCCGTCGTTGAGCTCAAGGAAGGCCATGAGGCTCGACGGCTTGCCGCCGGTCCTGACCACGCCTCGGACCACCACGCGCTTTTTATCGTGCGCGTCCACGGCGGCCAGGATTGCGCGGATGGGGGTGCAACTCAGCTGACGATGATCCAGCTGGTCTCCTGACGATTTTGACAAAAATAACCTAATTTTTGAAGTTTAACAGTGAATAACTTACTAGCGAATGTATTTCACAAAATAACCTTTTTCTTGACGCCTCACGCCGAAGCTCTAAGTGAAATAGCATGGCGCCGTCAGTAAGGGCGTCAAGCAATACGTAACGCCTTCATCCAAGGCGCCAAGAATTGATCAGCGTGGCCGCTCCTGGTAGGAAAAAAGAGTATGACGCCTTGGTCAATGGCCCCTTACACCCTAGCTTGACGCCATTGATCATGGCTCCATGCTTTTTTTCATTTTTTTATCTAGCAGCTGAGATAATATGTTGCAGCATTTTTTGCCACTAGTTTTTCTTCGAGCGATTTTTGAATTTTTAAATTCCCCTAGTATTTGTTCATTTTGTATCCAATTATTTACAACTTTTATTTTAAAAATATTTGATAAAAGCTTTTTAAACACCTCTAAGAGGCTTTTTTACAAATATTTGTCTGTAATCCTCCCGTTGTGATTGCGGGGAAGTGTTAGAGATATGTCACATTAAGTGACATGATTGCTAGAGATATGTCACATTATGTGACATAACTTTCTGATCCTCTAAATTGTGGAGAATCCTTATTGTTATGATCTCCCATTTACGATTAGGATTGTAATTCTTATATAAATACACATGCAATGGAAAGGCCCAAGTGTGGTCAATTCTCTCACATTTTCTACCAAATAAAATCCCGTTTCCAAAGAGCTTAGCCTCTTTATTCTATGCATTCAAATGATCTACAAATAGATATCAAAACCGTTAACCATTTAATTCATTTCTCAACACTGAATTTTTTTCAAAGAGCTTGACATCTTTATTCTCTCTATTCATACTTCTTTTCACCTAGGATGCAAGAAACAACATTTCTTCATTTGAATAGGGGCATTTCGTCAACAAATCTATATATTCTTTTAATTTTTTTCAAATATGAATAAATACTAGAGGAATTCAAAAAATTGATGTAATAAAAAATAGTGACAGAAAAGGAGAAAACATATTATCTCAGTAGGTATATAAAAAATGAAAAAGACGTCATGCTATTTCGTTTAGAGCTCCGGCGTGGGGCGCCAAGAAAAAGGTTATTTTGTAAAATACATTCGCCAACAGGTTATTCGTTATCAAACTTCAGAAATTAGGTTATTTTTGTCAAAATCGTCCCTTGATCTCCCGGGGAGGAGTGTCAAGGACCCAGAGGGGTTTCTTGCAGGATTACTACGAGACTGGGGTAAACTAACAGCAAAAGGTAAGATCTGCATCAAACAGGAAGAAATCGAGTAGGAAAAGGCATAACCTTGGAGCCAAACAAGGAAGAACGAAAGAAGATAAATTTAGGGTTTTGGTTTCGTGCCACCTAGCCGCCCACTCTCCGCGGTTATATACTCCGCAGGAGCCACGAATCCCAATTATTACAGACACTGCCATAACACGGTTTTGCCCTAATTAATACACTATTACAACCACGACCGTTCGATGCACGTGGAACGGTACAAGACGATCTGAGCCGTTCAGATCAGAAGAGAGCCCAGTGCCTGAAGAGAAGGGGACAGTGTCGGTCTTGACAATACTCCCGCCTGGAAACCAGACTTCAAGGATGGAAAGAAGGAAACGTAGCTCTGATGAACTTTGCATCTTCCCAAGTAGCATCTGCAGGAGACATGTTTCCCAATGTATTAACCATTGCGGAACAGCGATATTGTACTCACCAGCGTTGCGCTCCACTTGGCGATACTGAAGTATGGCGAGAGGAGCCACTTTGACCTTGCCGTCTGGAGTCAGTAGAGGAAGAGTTGGATTAGGAACTGCCGCAGGACCCAGATGGCGTTTGAGTTGGTTGACATGGAAAACGTCGTGTAGCTTGGTGCCCGCAGGTAACTGTAACTGATAAGCTACCTTGCCAACAGTCTTCAGTATGCGAAACGGCCCATAGTACTTGGAGGACAATTTCAGAGCATTTCGTAGTCCCAGGGCAGTTTCTCTGTAGGGTTGCATTTTGAGGTACACCATGTCACCTTCACTGAATTTTCTTTCAGTTCTATTCATATCGCCATACTTTTTCATTCTCTGTTGTGCCTGCAGAAGGTTCTGTTGTAGAGATTTGAGGGCATGCTCCTTTTCCTGTAATGTGATTGTTGCTTCTTCAGAAGTATTGCAAGGGAGAGCAATTATTTGTATTTGAGGAGGGGGGTATCCATACAAGGCCTCAAAAGGAGTTGTTTTGAGTGATGAATGATAAGAGGAGTTGTACCACCATTCAGCTGCAGGAAGCCACTCTGCCCATTTCTTAGGTTATTGAAACGCCATGCTTCTCAAGTACTGCTCCAAACACTGATTCGCACGTTCAGTCTGGCCATCAGACTCAGGGTGGTAAGCTGTGCTGAAATTGAGTTTCACTTGCAGAGCAGAGAATATTTCTTGCCAAATCTTGGAAGTGAAAATTCTATCTCTGTCACTAATGATTACCTGAGGAGGGCCATGTAACTTGAATATATTGTCAATGAAAAGTGTGGCCACCTGATGAGCAGTAAATGGGTGGGACAGAGGTAGAAAGTGGGCGTATTTGGTCTGCAGATACTAGCATAGCCTTTAACAAAGCGCCTGTAATATCCAGTAAGGCCCAGAAATCCTCGAAGTTGTTTGACAGTTTCAGGTGCATGCCAAGATATGATTTCTTGTATTTTAGAAGGATCAGTAGCTACTCCATTGCCAGAAAGTACATGGCTGAGGTACTCCACTGAAGGAACAGCAAAAGTGCATTTAGACAGTTTAGCCTTCAGTTGGTGTAATCTCAGTATCTGGAGAACAGAGTTCAAGTGTGCTATGTGTTGCTGTAAGTTCTTGCTGTAGATGAGAATATCATCAAAGAAGACTAGCACGAACTTCCTGAGGTGTTGAGCAAAGATATTATTCATCAACTGTTGAAAGGTTGCTGGGGCATTTGTCAGGCCAAATGGCATGACTAAATATTCATAATGGCCCATGTGAGTAGAGAATGCAGTCTTGGCAATGTCTTGAGGACTCATTCGTGTCTGATGGCAGCCAGATCTAAGATCTAATTTGCTGAAAATTGTTGCTCCTTGTAGCTCATCCAATAAATCCTCAATTACAGGAATTGGGTACCTGTTTTTAATTGTTATGGAGTTGAGTTGTCTGTAATCCACACAAAGTCTCCAGCTTTTATCTTTTTTTCCTCACCAAAATTGCATGGGAGGAGTAAGGGCTGTTGCTTGGTCTGATTTCACTTGTTTTCAGCATTTTAGTAACCAATTCTTCTACGAGGTTTTTCTGCTTGTGGGGCATTCTGTAAGGTCTGACATTTGGTGGTTGTGAACCATTTTGCAGAGGAATGGTATGGTCACAAGTTCTTTCAGGAGGGAGAGCAGTAGGCTCCTGAAACACATCATTGTACTGATGTAGAATGTCCAACACTTCAACATTCAGTTCAGGTGAACCAGTCTCATCCATTGCAGTAGGTTCTGGTGACTGAATTTGTATCAAGTAGGCTTGTGCTCCCTGGGATAACAGTTTGGAACAAGCTTTAGCAGAAATCACACAATTTGCTGGTTGAGTATGAGTGTCAGTGAGTGTACACCACTTGCCATCTACAGTGATGGATATGCTACGGTTGTCCCAATCAGTGTAATTTGGACTATATGTGGCCAACCAATTTGCCCCTAAGATCATATCATAGCCCTTGAGGTCAAGGAGTTTGCAGTCAAATTCAAAAGAATTGTTCTGAATGTGGAATTGGCAGTTTTTGACTGAACCTGTCGACTGTAGTTGGCCACCACCAGCTACTAAGACTGTCTGAGCAGGAGTTTGGTGTACTGGAAGTCCAAGCTTGTGAACTAAGGCTGAATCCAGAAATGTCTGAGTACTCCCACTGTCAAGTAGGGCAGTAGCTTTGTATTTGCCAATTTGAAATGGCACTGATAATGTAGACTTCCCAGGAATGTCGTGCAGAGCTTCAGCAGAAATTTGCATAAGTTGTTCAGTGGGGGAGGTTTCTGGTATTATTTCAGGTGTCACAATTGGGACTGGCAAGTCTGTTACAACGTCCACAAATTCTTCAGCTGTAAGAGTAGCATCTTCATCGTCGGAATGCCCTTGCATATTGATAGCATGCAGAATATTTCTGACATTTTGGCACTTATGGCCTAGACTCCAAGGTTCAGGGCAATACCAGCATTTTTTGGTGTCTTTTGCTCTGTCAGCTGGTGGTCTGGGTTTGAATTCACGCTGGAATGAAGTGTTGCGTGGAGGTAGAGTTGTGTTTGGGCGTTGTATGGGAAGGTCAGTAGGTGTTTTCTTGTTGAATGAGAGATATGCATGTTCTTGTTGCCGAGCGTGCCAATAGGCTACTTTCAAGGTGGCAGGTTGATGGCTTTTAACCATGTGCTTTACAGAATCCTTCAAGCCAGAGATGAAACGGAGTAAGAAGAAATGATCTGTGAGGTAAGGGTGGTCACGCCTCATGTTGATCATAGTGTCCTCAAAGTTGTCAATGTATTGGTTGACAGTAGTGGTCTGCTTCAAGAGATGGAAAGCTTCCATTGCTTCATGTTCCCCTGCACTGGGAAATCTTTCACACAAGAGCTCACAGAACTGTGGCCAATTCATAAGGTACAAATTCAGATTGCTGCTCTGCAGCCATGTTTTGGCTCTGCCACGAATATGAGCATTTGCCAATTTAACTTTGTTGTCATTGGTAATGCCCGCCAAGGCAAATAAGCCGTCGCATTCAGAAATCCATGAAAGGGCGTTATCCCCAAAAAACAGAGGGAGCTCGATAGATGGTGTCCGTAAATATGGTTCTTGGCTCGTCGGCACATTCTGTTGCTGCAGGGAAGGGGCAGGGGGTGCAGGAGGTGGGGAGCTGTACTGCTGGTATGGTGGGAGTGTAGGTTGGGTAGGTGCATAGGTTTGTTGATGTGGCGTGTAATATGGAAACTGAGGGGCGTTGAATCCAGAAGGAAATGTGGACGAAGGAATTGGGTACTGGTTTTGGGGAAGGCAATTTGGTGGGGGTGGGTAATAAGGTGTGAAATTTTGAAGCTGTGTGGGTGGGTACTGGGATGGGTTCGGAGGGGATGGGTTGTAGTATTCAGGGTGGGTGGATGGGTTTGTGTAGTGCTGGATGTGGTGTGTAGGTGGAAGAGATGGCAAAGGTGGTGGCTTTGTGGGCTGTTGTGGAAGAGATGTGGACTGAAAATCGGAGTGATGAAGGTGGCGAGGGGAGAGATTACCGAATTGTAGGGGGCGCGCCGTCGCGTGTGGAGTGGTGCTGGCCGGCGTTGACACCTCCATGATCGGACTCAGCGTCGGGTGGTAGTGTGGGGGAGTCTGCGTCTGTGCTGTCGAACCGGAACACGGCGGAGCGTCGGGCGGCGGCGACGGCTGGGGAGGCCGAGACACCGCGATGTTGGCCACCATCTCGGTCAGCTTGTTGATGTTGATGTTGATAGTGTCGACGGAAGACTGTTGCAGATCTAGCCGGCGCTGGATATTGAGAACCTCACGAGGGAGACGACCTTGGATCTGCTCCTCGGCCTCTGCTTGTGCTTGGGCGGCGGCGAGCAGAGCTGCTTCTTCTGCTTCCTTTACCAGGCGATCTTGGGAGCGCGTGCGGATGATCGACATCGAGTAGAAGGACACCTGTCGGCGAGAGCGGCCGAGATCCTGGGAATTTTACGATCTGGATCAAGGTGACCAGACAACCCGGATGAACTGGCGGCGGGGAAAAATTTGGCCGAGGATTCACTGCTCTGATACCACTTTGTCAAGGATCCAGAGGGGTTTCTTGCAGGATTACTACGAGACTGGGGTAAACTAACAGCAAAAGGTAAGATCTGCATCAAATAGGAAGAAATCGAGTAGGAAAAGGCATAACCTTGGAGCCAAACAAGGAAGAACGAAAGAAGATAAATTTAGGGTTTTGGTTTCGTGCCACCCAGCCGCCCACTCTCCGCGGTTATATACTCTGCAGGAGCCACGAATCCCAATTATTACAGACACTGCCATAACACGGTTTTGCCCTAATTAATACACTATTACAACCACGACCGTTCGATGCACGTGGAACGGTACCAGACGATCTGAGCCGTTCAGATCAGAAGAGAGCCCAGTGCCTGAAGAGAAGGGGACAGTGTCGGTCTTGACAAGGAGGTCATGCTGGTCTCGTCGGCCAGCTCCGGCGTCAGCGTCGGCGTCGGCGAGTCGGCCTTCATGGCGGGTTCGAGCTGTGTATGCGCTCCTGTATCGATCAAAACTAGCTTAGTCAGGATTGCTCACAAAAGAAGGCTTCTATATATATGCCCAGGCCTAGCTGCGATACAAAGTCTTGTACTACTCCAACTAGGAAAACACTGCAAACCGTAAGAGGATCTGTGCCGGTTCTTCCGGGATTAATTCATGCTTTCCATATCAAAGAGTATACCAAATAATCCCAACAAACCTAGTAGCATACAAACCCAACGATATTTCCGCACATTAGGCATCGATCGATCCCCTCCTCTGCCTGGTCTCCAATGTCGACCTTCGAGGCGGCGCCCGTTTCGGCACGCCGGGAACCCACGCCAGATCACCCGCCGTACGCCCAGGTACTACCAATCTCGCATGGCTTGCCCACAGATCTGCTGTACTAGTTAGTAGTAATCTGATAAGCACGCATGCATGTCATGGCAGATGATCGGCGAGGCTATCGAGGCGCTCCGTGGCAGCGCGTCGGAGGAGGTCATCTCGGCCTTCATCCTCGGCAGGCACCCCGGCGTGCCGCAGGCTGCGCACGATCGGCTCCTCCGCCACTACCTGGCAAAGCACAAGGCCGAGGGCCTCTTCGTCTGCACCGCCCAGGGCCGCTACTCACGCGCCGCCTCCAACGCCGCGCATGTCACCGTTGCTAAGCACTCGCAAAGCCATGATCGGCAGCCGACCGAGCTGGCTCTTGTAGTCGTCGCTAAGGATGATCCCACCACGGCCACGGACCATGATCAGACTTGCACGACGGCTCCCACGGCTGCCCATGGCACAAAGCACTCGAGTCGTCCTCGTCCGCCTTGCAATGAGGCGCCTGTCCAGAGCCCTTCCACGTGGCAGAAGAAGAAGCCCAGAGACCGTGGGAGGCAACGCAAAGTGCAGGACCTCTACAACCGCAACGTGGTTCTACCACCAGTACCACCACCTAAGCCGCGGGTACTGCCGGCCTCTAACCAAATGTGGTGTGTGCTCGCACTACCTGCGCCGGAGAAGAAGCTATGACAAGTTCGTGCTCCTTCTCAATATTCAAAGGTCTCGTTACAGATCTGTGTTATTCCAAGGGAAACACCTTGATTTGTGCATGCTTAATGCAATGATCAAGAATTCAAGATGGACGTTTATTTATCTGGCTTTTGTGGTTGTGGTTTTTTTTAGAAATATAGTATTCCTTTTGTTCCAAAAATATAAGACGTTTTAGCCTTTTTTTTACACACATGTATCTATATGCTTTTTAGTGTGTAGGTTCACTTATTTTGCTTCCAACCTACACACTAAAAAATATCTAGATACATATGTGTTAGAGGGAGTAGTAATATTTTATTACCCTAGATCTGGATAGATGCATATAGCCCACAGTATGAAAGACAGGTGTTATGAAGATAGGTGTGATAGAGTACCCATGCTTGCACTCGGCTCGGTAGCACAACCGGTACTGCCGTTGAGCCATCAAAAGGCTTTATCATCAAAGCGTATCTACAGAAAGGGTTTTGGAATTGTATGAGGGGAACCGCACAGTTTCAAACACTTGTAACAAATACTAGCATTAGCAGTAGCATTACAAGTCCGTGCTCCTTCTCAATTTTCAGAGGTCACGTTACAGATCTATGTTATTCCAAGGGAAACACCTTGATTTGCGTATGCTTGATGCAATGATCAAGAAGTCAACATGAACGTTTATTTATCTAGATTTTGTGATTGTGGTTTTTTAGAAATATGAATCTAATGATACAGTTTGTGTAACCTACAATTCATATTTTATAGTATGTTAGATTCATGGTCAAAGTTGAGCTTAAATTTCGTGGGGTGCTCATAATCCACAAGTTTGAGCGAAGGAAGAAAGCAGCTTTTTTCCATAGTATAGCACAGACATCTTGCTAGTCAGCAAAAGAAAATGGTCACACATACGTTCATGGTGTTGCAATGAGGACTGCAAATTTCTGGCCTAGTTTCAACACAGATTAAACGGGTAAACCAAGAGTACCATAGAGACGGAAACGCAGGAGATAATAAGTTGTTAACTTCGACACATAAAAAATCCTACATGGTTCTGAGTCAATCCTCCTACAGATTAAGCCAGACTAGGCAGATCCCACTGATTTTACACCTGACCAACACACCAGCACCATCGTCCTGAGCTCCAGAACATGGTATACATGTACATGCAAAGAGATCCAAAACGGGAAACATAGGGGTCATCATCGGCGCAAACAGCTGTTCCTCTCCTACTTGCCCTTCTCTCTAGGAGTTGACAGGGCAACGAGGATATCCGCCGCCTGGGCGACATTGCTGCCCGGCTCGGTGGTGACTGGCCCGGACAGCTTATTGTGGGGTCCAAATTGTACAACCTGGTTTTCCGACTCCACCTTTGCTGCAGTTGCTAGAGAAGCGCTGCTGTTACAAAACAGGAATGATGTTAGCTATGGTGTTTCATGGTAACAGAGTTTACGACAACCGTACTCGTACTCGGTGTTGGAGCAGTATACCTTTCAGTGGCTGCATTCGGCGCCTGGGAGTGATGGCTTTCTGGCACTGTATGTGCTGTTGGAGCCACATAGCATTTTGGCTCGTTATTGCTTGGTGCTGGCAGATCATGGCATTTTGGTACGATAGTCAGTGCTAGAGAATCACAGGGTTCAGTGCTCAAAGCTGAAGAGTTTCCATGTCCTGCTTTTGATAATGAAGAACCTTGATGACTCTCATTTGGAAATAACACGTGAGTTTACTATGGAGGTTTACCTGGCACATGGGCTGGAGGTGCAGTGCAAGATATCAAATCACCAGGGCACTTGCTTGAATAAAGTACTGGGACTTGTGGCGCAATACTCAATGAAAGAAATTCCTGGCCTTCAGCTTTCATTCTTGGTACATAGCTGGGACTTTTCACGCCTATACATTTGGAATATCCCAGCGCCAAACTTGGTCCAGGAGATTCAGAGCCCTTAGGACTGAGACGTGCAGCAACAGCCCCACGCATTTTTGGGATATTAGCTGGTGCTAGAGAAGGATAACCACAGGGTCGCATGTTTGGTGCGACACAATTGTAACCTTCTGCACCAACAGATGCAGATTTTCCAGAAGCCGTCCTCAAAAGGCCATCATGACCTATAGGTGCAATTCTGGCTGCAAAAGTATCCTGATTTTTGGTACCATGGTTTGCAGAGTTCTTAGGTGACATGATCTGTATAGGAGAATCCCTAGCTTTGGGTTCCACAATTGGTGAAGCCCAGCATCTGGTGCCAGAAGTAGATGTTTCAGGCAGACCACTTGGTGCGAGAGAATCATGGCTTTGGAGCACCAAACCTACTTCAAGAGTATCACATCCTTTGGTGCTAAGAGCTGCAGAACATTCAGGCAATGTATTTGGTGCATAGGAATCTCCAAGGTTACCAAGAGTTAGTGCACAATTACCGGTTGTTTTGTCCAACGATATGTGTTCTTCTGTTGTCCTTGAAGGATCCTCTGCTGCTATCCTTGCAGGATCACTGGACATCACTTCCATAGAAGATTTATACCATAATGATGGCTGCAACAGATCCAAGAACAAAGTGACGCTAAACCCAAAACATACCATAAGAAGAAGGTAATTAACAAAATAGTAACTTAAATTCATGAAGACCCAAAACCCAAAACCAACATGAAGTCATCAAGAAATTGTAAAGATATACTTCCAGATTACACAGGGATGATTGCCAGATAACACTTGGTTGCCAGGTTTTAACTTAAATTTATCAAGAAATTGTAAAAGTATACTTGCCAGATTACTTGGGATGATTGCCAAATAAACTACATTTAGTTGCCATATTTTTAACAAGGTAAAGTCATCAGAAAAAAAAAATTGTATAATCGCCCAAATAGATACACTTGCTAAACTAAAGATGGTTACTAAGAAAAAGAAAAATTGAAAACACATAGTATTATTTTAAACCAGAGAAGCCGAGAGCATCAAATAGTAATGGTGAGAGAGAGGATGGAGAGACATAGCTCGACATAAAAATCTGGAGTAAAATATGGTTAAACAGTTCTCCAATAAAAATGTTGTCTCACAAACGCTGGGATGTTAGCTGAGGGGTTCTACTTGTGTGGACCCCACATAGATTCACATAAAAGTTTACAGGAGCTCACACCACTACACCCACACATTTAATTCCCGGACTCCCATGTTAGTTCGAGCCTAATACTCCAGCATACCATACGACTGTATACATGCATTTTTTAGGAATCTCGGAACACCACATGGCAGTATGCGGATCGAAGGTCTGCGCGCCGCCACAGGGAAGAGACACGCGTGCAGCCCCAATGACTAGATTTTCCCTTGAATGATTTCTATCTGCACGTCTGCTACGTACACATCAATTTTGTTACAACGAATCGTGAAATTTCCAGCCGGCAAATATAGTAAAAATATATATTTAGAATGTGGCAACCTGAGTTTTTTTTCCAGTTTTCCTTTGCATGGATCATGCATGCCTCATTTGAGAAGTTATGTACAAGCCATCATATAAAAATTAATGATCATGCTAGTGGAGCTAAAATATTCTAAACTGTGCACTATTATTGCAAATCAAAATTCCTACAAACTGGAGTTGCATATATCTAATACTTTCCTCTCTCGATATATATCCCGTGGTGATGTTCGGAAAAGTAATGCATGTCATGCAGCCATATTCTTGCATTCAGGTTGCACCATCACAAACTGTAGATTTTATGTAGTATACATGGTATGATCAAACTGTATGCATCAAGTAGTAATAGTCTCACAATGCAACATATAACAACTGCACAAACTTCAAATGTTGGCCTATACTTCAGATACTATTTATGTGTGTGTGTCCATTTACAGGCACTGGTATGAGCCTTAACAGGTTTTTTTTTGTGTCGAGAGGCACTGAGAAACATGCACATTAAGCATTTAAGGAAGAAAACACTACAGCTGACTTACACAGTAATGAAGTTTCTTTAAAGTTTCCAGAAGTAACTTTTCTCCAACAATTATTATCATCTTCTTCACCATCTCTTCACGAGTTATTTCGTTTTCCTGTCAGATAGAAGAAAATGAAATGTTCCATGGCCTATCATACCAACCACAAATCAAAGCTAATAAACACAAGATGACTTGTTGACCCAATAGTACCTTCAGCTCTTCATAATGATGGAAGAGCAATTCCATAGCTACAGATGATATATTCTCTTGAATCATCGCAAACAGAACTCTGAAGGATATCCATGGGGATGTTGGTGCTTCATCAGTTTCACCCATTATCTGCATACAGATAGATCTGGTTGCATAAGTTGAGTAGTTTAAACCAAAGCTAAAAATGTTTCAAGAAGCAAACGTTATAATATGTTGAGCAGCATAGCTGGACGTCTACAAGAACAAGCATGCCGAGAAAAGAACAAGTGACAAAAATTAAGGTGCCTCACAGGTTGAAGAGTAGAAATATCCATAGCAACTTCCTTTGGTGATGGGTGAAACCATAAACCCTTCAAGCCAAGTAAATAATCTGAAAAATAAGTGCATCAAAAGGACGAAGACTCACTCCACTTATCTTGATATGACATAATAAAGATTTTAACACTTAACCATCTTACGTCGAACTTTTGAGGAAAGTCTGAAACTAACAAGATATTCTAAACGAATGTGTGTATTAACATGGGATGGCCACATAACGTAGCACTTTGGGTTAGAGCAATCGTCAACGCCAGAATCGTACATCTCGCTGCTTGGAAAAGTATCTTGTGATCCAGGCGTGATAGCTTCCATGTTGCCCAATATCACTCGGCACAATAACATATACTGCACCGCTTTTTCGTCAACATCACAAAGACCAACACTGCCAAACAATGACATATGGTCAAATATTAACCAATAAATGGAAGTCTCAATATTTGAGTTAAGATGCATACCTGGTAAAGGCTCGATCTTCTGGTGAAAGATAAACACCAGCACTCAAGCATGCCTTCTCGGCAGGTTTTCCAGTGCTATCAAACCCATTAATCAGAATCCTAACTATGTCACTCTTAGTAGATCCCAGCCATCCATATCTAACATTTGAATCGCCACGATCTTCTTTCGTGCAGCTCATTTGTCTTTCAAAAGCTTGAAGTCGACACTGAGCAGTGATATCATTCGGAGAGTAGCGGTGGATATGAAGTATATTATGAGGTGTTGCAAATGGACCCATACCAGAGAGAAAAAGATCCTGGACAACTAAAAAGTCTTCGCTCCCTCTTTCCACAGATGTGATCTTTTTGCATAATACATCTGCAGTGGAAGGCTTCTGTGGGCCATGAGGGCTAGATTCAAGAACAACTTGCTTCACCACTTCCGGTGGAGAATTTACAACCTTATTATCCGACATTATTCCCGGTGCACTATCGTCAACTTTACCAGAGTCAACATTGGTCATTTCATCAGATTCCTCGTCAAAGAACAGAGTAGGAAAAAAGCCCTTTCCAGTATCATCATACCATGCAACAGATCGCTGCTTTCTGGTTTTTAGATTGACCAGAGTCATTGACAAGAAATCAACAAGAACAGGTGCATCATCCATCACAGCCACAGCACTAGATTTGCCGCCTTTAAATTCTTCAATCAGGGACTTCATTATTAACTTGGAAAAATTGTGCCAAGAACCTTGTTTGTAAAACACGATACGGCTCGGAACTCCACTTTTCAGGTAATTGACGCAATCACTGGCAAGATTAGGTCGCGTGCCACAACACTTGCACAGTTTAGCAGATGGATCAGGGTGTCCATTTTCAACTTGGACTCGACGAGACTTGCACTCTTTAGAGAGGCAGTCGTCAACGAGTTTGCGCTTCAAGCACAAGGGTTTGGATTCTTGTGACGATGCCATGGGCTGGATTTGTTCCTGCCAGAACAGATGGAGAAAAAGGAAACAAACCCAAATATGGTACACAATTTATAGGTCTCCCTTCATTTTGATCTTGCAGCACTAGAGAATGATCCTGTATGAGGCAATGAATGAGTGTCTCTCATATATAATACACAAGTCAATATTCATTCAGAAGACTAGTATCTAATTTATAGAAGCATACTTAGATTTAAGGTACTTGAGACCGAAAGAGAGAATCAAGAAATATATACTGAAGGAGCAAAACCAAGTATGCTCCTTCACAAAAGCAAATCAGGACAATAGTTGATTCCTTTATTCTAGCCTCCCAGACGTGGCACATCGTTTATACAGTATTTAGAGTGCAACAATATGCTAAATGCTCTAGGTGCTACTGTAATAGGCCTTACAAAGGGAAAAATAATAATCCAAACATTTTATTAGTAAACAATGGATGATAGTTCAGTTAAAGTAATTTCTTGCACATCAATCTTCTCAAGAATCTTCTATATCCAAATAGTTGCCCCCCACTAAGTAGTTTTTCCTGCAACCTCCTTCATCCATGTCATCATCTAAACAAATACGCCACAGTTCAGACTAGCAAGCTGATTGCATGCATGCTTGGTTGTAACGTACTAATATTTTGTGTGTAACGGCAACATTTGGACAAGCAGTCCCAATCCCCACTAGTAGCTACTAATATCTCCACTCATATTCCCATTCCATTTTACACAGCCCACATGCACACCACGGCACAACTGGTCTTAAAAAGCAAAGGAATGGAAACAATGCCCATGTTTCATCTTCGCAAGCTCCACCAAACTGCTGAATTGGTAACGGAAGCACTAATGATTTCCTTTCACCTTTGCAATCACTTCATCATCTTGTCAACAAGGAAGTTTCTGATTCCCCCTCCTCCCTCAATTTCCCTTCATTTAAGCAACCTATCCAGTTCCTCCACCACACTGAAACGAATGGCAGGGAGTAAACGGAAAGCACGAGAATTGACACTCCAACCCTGCCCAGAGCGGGAGGAGCATGGCCGTCACATCATCTCAACTGCCCCTGAAGGTCAGCCGCTCATGTGCTGCTCCGCATCATGCTGCTCTAAGGAGAGTACTTCCTGTGCACCGACTAAGAGATAATGGGGTTGCCAGCGATCTTCTCCGTCCTTTCTCGGCACCACAGTTCTTGCGTTCCGACGAGTTAGTGGCTTCATCCAGAGCAATGGGTGTGGAGGTACACTTTCGTAATCAGGTGTATGCCATGTGTTTAATAAAATGTCAAAGTGCACAAGCACTATTGGTGTTAGCTTCATTCATGCAACAGAGTGATGGAGACCTTGACTTCTGCCTCATCTTCTACGACATGTTTCCGTGCTGTCATGTCAAGCAAGTCTTGCTCAAAATCGTTTCTTGAGTCTTGACAGATATATACTGAGATGTTTACAGTTGCATTTGTGGTTGTCATTGTTCCTGACCGATCATTTTGATTGTTCGATATTAGGTTTCCCTTCCCCATCACCACTTGCTTGAACAGCAGGAATACATTTATTGATAAATAAAGGACAGGAGTACATTTAACATTCTGGTAAATTTCATGATTTGTAGCAACCTACATACTTAAACAAATTAACATTAGCAGTGCCATACTGTCCTTTCAGTTGCTCTTTTCTCATTTATATCTCCTACAAATATCTCCTGTCCTACACTACATATTTGATAACTTTATCAACATATATACCAACTGAAACTATATTGCTGATTAAAAGCAGTACACTTTACTTTCAATATATGATGCATTTCAAGCATTCTTCCATTACAAAGTCAGTAACCTAAAATGCATGAGATTACCCTCCTGATGTTATAGTAGAAGATATATATATATGTATACTCATTAAGTGAATAGTAACTGCTATTTAAACACTTGAGATACCTATGTAAGGTTATTGGATTGGTGGTTTATACTTGTATCACTCATAGCTCACCTGAACAATAACTTAAATCTGAACAATAGTTTTAGCCAGTATATTAAGATTCAAGTAGTGGCACATATTGTTTGGTAGTTGTTTCCTAGTGTGCTTATTGTTTTGAAAACTCATATTACTTACTACAACTTGCTAAGAATTTCTGCAGCAATGCGCGGGGTGTCATCTAGTTATCAGCTAACCATTAAGTCTTTTTAAACAAGTAGAATTATACATCATGAAAATACAAGATAATCTTGACCTAATCTTCCTTGTATTAAGCCATACAATTGATGGTTTTAGATAATAACACTAACATGGCTATATAGCTACTTGTGGTCCAAGAAATCCTTCTTCACGCGTTCAGCATAAGCCGAGAAGCGGTTCACAATACAAATCATCTAACATGTCAAAACTGGTCTCCATTAATGATAATAAAGCTTGTCTGTGTGCGTTATCCACGTGGCAAGTGAAACAGGTCAGGCAAAATGAAGTTAACAGAAATATGATACCATGAAACAACATAGTTTGCAAGTATTGCTAAGGAAAAACTGCCTAATGTTAACAAGAGCCAAATCAAGACAAAAGCCAAAGCGTGTCTGTGTGCGTTATCCACATGGCAAGTGAAACATGTCAGGCAAATTGGAATTAAAAGAAACATGATACCATGAAACAACATAGTTGCAAGCCTTCCTTAGGAAAAACTGCCTAATGTTAGCAACTGCACGTCATGCAACCATCCAAATACACATCTCTGTGTGAAAGCATATCAGGTGTACTCACCCCAGAAATGCTACCATGACCCCACCCTCCATCCACACTAAATTCAGAAGGAAATACAGCCCTTGTCATTCAGTCAAATAGAGACAACCGCCAAATCAAGGCATACTTGTAGGCTTTCTAATTAGTGAAACTTCAAACTAGCAACGCCTAGGCAACAATTTAATACTTCTCATATAACAACTTGTGCTCTTCTCAGGGAGAGATACACGCACGCCGATGATAGCTTTTCCACCGCTCACTCTATGCGCTCCAATCAGCGCTCCGACGCCTAGCAGTGCGCACGGCTGAGGTTCAACTGAACATAAGAAAACAGCCGGCTCACAACACCAATCACGCAACAAAATCAAAAGAACTCCACATGGATATCATATACAATCAGCAAGGTAACACACATCTCAGGGATGTTGATATACAGAACTAACCCCGAAAGTGACACAGTACATCAACATTTCCAGAGAAATGAATGTAACAGCTCACGTGTACCCATTGCACAGCATGAAAACGTAAAATAGCAGCAAGCAAAAAAACATTCCATAGGGTTAAGATTCACGGCGCCGCGCACACGAACTAATGGATTCCTCAAGGAAAAAACCTCTGAAAACCAATCTGATAACTCAACGCGTGGGCGTCGGCATGAGGTTCAGCTGGCCTCCCGCCCCAAAAATCTGTTTTTTGCAGCCGCACCTTGCAAATTGCAGGGGGGCAGACAGAGACAGATCTTGGAGAAGAAAGATCCGGTAGATTTGGACTCTTCCACAGCAAATAGAACACCATAGCAGAGCCAACAGGCAGTAATTCAAGCAGCAGCAATTCAGGGGACAGAGGTGGGATTCCTCACCGACGAAAGCAACCGCGTCCGGATGGATCTTCACTCCACGCCAGCCAACGGATGGGGGGATGGGGCGGGTAGCGGAGAAGGAGGACGGCTGAGGGAGAGGTGTTGCCACCGTGCTTACGGTGGTAACGGCTGCCGGCGCTGGCGAAGAGGATATTTTTATTTTTGCGAGAGACTTGCGACGGACGAAAAGGTTACAGCCGCCGGGTGGCAAGAATAGCGGCGGCACTGGGCTGGGCCTAGTCCGATGACCGATTGGACCGTGGACCGGGCCTTGTTGCGGACTACCTCGTCTCTTCTCGTCGAGAAAATGACAAAAAACTACCACATTTGTGCCGAACGTGTCAGCAGCTACCATTTTTGGTTTTTTTGACACATAAATACCACTTTTAAGGTGCGGCGGTGACACATAGCACTAATTCACCCGGTTTAGAAGTTTAACAGTGTTTCAGACAAGGAGGGCCCACTTGTCGGGCTGATGTGGCAGGTGAAAACTCAAATGTTAGTTTCCTATTACAAAAGAACACTTAAATCTTATTTTTTATCACACATAGGTCCTCACCGCCGGGGGAATATGGAGGTGCGCCGTTGATCTGCCACCGCCGACCCGGCCTGAGCCACCCGCCGCCGGAGGGAGAAGATTGAGGTGCCGCCGTCGATGTGCCGATGTAGCACCCGGACCTGGACACTCGGAGCAAAGGGGGACGCATGGAGAGCACGCGTGCAACGGCGGCCGGAGTCAGACAGGACACCGTCGCGACGCTGTTCCGGTTGTCCCCTTAACCGTCCAAGCACACGACCACCTCCGCCTCATCGCCAGCTCACTCCCCGCCAAAGGAATTGACCTAAAGTATCCAAAATCGACGGCGCGGACGCCGTCTTCTTCGGCTCCGGCCACCGTGTTTTGGACTGCGTCGTTGATTCATCATCCTTCGGCCCCGCTGAGTAGTGGATGGAGTTCCTGGTGAGAGCGCAGCCCTCCTGAACCTCACCATTCTCTCCCTCGTCCTGGGGAGATGGAGGCGCCGCCGTCGGTGGGTTGCCAGGATTCAGCGCCGCCGTCGGTGTCCATGCTCCCAAGGCGGCGGCCGGAGCGGGGATGGAGGGCGGCGAGGCAGCCTGAGCGGCAGTGGAGGATGGTGAGGCGGCCGGAACCGGGTGGAGGGTGGCCAGGCGGCCGGAGCGGGGCCAAACTCCACCGGCGACCTCCAGGCGAGCTCCAGACACAGGCGCTGGGAACTTTTTTTTTGTTTATCTTTTTTAAGTGGGGAATACTAGGAAGGATCTTTGTATGGTAAAAAAATAATTTTTGGGTCTTTTTACAAAATGCAAATGGACGGTTCGGTGATCACCTACCACATCAGCCCGACAAGTGGGCCCTCCTTGTCAGAAACGTTGTTAAACTTCTAAACCGGGTGAATCAGTGCTATGTCATCGTCGCACCTCAAAAGTGGTATTTATGTGTCCAAACGATCAAAAGTGGTAGCTAGCTGACGCATTGGGCACAAATGCTGTAGTTTTTTTGTCATTTTCTCCTTCTCGTCTCGTGTCGTCGCCGTCGCCGTCCTTCCTCCCGAGAGCCGCCGCAGCCATGGCGGGCTTACCGCCGCTTCTGCCGACGCCGCCCGCAGCCATGGCGCGCCTACCGCCGCTTCTGCCGACGCCGCCCTCAAGCGTAAGCTCTCCTCTTCCTCGTCCTCCTCATCTCCGACGCTGCCTCAGCTTCTCCCGTGGTCACCCCTCACCCTCTTATTTTCCCTTGCTCCAGCTCAAGCTGCAGGACACGGACGTCGTCGAGTCCCACACTCCCAAATGGAACCGTCCCCTGGAGCCGCCCGCTTCGGATAGCCGCCGCCGGGAACCAAATTCTCCGCTGCCGTCAAAAGTTCGGCGTCAATCGAGGTCGCCGTCGCCGTACAAATTTGGGCGTCGATCTAGGTCGCCGCCATACAAAGTTCGGCGTCGATCTAGGTCGCCTCCGCCATCCAAAGTTCGTCGTCGGTCGAGGTCTCCGCCGCCATCTGAAGTTCGGCATCGATCTAGGTCGCCGTCGACGTCGCCGTCAAAAGTTTGGCGTCGATCGAGGTCGCCGCCACCATACAAAGCTGGACGTCGATCTAGGTCGCCGCTGCCGTCCAAAGTTCGTCGTCGATCGAGGTCGCCATCGCCGTCTGAAGTTCGGCGTCGATCTAGCTCGCCATCGCCGTACAAAGTTCGGCGCCCATCGAGGTCGCCATCCCCGTCTAAAGTTCGGCGGCGATCTAGGTCGTCGTCACCGTCAAAAGGTCGGCGTCGATCTAGGTCGCCGCCACCATACAAAGTTGGACGTCGATCTAGATCTAGGTCGCCATCGCCGTACAAAGTTTGGCGCCGATTGAGGTCGCCATCCAAAGTTTGGCGTCGATCGAGGTCGCCGCTGCCGTCGAAAGTCTGGCGTCGATCAAGGTCGCCTTTCTCGTCCAAAGTAAAGCATCGGTCAAGGTCGCCGCCGTACGTATCGGTCACCCAGCGCGCCAAGCAGCCGTCGACTGAGGTTGCCGTCCAAGGGGAGAGGTGGAGGCCATCGTCACTCGATGAATCGTTGGTGGAGAATAGGCCGAGCCACAGCCACTGCAGTTGCAAGGTGCAGCTTTTCCTCAATCTTAAAATTCAGAGTACTTCGAGATTTGCTTCAGGGATTTGTTTCTGACGATGTTTCGTTGGTATTTTGAATCCTGCTATTTTGAATCCCATGATGTCAGGTTAAATGAAAACAGTGGCAATTAGTAAATTGACCAAATAATTGAATTGAGCTTGTCAGAGAATATTCATGGACGGTGTTGCTCTCTACTTCAATTTTGGAGTCGTCGGAACTATCTATGTTACGTGGTTAGAATTCCATTACCAATCGTTTTGATGCAGTTGACAGTTGACATCAAAATATCCCCCTGAGACTATGTGGTTATAACCTCATGGCCAATCATTTTGGTACTGTTGACAGTTGGCATTTTAACTCCCTCTTAAACAAATTTCCTCTACACGACTACAGACCAACTTGTTTACTAGGAATGTAGGAAGACTGACAACGAGGTTTACTGCCACAGATATTACATGCCTGTAGAACAAATACCCAAGAGAAAGCATTTAAGATATCATTGTACACTATCATAAGCTTGCCGGATTTAGTCTGTCCCTTTTATTTTCTTGATTTTTGCACTATTGCCCGTTCATGTTTATTGGTGTATATGTTTCCTGTAACACAGACACATTTAAGCTATTGATTCACTCTTTCGGGTTTCCCTTCTTAGGCCTGTTTTAGGGGGTTGATTCTTCTACATGTGGTACTTTTCTTCCATCCAGACATCGTATATGAATTGCTCTATGCCCATTCTATTCTCTACTTTATCAAACAAAACCTTGATATCTCAGCATGTTCTATTAGAAAGTGCCACCAAATTCAAAGGTTGAGATGAAATTGTTACGGTGGTTCTTACCTGTCTATCTCGTATTACTCATCAGGCTCCAAGCAGAAATGCTCGTCGCAAGAAGATGAAAAGACAGAAAATGGCGGAAGCTAAAAAAGAGGTATGGAATCGCTTGATTTTGATTTGGCTAGTGCTTGGCTGGTAGTATTAGGTAAATGATTTCTTTTACTTACTTGACTGATCGAAAGGCATTCAATCTATGTCTCTTGTTTGCCTTTTAATATTAAGTTCATTAGTGAATCTGATTGAATTGTCAACATAGTTGCTAACCGGTAATATTTGGAGCTCTCAGTTACTGTGTAAATTGTGAAGTCTTTATGGATATCTCACATGGTTATAAATAGTAAACAATCAAAACAGTCACACGTCACTTATTAGCTTTTATGCGGTATATATATATATATATATATATATATATATATATATATATATATATATTTCTTGTAACAATGGACAAATTTAGGTATTGAGTCAACTCTTTAGGGTTTCCCTTGATAGGCCTGTTTAAGGGGTTGATCCTTCTACATGCTACTTTTCTTTCATCCAGACATCGTATGCAAACAGCTCCACGCCCCTTCTATTCTCTACTTTTTCAAACAAAACCGCAATATCTCAGCATGTTCTATTAGAAAGTGCAACCAAAATTCAAAGGTTGAAATTTCAATGTTGCTGTGTACAGTTGCCACACTTGTTTTACCTATCTCCGTCTTACTCATCAGGATCCAAGCAGAAATGGTCGTCGCAAGAAGATGACAAGACAGATATGGGGGGAAGCTAAAAAAGAATTTAGGGAGGTATGGTATAGCTTGATTTTGTTTTCGCTAGTGCTTGGCTGGTAGTATTGTGTAAATGATTTCTTTCACTTACTTGACTAGTTGAAAGGCATTCAATCTGTCTTTTGTTTGCCTTTTGGCATCAAGCTCTTCAGTGAATCTGCTTGAATTGCCAACATAGTTGCAGACTGGTAATATTTGAAGCTCTAAGTTACTGTGTAAATTGTGAAGTCTTTATGGATATCGTAGTGCATATATGTTTTTTCAAAAGTCAAACGATATAAAGTTTGGCCAAGTTTATTGAGAAAATTATTTATATGTACAATACCAAATGTATACCAAATGAAAATATACATCATGATGAATCTAATGGTACTGATTTGGTATTCTAGATGCTCATTTTTTTGGCCCCTGTAAATGGCTATTTTTACTTAAATTTCTTATCTCTTATGCATTGCAATTTTGGTTATTTAGATGAAAAAGGATAAGCTGTTAGAAAACATTAAAAAGCTGCAAGCTTGCGTCTGGCTTCTTGAGAAAGATGATGCAGACATGGCTGAAATCATGGAATTCAGGAGTTTGCTTGAATCAACAAAGAAGCAGTATGCGGAGAATGGTAGCAAACTGAAACTTTTCAACTTCAGAATTCAGTGTTTATTTATCTTACTAACATAATTGGTATTTGATGTAGAGGCACAATTGGCAAAGGGACGATCAGGTGCACCACTTCAGTTGCTAAACAGGGAGAGACGAGAGAAAACGGTGGGTACTTACATTTGCTACTTTGCATGTAGTTAACTCTAATTAATTCTGTTAAAAAAATAATTAAAATAGAAATGGACAGGATACAATCACTATCAGTTCTTGTTAAGAGAAAAGACATTGAAAATATTTTGCACAAACTTTACAGAAAATGACCTTCGAAAACAATTAGATCAGGTACTGATTTAGCTAGGAACATGCACTCAACTTGGAAATGGCATCTTGCATGCCGCATAATACCGACTCATCTCAGGAACATTATGGAATTGCAACCATTCGCCAGGATGGATTCTGGCCACTGAAACACTACTATTTTGACTTCATGAGAGAGAAGGGAGGGTAAAAGCCATTTTTCAACTGAAGCCCACCTGTCAGTGCCCTCATACATGCCATACCAACACACACAAGGCATTACCAGTTCTCATGTGGACTTGTTTTAGTTCCAAGGAGAATGGCTTTTAGCTCCCTTCTCCTAAAATATGGTCAGTATTATCTTTATTGAACAAGACAGGACACCTTGACCTTGTCAAGTACACCTTACGCGCGATCCAAATTCACCAACTGCTCATACTGGCACCTCCAAAGAAGACCCTCAAGCTCATGGAGAAGATCGAGCAAGGCTTCCTCTGGGAGGGACGCGCGACTGCCAATGGCTGAAGCTGTCATGTAAACTGGCGCAGAGTTCGCCGGCCTATCTCACTTGGTAGTTTCGGCGTCCAAGACCTGGAGCGCACTGGCATCGCTTTTTATGTGCGCTGGCTCTGGCTCAGCCGCACCGACGAGAACTAAGCATGGAGCAGCCTTGACCTGCAGTTTACCGAGGAGCAGACTTCTTTGCCTACACCACCATGACAGTAGGCAATAAGCAGACGCCAAATCCTGGGAAGATCTCTGGATTGGAGGACGCTCTCTTAGTGAGACAGCGTCCCTCCTTTACTCATACATCCCAAAGCGCCGCCACAAACTGAGGATAGTTGCCAATGGCTTGACGGGAAACCACTGGGCCCAGGACATCCATGAAATTGGGCAATAACTCTGGCGACTGAGTGAACATACTGCATTATCAGCGGAGGCTAACCGACTAGTCTGGAAGTGGGACGTGAGCGGCACGTACACTGCATAGTCTGGCTACCTCGCCTTATTCTATGGCTAAACAACCTGCAGATCTTGGAAGCTCATCTGGAGCCGGGAACTGCCGCACGTGAAGTTTTCCATTGGCTTGCCAATCTGGACTGATGCTGGATAGCTGACCGCCTTGCATCGACGAGGGCTGCAGCAACATACAAGATACCCTCTCTGCGACAAGCTACCAGAGACGATGCACCACCTGATCCTCGAGTGCTCCTTCTCTGACAGGTCTAGCAAGAGATCCTCGCCTGGCTGCGCATGTCCTGCAGACCACCATGCAGCAGCGACGCATCGCTCTTTGACTGGTGGTTCGCCACAAGACAGCAAACGCCCAAGTCACTGCACGAGGGGCTAGCTTCAGTCACCCTGCTTACACCTTGGATGATCTGGGAACATTGAAACGACTGCACCTTTGAGCGAGCACAACCCTCTATCAGCTTTATGATCAACCACATCAAGGACAAAGCGGCACTTTGGGCCAGAGCTGGCGCAGCCGGGCTTAGAGACACCTTGCCAGTGACCTGGGATATACACTAGTTTTCCTTTTCCTGCACTGAATGGTACCTCTTAGGAGGCTTCTAGCCAAAATCCTATTTTTTCAATCAGATGAAATGCAAAGGTCCTTTGTGTTTTCTAGAAAAAAGTATTATGTTTATGACCCTGCGCTTCTTTTACGATGCTCCATTTTTCCCTGAGCTTCTTTTATGACGCTCCATTTTTTTGCAGCATGTGGAAACAGTGGCAGCTCCTGTAGAGAAGGTTGAGGGAGATGAGCAGAACATGGATTCTGGAAAGGTGGAAGGCAGAAGCCTGAAAGGTTGCGAGGTACTCCCTCCATCCATGATTAAGTGTACTTCTAGGTTTTGTCCTATGTCCAACTATTTTAAGTTTGACCAACTTTATAAAAAATTGTAGCAACATTTATGACTTAAAATTAATATCACTAGATACAGCTTCGAATATAGTTTCATATACTAATCTCGTGTTATAAATATTGGCAGATGTTTATATAAAATTGTTCAAACTTAAAGAAAGATTGACTTAGGACAGAACCTAGAAGTACACTTGTTTGTGGACAGAGGGAGTAAGCTCTTTTTTCATGATAAATCTTCTTGGGTGCTTACTTTCTTTACCTATGTTAACTACTTGCATGTGTAAATGACACTTATAGGTTGCTGATCATTAGCCAGTATAGATATGTATAGCATTAAAAGATGCATGCAAATATAAAGTTTGGATCTTCTACATAACAAAGGAAGCTTGTCAATATTACCCATCTTCCCTTGCTCTCTTTCATGGCTATAAAATAGAAGCCTACCTGGCCATTGTCCGGGCGGCTATATGTTATTTTCTAATGTTACTTATCAGAATCAGAACAATGACCATTTATGCAGAGGCCGAAGGTCATCCTCCATTTCGAAAAAAAAAGCAATGACCATTCACAATCACATACACATATCTTTTACGGAAAAACTTTGTTGCAACACTGCAGAGTTGTAAATTGGTGGGTATACTTGCGTCTTGATGTAAATTGAATTCGTGATAATAATAGGCGGTTTCGGATGAAAACGAATTAGTGGAGGAGGTGAATCGTCTCAAGAGTGAACTCGAAACAGTCAGGGAAGACCGTGACGATCAGTTAGCTCAGGCGCAGTCTTTGATGGCTGACATAACTAAGCAGAAAGAAGTCGCAAGAAGATACGGAGTTGAGCTAGAGGATGCTATGAGGAGAGTTGCTGCTCTTGAGGTATCCTTGTTGTGTTCCCTTTTCCAGCATGGATCTGCAAGCTGTTGAACAACTGACGAATGGGTATCTATTGTAACCATGTAGGAAGGATGCCTATTGCGAAGAGAGACGATTAAAGCTCTGCAGATTCAGCTTGCATCTGCAAACGAGAAATTAACGGTATGTAACAATTGAACCTTTCTGAACAATAGCACCATGCAATCCTGTTGCTTGAAAGCAAAGAAAAATCGGTCTTGGAGCAACTAGAGTTGTAGTTATCGTTTCCACCAACAACTGATTAAATTGCAGCATTTCAGCAGCTAATATTGTGCGCATAATTTTAGCATAGACCATATGAGCCTCTTTGTCAAGTTCTTGTTTTTACCATTTTATCCAAAATGTCAAACTTTGCTATAGATAGGTTAGACTTCTGTTTATGATGCAATAGTGATCTTTGCTGAAGATTGTTGCCTAACAGTAACTTGAGCACCAAGAGAGATAAGATTAGAGCATGATGTTCTGGAACTGGTATTGATTTCATGATTTGTCTAACACACATATTGTCCAGACTGGTGATAGCACGATTGAGGATTGAAAATAGTTACTACTATGTTGTAGCTAGAATGGCTCTAGGATAGCATTTAAGTGTTGATTGGGCATAGTGTGTTCTAGTGGAAAAAATAATAATTTATGCCAGCGAGCAATCAATTTTTTCGGTGTCTTCATGCACTTTGTTTGTGCCTTGTCCGAAATTCACTGTTTGACCCCAGTGGGAGTTATTTTACGATTTTCAGGAAGGCGACTGATGTTGTGTTGGCAATAACTAGGTTCCATCTCCCACAAGAGATTGATGCCAAACTGAAGCTCCGACTGGGTTGCATGTACTCCAGCGGTGTTGCATCCTCTTCATCATGGTGGGCAGACACCAGTGCAGAGCATACAAACATTATGAAATTCTTATTACAGATTGGTTGATTCATCTTGCAATACAACAACGCCGGCAGCAGAACAGTTTTTAATGTCCATTATTCTTTGTTATTGCAAGGATTGTATGTATGTATGTGTCCTGGGTTTTCCCCCTTGGTAGACCAATCAGTTAACTGAAAAGCTCGAGCTGGCGCACCATGTATATGCAGACTGGTAGGATAGCAAGTGTGCCGAAATTAAGGGTGGTGCGGATATACATACAAGTGTAATCTAATGTAGTTAGCAGTACTACTGAAAGTTTTTCTTTAATTAGTGATGTGCTGGGTTTTACTTTGAAATCCTCTTTCTGTCTGCTGGCCTTTCATTACCAATCGTTTTGATGCAGTTGACATCAAAATCAACGGTGTTGCTCTCTACTTCAGTTTTGGAGTCGCCGGAACTATTTTGCGTGGTTAGAATTCCATTACCAATTGTTTTGATGCAGTTGACAGTTGACATCAAAATCTCTCGCTGAGGCTATGTGGTTATAACCTCATGGCCAGTCATTTTGGTATTGGCATTTTAACTCACTATTAAACAAATTTCGACTACACCACTACAGACCAATTTTTTCTTGACAATCCACTACAGACCAACTTGTTTACTAGGAACTTATAGGAAGATGTGAATGAGGTTTAGTGACAAGATATTATGCATGTCGAACAAATACCAAGAGAAAGCATTTAAGATATCATTGTACACTATCATAATCTTATCGGAGTTAATCTGTCCATTTTATTTTCTTGATTTTTGCACTATTGCCCTTTCATTTTTATTGGTATATTTTTCTTGATTTTCTTTTAAGTTATTGCCCTCATATGTTTCCAAGTAACTTAAATTTAAGTGCAACTGGGAGTTTTGGATCCTCGTGGTGTGTGTTGTCTACTTGTCTGTAATCTGAGTATAGCACTTTTATGAATCTTCAAGCAAATTGTGCAAAAATACAAATTCTGGCGAATACTTGGAGGCCCCATACTCAGGGCCTTGTTGTGGGAGCGGCCCATGGAGTCTCTGGAGAATTTTACTTTTTGCTCCACTTTACTTGGGTAGTCTATGATTTGCCGTCAATTACATTGACCTCACTTATTTGCCACGCTGATCATATTACCTGATATTATCTCTGAGGAGCAGTCTGCCTTTGTCTCTGGTCGGCTTATCACTGGTAATATAATTTCAGCTTATGAATGTCTCTACTTTATGAAGCGGAGCAAATCCAAGACAAATACTTTCTATGCTCTTAAACTGGATATGATGAAGGCCTATGATAGAGTTGAGTGGGACTATTTAGAAGCTATCATGGGCAAGTTGGGTTTTGCAAACCACTGGATAAATGTGATAATGGGAATGGTCAGATCGGTTTCTTTTTTGTACTATTCAATGGCAAAAAGCTTGAAGATTTCAAACCAACAAGAGGAATCAGACAAGATGATCCTATCTCACCCTATCTATTTTTATTGCCAGCAGAGGGCCTTTCGTGCCTCTTAAAAGTTAATGACCAGTCATCGCAGCTTGGAGGGATTAAGGTGGCGCCTACGGCACCTCTGGTAAATCATCTCTTGTTTGCGGATGATAGCCTGCTGTTTTTTAAAGGTAGTAGAGAAGGAGCAGAAGAATTGTCGGTTCTGTTAAATAAATACTGTCAAGCTTCGGGCCAGCGAATAAACAAAGATAAGTCATCGATCTTTTTTACGAAGGGGTGTCCAAAGTCCCGTCGTGATATAATAAAAGGGGTACTTGAAGTGCAAACTGGGGCTCTGGACGAAAGATACTTGGGCATGCCTACTGATGTTGGATCTTCTAGGGGAGGCAATTTCAAATTTCTGAGAGATAGGGTTTGGGCCAAGGTGAAAGGGTGGCCGGAAAAATTCTCTCAGCTGGCGGTAAGGAGGTTCTCATTAAATCTGTGGCTCATACCATTCATGTCTATTCAATGGCATGCTTCAGATTACCTTATGGTTTTTGTGACCATATCAACTCGTTGATTCGTCAATTCTGGTGGGGGAGTAAAGAGGGGAAGAGGAAGCCATGCTGGGTCTCTTGGGAAGTTATGACTTTACCAAAACACCTTGGTGGTCTTGGTTTCAGAGACCTTAGCTTTTCAACCTTTGTTTGCTTGCACGCCAATCATGGAGGATGCTCACTGAACCAAATTCCTTGAGTGCTAGAATTCTCCAGGCAGTCTACTATCCAAATGGCTCAATTCTTGATCCTGAACTCGGGAGTCATCCCTCGCAAATATGGCGCTCAATCCTTGGCGGCAGGGATATTCTTGTCCAAGGTCTACTCAGAAGAATTGGGGATGGACGATCGACGAATATTTGGGCAGACAATTGGTTACCCCACGACTTCATGATGAAACCATTAGTTTCAAGAATGATAAACCCTCCACAGATGGTGTCTGTACTAATAGATGAAACAATGGCCACCTGGAAAACAAAACTGGTTCACGCTTGCTTCCTCCCAATGGACGCTGCTATTATTCTCGGTATCCCCCTTTGCACGAGGAGGCAATCTGATTTCTGGGCTTGGAGCTTAGATCGTAAAGGGCAATTTTCTGTCAAATCCGCTTATCGCATGATCTCCAGTATAAAGAGTAATCGAGAGAATTATTATGAGAGGAACCGGGGGTCTTCCAATACTGAAGCTGATTCAAAGGCGTGGTGCTCTCTTTGCAAAACCTCGGTGCCGTCTAAAATCAGAGTTTTTCTTTGGAGGCTTGCTCAGCCATCCTTGCCAACAGCAGATGTACTAGAACATCAGAACATCTCTCGGTCTAGCATATGTGGCTTATGCGTACGATTGGATTCGTGGAAACACTCGATTCTGGAGTGTAACATGGCCAACAGCGTCTGGGCGTTGTCTGACGATTCAATGGTTGAACATATGCATGCTTGTGGGGAGTCACACGCCCAGAACTGGTTATTTCATATGCTTGAAACGTTGTCTCACGATCGCTTCATCAAGTGAACGGTTACATTGTGGGCAATCTGGACAGTGCGGAGGAAGGCCATTCACGAGGAAATCTTTCAAAGCCCGATGTCAACTCATGGTTTCATCACTGCCTTCCTGTCTGAACTGAAGGGTTTATCTAATCCAAGATCTGGAACACCAACAACTATTCCTCGTGCTGCAGCAACTGCCCGTTGGATTCCTCAACCAATTCCTGTCCCAAAGATTAACGTTGATGCAGTAGTGTCAAAATCTTCTGAAAAGGGAGTAGCTGCAGCTATTTGCCACAATGGAGCAAGGGGTATATCTTGGAGCTTCAGCGCTGATTCTTCCTGGCATCACTGACCCGGCTATTCTTGAGTCTTTGGCATGCCGTGAAGCATTTGCCTTAGCTGCAGATTTGGGGCTTCCTAGATTCTATGTGGCTTCTGACTGCAAGCAGGTGGTAGATGATATCAAGGAGGGAAGTCTGGGGAAGTACGGGAGCGTCATTCAGGAGATCACGGCCCGGAGAAATCAGTTTGCTGAATGTACTATCGAGTTCGAAGGGAGATCAAACAATTTGAAGCTCACAACCTAGCTAGACATGTTCTTAATATAGATGCAGGCCGCCACTTGTAGCTAGGCATGCCTTATTCCAATGAAATCCCTGTAAACATTGTTATCAATGAATAAAGTCTGGTGGGTTGTCTCAAAAAAACTTATTTACCACGCTTTACTTCTGTAACTATATGATTTGCCCCTGCCTAAGCGGACCCACATGCTATTGACGAAAATACCCAGTACTAGTTAACTTGGATCGATTGAGGAGAGAGCAGTTGTTCGTTCCCGTGGCTCCGAGTCACTCTCCGGAGTGACATTTTTCTGCTGCAACAATCACATTTCGGGGGGCCTTTATAAACCCCCCTTCTTCTCTAAGGAGTACCTATGCACAAAAAAGAGCTCTTGTTCCTCATGTTCTCTCTCCTCCATTGTTGAGCTCCACATTTCCTTGGGATCTCTCATTCCCCCCAACCAAACCCTAATTCCTTTGGGGAATCGAGAGAGGAGGTCTTGATCTACATTTCCACCAAGCCAAAAGTGATTCCTCCTTAAGTTCATCAAGTTGCTTGTTACTCTTGGGTTTGTTGGGAAACCCTAGGCATGCTAGGTCGCCCGAAAGCTTCCGGGTTGTGGATTTGCTTCGGGAAAGTTTGTGAAGGTTTGGAGACCACCTCAAGGTCTACCACGAGTGATTGAGCTCCTTCTCGGTGGAGGAGACTCAAGGAGAAGAAGGTGAGCCTCTGTGGCGTTCGGGGTCCTCGGTGGTAACCCGCACCTCTCCAACGGTGATGAGCTTCCCCCCCCAAGGAAGTGAACATCGGGATACATCTTCGTCTCCACGTGCCTCGATAATTCCTAATTGAGTTCTCTTACTTGTGCTTTACCTTTGTGATAGCCTTCGTGCTTGAAGTATTTCATTGTATCTTGCTAGAGTGGTTTCACTTAGTTATTAGGCTCATCTTTGTTATTCGCATAGCCTAAAACTTGTGAAAAGATTAAGTAAAATTTGTAGAAACCTATTCACCCCCCCCCCTCTAGGTTACCATCTCTATCCTTTCAAGCCATCGGCTGCCTTATAAGGTGGTATTCCTCTAGAGTGTTTGTTTGCTCGCTCTCCTGATTATTCGGCCCTTCGCTCATTTGGTTGCTTTGCTATGTTCTTCTGGTCCCTCGCGAGTGCACCAAACTGAGTCTGTTGAGTATGTGTTATCGGTGTTGGGACCCCATTGGCCGTCAGATGCACATTTCTCGTGATGTCACTTTTGATGAGTCGCGTCCCTTCTACCCGTGCTCCTCCTCCTTGGCTTTCTCAGTAGAGGACATATCTTTCCTATTGTTTCCCGACACACCACCCTCTGTGCCTATTGATCCTCCTCCGCGTCCCATCCTTCCGATGCTCCACCTTCCCTATCGCAACCCTCCTCACCACCTAGTCCTTCTCCTTTCTCTTCCAACCCTACACCCACCTTTACGTTGTCTCCTTTTTCTTTACCCTGTTCTCGTTGCTCTCATGTTTCGGATGCTTCCTCAGATGCTTCTTCTTATTTTCATATGCCTTCTTCCTCTGATGAGATGACCCCTCCTCTTCCTGCTCACCAGCATTGTCCACCTGATCGCTACTCTCCTAGTCAGTATGGTCTTTCTGTTGCCCTAGTGTAAGGGTAAATTGCCCCTAAGTGTGCTTTTGGTAATTAATGACAATCCCTATGGACTAATGTTTTCATTGAGCTTTTTGTGAAGGAATTGTTCATAGGAATTGCTTGAAGTCCATGTGTTGGATTCAAGGCTTGGATGCCATAAAGATAAAGATATATCTTAAGTATTGGCATCTAGATCATTGAATAGAAGAGATGAATCCAATATGATCAAGAAGAAGAAATAAAGATGTAGTTCTTGTGTAGAACTCAAGTAATCCATGCTCTAGCTTATGTGTTAAGCCAAGGAGTCTCAAGATCTTGAGAGTTTGTCTACAAGAGAAGAATTCAATATATGGCTCTATGTCGAGGTCATGATGGTCTCATGAGTTGAGATATGATTGACTAAGACCTAGAGCATGCGATCAAATGAAGAATTCTTTATGTGGCTCAAGATATTGTGATAGAGCATGAGAAGATTCAAGGTTGACCAAGGCAAAGATCAAAGATTGGATTCTAGATTGGTCAACATATGAAGCATAAGGAATGTGCCACATGGGACCAATCGGTCTTATGGTATGGTATGGTTTATCAATTATGCTTTGTGAACTAACCCTTTACATATGTGTGTTTGTGTTGTCTATGTGGGTTAGGTATTGTGTCATGGATATGCATCACTAGTGAGATTTCATATAGCCCATGAAAGGATGACATCAAGTGGTGGTTGTCATCAAGGTTGAGAAGTGCAAGTTTCAAGATAAGCATCTCGAGAAGATCATATGCTTGAAGCTTGTCATCCATTTGATGATAATGGAATTGTGAAGACATGCCTTAGTGAAGGTATCCCATAGTGGTGTATGGGGAGCATATTGGAAGTCTTCACGAAGCAACAATGATCAAGTGAAGCATTTCGGCTTGACGGAAGCATGAAGCATCATCATCAAGATCAAGTGGGGTCCGCAAGGCAAAGGTTTGTACTTTCTAGGTTTTCCTTTTACCGGTCTCAAGGTGTTTGTTGGGAGACCGGGTTATAGGATAGATAGCCACACTATCAAGAGGGGCTTTCGGTTGGGCAACTTGATCACATCGTCTTAGGGAGCTCAATCCTTTGCATACTTTGCATCTTCCTAGTTTGTTGCTTCTTGGTGTTTCTCTATGTGAGGTTCTTGTGCTTGTTGCTAGCTTTCCAACAAGTCCAAGTTCATCAAAAACGGAATCCGTATGCATCTTTTATCGCGTTTTCGAGTTTGGAGGTTTTACCGGTTCTTTCCTATGGAAGGTTCTCACCTCTCCTTATTTTATTTTTTACCTCTTACTAATTCTTGGGCTTTATGTGGTTCATTGGATAGATATTTTTCTTAGCTTTTCAAAAAGTCCAAGTTTGCTAAAATCGGAGTCCGGATGTGAAAGTTATCGCATTTTTTGTGAGGCTATTTTCTGCCGGTTCTGAGCTCGGATTGAACCGGAAATTCAACCGGAAATCAACCGGAAAGTTGCAGAACTGTTTTCTTGTATTTTCGGATTTAGGTCCGGTTGGACCGGGTTTTGGACCGAAAATCACCCAAACAAGTGGGAAATGACCCCAACGGCCATATTTGGCTTTCCCTATAAAAGGGGCTTCTTCCCCAATGGTTTTCTAGGGTTCTTGAGCTTCATTTGCACCACCATTGTTGACCTCCATAAGCTTTCTTCCTCACCCTTCCCTCCTATGATTCTTGCATATTTTTGAGGGCTTTGGAAGAGAAGATCTTGATCTATAATCTCCACCAATTCATTCCTCCTCTAAGTGAGGGGAATCCTTGGAATCAAGATCTTGGAGTCATTGGTTGACCTCCACCCTTGTTCTTCCTCTCTAACTCCTCCATAGCATTTGTTGCCTTGGTGGGATTTGAGAGAGAAGGATTTGAGCACTTCCCCTTGTGTTCTTGCTTTGCATCCTTTCATAGTGTTGAGCTCTCCATTACGATTTGTTTGAGTGAGAGACCGTGAGCTTGTTACTCTTGGAGGGTGACCTCCTAGTTGGCTTGGCGGTTGGTGCCTCGGTGACCTCTTCGTGGAAGATTGTGAAGAGGCCCGGGCTTCCCCTTCGTGGGAGTTGTGAAGTGGTTGTGGAGCTTGCCATCTCTGGAGTGGAGGAAAAGCTAACCATAAGAAGGGGTCCCTAGCTTCGTGGGGGGCTCGGAGAAGAAGGTGAGCCTTCGTGGCGTTCGGGAGCCTTCATGGTTTCCCGCATCTCTCCAATGGTGATTAGCTTACTTTTTGTAAGTGAACATCGGGATACATCTTCGTCTCCACGTGCCTCGGTTATCTCTATACCCGAGTTTATTTCCTTGTGATAGCCATCGTGCTTGAAGTACTCATATCTTGTTTATCACTTGTGAAATATATCTTGTGCTATCTTGCTTTTATTTAGTTGTTGTTGATGCACTTAGTTGAGCCTAGCATATTTAGGTTTTGTGCTTGAAGAAAATAAACGTTAGTTTAATTCCGCATTCCTTCAAGCCAATTCCGTAATTGTTTTTAAAAACGCCTATTCACCCCCCCCCCCCCTCTAGGCGACATCTCGTCCTTTCAATTGGTATCAGAGCAAGGTCTCTCCTTGTTTAGGCTTCACCGCCTTGAGAGTAAAGATATCGGCTAGTTATTTAGTGCACAATGACACAATTATTTTTTATGGCACAAATTATATGCTATGGAGAAATCGCATGCTTTCTAATCTTCAGACTTTGTGTCCAAATATAGAGCGATTTCTAGATGTACGTTTTTCTCCTCCGATGGATCTTCAAAATCTATCTATTGAGGATGAGAAAAATTTACATCTTGAAGCTCAAGTATCTAACAAAATCTTATTGTCTGTGAGCTCCATAGTTTATGTTTGCTTGATGGGTTCAAAGTGCAAGACGTCTCATGAGATATGGACCAAGCTAGAAGAGTCATTTGGTGGGTCCATTTCACTTGAGGTTGAAAGTGAACCCAAGGAGCTCTCTTCACCTTCACATCATGAAGAGCTCCAAATTGCTTCCACATCCGGTCGTGATGATTGTTCAAGTTCTTCCACTTCACCAACATGTGACTTGTCACAAGGTAATGATATGGTGAGTGAAGAAATCATATGTGATGATGGTAGTCTTGTTCTTTGCACCAATGATTATATTTCTATAAATCTTATTGGTGTAGAGAGTTTGGATCTAAACACTTCTTACAAGAAATTCTTTACTCATTCTTGTGTTAAAGGTCCTTGCATATCTCCTAAAATTTGCTTGATTAAATTTTGTGATGATATGCTTGTCTCTAGTTGTGACCATGATCAAAATGACTCTATTTCCTCTAGTTGTTGTATGACTAACCATGTAGAGGAAATTAAAGAAAAATTGGGTCACATAATTAAAGAAGAAATTAATAGAAGAACCAAGAAGGTTGCTATCAAGAGGAGGCAATGCTATGAATGTCACGAGTATGGACATCTCGCAAGAGCTTGTCCTACACTCGACAATGAAGAATGTGCTTCTATTGATGGTCCCTCATCATCTACGCAAGTTCACATGTGCCTTATGGCAAGCGGTTCAAAGGTAACTCCTACTTTGAATCCCGACACATCTCCTTATGATGAGAGTGATGATGATGATAATGAAGCTTTCTTGCATGAGATGGGAATTGTGTATGCCTCTCTTCGTGGTAATAATGATGCTCGTGCTAAAGTTGAACACTTAATGGAAACCTTGTTTGAACACAAGGAGGCCATTAAGGAATTGAACTCCCTCGTTAATGAGGGAAAATGGAGATTCAATCTCCTCAAGCAAGAGCTATCCGAAGAGAAGCATGCTAATTCTTGCCTATCTCAATCTATTAAATCTTATGAGCTTACAAATGCTAAATCTATAAATGATGCTTGTGCTACTAACTCTAGTTCTTGTGAAGCATCTATATTAAAGGAGAATGTTGAGCTAAGGGCTCAACTTGAGTTGTGTTAGGGCATTTTCTAGCCTCCCTAGTTTTGTGTGTTAGTTGACAACACCAGGACATTTTACCAATGCTTTTGTGCAGGAAGTTTGGCCGGATTTTTCGGCCGGATATTTCCAAAACTGGGCCGGATAATCCGGCCACCCCTGAAAACGGCTAAGGGCCAGAAGCAACGAGATGCGCGTCACCCAGATTTTGGGGCGGATATTTCGGCCGGATTTTTCCAAATCTGGGCCGGATAATCCGCCCCCCCCCCCCCCCCCGTGAAAATGGCTAAGGACCAGAAGCAACGAGATGCGCGTCACCCAGATTTTGGGGTGGATATTTCGGCCGGATTTTTCCAAATCTGGGCCGGATAATCTGCCCCCCCCCCCCCCGTGAAAATGGCTAAGGACCAGAAGCACCAAGATGCGCGTCACCCAGATCTTGGGGCGGATATTTCGGCCGGATTTTTCCAAATCTGGGCCGGATAATCCGCCCCCCCCCCCCCCCCCCCCCCGTGAAAATGGCTAAGGACCAGAAGCACCAAGATGCGCGTCACCCAGATCTTGGGGTGGATTTTTGGGCCGGATTTTTCCAGATCTGGGCCGGATAATCCGCCCCCCCGGTGAAACGACTAAGGACCAGAAGAAGAGCGATGCGCGTCACCCAGATTCCTGGCCGGATTTTTGGGCCGGATTTTTCCAGAAGTGGGTCGGATTATCCGGCCGCCGGATTATCCGGTGCAAGTTTGGGCCGGATAATCCGGCCCCTGGGGACTGCAACGGATACATTTCGGGAAGGAGTATTTATACCCCCTCCTCTCTTCCTCCCCAGCTTGCTCGTCCTCATCAAGAACAAGACACTATTTGGAGCCAACCTCACCTCAAGATCTCCACCCTCAACCACCCAAAGTCTTAGATCTTTGGAGGATCGAAGGAGGAGATCCCGATCTACATCTCCACCGAAGGAATTTCTTTTTCCCCTCCTTTTGCTTGAGGGATTTACTCCTAGTGGTTCTTTGGAAACACTAGGTGGTTTGATTCGAGTTTTCTCTAGTCTTTGTGGATTCTAGCCTCCATGGCTTTCTTGGGAGCCTCCAATTCAGTTGTGGATGTGTGCCCCAATCTCCGTGTAAGGGATTCGGTGAGTTCCCCCAATACCACCGCTTAGTGGAACGAGCTACCCTCCGTGGCTTGCTCACCGGAGAACAAGGTGAGCCTCCGTGGCGTTGGTCGACTCCGTGTCACCACACCTCTCCAACGTAGACGTACTTCCCCTCAAAAGGAAGGAACTACGGGAATACATCCTTGTGTCTCCGGTCTCCGCTCCTTGGTTATTTCTTACCCGAACTCGCTTACTTGTTTACTTGTTCACTTGCTTGCTTGCCACTTAGGAAATTCACCTAGTTGCACATCTAGAGAATTTACTTTGTGTCAAGCCTAAAATTTGAAAAAGGTAAAATTTTGTGTAGCGCCTATTCACCCCCCCCCCCCTCTAGTCGCCCGTGAGATCCCTTTCAATTGGTATCAGAGCCTAGTGCTCTTTGATTGGGCTTAACCGCCTAAGAGATCATGGGCGAAGAGGAGCCCGCCACTAAGGCGGATTTTAATAACATAATGACTCGCATGGATGCTATGATGGCAGCCATGGAAAGCCAAAAATCTCAACTTGATGCTCTCACTAGTGGAACATCAAGTACCACTCCACCAACTCCGGTTGACACCTCGGGTAAGGATAAGCCATCCTTAAGCGAGGAAGATCCGGAGAAGGATGGGAATGAGAACAACGAGGATCCCCCCAAGAAAGATGACACCTCTCGGGGACATAGCACGGAGGTTCCACATCCTACGAGCTATGTCTCCGGAAGGCACCTTCAAATGCCACACCTTGCCTCATGCGGCCCACCGCCACAACTTGATGCTTCTAACTTTGCCAATTGGCAAGATAACATGCTCTCTCACATAAATTTCGTGTCTATTGAGCTTTGGAGGATCATTGAGCAGGGTTATCATCCAACTTCCAAGGACTTGACCAACTTGCTACCTTGGGAGCAAATCGACAAGCAGCTCAATGCCTCCGCCTTGCACCTCATTCACATGTCTCTCTCCGAGAAGGACAAGGCGTTTGTTCGCAACATCTCTTCCGCCAAGGAAGCTTGGGATGCTCTCACCAACCTCTTCATCGGCAATGAGAGCATTCAAGAGTCCAAGTTTGATGAGGCATCTAATGAAGCGGACAACTTTGCTATGCTTGATGGTGAATCACCCGAAGAACTTCATCGGCGTCTCTCGGCACTCCAAGTGAAGCTAGTCGACCTCGGCTCCACTCAATGTGATGGGAGATGGATGAAGAGGAAATTTGTCCAAGCCCTCTTGCCCTTCTTCAAGGATACGATGAACTCAATCAAGGGAGATGCCAACTTTAGGAAGATGACCGCTCATGACATCTTGCAAGAGATTGTGGCAAGGAAGATCTCCGAGAAGAATGCGGATGATGCTCTAGCTCGTGCACGTGGTGTGCGTGCACCCAACCTTGCTTTGAAGGCAAAAGTCTCTCTTCATGAAGAAGCAAGTTTTATGGAAGAGGAAGAGTCTATGAGTGGAAGTCCCGAAGACATGAAGTATGCTCATGCCGAACACATGGCTCTTGCTCAACGGGCTTTCATGAAGAAGTGGAAGTCATCAAGTCCCTCCAAACCTAAGGCCACAAGTAGAGTGAGAACATGCTACAATTGTGGTAATCAACACCACTTCATCGCGGATTGCCCCTATGAAAGAGTGGAAGATCACAATGGAAGACTCATTCGCAAGGAGATGAAGGCCAAGTCTTACCTACCAAGGAACTTTGATAAGAAGAAAGCCGTTCCAATACATGCCTTGACGACTCAAGAAGAATACCCATCCGGTGATGATGCAAGTGATGATGAAGAAGTAGGAAGGGCCGCCATCGCCATCGCCAAGCCTATCTCTTCACCATCCCTCTTCGCTTCCGCAAACGAGTCCAAGCGCTCCAATTCCAAGGGAACATGTCTAATGGCTCACGCTACAAAGGGCTTTGCTTCCGGTGCGGGACAATGGATAATTGATAGCGGTGCTACCAATCATATGTCCGGAAGCAAAGAGTTGGTGAAGGAGCTTCGCACCGGTTCATCTAGTGCGGGCTACGTCACCTATGGAGATTCCTCAAGGTCAAAGGTATTGGGTCTTGGTAAAGTTGTTATATCTCAAGATGTTACCGTGGAGAATGTCATGCTTGTTGAGTCTCTCTCTTACAATTTACTTTCCGTAGCTCAACTTGCCGATATGGGCTTTGCAACTTTCATTGATGTTGGGATTGTGGTTCTTTTGTGGAGCAAGTCTCTTAAAGTAGCCTTTGTTGGGCATGTTGAAAACGGCTTATATGTGATTGACTTCTCGGAGAAGGTCACTAAAGTCGCGACTTGCCTAATGGCTAAAGTTGACGTGGGATGGCTATGGCATCGCCGGCTAGGCCATGTCAATATGAGAACTTTGCAAAGACTCCACAAAGGTAACCACATCCTAGGACTAACCGATCTAACCTTTGCCAAAGATCGTGTGTGTAGAGCTTGCATTGAAGGAAAGATGCATGAACTTCCTCATCCTAGCAAGACGATCATTTCTTCTAAGAGGGTCTTGGAGCTCCTTCACATGGATCTCTTTGGCCCTCCATCTCATGCAAGTCTAGGAGGGAAGAAGTATTGCTTGGTGATTGTTGATGACTACTCAAGATATACTTGGGTCTACTTCTTCAAGCACAAATACGAGACCCAACAAACCGTCAAGGACTTCATCAAGGAAGTGGAACGTCAATATGGCCAAGATATCTTGATGATTCGGAGTGATAATGGGACGGAGTTCAAGAACTACACCGTCAACGAATTCTTTAGTGATGAGGGAATTCAACATCAATACTCCTCCCCCTACACTCCACAACAAAATGGTGTAGCCGAGCGGAAGAACCGGACCTTGATGGACATGGCAAGGACAATGTTAGCGGAGTTTAAGTCTCTGTATAACTTTTAGGCCGAAGCCATCAATACCGCTTGTCATGCTTCTAACCGGCTATATCTTCGCAAGGGCTTGAACAAGACTCCTTATGAGATCCTCACCGGCAACAAGCCTAACATCAAATACTTTCGAGTATTCGGTTGTAAGTGCTTCTATCTTAGAAAGGGTGTTCATTTGTCCAAGTTTGATTCTAAAGCTCTTGAGGGTATCTTTGTTGGTTATGCCGCCGAATCTCATGCTTTTAGAATCTTTGACAAAGAGTCCGCTCGTGTTGTTGAAGTTTCTAACGTGAGATTCGACGAGAATGACGGCTCCCGTGTGGAGCAAAGTGGTGTTTGTGATGTAGGTGACGAAATACCTCCTCAAGCCATAAGAAGAATGGGTGTGGGTCATCTCATACCCATTGAGGGACACCTTTTGGCCGAAGGAGAAGGACTATGCTCTACTCAAGTGGAGCCTTCACCTTCACAAGCTCCACAAGGACCGATTGATGCTAACCAAAGACAAGCATTAGACCCTCATTCAAGCGAGCAAGGCCAAGATCAAGACCAAGAGTACGATGGTGATTCCTCACCAATGGTAGATCAAGGCCAAGCTCAAGATGTTGAGCATGCTCATGATGTTGATCAAGCTCAAGTTGAAGGTCAAGGCGAGGACCAAAATAGTGGTAATGACCAAGTGGCTTCTCAAGAGTCTTTTGAAGAAGCTCAAGCTCGCCGTGCAAGGAAAGTGGAAGAAGCTCTTCGCAAAGGGAGTCATACCTTGGATAGTGTGATTGGAAGTGTGAGAAAAGAGGTTTCCGCAAGGAGACAATTAGCCAACTTTAGCATCCATCATGCCTTCGTCTCTTGTGTGGAACCTCAAAAGGTGTTTGAGGCACTTGAAGACCTGGATTGGGTGGAAGCCATGCACGAAGAACTCAACAACTTCAAGCGCAATGAAGTTTGGACTTTGGTGGAGAAGCCCAAGGAGTGCCGCAATGTCATTGGAACCAAGTGGGTGTTCAAGAACAAACAAGATGCCAATGGGATTGTCGTGAGGAACAAGGCACGGTTGGTTGCTCAAGGATACTCTCAAGTGGAAGGAATCGACTATGGGGAGACCTACGCTCCCGTGGCTCGTCTCGAGTCAATTCCTAATGACAGACAAATTCGAGATGTCCATGATGGGAGAGTTGAAATTCTTTCTTGGCTTTGAGATTCGGCAATTGCGAGGAGGGACTTTCATCAATCAAGCCAAGTACATCCAAGACATGCTCAAGAAATTCAACATGGATTCTGGAGTTAAAGGAGCTAAAACCCCCATGCCGACAAAGGTTACTCTTGATCTCGATCCTAGTGGTAAGGAAGTGGATCAAAAGCTTTACCGTTCGATGATTGGCTCGCTTCTTTACCTTTGCGCATCTAGACCCGATATCATGCTTAGTGTGGGAATTTGTGCACGTTATCAAGCCACCCCAAAGGAAAGACATTTAATGGCCGTGAAAAGAATCTTCCGATATTTGATTCATACTCCAACTTTCGGCCTTTGGTACCCGAAGGGATCAAGCTTCGAGCTTGTTGGGTACACGGACTCGGATTGGGCAGGAGACAAAGTGGACAGGAAGTCAACTTCCGGGACTTGCCAACTTCTTGGTAGGTCCTTGGTTAGTTGGTCCTCCAAGAAGCAAAATTGTGTGTCTCTCTCCACCGCCGAGGCCGAGTATGTGTCCGCGGCAAGTGGTTGTGCTCAACTCCTTTGGATGCGGCAAACGTTGAAGGACTATGGAGTTCATTGCGACAAGGTTCCACTCTTATGTGACAACGAGAGTGCCATCAAGATCGCTCATAATCCGGTTCAACACAACAAGACGAAGCACATTGAGATCCGGCATCACTTCATCCAGGACCACGTCAATCGAGGTGATATTAACTTGTCTTATGTAGGTACAAATGATCAACTCGCCGACATCTTCACGAAGCCCCTTGATGAAGCAAGATTCCGAGAGTTGAGGCATGAATTGAATATCATTGATTCTTGCAATGTGGCTTGTTAGTGTGCACTCATTCCCATACGATAGCACGAGTTCTACTCTAGATGTGGGCATGGATATAGGGGGAGTGCGGTCCTAATTCATTGGGCTATCCCTCCCCCCATTATGCCGATAGTAATGCAATCATTCTCTTAATATCATTTTGTGATATGTGAGCTTCAATGATGAGTATTGGTTATGGACCCAAGATATATCTTCGCGGTTCAATGCCAAAACACTCATATATGGTGGCTTCGGCCACCGACCTCTTCTTTTGAAGAGTTCATTCCTTGAAAATCTTTTGAGGTTGGTTTAAGTTTTTCTTGTGTTGTTCTTGATATGGGAAGGCACTTGGGTTGGTCTTTCGATGTTTTCTTGCGTTTTTGCAACTTCAAGTGCCGAGAACCACTCCATGTTTGCCTTCTAACCTAAGCCCATCTCATCCCTAAACATTCTTTCCATGCACACAAGTCCAGTTTTTCTGCCACAAATTTCCTGAGCAAAGGAGTTCCAGGCCAGATTATCCGGGCCACTTCTGGCCCGGATTATCCGGGGGCCGGAATATCCGGTCCAAGTATGGGCCGGATAATCCGCCCCTGCAGTTTGTCCATATAAATAGAGGGCGTCGGGGATAACTGGCCACTTTGGCAGTTCTTCCACCCCCGACCCCCTCTCTCTCCACCGCCGCCGCCTGCTCCTCCTCTTGCTCGCCGGCTTCTTCCCGGCCGCCGGATCCGGCCGATCTTCAAGGCTCGTGCTCTCCTTCTTCTCGGGAACAAGTTCCTCCAAGCAGTTCCTCCAATGGATGAGGGTAAATTTCGCATCTCCTAGCCCTAGTGGTGAAGTTTTTGTGAGATTTATTTGTTTAGTTCTTGGAGTCTAGTTGTTCTCGTGGTTCTTTCCCTTGCCTTGTTGTATACTTTAGTGATTCACCTAGCCGATCTACGCGTTTGACATGTTAGGGAAAGGATTGAGAAAATTTCGCCAGGGGGGCGGATTATCCGGCCCACTTTTGGACCGGATAATCTGGCCTGCCTGGTGCTTCTTTTTCTCCCTTCTTGACCATCAATGTCAGGCTTTCCTCTGCTATGCTCATCACTCTAGTATACGTTCCTGGTACTTGTGTGCATTCTCATCACCATGCTCCCCACTTATTCTCTTCACAGGTGGTGGTCCGGCTAAGAGGAGTCGTCCTCGCTACCTCCGTTACAATGAAGACGGTATTCTGGAAGATGAGGTTTCACTCCGGACAAAATAGCGTGCAGCCGTCCAGAAAGTCAAGGCAGCCAAGGATGCTAAGGCAGCTGAGAGAGCTGCTAAGAGGGCTGCTCAAGCCAAGAAGGGAAAGGAGCCACGAGTCAACTACAAGCAAATGAGTCAGATTTCCTACTCAGCCCTGAGGCAGCAAGATTGGTATGCCAATCAGCAGAGGGCAACTCTCATTGAAGACCGTCGTTTCTGGTGTCCAGAGCAGCTGTACATCTTTCAGGATATCTTTGCTCCCATGAGTAAGCCTATTTGTCCGATGCATCCCCTTGATCTCACTTTCCTGAAGTCGAAGGAGTACTTTGTTCCAGCTGTTCAGGTTGTGGAGAGGCTAGGCCTCACTGGTTTGTTGACTTGTCAGTGTGATTATGATCCTCAGCTCATAGTGCAGTTTTATGCTACCTTGGCTTTTGAAGCTGATGATGCCAGGACCTTCAAGTGGATGACCGGGACTCGTTTCTGTCAGTCTTCCTTTGTTCGGTTTGCTTCTCTGTTGGGCTTCCCCTTTAATGGCCCGACGAATCCTGTTGGTCACCGGGTTCACACTCCGCTTCCAGTCGACAAGAATCTGCTTTGTGACCTATATGAACCTGGTGGTGTTCCTGGTCAAGCTGCTGGTCTGAAGTCTCCGTATGATCTTCTTGTGCGTATCTTCAGGGAGAACATTGCTCCAAGTGGAGGGAACAATGATGCTATTAGGAGCTCCTTGGTGGATCTCCTTATCTTTTCTCATGCTTGTGCCACGTCTACCGACCCGGATGCAGATTTCTCTCTTGATGTGATGGACTTTATCTTCAACGAGATGTACGATGCTATGGTCAGCAGGGGTTCTCTTCCGTACGCTCCTTTCATCATGAAGCTTATCATTGACACTTGCAAAGGTCAGGATTTCAGCAGTCAGTGTGTGTCTCACAAGGTCAAGAAGCTCTATGTGAAGCAGAACGTGTCAGCTCCAGCTCCTGTTGGTCCCGGTTCCTTCATGAGAGATGCTCGTTCTAGTATGCCAAGCGGCAAGTTTGTGTCCAAAGATGTGCCCAAGAGAGTGAAGAAATTGAGCTGGTTTCAGAAGCATGTTCTTTGCATGAAGGTGGAGATACATCATGAGAACTATGAAGCTTATTGTGAGCGCAGGGCCATTCTTGATACTCAGTGAGAGATTCTTCATAAGCTCAGTGGGGACCAAGCTGCTCTTTCTCCTTCTGCTCCTCCCATTGCCTACAACAAGTGGCATTCCGAGACCTATGATTGGGGCGCGTTGGAGAAGGCTCTCTATGTTGGTCGCACCACTCGTGTTGGTGATGAAGATGAAGATGAAGAGGAAGAGGATATGGAAGAGGATGAGGAAGGAGAGTTTGAAGAAGATGATGAAGAGGAGGAGGACTATGAGGAGGACGAGGACGACGACGACTTTGAGTGACTTCTTGGGGCGTGTAGTATGCTCTTGTCCCTTTTTGGTGTCTTGATGCCAAAGGGGGAGAAGTTGTTCTAGTAGGACTTCTCATTGGGATTTGCTTTGGTGGGAGCTGCTTTTCAGTTTTCTTGCTTATAAACTTTTTGTCAAACTTAGTGTTATCGTGTGCTTGGTGAACTTTCTTTAGGTTTGAACTATTGTGTGTGGAACTTGTTTAAAGTTTGTTTGCTAAATGTGTCTATGCTCATATTGTTATTGTCATACTTGTTACATTGCTTATCTCTAGAGGGAGCTTCATTTGAACTTATGCATATCTTTAGGGGGAGCTCCCTTGCTTAATTGATCTTACTATTGTAAATCCTAGTGTTGTCATCTAACACCAAAAAGGGGGAGATTGTTAGGGCATTTTCTAGCCTCCCTAGTTTTGTGTGTTAGTTGACAACACCAGGACATTTTACCAATGCTTTTGTGCAGGAAGTTTGGCCGGATTTTTCGGCCGGATATTTCCAAAACTGGGCCGGATAATCCGGCCACCCCTGAAAACGGCTAAGGACCAGAAGCAACGAGATGCGCGTCACCCAGATTTTGGGGCGGATATTTCGGCCAGATTTTTCCAAATCTGGGCCGGATAATCCGCCCCCCCCCCCCCCCCCCCGTGAAAATGGCTAAGGACTAGAAGCAACGAGATGCGCGTCACCCAGATTTTGGGGCGGATATTTCGGCCGGATTTTTCCAAATCTGGGCCGGATAATCCGCCCCCCGTGAAAATGGCTAAGGACCAGAAGCACCAAGATGCGCGTCACCCAGATCTTGGGGCGGATATTTCGGCCGGATTTTTCCAAATCTGGGCCGGATAATCCCCCCCCCCCCCCCCCCCCCCCCGTGAAAATGGCTAAGGACCAGAAGCACCAAGATGCGCGTCACCCAGATCTTGGGGCGGATTTTTGGGCCGGATTTTTCCAGATCTGGGCCGGATAATCCCCCCCCCCCCCCCCGGTGAAACGACTAAGGACCAGAAGAAGAGCGATGCGCGTCACCCAGATTCCCGGCCGGATTTTTGGGCCAGATTTTTCCAGAAGTGGGCCGGATTATCCGGCTGCCGGATTATCCGGTGCAAGTTTGGGCCGAATAATCCAGCCCCTGGGGACTGCAACGGATACATTTCGGGAAGGGGTATTTATACCCCCTCCTCTCTTCCTCCCCAGCTTGCTCGTCCTCATCAAGAACAAGACACTATTTGGAGCCAACCTCACCTCAAGATCTCCACCCTCAACCACCCAAAGTCTTAGATCTTTGGAGGATCGAAGGAGGAGATCCTGATCTACATCTCCACCGAAGGAATTTCTTTTTCCCCTCCTTTTGCTTGAGGGATTTACTCCTAGTGGTTCTTTGGAAACACTAGGTGGTTTGATTCGAGTTTTCTCTAGTCTTTGTGGATTCTAGCCTCCGTGGCTTTCTTAGGAGCCTCCAATTCAGTTGTGGATGTGTGCCCCAATCTCCGTGTAAGGGATTCGGTGAGTTCCCCCAATACCACCGCTTAGTGGAACGAGCTAGCCTCCGTGGCTTGCTCACCGGAGAACAAGGTGAGCCTCCGTGGCGTTGGTCGACTCCGTGTCACCACACCTCTCCAACGTAGACGTACTTCCCCTCAAAAGGAAGGAACTACGGGAATACATCCTTGTGTCTCCGGTCTCCGCTCCTTGGTTATTTCTTACCCGAACTCGCTTACTTGTTTACTTGTTCACTTGCTTGCTTGCCACTTAGGAAATTCACCTAGTTGCACATCTAGAGAATTTACTTTGTGTCAAGCCTAAAATTTGAAAAAGGTAAAATTTTGTGTAGCGCCTATTCACCCCCCCCCCTCTAGTCGCCCGTGAGATCCCTTTCAAGTTGCTAACAAGCAATTATAAGAAATTGGAGGAAAGCCATGAAAAGCTCTCGGGCTCTCATGAGGATCTCCTAATCTCTTATAATGGGCTAAAGTTAGCTCATGAGGCAAGTATCACTAAGGAAACATCTTGTGAGCCTCATTTGGACATTAGCACTACTTTGAACCAAAATGCTATATTACCATGTGGTAGTCCTAGTAATTTGTCTAGGCATAATATTGCTACATCTTGTGATAAATTACTTGCTATGCCTTGTTGCTCTAACAATGAAGCTTCTATTTCCTCTAGTACTTGTATTACTACTAACCTTGTAGAGGAAATCAAAGAGCTCAAGGCCCAAGTCACTAGTTTGGAGAAAGACTTGGAGAAGCATCATGAAGGGAATTCCACACTCGATAATATTTTGAGTGTGCAAAAATCCCCTAATGACAAGAGTGGACTTGGATTCAACTCTAATAACAAGAACAAGTCCAAGAGCAACAAGAAGAAGAAGGGCCAAGACCAAGTCAAGAATTTGGCCAAGATTGTTTGCTTCAAGTGCAAGATTGAAGGGCATCATGTGAGATCTTGCCCATTGAAGAAGAAGCACTTAAGTGAGAAGCAACATGGGAAGTGGCCACAAGGTCAAGCTCAAGCACGACCTCAAGTTGACGATAGGCCACTTCCCAAGAAGAAACAAGATGAAGCTGCCCAAATCAAGAAATCAACGAAGAAGAGAAAGGGAAGCACTTGTTGCTATATTTGCCGTGAGAAGGGGCACTTTGCTTCTTCATGCTTAAGCGGTACCTTATCTAATCCTATCATTGTTGATGATGATTATTCTCTTAGAAAAGATAAGGATGGCAATGTGTTTGCCAAGTTTGTTGGAACTCAAAGTGGTGCCAAGAAAAGGACTATTTGGGTTGCCAAGCCTATTGTGACTAACCTCTTAGGACCCAACTTGGTTGGGGACCAACAAGCTAAAACTTGATCAATAGGTGTTTGTGGAGGGCATTGGAGACTTGGCTACCTCATGAAGAATTAAGGGATCTTCATTAATTTTATTTCATCAAGCCAATTCATTGACACTATCATCTTATATCCAATGTGCCTCTTTGCGGTAACTTGTACTTAACCTCTTTATATTATAAGTTACTTGCCCCTTTGCATGTTTTGGTTTTGTACCAAGTATGTGTTTGTATATGTTGTTTCTTATACCTACTTATCTTGTGTATTCAAGTAGGTGTTGGTTGATTGGCACATCATATACTTGTGTGTTTGCTTTGAGCCTCTAATGCATCTTTATGGTATCTTATTTGGCTCTTATCGAGTGATTAATGGAACATCCCATTTTGGGAGAGTGATTTGCCTTTGGCACCTCACAATCCTATAAATGTGTGCACATGAGTAATACCACTTAGTATTGATATTGCAAGATTATCTAGTCACTATGTGGTATGCCATGCTCATGAGAAATTCAAATTCTATATCTCCATTAATTATCTGTAGTTGGATTTTGTTTGCCTTTTGTTGAAAAGAATTTAATATCACATTATGGGGGAGTAATATGTCTTATGCATATCACAAGCCTAGGAAATGTGAACATTTGATGTATTGCCACTTAGAGTTGATATTGTTAATTATCTTGTTCCTAGGTGGCATGTTTGCTCAAACAAGCTCCGTTATTTCTTAAATGATTTTATTGCTCATTTCTTTCGTCTTAGTTTGAGTAAGAATTCTTGGTGCGGTTTCACTCAAATATATTTATATATATATCATAAGTAGGAAGCCGTTTGCTTCTAGTTACTCTAATCATTGCTTTGTATGATTGTTTGACTATTTTTGGAGCTACCAAGAATCCTTTTTCGTGCATGGTGCTTAATTTGAATATTTAACCATATGCCTTTTATTGTGAAGTTGATCTTGAATATCTTTGCAATACACCACCGGAAAATAATTCCAATATGAACTTCTTGTCTTTGACAATTGGTATTCGTATATATGCGTGGTAATTCCTCTAGATCATCTTCACCTTGGAATTTGCCTCTTATTGCCCATATTTCTTGCCAAGAATTTTTTTTTGACTCCCGTTGTCTTATTTGCCTTCTTGATGATCTTTTTGCTTGACTTCATCTCATCTCTTGATCCCCATCAAGTGTTTGTTGTTGTAAGACAAACCTTTTCTTTTCGGTACTTGTGCCATTGTGAAAAGTGTAGAGGGTTTGGTTTATTTGTTGGAACCTTGCTCTTTTGGGAGTTAGTTATCTCATTCCTTCTTCTATGATTTATTTGCTTGAATGAGATAAATCTTTGAGCATGTGTTTTTTTATTTCTTTCTTGCTCAATGAGTTGTTAGGTTCATTTGTTGAATTTGTTGAATAAATCATTTGTTGATTTGTTCCATTGATACTATTTGGACAACTAATGTGTTTTACCACACATTTTATACCTCCTTGTACTATTGGTGTTTTTGTCTAAATTGTATCTTCTTTGGATCTTGAAAGCTAGGTGCATGCATATTCTCTTTATGCTTTTTTGTATCTTAGTTGCTTTCTTTGATCCAATATATATGTTATACTCCATCAAATCCTAAATGGCTAAGATGTGCATGAAATTCAAATTTCATCTCTAACTATGCACATATTTATATGGAGTCTATCATATGTGTTGTGGTTAGTCTAACCACTTTGGACCCAATAAGTTTGGGGACCAAGATGTACTTGAATGTGTCTTAGGTACAATGGAGATGCAATGGATGCTTGTCTCATTTTTAAGGAAGGTGTTATCACCATATGATTATTGGAGCCAAGCTAGGATGACCGGCGAACTCTTATCTACTACATCACACCATTGCTATCTCGGTAACAAGTATAACATTCATGCACACTTTTCTAGCATCCCAACTCTTGTAGGTTGGTTCTTAGCATGATAATATTTATTTGCAAATGTTGCGGTTCTTGCAAAGGTCTTATAAAGAAATATCTTTATTTCATATGTGAGCAAGTTGAGATGATTGCATATGATGGGAAGTATATAAAATCATGTTTATGATTCACCAATCCCAAATATGCCTTTTTAGCAATTTATTGCATATTAATTCCTCAACGCTCTCTCATGTGCAATATAGATAATGTTGCAAGTTGTACCCTTCTTTATTATGCTTGTTGCCTTTCAAAGCATCCCGACTATCTTTTGATCCCTTATTGCTAGTTGTGATGGCTTTGATGATTTTGCGTGGGGAGTTTATTAATATACCATAATGGAAAATGGAGCCTTGAGCTATATATGCTTTCTAGCAAAGCTATTTGGTATATTCTATGACCCTCTCTTGGATATCATGTCTTCCTTAATTTTAACTAACCTCTTGTGTATACATGTTCCTTTGTGGATTGTTTATCATGATTTTTTGTCCACTTAGAATGTATATGCATAGAAGTGTTAATATCTTCCAATATATCCTTGTTCTTTGCCGACCATCTTTCTTATTCATTTGGTTTTTGATGGCATTGGTAAGAACTTGATTTATGAGTGCTTGTTTATTCTTTTTGCTTCTTCTCGCACTCATATCTCGTGAATATTTTTGGACTAAAGTTCTCTTTGATAAGCGTATTGATCCTTTTGTATTCTCTCATGCTCATGTTTTGTTTTAAATGATATAGAGGGAGTGAGGATTCCATGTTTGTGCATAGTATATTCAATTGCAATAAAAAATCTAATTTATGCATGAACCTTGGGGAGCTTCCTTATTTCATTTAAAGCATCTTTTTGGCTCTTATCATCACTTCTTCTTGTGTCCAATTGGTTCTTTGGGTCTCTTGATTGCTTGTTTGCTTCATTCGTTGAAGCTTCCTTCACTATGTCATCTTTTTGCAATCTTTGATCCTCAATATGGTTTGACTTCCTCCAAATATTGTTAATTTGATAAGTGCATATGATTTCACTCATTTTTATGAGAAATGCACATCTTGGGGAGGAACTCATACTATATTGGCCTTCTAAATTTCTTCATCCATTTTGGCAATCGTTGCCAATGGGGGAGAAGTTTAGAGGGTTTAAGGGAGATGGTTTTTATACTTAAGTTTGGTTTGTGCTTAAGTGTTTACCTTTCATGCATCTCTTCTTTGTTAGATGTTTTGCATGGTTGAATATATAGTGTAAACTCCATCAAAGGTTTATCTTGACAATATATGCAATGAAATTCAAGTTCATCACACGTGCATATATTATGGGGGAGTTTGCTCTATATATTTTGATTGTACTCACATCAACCATATTCATTGTAGTTTATGTGAGTACAATTGATTTTGATATGCGGTAGTAGCTTCGTGTTACTTGACCATATCAAATACAACCTCTTGTATGCAATTTATTCTCGAATAGTTGCATATTAGTTACTATCATTCATTATATAAACCCTCTTGTTGAGATTGTCATCAATTACCAAAATGGGGGAGATTGTAAGGGTAAATTGCCCCTAAGTGTGCTTTTGGTAATTAATGACAATCCCTATGGACTAATGTTTTCATTGAGCTTTTTGTGAAGGAATTGTTCATAGGAATTGCTTGAAGTCCATGTGTTGGATTCAAGGCTTGGATGCCATAAAGATAAAGATATATCTTAAGTATTGGCATCTAGATCATTGAATAGAAGAGATGAATCCAATATGATCAAGAAGAAGAAATAAAGATGTAGTTCTTGTGTAGAACTCAAGTAATCTATGCTCTAGCTTATGTGTTAAGCCAAGGAGTCTCAAGATCTTGAGAGTTTGTCTACAAGAGAAGAATTCAATATATGGCTCTATGTCGAGGTCATGATGGTCTCATGAGTTGAGATATGATTGACTAAGACCTAGAGCATGCGATCAAATGAAGAATTCTTTATGTGGCTCAAGATATTGTGATAGAGCATGAGAAGATTCAAGGTTGACCAAGGCAAAGATCAAAGATTGGATTCTAGATTGGTCAACATATGAAGCATAAGGAATGTGCCACATGGGACCAATCGGTCTTGTGGTATGGTATGGTTTGTCAATTATGCTTTGTGAACTAACCCTTTACATATGTGTGTTTGTGTTGTCTATGTGGGTTAGGTATTGTGTCATGGATATGCATCACTAGTGAGATTTCATATAGCCCATGAAAGGATGACATCAAGTGGTGGTTGTCATCAAGGTTGAGAAGTGCAAGTTTCAAGATAAGCATCTCGAGAAGATCATATGCTTGAAGCTTGTCATCCATTTGATGATAATGGAATTGTGAAGACATGCCTTAGTGAAGGTATCCCATAGTGGTGTATGGGGAGCATATTGGAAGTCTTCACGAAGCAACAATGATCAAGTGAAGCATTCCGGCTTGACGGAAGCATGAAGCATCATCATCAAGATCAAGCGGGGTCCGCAAGGCAAAGGTTTGTCCTTTCTAGGTTTTCCTTTTACCGGTGTCAAGGTGTTTGTTGGGAGACCGGGTTATAGGATAGATAGCCGCACTATCAAGAGGGGCTTTCGGTTGGGCAACTTGATCACATCGTCTTAGGGAGCTCAATCCTTTGCATACTTTGCATCTTCCTAGTTTGTTGCTTCTTGGTGTTTCTCCATGTGAGGTTCTTGTGCTTGTTGCTAGCTTTCCAACAAGTCCAAGTTCATCAAAAACGGAATCCGTATGCATCTTTTATCGCATTTTCGAGTTTGGAGGTTTTACCGGTTCTTTCCTATGGAAGGTTCTCACCTCTCCTTATTTGATTTTTTACCTCTTACTAATTCTTGGGCTTTATGTGGTTCATTGGATAGATATTTTTCTTAGCTTTTTAAAAATTCCAAGTTTGCTAAAATCGGAGTCCGGATGTGAAAGTTATCGCATTTTTCGTGAGGCTATTTTCTGCCGGTTCCGAGCTCGGATTGAACCGGAAATTCAACCGGAAATCAACCGAAAAGTTGCAGAACTGTTTTCTTGTATTTTCGGATTTAGGTCCGGTTGGACCGGGGTTTGGACCGGAAATCACCCGAACAAGTGGGAAATGACCCCAACGGCCATATTTGGCTTTCCCTATAAAAGGGGCTTCTTCCCCAGTGGTTTTCTAGGGTTCTTGAGCTTCATTTGCACCACCATTGTTGACCTCCATAAGCTTTCTTCCTCACCCTTCCCTCCTATGATTCTTGCATATTTTTGAGGGCTTTGGAAGAGAGGATCTTGATCTATAATCTCCACCAATTCATTCCTCCTCTAAGTGAGGGGAATCCTTGGAATCAAGATCTTGGAGTCATTGGTTGACCTCCATCCTTGTTCTTCCTCTCTAGCTCCTCCATAGCATTTGTTGCCTTGGTGGGATTTGAGAGAGAAGGATTTGAGCACTTCCCCTTGTGTTCTTGCTTTGCATCCTTGCATAGTGTTGAGCTCTCCATTACGATTTGTTCGAGTGAGAGACCGTGAGCTTATTACTCTTGGAGGGTGACCTCCTAGTTGGCTTGGCGGTTGGTGCCTCGGTGACCTCTTCGTGGAAGATTGTGAAGAGGCCCGGGCTTCCCCTTCGTGGGAGTTGTGAAGTGGTTGTGGAGCTTGCCATCTCTGAAGTGGAGGAAAAGCTAACCATAAGAAGGGGTCCCTAGCTTCGTGGGGGGCTCGGAGAAGAAGGTGAGCCTTCATGGTGTTCGGGAGCCTTCATGGTTTCTCACATCTCTCCAACGGTGATTAGCTTACTTTTTGTAAGTGAACATCGGGATACATCTTCGTCTCCACGTGCCTCGGTTATCTCTATACCCGAGTTTATTTCCTTGTGATAGCCATCGTGCTTGAAGTACTCATATCTTGTTTATCACTTGTGAAATATATCTTGTGCTATCTTGCTTTTATTTAGTTGTTGTTGGTGCACTTAGTTGAGCCTAGCATATTTAGGTTTTGTGCTTGAAGAAAATAAATGTTAGTTTAATTCCGCAGTCCTTCAAGCCAATTCCGTAATTGTTTTTAAAAACGCCTATTCACCCCCCCCCCCTCTAGGCGACATCTCGTCCTTTCACCTAGAGCCGACTTCTTATCAGGATGCTGAGTGCCATCCTGAATGGCAGCTTGCCATGGCCGAGGAGATTGATGCGCTTGAGCGCACTAGAACTTGGGATCTTGTCTCTCCTCCTCCCGGTGTTCGTCCCATCACATGCAAGTGGGTCTACAAGATTAAGAATCGCTTCGATGGATCTCTTGAGTGCTACAAAGTGTGTCCTGTGGCTCATGGATTCCAGCGAGAGTAGGGTCGTGATTATGATGAGACTTTCGCACATGTGGCTCATATGACCACCGTGCGCACTCTTCTTGTCGTGGCCTCCGTTCGCCACTGGTTTGTGTCTCAGCTTGATGTTTAGAATGCTTTTCTCAATGGTTAGTTGCATGCGGAGGTTTACATGCAGCCTCCTCCAGGGTACTCTGTCCCTGATGGCATGGTTTGCCGTCTTCGGCGCTCTATTTATGGCCAGGCCCCTCGTGCCTGGTTTGAGCGCTTCGCCTCCGTGGTGACAGCTGCAGGTTTCTCCCCCAGCGCTCATGATCCCGCGCTATTTGTTCACACTTCTTCTCGAGGACGGACCCTTCTCCTCCTCTATGTTGATGATATGATCATCACCGGTGATGATTCTGAGTATATTTCCTTTGTTAAGGCCCGTCTTCGCGAGTAGTTCCTTATGAGTGATATTGGTCCTCTTTGCTACTTTTTTGGGATTAAGGTTTCCTCCACTTATGATGGATTTTATATCTCGCGGGAAAAGTATATCTAGGATCTCCTTGCTCATGCTGCTCTTAGTGATGAGCGCACCGTTGAGACTCCTATGGAGCTCAATGTTCAGCTTTGCGCTTCTGATGGTGACCCTCTTTCTGATCTGACGCGCTATTGCCATCTTGTTGAGAGCCTTGTCTATCTTGTTGTCACTCGACCTGATATATCCTATCCTATTTATATTCCGAGTCAGTTTGTTTCTGCTCCCACCTCGGTTCACTATAGTCATCTCCTTTGTGTTCTTCGCTATCTTCGAGGCACGATCACTCGTCGTCTTTTTTTCCCTCGTTCCAGCTCCTTACAGCTCCAAGCCTACTCTGATGCTACATGGGCTAGTGATCCCTTGGATCGCCACTCACTTTCTGCCTATTGTGTATTTTTTGGTGGTTCTCTCATTGCATGGACGACAAAGAAACAAACCATCGTTTCCTGCTCGAGTGCAGATGCTGAGTTGAGAGCTATGACCAGTTTGACGGCCGAGGTGATTTGGTTACGATGGTTATTGGAGGGATTTGGTGTGTATGTAAATACACCAACTTCCCTATTGTCCGACTGTACAGGTGCTATCAGCATTGCACGAGATCCGGTGAAGTGTGAGCTCACCAAACACATATGTGTTGATGCCTTCTTTATGCTCACTGTTGTGCAAGATCAGATTCTCGCTCTTCATTATGTGCCTTTCGAGTTGCAGTTGGCAGATTTCTTCACGAAGGCCCAGACTCGAGCGCAGCATATTTTCTTTCTCTTCAAACTTAGTGTTGTTGATCCACCATGAGTTTGAGGGGAGGTGTTAGACATGTATAATCTAGTTTTCCTATTTCCCTGTAGTATAAGGGACTCTTTGTATATTGCCCACACCTGTACATGTATTGGCCTTTGGCCCCCTGTGAATGATAGTTGCTCATTCCTAACAAACCATAGCTGACCACCACCCGCTCCAGGCCTCCCTCACCGCACTCGTCACACCACTCTTGGCTGACAGCCATAGCAGTTCAAGCCTAGATCGGGCCCATGAAGGACCCAGACTAGGCATGTGCCTCTGCCTCCTTCCTCCTTGCCAGAAGCGGGATGGAGCCGTCGCACATCCGTGACCTTGAGGCAGCTGGCCGCTACACACCTCCGTCGCTGCACATCTCCGACTCCGCGCGTCGCCGCACGCATGCCAGCTGCGCCTAGAGACCTCCCCCCCCCCCCTCGCGAAGGGAGCCCGCCAGGGCGCGCCGACCCTTCCCTCCGCCTTCGACGGCCAGGCACGGCCAGCACCGCCGACAACAGCAGCGGCCGGAGTGAGGAGATCGAAGGCACTTTTTTAGGGTTTTGGGGGTGGCTATGGTGCAGCCCACGTGAACCGCCCGAGAGGGTAACTACTACTTTTAGTGCAAATAAATATTCATCAGTGTGGAAAATTTGATGAGCGTAACTACTATTTTTAGTGCAAGGTACTCATCTAGTAGCACGTTTATGAATTTTCAAGCAAACTGTGCACCATTACAAATTCTGTCGAATTCTTGGAGGCCCCATACTCACGGCCCATGGACTGAAGAAGGCTCCGTTCTCGGGCCTCAGGGCCTTGTTGTGGGCTACCTCGTCTCGTCTCGTGTCGTCGCCGTCGCCGTCCTTCCCCCGCGAGCCGCCGCAGCCATGGCGCGCCTCCCGCCGCTTCTGCTGACCCCGCCCGCAAGCGTAAGCTCTCCTCTTCTATCCTCTTTCTCTACCCTTGCTTCCCCCGCTATCTCTGCTTCTCCCGCTGTCCTCCCTCACCATCTTATCTTCCCTTGCTCCAGCTCAAGCTGCAGGACACGGACGCCCTCGAGTCCGGCGCTCCCAGGCCGCACCTTCCCCTGGAGCCGCCCGCTTCGGATAGCCGCCGCCAGGAACCGAATTCTCCGCCGCCGTCAAAAGTTCGGTGTCGGTCGAGGTCGCCGCCGCCGTACAAAGTTCGGCATCGATCTAGGTCGCCGCCGTCGTACAAAGTTCGTCGTCGATCGAGGTCCCCACCGCCGTCTGAATTTCGGCGTCGATCTAGGTCGCCGCCACCGTCAAAAGGTCGGCGTCGATCGAGGTCGCCGCCGGCCTACAAAGTTGGGCGCCGATCGAGGTCGCCGCCGCCGTACAAAGTTCGTCGTCGATCGAGGTCGCCATCGCTGTCTGAAGTTCGGCGTCGATCGAGGTCGCCGCCGCCGTACAAAGTTGGGCATCGATCTAGGTCGCCGACGCCGTCCAAAGTTCGTCGTCGATCGAGGTCGCCACCGGAAGTTCGGCATCGATCTAGGTCGCCATCAAAAGTTCGTCGATCGAGGTCACCACCGCCGTCTGAGGGTCGGCGTCGATCAAGGTCGCCACCGCCGTCTGAAGGTCGGCGTCGATCTAGGTCACCGTCGCCGTCTAAGGTTCGACGTCGATTGAGGTCACGGTCGCCGTTGCCATCCAGAGTTTGGCGTCGATCAAGGTCGCCGCTGCCGTCCAAAGTCCAACGACGATCAAGGTCGCCTCTGCCGTCCAAAGTAAAGCGTCGATCGAGGTCGCCGCCTTACGTATCAGTCACCCAGCGCGCCAAGCGGCCGTCGGCTGAGGCTGCCGTAGAAGGGGAGAAGGTGAGGCCATCGTCACTCGATGAATCGTCAGTGGAGAATCGGCCAAGCCACAGCCACTGCAGTTGCAAGGTGCAGCTTTTCTTCAAAAATCTTAAATTCTGAGTACTTGCCAAGATTTGCTTCAGGGATTTGTATCTGAATGATGTTTTCGTGGTATGCCAACCTATATGATAAGCTCTTGTTGATTTCTTTTGGTAGTATATTTCATTTAGGCATGTATGATGCTACCACAAGATTTTATTGTCGCTTTGATTTGGTTTGCTAGCATTGAGGGGATTGGAGAACTAGTAACTAGTAATGAGTTAGACCGAAATACACCGTGCATGCACATTCTTCATCAACTCTTAGCAACAAGAGGTGATTTCTTGCAATGGATACCATAGCAACACATTTATAATCAGGAAATAAGAGGAAAGTCATAAGAGAGAACGTGTTGTGCTATGTGCATGCACATAGGTGTTCTTGTTTCTCACTGTTGCTGAAAAGAATCATTTTACCTACTTCCTTTCATGACCACACTGCATTTTGCAGCATGCAGAAACTTCATCAGCTGTAGTGGAGAAGAAACCTGATCCTGTAATCCGGGGGAATGAGCAGGAGTTGCATAGTGAGAAGATGGATGGAAAGAACCAGAGTGACCACAAGGTGAAAAAGATCTTCTGCTTTGTATGGGTGCATATTTTGAAATTGCTGCGATGTCAGTTTGAATGAAAACACGGGGCAATTATTAAATTGACCAAATGCTTGAATTGCACTTATCAGTGAAAATTCATCGACGGTGTTGCTCTACTTCAATTTTCGAGTTGTTTGAAGTTGGACCTATCCATGCTACGTGGTTAGAATTCCATTACCAACGTTTTGATGCAGTTGACATCAAAATCTCTCGCTGAGACTGGTTATAACCCCATTGTCAATCAATTTTCCAGTTTGTACTGTTGACAGTTGACATGAAAATTCCATCTTAAACAATTTTCCACTACTATAGACCAACTTATTTGCTAAGAACTTAGGAAGACTGACAATGAATTTTACTGGCACATATTGCGTGCTTGTAGAATAAAAACCCATGAGAAAGCATTTACGATATAATTGTACACTTTGATAGCGGAGTTAACATGTTCCTTTTATTTTCTTGATTTTCTTACTATTGCCTTTTAACGTTTGTTGATACATATATTTCTTGTCACATGGGCAAATTTGAGGTATTGATTCACTCTTTCGGGTCTCCCTTTTTAGACCTGTTTAGTGGGTTGATCCTTCTAAGTGGTACTTTTCTTCCATCCAGACATCGTATATGCACAGCTCCACGCTCCTTATATTCTCTACTTAATCAAACAAAACCTAGACATCTCAGCATCTTCTAGACCAAAATTTGAAGGTTTAGATGAAACTTAGTGTTACTGTACAGCTGCCAAAGTTGTTTTACCTGTCTATCTCGTTTTACTCATCAGGCTCCAAGCAGAAATGCTCGTCGCAAATGGGTGAGAAGACGGGTATGGGCGGAAGCAAAAAATCAAATGAGGGAGGTATGGAATATATTGATTTTGGTTTAGATGGTAGCATTATGTATTTCTTTCACTTACTTGACTAGTTGAAAGGCATTTAATATATTTCTCTTGTTTCCCTCTGGTATTAAGTTCAGTAGTGAATCTGATTGAATATTTGCAACCAGTAATATCTGGAGCTCTCAATAACTGTGTAAATTGTGAATTCTTTATGGATATTTCAGATAGTTCTAAATAATAGACAATCAAACAGTCACACCTCAGCTTTTAGCTTTTATACGGCAGGCAGACCTGTAAATAGCTTTTATTTAGAAGACTGGTACTTTGAATGTTCTCTACTCTGATGCATTACCATTGTGGTTATTTAGATGAAAAGGGATAAGCTACTAGAAAAAATTAAAAAGCTGCAAGACTGTGTCTGGCTTCTTGAGAAGGATGGTGCAGACACGGCTGAAATCATGGAATTGAGGAGTTTGCTTGAGTCAACAAAGAAGCAGTATGAGGAGAATGGTAAAGTGAAACGTTTCAGCTTTGTAATTCAGTGCTTATTATTCTTACTAACCTACTGGGTATGTGATGTAGAGGCACACTTGGCACAGCAGGGATCAAGTGCATCACATCAGGTGCTAAACAAGGACATACTGAAAACGGTGGGAACTTGAAGTACATTTGCTACTTTTAGTATTTTTTGCCAAAATGCATGTAGTTAACTTTGATTAAAATAGAAATGGCCAGGACATAATCACTATCAGTTCCCGTCGAGGGAAAAAATGCTGAAAATATTGTGCGCAGTCTTTACAGAAAATGCCCTTGGAAAACCATATAGATCAGGTACTGATATAGGGAGGAGACTTCACTTGGAAATGACATCTTGCATGCCGCATAATACCGACTTGTCTCAGGAACATTATGAAATTGCAATCGTTTGCCAGGATGGATTCTGGCCACCAAAACAATAATATTTTTAACTTTATGAGATAGAAGGGAGGGTAAAAGCCATTTTCCAACTGAAGCCCACCTGTCAGTGCCTCATACATGCCATACAAACATACACAAAGGCACCGCCAGTTGTCATGTGGGTTTTGGTTTAGTTCCAAGGGAAACGGCCTTTAGCTCCCTTCCCTCTCCTAAATTATGGTCAGTATTATCTTTATGACCAAACTGTTCAGGCAAGTGGACACAATTTTGTAATATCCTTCACGAAATCATGATTATATGGTGTGTTTTAGGCTTTGAACAAAAGCCATCCAGACTACTAGGAGCAACTTCTTCGTCATTTTTAGGCATCTGTGCTATTAAAGCTGCTACTTGCCAACCAACATTGTGATAAGCTGTCATTTTTTTCCATTTATCTACAGTTAGCTGCAGCTCATTGTCACACACACACACACACAGTATGTGGAATCAGTGTAGTTAATTAACTGATCTTCTTTTATGACGCTCTGTGTTTTGCAGCATGTGGAGACAGTGCCATCTCCTGTAGAGATAGTTGAGAGAGATGAGCAGAACATGGATTCTGGAGAGGCGGAGGGCAGAAGCCTGAAAGGTTGCAAGGTAAGCTCTTTCCATGAGAAATCTTCTTGGGCGCTTCCTTTCTTTACCTGTGTCAACTACTTGGATGTGTAATGACATTTATAGGTTGCTGAGGAGTAGCCAGTATAGATATGTATGGCATTGAAAGATGCATGCTAATACATAGTGGGTGTGTCAGTATTACCAGTCTTCTCTTGCTCTCTTTCATGACTATAAAAGAGAAGCTGACCTTGTAGTATCCGGTTTTATATGTTATATTGTCGTGTTACTTACATCACAATCAAAACAGAAAGTAATGTAGTCATTTTACCATCACAGCACACATATCTTTCATGGAAAAAAACTTTTCCTTTGTAACACTGTAAAGTTATTTTTCTTGACGCCAATTGAATTCTTGATAATAATAATAGGCGGTTTCCAATGAAAACGAATTGGCGGAGGAGCTGAACCGTCTCACCAGTGAGATCGAAACAGCCAGGCAAGATCGTGACTATCAATCAGCCCAGGCGCAGTCGTTGATGGCTGACATGGCTAAGCAGAAAAAAATCGCGAGAATATACGGAGTTGAGCTGGAGGATGCTATGAGGAGAGTCGCTGCTCTCGAGGTATCTATCTTGTGCTTCCTTTTCCTGGATCTGCAAGCTGTTGAAGAACTGACCGATAGGTATCTATTGTAATCGTGTAGGAAGAAGACCTATTGCAGAGAGAGACTATTCGGACTCTGCAGGTTGAACTTGCATCTGCAAACGAGAAGCTTACGGTATGTAATAATGATTAAATTCTAGCTGCGGCCAACAGGTGTTGCACGTATTTTTGGCAAAGTTGGCTTGATCTCTCTCTCTCCCAAGCTGTAAAGTGATTTTTTGTTGTTTTAGCAAACTTTCAAGACAGTAGCCAATTTTTCGTTGCCTAAAATCCAACACACAATTTTTTTGCCTCGGGAGTTATTTTTTGCTCTGCTGAAAAGCGACTGACGTCCTACCAGCTCTAATCATCAGGTATCATCTGCCACAAGAGACTGATGCCAAGCCGAAGCAAGCTCCAACTGATCGGACTGGCAGCAATGTTGGATCTTCGTCATCACGGTGTCAACGATTTGCTTCAGCAGCAGACAGAGACACTAGCGCATACCACACGAGCATGATGAATCCTGATGAAGGCTGGTGGACGGATTGGTTGATTTCACTACTGCAGCAGCCACAGCTGCAGAAGAAGACTTTTGTATGCCCATTGTTTTCTTATATTGCGAGGATGCCATTTATGCTCATGGTAGCGCCTGGTGTTTCCCCTCGATGTACCAACCAGTTTACTGAAAAGCTCGAGCTGTGGAGAGACAGGGCACGCCATGTATGTATGGACAGTTAGGATGGCAATTGTGTGTGAACCAATGGATATAGACAAGTGTAATGATATGTACTAGTACTGTAATTGACACCATATCATGATTGATCTTCAGAAGATAATTAGTGATGTGTTGGGTTTCACAAGTCTTTGATCCTCTGTGCTTTTCTTTAATTAATAATCTCAGACCAAATTTGAAATCTGAGACGGCTGAGCTTGTGAAATCTCAAGCAGTTCTGGTGAATAATATGCCAGCACTAGCTGAGCAGAAAGTCCTATGGATACATAGGACAGTGACGTGGCGGTTCGATCTTAACTGACGACGCCACACGTGTGCTTCTCATCTGAATCCAGTTTTTACTTCCCTCACGTCTCCCCTCTCCTCACTGTCTTCGTTTCTCGCTGCATTTCTTCTTTCCTCTCAGACAGTCAGACGGAGATAGCATGACGATGGCGGCGGCGATGGTGGCCGGAGCACTTCGGCGGGGGCGAGCAGGCGGCGCGCGACTCCTGGCCGGGAAGACGCTGCGGAGGCTCGTGAGTTCCCCCTTCCCTCTCCTCACCCTCCCTGCTCGTTCGATCCGTTTTGCCTCGGCCGCCGGCGCCGAGCTCGGGGACTGGACGGGAGGCGCGCGGCGACCGAACCAACAACCCAGGCCAGTTAGGCTTTAGCTACCGCGAGACGCTTACTCGAATTTAGATAATTTACGGGTCAGGGGAGCTCACTGGTATTTTCATACAATCTTGAGTTTCGGGCTATTGTCTCGCTCGTGCTAGGTTCAGCATCCTAGTTTTACACGTTTGTTCTGTTCGCATGCTGTGCAAATTTCAGATTACTGCTGCATCATATCACATGGAACTTGACAACTCGAACCCACCTTCTTCCATTAGTTATGCAAATGCTGAATATCGAACATAAGCATACAATCCTGCCTCCGTTGTATCACCTAACTAGATATTTTCCCTGGGTCTCCCGGGATCTTGTAACCACCACAGGCATCGATCGTAGCCTCATAGGCAATGTTTGGTTCCCATTTGAATCCCTGGTGCCAACTCTAGCAGTGGATGATTGTGTGACTCGAACAAGGTTGTGATCCTCTTCTCGGTCGACAAGCCTCACAGCATAACTCTGGTGTTATCCTGCTAGGTGAGCACGCTGGTCGTAGCGGAACACGAAGGCGGGCTGGTGAAGCCCTCCTCCCTCAGCGCGTTGGCGGCTGCCGAGGCCATCGCCAAAGAGAACAAGGTCTCTCTTCTCCTGGCTGGATCCGGGCCGACGCTGCACAAGGCTGCTGAGCACGCCGCATCAAGCCATCCGTTGGTCAATGAGGTGCTGTGGCTACTTCCCTGACTCCCGTTCCTCTGTGTAGTTCTTCATTTTAATTCAGAGAAGCGGAAGAAAACTCAGTGAGGAAGGAAGCAAATGTTGTTTTGTTCACCGGTTGGCTGTCTTGGGTTGCAGGTTCTTGTCGCTGATTCAGACGTATTTGCGCATCCTTTAGCTGAACCTTGGGCCGAGTTGCTCCGCTCTGTTCAGCAGAAAGGTGCTTACTCTCATGTTATAGCCTCTTCGACATCGTTCGGGAAGAATTTGCTTCCACGTGCTGCGGCTCTTCTAGATGTATCCCCTGTTACGGACGTCACTGCCATATCTGAGCCACGGGTCTTTGTCAGGTTCGATATTTTCTACCTTTTTTGTGTGTGCTTAGCAGTTCTATGAAGGATATGCGATGGAGGACGATACTTGTCCATCTAGCATGCAGGAGGCACATTTGCTTCCACTCATAGTCTAAGGACTGATAAAGACACTGTCTTTTATTCAGGCCAATTTATGCTGGAAATGCACTTTGCACTGTACGGTATACTGGAGAGAACCCTTGTATGATGAGTATTAGATCAACATCATTCTCTCCAACTACTGAGTCTATGTCAGAAACTAAAGTGGCGCCTATAACCCAGGTTGATCTCTCTTTCCTCAGTGAAGGTTTGTTTAATTTCCCCACCATGTTCTGCTATTATCAACACCCTTTTATGCCTTACATTATTGATCTTGTTCATTTTGCATTACCTACCTGAATCTATCAGAACAAAATTCTGACTTCCTGCAGTAGAAGTCCAAGGACTGATTGGCTATTGCTTGATTTTCTTTTCCACAGTCTTATTATGGTTTAGGGCTCTATAATTCAGTCTTTAGCAGGCGTTCATGCTTGGGTGTGTGGGCAGTGCTGTGTGTGTGTGTGCATCTGCAATATTTTACAAGGAAATTAGCGTTCTTCTAATCTCATAATTACAGTTCGCCGATCTAAAGTTATGCACCATATTTGTAAAACTCTTCTCTACGATGTGCAGCAAGCTCAAGCAAATCTTCATGGGTGAATCTTACTTCCCAAGATACAGAACGACCGGATCTTGCAAATGCACATGTCGTGGTGACTGGAGGCAGAGGTTTGAAAAGTGCTGAGAATTTTAAATTGCTAGAGCAGCTTGCTGAGAAACTTGGTGCAGCAGGTTTGCATTCTTACCTAACTCTCTGTTGAACCTAGGTAGCACTGAAATCGTTAGTATCGTGTCAAATTCATTCCTCTGTTTTTCTTCAGAATGCTTACATTTTTTCCCCTTCTGTAGTGGGTGCGACCAGAGCTGCTGTAGATGCAGGATATGTGCCGAATGAACTCCAAGTAAGCTCCTCAAGTCCACCATTGTGAATTAGTGTATAACCAAATAGCAACTAAACAGATTCAGAATCAAACTTGTTAAGACTTTTTGTAGCATATAGTTGATAAACAGGCCCTAATCTTGTCGCTAGCTTATGTACTAGGTTATAATACCATCCATACGCGTGTTTGATTTACTGTCGTGATGCCTTACAGGTTGGGCAGACTGGGAAGATCGTGGCCCCTGAGCTCTACATCGCTTTCGGAGTCTCCGGAGCGATACAGCACATTGCGGGGATGAGAGATTCCAAGGTTATTGTGGCGGTCAACAAAGACGCCGATGCCCCCATATTCCAGGTTTCTGTTCGCCCTCTTCCTCGACCGAGCTTCGAGCATCAACACCCAAATGTCTAGTGTTAGTTACTGAGCCTGTTTTTGTTGCTGCTGTCCAGGTTGCAGATTACGGGATCGTTGGTGATCTGTTCGAGGTTCTCAGTCAGCTGTTAGAGAAGATCCCAGACAAGAAATAAGTGGTTGATGCGCGTTGATCGGTATGATCCGTGTTAATAAGCAGGAGGAGGATGTTGGTCGGCTGGTTACCTGAAGAATCCAGAAGTCTTTTATGGTGTATGGTTCCCGGATTAAACAGCATGTTCCTTGTTAGCTAGTAATAAGAGCGAGATGAATGAGCGGAGGAAAATGTTGGAGAACTCATCTTGGCACTTGTATATAGACGTCTGGATACCATGTGCACCACACAAAGTCCTCAAACATTCGACAATCTGTCATGTTGTATCCCTCCTTCCCTGTTCCTTCAGTGCGTTCTGTTTGTTTGGCAAGTGATCTCCTCTTCAATTAGCTGAACTAACTTGTCTGTGCAGTTCATCTCATCTGGATCACTTGCCAAACACAACAGATCGTATTGCCAGAGCTTACCAGTGCACTCCAGGATACGCAGTGGCATGGTGGCAGGAAAGTGATACTAATAATTTTTGCACGATCTAGATGAAGAAAATAAGAGACCATATATACTGACAGTCGGTGTGGATTACATTGTGTAGCCTGTGGCTGGAAAACAAAGTTGAAATTACACTTAAGGATAAAGAAAAAAGTAACTGAAATCCATCCTACATAACTGTCCACTGTTCACGTCTAACTAAACTAGCATAAGGCATCTTCACGGGTTCATGGCCAAAGGGCAGCTCGTTTTTCTAGGGGGTGTAAAACGCCACTCAGTAGCCTCCTCTCTTGGCTGCCTCACGTTATTCGGGTATCACTATCACGGCAAGTCGGCGAAAGTCTCGGACCTCTCCACGTCGGGCCCCTTGCTCCAGTTCCTCGGCGGCTTGCGCGATCCGACCGGCTCGACTACCGGGCAAGAAGAAGAGGAGCACGGACATGACCACAATGGAGATGGCGCCCTTGAGAAGGATCATGATGCACCCCATGCCTGCTTCGCCTTCTCTCTTGGAATATTGGATCCTTGGGTCGATGCCTTCTCCGTACGTGCGTGCTCTGGTTTGCTGGGTGGAGAGTCAACTGGTGGGTGGGGGGCTATTTGTAGTGCTGATGGATTGGGCTACAGCCTACAGGTCCGAGTCGGCTGGGTGATAGAGAGGCCGAGTCGGAGGAGGCAGCTAGATAGGGGAAGCTCAACCAATCTGAGACACGACACGCCACAATCAGGTGATACAGAGGCCGAGTCGGAGGAGCTAGCTAGCTAGATAGGGGAAATCCAACCAATCCGAGACACGACACGCCACAATCAGGTGATGCAGAGGCCGAGTCGGACAGGTAGCCCATCAGCACCTTGTGCTGCATATTGGCAGGAATAAAGCATTGGTCCACTATTTACAGTATAGGGTAGATGTGCCTAGTAAAAGTACACGGTACATCTTTAATAACCATAGTTTACAGTACTAGCACATTTGCCCGTGCGTTGCTACGGATTGAATTTTATTGTATATTTTTATCCATTGTCCATCTGAGGTGGGCATTTAAAACGCACCTTGGTTAACAAAAAAAAATCCTCCTTCGGCTTTCATCCATCGTTCGTCTCAAGTGGGCATTCAAAATGCACCTTGTTTAAGCAAAACTACTCATCCGAGTTTACGACGCTAAATCTCTTCATATCTCAAACCTCGCCGATTGTTGGATCCTCGAAGCCAGTGACCACCATTGCATCGGAGCAGCGAGCGGTGTTTAAGGGGCAAGCCCGGTTGTCGGGCTTTGGGGCGATACAATGTTCGGTTCATGGGGGTCTTTGGCACGTGCATCTCTTTGAATGCTACCATGCCCAAACATAAGTCTGCTCTCCTAGGACATCGATGATCAACATCATCTTATGGTTCAGCTTTGATGGCCAGTTTCACAATTTTCTTAAAGCAACGCACAACTAAAGGAGAGCAACTTTGATGCTCAGTTTCATAACTTTTTGAAGCAACACAAGTAAAGACAGGATAGCAGAACATACACATGCACACCACTATATAGGACTTTAGGGTAGCAAATTATACTCAATATTTTCAAGTATGAGGCTTATTATTCGAACTAAATATAGCTATTCATTTGCCTTGAAGGTAAACCACCCTTCTTAACCTAATTGAATACATAAATTCTGCTAAAAGACAACTCAGTTTATGATACCACCATCCCAAAACAGAAGCATGACTGTAATAAAAACTACAAAGATGAAGTCATCGGTACTTACGTAATTCATGAAACCCAAAAATACGCACTCGGTCAAGCAAAACATGAATGAATGAAATTGTTTTAAAAACATTAAACTGTCATGTCAGATAACTTCCCCAACGTCCTGCAACACAAGAGCAGCCACACACGAGCAGATCACGTTGTTTTTCACATCAGAAAAAGGCCAAAATAAAATATGTATCATTAGAGCTATAGCATTGTGTCAGGGATCATGGATGAATTCCACCAACACACAGCTGCTGTATACACGCTTCGTTGCAGAGCCTGTTTCTGAATCGCTGCACAAGCAAGGGTGACTTCCGCCATGCGCCATGCCTTTCACTTGCTCAAATTCCCAAAGGTCGAGTGTTGGTGGCTACTGGCTAGAAAGGATGACTTCTGAATTGCTGCACAAGCAAGGATGACTTCCGCCATGCCTGTATTAACGCAAACAAGCTGTGGGCATCAGATGCCATGCGAAAAAGTAGATGAGGAGCAAGGAAAATCAATCAAGCAATACAGAGATTAAAATAAAATGTTGTCCGCGCTCTCCATGGAGGCTCTCAGTTGCGGCTTGGCAACCAAAGTGATCGCAGGGCTCCACCTCTAGGCTCGGCCATGTGCCGAGCAAGCCGGCGTGTCGTGATCCGTTCAACACAGGGGATTGATTGCATCACGGTTTGTGACGCCAGCTCCATGATCCCAACCGGCGGCAGCCACTGACCCACTGTGCTCGCAACGACCCGCGCTCCTACCTGCACAACACGGTATCCGCAGCCGGCCGTGAGCCTGCCGGCCGTGAGCCTGCCGCCGCCGGTCGTGAGCCCACCACCGTCGCACCTCTGAACGGCACTATAGGCCAGGATGGATACTTCACCTCCGGTGGATCTCAAAGCAGAGATAGACCCGCGCTCCTGTCTACGGTATCCGCAGCCGGCCGTGAGCCTGCCGCCGCCGCACCTCTGAACGGCACTATAGGCCAGGATGGATACTTCCCCTCCGGTGGATCTCGAGGCAGAGGTAGGGCCGGAAGGGAACGGCCGCCGGCCGCTCGCAATGCACAGGACCGGGGTTTTCACTGCCCATGGATCTCGAGGCATAGGGAAGCCACCGAACAGACAAACCAGTATCAAACCTGTACGACTTACGGGTGGTTTAAAAACGTATTTAGGTGAATTGAAAGCGTATTTGCGACCGCTACGAACCATACCTCTAGCAATATTAGGTGGTTTAAAAACATATTTAGTCGAATTGAAAGCGTATTTGCGACCGCCACGGACCATACCTCTAGCAATATTATTAGTAGAGATATATAAGTTATAAAAGTACAACAACGATGGGGCAGGAGTTCTTCTCGCTTGTTGATTCCTGGCGAATAGTGATCTCATTGAGCTGCAAAATGGGGGTACTACACAATATTAGATGTCGATTTTACCGAGAGCAAGAATGCCAACCCTGATAAGCAGCGTGTCGAAATCACCTTTCCTGTGTTCAAAAGTAAAACATAGCTGGAACACGACAACTGTGCAAACTTTATTTATTCTTCTAGCAAATTACAATGCGGATACAGCAGCACATGCACATGTGTAATCAACCACCAGAAACCGATATATAGAAGAAAGCAACAAAACAAAATTTTCAATAAAAAAACACTAACATAGCAAGACTCATTTATCGTACCAACAACTTTGTAGTTCAAATTCAGTCCACACACACCCAGCAGGGTACCTGCCCTTGGCTAGATTTTTTTTTTCTTGTTTCTCGGTATATAGCTTGAGATAAAAGGCTAAATCAGCAGATACGTTCACACACACACACACACACGAGATTCATCTCATTTCACTCACTAAAAACACAAAAAATGTTGTCCACAGGACTATTAGTGTCTAAAATACACACGGCAAGACGCTCAAGCAACCACCATACTGTAAGGTCTTTACACCTTTCTCACACACTGAACTAGTAGTACTCGGACAAACAAACTCCGGTGATCTGAGGAGGAGACCCACCCACGGTAAAGGAACGTCGAGTGCTTGTGTTACATCTGCGGGGGCTGGACCAAGCACATGTTCTGCAGCAAGCCAAATGAACCGGTTCCCATCTTGGCCGGTTTGCCTAGGGACACACTCGCCGAGGGACCTTCAAGGTTGTCAACCTCTCCATAACAGGCGGCCTCCGTGATAAACCTCGTGGCCTGCTCGAAGCTCATCTTGCCGAATGGCGACGTGCAGAACTGAGCCATCCCTAGGATGCTCATCGGCCTGTAAGAGCCTCCTGAGGTCATGAAATCGGCAACCAGGCTCAGGTGCCTCATGTTCACATCTATACCGAAGGGTTCAAACACCTCATTCACTTCCTTAATGATGGTTGCCCTTGCCGCCTCCACCCCGTATGTCTTCAGAATAGCATGTATGTCATTTGATTTAATGTCTTGGATTCTCAGCTTGTCCTGCAGAGCCCAGAATACCTCAAACTCCACTCCTGCCGTTCGCAGTTTTGGACTATCTTCCTTTTCTTCTTCTTTCTGTGAATCACCGCCTTTCTTTTCTTCTTCTTTCTTTTGCGAGTCACCGCCGTCCTTTTCTTCCTTTTTTTGCAAGTCGCCGCCGTCTTTTTCTTCTTTTTGCAAGTCACCACCTTGCTTTTCTTCCTTTCTTTGCGAGTCACCACCTTCCTTTTCTTCTTTTTTTTGCGAGTCGCCGCCTTTCTTTTTTTCTTTCTTTTGTGGCCAAACCGCTTTGCATTCACCAATATTTCTGTTATGGGATCCACTGACGAATAGGGACTTCAATGTCTTCTGGGCAATCTGGAAAAGCAAATCAAAACATACCTTCTATCAGAGTTTTGTTCACAGTTAAATAATTGATGACGGAAAACAAAACCAAATTTGTAAATCAAATCTTCAAGATTTCAAAACAGTGAACTTAAAAACACCCTGTTTTGGGATTATTAATCCGCAGACCAGCACCATACGGGTTTTTTCTTCTCTCATATATTTATAGGATTTTTTAAACAAATTTTTCAATCAAACCAACATAATAATATTATATTACCAATTCCCCTAAATATTCCTCCAGTTTCCCTTGAGAGTTATAATCAAATGCATTTATCAGTTGACACATAAATATATTACTGCTATTTCATTACTCATTAAAACAATGTATGACTAAATCGCATGGAAGCAGCAGCAGGCGCTTGCCGTAACACAACTGAATATTGAATAGCGTAAGGAAAGATCAGGCTATAGCATACAAGCCCTGGCATCCTATATAACTAAGAAGTTCATCCCCACTATCCAATTTCTCTCAACATTCAGCCTATCCACATCAGCAATGTGTCACCTAAGCAGTTTCATGCGTCTAATCCGTTCTGTTTCTGGCTAAATCGCATCTCAGACAGCTTTTGACCTAATATTGTTCTAGCAAATGCAGCCCATTACTCCGTATGCGGCCCATTACTGTGTTGCTTCTCTATCCCCGCCCGAGGAGCCACCGACCGCTACACTTCAGCTTCTCAATTAATCCCCGCACGAGACACTTCCTCATCTTCCGCAATCCGCACGACGTCCTCTAGAAACGACCGCACTGGAAAATGACCAAGGCATACGAGAAGTTGGTGTAGATTTTCCCTTTAAAATTCCATCTATGTTTCAACTAATACTACTCGCGGTTACAGCCTCACCATGCTCGAGTTTGTCGGCGGTAAAAGAATTCCATCCACGAATTGCTTCTCCACTCGCTGCTGATTTCTCATCCTCTCGAGATGAGGTTCAAGCTGTACATGTCCACCGACGGCATTCTGCTGTATGTATGGTTGATCCGAGAAAAGATCCGGTTGCTTCAGTTCCCGGTGGCCGCAAGCGCTTCAGTTCCACTACCATCAGTGCCACAAGGGTAGATCCGAGAAAAGATCCGGTGAGCTCTCTTCTGCCTTTGATTTGAATCAGATCGGTTTATGTGGTATGTCTGTATATATGGCTGTTCTGCAAGTCGTTAATGGCTTTTGGAGCCCAGGGTAGATGTGTTCTTAAGAGAAGTCCTACACCATAGTTCTGGGATTTCTTCTCTTTCTTTCTTTTGATCATCTGTACGGGAACTTCCGCAAAATCTGGGGCGGCATTGCTTTTTCAAATTTGATCCTAAATATTTCTGATGTTTGTTTTTGCAGTTTTTGTATCTATGTCAATTGGGCATGAGGCCGGGGGTTTTCTCCCCTTTCAAAAAAAAATTTCGAGTGAACATTACACTCGCATTTCAAGGTGATGAACAATTAAGTGATGCCTGAATTTGTGTCTACCTAAGAGAATATAGCTAATGCCTGGAGTTGTCTCTCACCCATCTACCTTATGAGAAGCAGTATTTCAAGCGAGCAGGAAGATAACGCTAGATTTTGGGTGTGTTTGAAATTCAAACAAATGCCATGACCACCACTAGAATTTAGAGTTCAAAGAATTTTAGAGAATTCAAATGGCTTGAGGAGGGAGAGAGAAAGTGAGATAGGTTAGGGTTAAAATTGTGGTATGGTTGAGATGGTTCCAAGATTCTCGAATATTTGGGAGGCTCAAGATTAGGTTTAATTTGAATTAGAAATATTCAAATTATAAGTGACAAGGAATAGATGGGGTTAGGGTTTGGAAGTTTTTGAAAATGATAAAGAGGGGTTTCAATACAGTAGAAAAGGCTCCTACTTGATTTAGAATAAACAAAGTAAGAAGAGATGGTATTGATGTTTTGAAAATTTTGGGGAAAAAACAAGGATGCTAATGGGATATTTGTGGGCATTGCATGGTTCATCTATTTGGCATGGACAAAAAAGGATCATCTACTTGACTAATGGTAATTACTGTCGAATATCTTTGCCTCAAGGTCATACTTGATTTACGTAATTTAAATTTTCTAAATTCCTTTAATATTTTTTTAAAGTTAAATTTAGTAACTTACATACCATCTTTTTAATTTCAGAGTGATACCAAGCTAGCAACTATGGAGCAACTCGATTAGTCCTTAAGGTTGCTATACTACTAATAATCTCTCATCTGACCGGTGGCTATATACACTAGAGCCAGTGAACAATTAATTATATTGTACTGCAGAGGCTATCAGCAGCTAGAGTTTACTTTGATAACTATGTAGATTATGTTTTCTAAATCATGCAGCCCATTGTCAGGCATTCATATACGGTCCTACCTGAGGCTGGCATCTTAGCTACTTCTGTTTTAATTCACCAATTCATGTGTTTGCGCTGTTCACTGCTGCAGAAATTCAGTGTGTACTTCTCAGCATATGCTGCCACAGCGATCTTACTGCCAAAGTGATTAAGCCTCACTCAAGAACATAATCAGCTATTCCTTCACTGTTTAATTGATCCATACTCATGATTCTTATTACTTACCCACATGGGGAGTGTAGCTGATATCATAGTCTATATACCTTCATCAGCTATTCACATCTTTCTCTCACGCTTTAATCCCATAAGCTACTGTTGCACCATTATGTACCAACACCATGGAGAATCATTGGGTTAGGTGTAGCCCCTCTTAGCAGGCCTGGTTTCAAATTATGTTGCCCTCAGTCTATATACTGTATTTATCTAATACTCATTTTCTGAGCATTGCATTGTTACCAATTCAGATCATGCAAGTATGACATATTATATCTCTTCAGTATAGTTGAACAGGTACACTGTCAATGAATGACATATATTTCCAGTTTAATTACAGTGTTCTGTTTTATCAAGTGAGTTGTCTCCATGCTATAAATTATAGGATGCCATATATCATCTTTTCACCACGAATGCCTTTTTACTTTTGTGGTAGTCGCATACTGATTCGGTTTTTCTTTGCTTAATGTCTGTCTATCTTGCCATTGCCATTGAGTAACTCCCAAAAACTATATATCCACATTTTTTATCACAAAACAATTATATAAGAAATTCTCGCAGCAATGCGCAGGGTATTTTTTAGTTTCAATAATAAAGAGGAACAATTTTTAGTTATGTCATGTCCAATTACTAGCCTCTGCAAGAAAAGTAAAGTATAGATTGTTCTGTTTATGACGAGGTACCTGGGATAGTAAAATATGTGGTTCCTTGTGCAAGACATAGTGAACCTCAAATTCCAAATCTGTGCTTTCAACATGAACAGCCCGCTTCAACTTCTTGCTGCGTTTCTGGGTTGTTTGTGCCTGCTTCTGCTCCTCCAAATTTTCCACAGTTTCACTTATTTCCTTCTTCAGTTCACCAGCTGCAATCCTTCCTTCCAATTTCCCTGACTTGTTATCGGAACCTGACACATGTCCTTCATCATCATCCACTTCTGATTCTCCACCTGATTCAGCTGGATCATCCTCATTATCAAGTTTGTACTTTGTCTCTTCTTCAGGGTCACTGTCCAGATCATCTGCATTTCCAGTATCATCATACTCGAACTCATCATTCTCTTGTTGTTTGATCTTTTCTCCATCGGTTCCCAAGTCATCCTGATTTTCATTGTCACCATCACCCGCATCAGACTCTTCCCCGTCGATAGGTCTGCTTCCAGGTTCATCAGGACCCTCTAGTAGTGAGCTCTCAGTGTCCTTTACCCTAGTTTCCTGGATTCCACTAACTTTGTGTAGCAAATTTAGGTGTTTTTCGATTGCATATTCCATTGCATCAATAAACACTGTTCTCAAGGCTGTTTGACACTCGTCTGCTGTAAGTTCTGACTGAGGAGGGTAATCCTCTGGTGAGTATAGCTTTAGATGCAACTTATAGAGACTCGACACATACCCATTACTGTTGTGAAAATGATCTGTGCATACTTCAACCCCCTCCACAATCTCAGCCAACCTAACACCCCTTAATTTTGCGGCCAGCCGTTCACTGTCATCCCTAAATGTCAACATGAAGGAAGAGTTAGTGCAACAATCTACCTAGTGTCCTTGAAAAATTGAGTATAGTTTGACTAGATTTATATTAACTTTTTGTGCAGGAAAGTAGAATTAATGCGTGTATTTTGCCAGTAAGGTGAAAAAATGAATAAAGTTTGATTGGGATTTTTTGTTTACTTCTTATACAAGAAAGTTTGATTAAACATCATGCAGACTATGCAGAAATTAAACTAAAAAGTATTAAGCATCTCCAAAATAAAGCAAATAAATCTCACTCAGTCATATCCTTATGCAGAGGGCACTCCATATAGGGCGTAGCAATGTTAGCTGATGCTTTCATTAGAATTTCTTGTATACGAGGCATCCCAAGTGTGACATTCATGTCACCTCTTCCAGCAAGATGAAAAGTGTTGAGCCTGCAGGGCATGGCATAAATGTATACATGAATTTAATGAGTCCCCAGATAAGAAATGCAATATACCCCAAAACAAATATTAAATGGAGTCGACAACCAGAATACAAACACAACATTTTATCAAATAAAAATGCTCTTACGTCATCTGTGTTGAAGGTTCTCCTAAGGACTGAGCAAGGATCACACCAACTGCTTCGCCAGGTTCTATAAGACTAGCCAGGTACTTTACTTTCAGTAACTTCATTAGTTCCTTCTTTTTTATGTCATAACGGCACGGCTTCTTTTCTAAACTGAGAAACTCATTTGCACTGTCAGTGAGTTTTTTAGGCAGTTTAGTCAAGCAGTCACCACTGTAGCTACCAAACCTGTCAAGGACAGCTTTCCTATTCTGTAATTTGGGACAGTTGCAAAAAAATTATCAGTCCGATCAAATAAATGCATAGAGCAAGGCATAATACAAATCTAACTTGGTATAATTATGAACTTCAATGGCTTACATCAGCAAGTTCTTCAAACTTATTGAGAAAGTTGCTTTTATGGACATCAACTCCATCTTCTCCGTAGCGGAATTGTATGATTGATCCATCCACATTACGCACAGTATGATCATAGGAAACAAACAACGATTCAAGACTTTTGACAAGACAACGCTGAAGATATCCACTCCGAGATGTTTTGACTGCAGTGTCAATCAACCTGCAATGATCATACAAAAGCTATACATTACAACAAAAGCCAATGTCAATGTAACAATGAATGGCTCTAAGGAGAAAATATATCTAATTATGATGGTGAGATTACAATTAAGTGTAGTCTGCAACTATCTCTTACTACATGTTACAACCAAACAGGGGATACTGCAAACACATGCTGGAGAAGGTGATAATAGATGGATGTACATTAAATTTCAGATAGTTCCAACTGACTTCACCTCGACATATTTTCAAGTTTATTTATCAACCTCTCCAAATCCAAACAGCCTTGGTCCATCGAGAAGATTATTGTCCATGGAACAAGTTCAAAAGATTGACCCACGGATGCGGACTAGAACTTCAGTTTAATCTTGAGATATAAGTATAACTGTTAACCATGCAAGACAGAGTAGGCAATGTTGTGCAGACGTAACCACTATCTCAAATAAAGGCATACAAGAGAATGGTTTAAAATGGGAGCAATTAGACCATTTGTGCAGCTCATTTATCTCCACTTCTAACAAATTCAAACAGCCAAGTATGCCTTCTATAATCAGATATCCATTTTAAACTAAACGTCATCTTAGAAACAGATATATAAAAGACAAAAAGGCCTTGTAAAATTTATGCATTTAAGAATAAAAGCTAGTTTCTTATGTATTATAAGAGTAAAGAAAGCCTTACCCATTTCTGCCAGCCATACAATGGAAATAGTACTCTTGAGGGCGGAGACCAGTTAAAAATCTGTCACTGATGTAACCACCAGCTCTTGAAGAAGTATCCCATGGTGGAAAGCAAGGTAAAGCCTTGCCAGATACCATTCGTGGAACACGGGATCCTTCTAAATCTTGTGAGCCTAACAATGACGAGATTTGTGTCATGTTAACCTAGCGAGACAAATGAAGTGGCAGGATGTTAGTCCCAGTAGGTAAAGTAAGTTACGCTTCGAGTTTGCAATTGTATTTGCATGGAACAGTTCAGTTTCACAGGTCATCTGATGATATATATTCTAGTTCAACACAGAATAGTAAATCATTCTGCCCTTGCTGAAAAATAAACTTACATCTGAACCTTTCGCTCCAGTTGCAGTCATAAGAGTGAGACAATTTTTAGGAAAAGGCTTCTGTAGACCATAAGGAAACATGCTTTGATTGACATCAGATGTTAACTGATTTAGAGCACTTAGCATCCTTTTATCCAATGTGACATTCCCAGATTCTCCCATCCTGCGTACAATCTTCTCGACATCCTCTTGCAATTTCTCTGGATCTGCAAAAAAAATAGCGAATGTAACAAGGTTTGTACGTTAACTGGCTATACAATGTTGCTTAATGGATGTGGTAGGACTGAAGGAGATGCGCCTAAACATATCAATGTTCTACCATAAAGCACATATTATGCTTCTAAGAGCTCTAAGCTCCCTGGAATTGGGGAGCTCAGGTTGCTCCAAGTGTGATCCCTGAGTTTGGTTAGCCTGTCAGAGTATTACCATCGATGCGTTAGTTTCCTTTTTTTTTTGCTGAAATTCCGTTCCTGTCGAGCCCAACGTTCAGGGGTACCGTTAATTAGGGCCCATTGGCAATGTCTCTTGTTGCTCTTCCTTGGGCTATGACTGGTTACACGTTACGTCGGTTCTGCTTGACTCATCTCTTCCGCCTACCCCACACATCGGCACTCCCGCCACCATCGCCTCCTCAGATACCTCCCCTCTAGGCCTACCGCCTAATGCTCCACTTCTTATGTATTAGTGCACATATGAATAATTTTTTACAATATCATGCTCTGGAATATACAATGTTTTGCATGCTAGATAAATTTACGACATTATCTATTCAATATCATTGGATTTTTAGCTTCTTTTGGCCCTGTGAAATTTCTAAATTTCTCAGAGTATATTGGCATGTCCACATTCTTTATTTTTGTTTTGTTTCATTCCAGAACTCAGCAAATCATTCCAGCCTTCTCTCTGCAATGATTCTGTGGAGGTGATGGAGTACTTTGCTCTCCTATTTCATGGTCTAATCGAGATTTTGATTCAGCTCGATGTCTTCACGTTGCAGGATCGATACATGTACTTGAGATACTTTTACTTTTTCCCTGGATGTATTCCTTGCATCTTATTTGTCCTATATTTTGTAGTGCCTATGCTTTCAGATCTAGATCCATTATGTGTTGTGAATATGTTCAGACAAAATTGATTTTGAAGTTGCTATGTAGATTGATTTCAGCTCAATATCTTCCGCAGCCAAAATGTGAGACGATGAACGCGCGAGCTCCTCAAATCGTTCTGTAAAAAAAAGTTCCTACATCGCCCCCCATTGGAAAGCTGAGGTGAAGCTCAATGCACACACATCATAGGAAATAAGAAAAGCCAACAGCAAAAAAATGGGCGCAGCTAGTCAGCTACCATTTACGAAGCATAGCCCTTGATCAAGAGAGCACATCTCATGGATAGTCCATCAAGCACATGTTTCTGTTTCAGGACTAGGAACGTCTAAAGAAAAAGGCAGTCATTTTCAGAGGAATTATTAATTTGTTAGTTGAATCTCTGGGTTTTCTTTTACATCAACGGAACATAAGATATTTAGGTGAGCAGACTGTTAGGAAACCCAAGATGCCTAGTAGCATAGTACCATAACAGAATAAATCGGACAGCAACAAATTGGAAAAATCAGGAAGGTTACCTCGTTTGTCTCCTTCAATGGTTATCTCTTTCTCAGCAATTTGAACACTTGCCTATATCACAATCAGAAATGCGATTAAATCTTCTCTATCAATAACAAAGGAAGATAACCTTAAGAAAAGGTGAACCTTAATTGCTGCTTCCATTGATTCCCGGAATTCGAATTCAACAATGCCAGAGCGGAATTTGTCAAACTGCAGCAAAAAAAAAAGTAAGAATGACAGAAAAAAAATAGCACAGCTGGTACCAAAACCAACTGTTACCAACCTCATTGTCCCGAACTTGGATGCCACCTGGTTTGATTGCACCAAATTTCTTGAACTCTTTCCCAACCATTTTAACAGTTGAAGCACGAGGCAACTCCATGAGAAGAATGGAATAGCCTTGCCCTGCCGGGTAAAACAATGTTATCAGAGCTCAAAAACAACCAAACATAATTTTCCTCATTAAACAATGGGATTGAGGATCTAATACTCCCATTGAGCATCTCATGAAATATACTAACTGTCCTCAATAAATTGTTACGGACTTACGGCTTGAGATAAAAGTATTTGCTGTGAGGATAATAACAAACCTGTTAATTCCCGATGGACATCTTCACTGCGTTCCTCACTTGTCAAGAGAATTTTCTCCCTCTGCTGATCTTTGTCTTGGGATAGTAACAGATCATCTACTCCACAAGTAAATCCATGAAACTACAAGTAGATCATATATTTCACAAACGTGTTAATAAATATTAATTCAATAATTTAAAAGGTGAGAACAGGTGGGTTAACATAATGTTCGACTAAAAAGGACATCTATCACACCTATCTTCTATTATCTTCTGTAGCAAAAACTGAAAATTAATTCAGCATTAAGTAATCAAATATTACATTTTTAAAGAAAATACAGCAGGACTTCGTAAATAAAATATTATTAAATAGGAGATCCCTATGACAGTATGGTGTTACAAGCTTAAATATGCAGAAGGGAAGAATTGTGTAAATTAGACAATTACATTTCAACAAATTAACTAGTGTCTATTGCTTAGGCATACAAAGTAGGTTGCATCATGCTGTTGTGGCAGCTGGGCAATTTTATGATCCACCACAGGATAATGCTATGGTTCACCACAGGATCAAAAGTTTTCAGTCTGCCTCTTGACAGTGCAGTATGGCTCCTGCAGACAATGCAACAGTGGATTGGCCCATTCAAAGTAGTCTGATGTACAGATCCAGATAAGATCTCCTTTTCATTACTTTATTTGCTACGTACAGCCCATCTAAATGAATTAACAAGGCAGATTATCTAGTTACATCGCCAAAATGTACTGCATGCTTGTCATGAGTATTAAGGGCATAGAGTTTTCCAACTAAAAAAAGACTAACTAAAGACTAATCAGCTCATATAATGGCCAAACATGGCTAAAACATGTTTTATTTGCTAAAACATTTAAGCAACACCTATAGGTCTAGGAATACAACTTGTTGCTGCTAGAGATGTTAACTGCTACAGCTGTTTCAGTGGCATCACATTCCAGAATGAGAGCCCTAGGACTACTGTCTAGCACAACAGCCTACCAGTAAGACTACCCACCTATAATGAAAAGATGGAAAAGAAATATGTTATAAATGTCACCTGCAAGAACAATGTAAACAAGCGGCTGAATACTGAGAGCAATCTTCCGGCTGTATCGGTGCCATAGAGCTCCTGAACTGTATGAACTATCCCGTAATTCCCGAACTGCTTCTTATCAATCATGCCCTTTATGAGCTCATTATCATGAATTTCTAAAAATTGTTCGTCAGGATCCTTATTATTATCTTCAGGATCCTTAGTATTATCTTCAGGATCCTTAGTATTATCTTCAGTATCCTTAGTATTATCTCCAGCACCATGGCGTTTTTCAGGTTTTAGATATTTTTTTGGAATTTTCCCTTCCCGCTTCACGGTAAATGGCGGGTGACCCTTTGTTAAATGGTTCAAGATGGTTGTTATGACCTGTAAACAAAAAAAAACTTACATGTCTGAATTCAAAGCAATGTCAAGACTGAGAACAACAGAGACACAAGTTTCTTTCTGTTAACATCTAACCTGTTTTCCTGTCCACAGTGGCTTTGGCTTAAAAATAGCTGGAGGGAGAAGTTCCAATGCATCATCATCCTTCATAACAGATACCCTTTTACCAGATTGACAAGGACTACAAGCTGTGGACACAGAAGACCCATAGACAAGCTGACTATATTCCTCACGGCTTAAGAACGTGTCCAGTTTTGTTAGAAGAACAGCACCAACAATGTGGTCCTGCAGAAATAAAGAAATAACTGTTATTGCTTGTCAATATCACAGCCGCAACAAGTTTGGTAGTAAATAGATGTATGTGGCAATTAATTTACACAACTGTTAGTATGGCTATGGATATGAAGATACTAAGTGCTCCATGGTAAACATACGGAAAAACAGTATACAACAACTGCATATACATACCTGAATGAGACCTCTGACAGCATCCCCACTCCTTGGACCAATGTACTGCTTATTTGCATCAACAATATTGATAGCCTCTGCGCGCGATATTTCATCTTGTGGGAAGTGCACATTCATTTCATCTCCATCAAAATCAGCATTGTATGTGCTAAAAAGCAAACACAAAATGATCATTTTATGTAAGCAAAAGAAAATAACGGGAACATGTCCAAATACCTGCAATTGGCATAATGCATTCGAATTGTCTTCTCTCCAGGCAGCACGCGAACAACATGGGCCATCATACTAGGCTTGTGAAGAGTAGGCTTCAAACCACAAGCAGAGGATTAGAGCCGTAGACAATAGTTCACCAAAGACTACAAAAGCTAAGTGGTAATGCAGCCAGAAAATCCTAAAACAGTATGATTGGCAGCGGAGTGGTGGATGATTGCAAATCAAGCCGCGAGGTTGCTTTGAGATTGTGTTATTACGTTTGACTTCACACTGAAACACTTTCTGAAACTGACAATGTCAAAATTATGATGTTGGCCTGCCAAGTAACGAGTATGGCATATACATAATTGTAGTTGTCTGGTCTACTAATGTCATCTTAAATTAAAAAAATAAAACAATGAGATGAAATCCTTGTTTAGTGTACTTCCTTAGACCCAATACAGTTTTGTTTGTTTAGCTCTATGTGCATAGAGAAATGAAGGAATTGATGCCTAAAAGAAGTTCCATGTGTTGGGAGCCCACCCTATTAATTACATATACATCCTTCTGCAAATATATAATAAATATGTGTATTTGTACCAAAAGGTTGCCTATAGAAAGAAATAACAATATTTGGAAACCTACTTTGCTAAAACAACATCTAAATGATAATGAAGAAAAGGTTTTTCTGTTGTTTTAATGTATTATTGCCGAAGAAAATATAACAGAATACTTGTTAGCAAAATATTTATACCTGTCTGTTGACCAGTACAATGTCACCATCTTGAATATGTCGATATACAACTTTGCTTTCAAGTTCATGTTTAGGGTCCCTTCCTGGATGAGAAATTGATCCTCTAGAAGCAGGCAACAACTTAGCAACGGCCCTACGTTTGGGGGGATCAACCGATAGTTTATACATGTGATTGTTAACCTTGACATGCGTCGCACCAGGATGATATTCACCGCCATTATTTATAGCTTCTTGTAGCTTTTTGATATTAAAGGGCGTCACTTTCTGTGCAGGAAAAAAAATCATGGTGAATCCTGTAAACCGCATACAAAATAAAAAATAACTTGGAAACAGTCGCAGAGGTTCAGTTGAAATGAGCAGCAAATTTTCAATGAAAACATGCGTATTAGTAAAATCGAAAAAGATAGACATGTAGGCTACGGCCTGTGAGAAAAGGCATGATACAATACTATGAGGGAGCAGAGACAGCTGCCGCTTACAACTCTGGGTGCCGCTCTCATCGTGGAACCCATCTCAGGGGAGTATTTTGTTTCTTTCACTTCTTGCAACGTGATATGGTTTGTTAAAAAAATCATCGTTTAATAACATTAATGCCTGGCTCCTTTGAGAGGAGTAATTGGTGTAGAAAGTATTTATTAGGTAAATAAATTGGTGATGTCGATGCTAAGATTGTAAAGATATATTTTTCTTGGCATCATAATATTTCATGATTAAGTATGGGTTTATATTTGGAGTACTCAGTTCTCAAAAAAAAAATTGGAGTACTCATGTCCTTGTAAGAACTCTGAATCCAAACCACGTGTGTCTCTGATTGTTTTATGCAATATAATGGCTAGCATGGCAGTAAAAAGGGTGAAGACGCCAGCCCACCAGAGTTCAAACCCCAGGTTTGACATCTGTGTGTCTTATAAAGGCGGAATATTCTTTCAGTGGGAGGCGACGTTCCCATCGATAGCAAGGCGCCCGTGGTGACTTCGTCAATCTCAAGACCCGATCTGCCAGCTCAGTCTTTCGGAGGTGCTCATAGGGGTAGGGTGTGCGTTCATAGGGGTGAGTGTATGTGAGTGCTTGCGTTTGTACTGTGTTTCTCAAAAAAAATAAGGTGAAGACGCGATATTGCATGCTAAGAAGACACATGACATGGTGACACGGTGTGAAGTCGCAACATTTCACGCTAAGGAAACACTCAGCACATGCCGGGGTGAAACATGCCGGGGGTGAAAAGGTAAAAAAGAGTGAAGTCGCGATATTGCACGCTAAGGAGACACATGACATGGTGAAAAGGTAAAAAAGAGACAGAAAGAACACATGTTTCTTAGAGGGCTAGGAAGAGGGGGGAAAACTGACCGTGTGTAATACGCCAGCGTATAGTGTGGGTATTTGACGTTATAAATGTACAACTATAATGCCAGCTATAAATGTATAACTATAAGTCATCATGATCGGAGGGCCCAAAAATTTAAATTGCCATTCTCCATGTCTCATTTTCCCATGGCAGCGCACAGGCACTCAACTAGTTGGAGAAAGGTAGGAAAATCATCGATCTAACCTAGTACAACGAATCAAAAATTAACCCTCGATTCCATAAGGGAAACAGTTACCATATAATGGTGTGTTAAACTCTTTCCTGTGTTGCTAAAAAGGTCAGGACAACCTAAAAGTTAATCCTTGATTCCACAAGGAAACATGCTCTGTATAATGGTGTGTTTTCTCTCTTTCCTGCATCGCTAAAACGGTCAGGACGCAACTGCTAACTCAACAATAAAATGGTCATCTTATTTGATAACTACCAACCAATGCTCCATCAATGAATCAATTGTAGTTCAAGTTTCAAGGATCGACCATCTCCAAATATAATTCAGTGCTAAATTTCCATTGCCAAGAAGTCGCGTGCTTTATTGATAGTGGTAATGTATTAAGATAGCATACAAGAATCTACAACAATAAAATAAAAAGGCTGGTGGATTATTTCTAGTATAGCTTGACCACAAACATAAACATGTCAATTCTAATTAAATGACCAATACAGAAGAAATGCATGACGAATGCATGACGAGAGTACCTCAGGATAAGTCATCTTTAACGCAGCAGCAGGAGGAATTCCAATTTCGTTAACAGCCAAAAATGGATCCGGAGATATAACAGTCCTGCAGGAATGATTAACTCTCTTCCCCATCATTTTCTGTCGAAGAATCCCGGTTTTCTTATCCAACAATTGTCGTATACCCTGACCATCCTTGTCGCTTTTTACTGTCATCAGCATAAACATTTCAGAAGAGTCGGATTTTTTACTGATGTATAATCATTCTAAAATGCAAGGGCAAACTAACTTCAAGCATTTCCTAAGTTGATAGCTCATATCAATACAGCCAAATACATTCCGATTAATCACCGTTCACAAAAGGGACACATCATTCAATTGTATTTGGTGCTATGTACTATCCACTTCTCGTTCTAAAGAAATACATATAACACTGAAACTGAGGTGATCAAGTCGAATATAGAAGCAAGAAACTCCAGGGTGCCAACTATAGAAGCAATTCACTCCATATTAGCATGTACAACAGTCCAACTAATTAAAAGGGTAATCTAAGTAGAGGAAGCCAGACCATACATTTTGACATTTTTTACGTGTTCTTTAATATTGCTAGCATCAGAAGAAAACGGGCTGATCTAATTCATCAAAGAGAAGAATTTATACTAACCAAGGCCTTTACTACTATCGTAAAACAAATTTACACTTGTTTGCAGATCCCTCCATCGTGTAAGAATGTCCAGATGATTCCGATGGGCATTGTCATGCTGTAGCGCAAGATTAGCCTCTTGCACTTTACCTAGCATAACATTTTGTGGATGTTCCATAATCTATAAAAAAATATTTAACATGATTAGTTTAGGAGAAGATCTCAATCGATTAGACTAACTAGGATCTACTCACTCCAAGGCTAGAAACAGTCGAGGGACGGAATCTGTTTGGCGGCACAAGCAGACTCTTCAAGAAAAACATCTCATAGCCCCTCCTCTTCTCCGATACACTCAAATTTTGCTGAAAGTCGCATAGTAACATGCAGAACCTGGCTTCCTTCTCCCATAAGTCTCTGAGAATAGATTCAACCTGGCGCAGTTCAAAAGAAAGTACTCAGTTCGTGCTTTAAAACATGCACAAGGCACCTCAATGGTGAAGGCATAACGTTTCTTTGAAAGTCAAAGAGAAAAAGATATGTAACCTCTGTAGTCAAGAGAGGAACTTCGTTAATGCTATCATCAGAAATGTGTCTAGTTTGATTCCTTGATCCCTTAACTGTAACATCCGAAAGACCAGAAACAGCATTTTCACTTGGGTTGTGACTTTGACGATCTCCTTCGAGGTTATAATCAGAAATCGCATTTCTTCTTACAGCAGAGCCATTTTTATCCTGCAGATCACATATAATGAGGAACTATAATGCAAGAAAATGCTATTCAAGTAAAAGGTGTAAGATGCTGACATCAAGGATAAATCAAACATGCAAAATGTCAATTAAACGTGGCTGGTAACAGTGCTGATCAAGGCACCATAAAATGTGGAGACCACAATGTCAGGCACAGGATGATAAAACGAGTGAAAGGTAATACAGAACCCCAGTAAGGACATACTCCCTCCGTTTATAAATATAAGATGTTTTAGCTTTGTGAAGCAAATGTATGATGTATCTAGACACCTTTTAGTGTATATATTCGAGTGAACCTACACAATAAAAGATATCTAGATACATTTGCTTCACAAAGCTAAAACATCTTATATTTATAAACGGAGGGAGTACATACTAACTAGTAATTGAACTTTAGCACGATAGAGTAAGAGAAAAGGCACGGCTAGCAAATTATGTCTCCCTTTCATTCAGCAAATTAAACTTTTCTCGCCTTTTCTGCTTTATTTTCCACCCCTTTTGGTTGGAGTGATTCTTGTTGGGTTTCATCATAACCGCAGTTTATACAAAACTCTGGCTCCGTTGTTTATCCTACCCTAATGCAACTGAATTCATTTATGATCCCCCTCCCCTCTACTAAATTTATGAGTTTTTAAAAGGTAGATAAGTACCCCCTAAACTAGTCAGAAACAAAGAAATTCAACACATGTTAATCAGAATAGAACTGAAGTAGGTCCGTGCTTTTTCAGATGACAACAATAAACGATACCTGAATCTTAAGCCAGCCATATATCTGGCATTTGATGCCTGGAGACTTTGCGCCGCAGTTGGCACACTTGTTGACTCGCTTCTTCATCAGCTTGGCGAAAATAGAAAGGGCCTCTTTCAGTTGGAGGGATGTCCAGGTTCTACCATCCTGGTCAGAGGGAGAAGTGACATCAGCCATCTCATCATCTTCCTCCTCCTCCTCCAATACAGCCGAATCTTGCAAGTTCTTAGCTTGGGCAACATCGCCCTTGGCCAGCATCTCGAGCTCCCGGGCGTACCTAAAAACCTGATATGAAACGACCGAATCACACGGTGAATTGAAATTCCATCCTGGAATAAAAATCAGGGCCAGAGAGGGTTGACGGGAGATACGGACCAGCTGGCTGCTCAGGCGGAACTTGCGGCAGGTGAAGCACGTGGAGCGGAGAAGGTCCCGGAGCGTGTCGAAGAGCAGCGGGTTGAAGAGCGGCTTGGCCAGCTCGATGTGGCCGAAATGGCCTGGGCAGTTGGCGGGGGGCTGGGCGCAGGTCTTGCAGCTGGTCGGGCGGATGAAATTTCAGAGCTCATATCTATGATTCTCGTAGCAGCTGAAGATATAAATGATAGAGGCGGCCGAGAAGAACTCAAGGAGAAGAGACGCATACGTGTCGTTGGCGTTGAGGGGGCCCATGGCCGGGTCGAGCAGGCCGCCGGGCACGGGGCAGTTCTTGGCATCGAGGCGCTCCGACTTCGTGAGCTTCTTGACGCTGAGCTTCTTGACCTCCTCCTCGGTGTAGAAGCCGAAGAGGATGGATTCCAGCTCCACGGACGTCGCCTCCAGGTCCTGGTGGGGAAGATACAGTTAGATACTAGCCCAAAGCGGATAGGGAGAGGAGGGAGAGGGGGAGGGGGCACTCGCCATGGCTCGCCGCCGCGCGAGAGGGGGAGGCGCAGGGAGAGGCTAGTGAGGGCCGGCCGCCGTGCCGGAGGGAGGAGGACAGGAGAGCGGCGGCTGGGTTTAGGGTTCTTCTTTTTGGGGACACGACTGGTACTTGTTGCTAGCGTGAGGCGGTTCTCCAAGATTCGTGCGAGCGATCCTAACGGCAAATGTGGGCCGCTTCGACCAGACTTTTTTGCCTTCCTGCCCTCTCGGTGATGCATCAAATTACAGTCTAGGGGTAATTCAATGATGGACATAATTTTGTAATAATATATAATTCATATTTTCTTAACTAAATTAATGGTCAAAGTTCCTTTTTAAACTATGTGTTCCTGTTAAACTGAACCGGAGGGGTAATTGAATTCTGTCACTGTTAGATATTAATCCTTCTACAACTCTGAAAAACATGAGTAGGAAAGAGCAATCCGCGAAGACTAGAACTTAGGGAGGTTAATACACCGGCTTTTGATTTTGCTATTCCATCACTAGATTTTGCTCGCGCAAGTCCGATGAACTGAAGTCGTGGACTGCTGCTAGCTGGCCACTGGCCGTGCGATGCCTGCGTAGCCGCGTATCTACCACCTGACTGAATACAGTGAGAGTGCAAAGAAGTTTATTCTATAGTTGCGGCAAGTGAATTAAATCCAGCTTCCTCAATGGAACGACTTGGGAGGTGTAATAACCGTTTAAGGCTGAAACCACAAAAAACACTACAGATGTACAACTTCTCCAACACGCTAATAAACCGGCCACCAAAACTGGCCGATAACTTTACAAAAGTTCAAAAAATCAATACTGGCAAGATGCATGGAGCATGGTCACAAGACCTAGCATTACACCATGGTGACTGACTGCTAGAGGATGGACGATCTGTCATGTTTGGATAATTAATTACTATTGCTCCGCCAGGAAACACCTTATTGTCTCGTCATCAAATGAACAGGGAAGCCAATGGAATGTAAGAAGAAAGAAAACTGTAGGGGGCATCGTCAAAATCATTTTTGCAAATGGTACAAGTATATGAATCGCTGCCTGTAGTATGGGTAGAGGAAGAACCACCATTTTTTTGACTCTCTGGGGGCTCCCATCATGAGTCGGAATCATCAGGAGGGGTTCCGACAAGCCAGCCCCACACGCCGCCGGAGCCCTGCTTCTGCTTCGCGTCCAATGCTGCTTGCTCAGAAGCGGCTTTCTGCCTTCGAAGCAGCTCCACCTCCCTTTCCAATGCGTCTAGGCTCTGCAGCTTTTGCCGTAGCTCCGCGACATCCACCTAGGAGGCCATTTATAATACAATATACCATCAGAATGTATTGAACAGGAAATATAGCAAAGGGCACTGCAGACATGTTCTAGTAACTATAGTTTGGGGGCATCTTTTGAATGGCATAACTGCATGAAATACATATGGCGTGATGCCGCACGTATTTCTGCATTTCCTCACAACAATATAGGGCAGATTTATTTAGGACCCAAGGACATCCTAAATCCTCATGTCCAGAGAAAATAAAGTCATATAATATCTCATATGCGGATATGCCCTCTAATTGAACAAGTGCTTGGAGAGGATCAGCTTTTATCCCGGATTATAACTTCAGTAGGTAGTGCTTACAATCGTGTAAAGCTAGCCATTCTGTTAAGTTGCACAATGTAAGATAAAGTGTACCTCAAGTTTGAAACATCTTGACTGCTCAGAGGCAAGTTGACCACGGACAGCTTGAAGTTCCTACACAGTTTAAATACAGAAAAAAAAATAAGGATCCATACATTTATACAGATTTACATTTATTTTGTTTGAAGGTAGATTTAAATTTCTTTTCATGCGCATACAAACTTACTCACAAGTAGAAACATGTCCATTAGATGATTGAAAGACTATGCATGATGAAAGGACACAACAAACTACAAATCCGTAGTGGCAGAAATAGAGCAACTGCAAGATAGAAAAGAAGACTCGCCTTTGTCAGCTCAGCATTTCTGACCTCCGCTTCAGTTATCTCTTCTTTAAGCTGTACAGTTTGCAGTCCTTCCCGGCTCAGTGTTGCCTCTAGTTCCTCTTTCTCAGCTTTAAGGGCTGCCAAAAGTTGTTCATTTGCTTCATCATTTCTGGTTTTCTGAAACTCGGCACAGCACAATGATGTAGAATGTCAGTTTTGAGTATATATTCCAGATAATTAAATGAATAATAATCACCACGCCACTGCCATCAAAAAAATTGTATCAAATAATGTTGTGTGAGCACATGTACCAAAAAGAATAGGTCTGCCGTCTAGTTAACATTATTTTAATTTATACAAACCACATTTCTACATTAATCCAGATTCAAAGGACAGTTTCTGCTGCATTCAAGTTATTAGGTCAAAATAGACAGCTCCATTTAGTTCTATATATGAAAGCAAGACATTACCGAATCAGCATTATCCACGGCAATCTCCCTGATCTTCCCATCTTGAGAAATTTCAACCTCAGGTTCCAGAACCCTAGATGTAGTATCTGAGATGGGCTGGTCTTTGCTTGACTGCAAATCTAATTTTATGCTAAGTTTAAGAGCATACGCCTGTCCAGAAGAGAAAAAAGTTGAAAATTTGGAAGCAATTTGCAGGCATAGAGATGACACAAAAAAGGCAGTTACCTCATTGCTGTACCGTCCGTTATATCCTCCAAAAGAAATGAGATAATCTTCTCCGCTATGATTGCTGTACAATAATGTCATGCCCTAAAAAATAATAGGATGTGAAACATTACCAATCAAAAGAAAATCATTTCAACATTAACATATTGCTGAACAGGAATACCTCACTGGCAAGAGGAACACGTCCTTCTACGGTGCTAACAACTGACCATGCCAGAGTTGACATGTTAAGCACAAGTGTTTCAGAGACACCTGTAAACAAAATGCATAAGCTCACTAAATGCTAACAGAACTCAAAATAAACTACAGGTGCACTTTAAGTTGATAGCCTGAGAGCGGTTGTCTAACTGCAACAGAAGTACTGACTTGACAAGAACCTCATTTTTACAAAGATGAGTGATACATTTGCTACTTATCGCAATTCACTTGAATTAACAAATATGCATGTTATCTTAATCCTCTTAAAGGGGAAAACAAAATAATACAATTCGCATTTCAAGATTACAAGTACTTGAACCATTTCTTTGTGGATTTTAATAAAGTTTCCTTGATGCAAGCCAGAATCTAAGTTCAGCTGCTGGGTTAATGTTGAGGTGCATCGTGATCCTCTGAGGTTATGTGGCATTGTGATCACTCAACATGGACCAAGATGCAAGCCAGAATCTAAGTTCAGCTGCTGGGTTAGTTTTGAGGTGCATAAGGAATTTCCTTGATTCTATTATTCAGGGAAGGTTTAAGGAAATTATGCCTTTGCCCTTCCCAAACTCTTCGCATCACATCCAGTTAGCATGTAACACATTAAATTGGAGAAATTATCATACAAACATATATTGATATCTTAGGTCAGAAGAGTCAGAATGTACTTAAGACCAGGCACTTAAAAACCTACCACTTTTGTTATTGCCACCACCAACAATGTACCAATTCTCCCCAACAGTTGCACCTGCATGGCCTGCTCGTGGGCTCGGAATCAGACCTTGCTGTTTGGGTCTTGACCATTCCATCTATAATTCCAACATTAGAACTTAACAATCACAGGCAATGAATTCAACTTAGTTCCAGCAAGTTTGTTCTTACTGTTTCCAAATCAAGGACATGTAGGTCATTAAAACATGTCGCATGAGATCCCCCACCAAAAATTAAAAGATAGCGGCCAGCATGGCAAGCAGCAGCATGATCTGATCTAGGAGCAGGAGGGGTGCCTCTAAAACAAAAGGCAAATATCAGAATGTATTGAATCCAGAAATATGGTAATCTCAAGTTCGGCATCAAAAACAAGATTCAAATTGCACTCAATATGTCATCCCTGTTTTCTCCTTTCATTTTATTTAATTTCATTTCTCTCTTTCAGTAAATTTAGTGCTTCCACCGGTCCCATCCAATTAAGAAAAACTTAACAAAATAGAAATAATCCAAATAAGCTAAGCACTTAGTTCAGAACTATATAACCTGAAGACTAATCTACTTGAAAAGCTTTTAAGCTAAGTTCGTGGAACAGCTCACTAGATAAAGGAGCTTCCATCACAATAATAACTGGTGAAAGGCAACACACACACACACAAGCTATGTTTGGACATACATGTCCCGATTAAATTTAGTACATAGCTCTTAATAGTAATTCAGATGCAATGAAGCTAACAGTGTTTTTTAACAAGATGTACAGAACAATTGTGCATGAGATCTATAAAGATTCCAGAACTCACATTGCGTCCACATCATCCCATGTCATGGTTTCAAGATCAAGTATGTGCAAATCATTCAAAAGACCCCGTTTTGCATCTTCGCCACCGAACACGACTAGAGTTGTTCCAACAAGAGTCACTGACTGACCTCCACGAGAAACCTGCAGCGGATGGAATTTACATAATGAATATACCTTACTTTACATAATTAGTCAATTTAGTATTTGGCAAGATTTTGCATCATTCATTAACTTAAGGGTGTTTGTGGCTCCAGAATGGCGCTTTCTGTCATCTCAGCATGCACGAGTGAATTATCGCAACAATAAAGTTAGACATGGACATGAACTTGTATTATACTTCGGATTTTGGTGCAAACGATAATATGCGCTCAATCAGTAGTATATATGTCCTGAGCTAAAGTATTTCTTGTAAACATGATACATAAATGTTGATGATGTCCAAGATCACCTCAAGTGTGATAGCGGTACAGAACACTGACGAGAAACTTTTGCATAAGGTATGGATGAATTAGGGTGTGATTTGATCCCTAGCTGCCCATGCCAGAGAGCCAATTAGGCTAGCCTGGGGTTACTAGCAATCTAGCCAAGCAAAGCAAGCTTCTCTGATTTTACCAAACAGCCGCCCTTGACTAGCAGTCTAGCATGGCTACGGGAGTGCTAGCTTCAGAACCAAACACACCCTTAGTCACCCTTTAAATTTTTTTCCTGATAAACTACTCCATACACACGCATTTAAGCCCTTATTTTGGGCATACCATACTGTGCTAACTAAAATAAACTCTCAGATAAAAAAGTGCATGCTAAGGGAAGAATTAATTAAGACAGATACTTATCAAAGAACAGTGAAACAATAAACGAAGAGGTCATTATAATAACACTTGATCGCATAGCCATAGACTAGGAGTGAGCTATGGGTGAAGAAAATTATTACCGGTGGTTTTCCGTAAGTCCTAACAATTGACCAGGTACAAGTATGTGGATCAAATTCCTTCACTAGCATAAAAACACCAGAAGCAGAATAACAACATCAACAAAAAATCACAGATATTAGAGACATAGTATCACAGTGCTAAGCTGACTGAAAAGTGGTTTTAGCAAACCTGTAATGCTGTCAGATGGATCTTTTGTATGCCCAGCAACAGAGAAGAATTTGTTGCCGGATGATATCTACAAAGTGGTAGGGGAGGTTACCATCTGATGAAAGATAATATAATTAGCAACAGCTTTTAACTAATTGTGTGGAATTTACCAAAGAATGGCCAGCACATGGAGAGACTTGTGCTGTTTTAGCTGACTCGGACATTCCTTCTTGCAATTTGGCATCAATCTTGGACCAAGTCAAACTCTTCAGATCCAAAACCTGCCGTCAAAACAAGTTGTGGCAAAGAAAAGCAAACACTAAGTCAGTGTTTCTTAATGCTGTAGTTGGTTCAATGGGAAATAATTGAACCGACGGTCTGCCACTCTTAAACTACTCCAACTGTTACTTAAATAACTTGGATCTCTCAAAGTCACCTAGTTAATTCAACACTGGCAAGTCCCAATGCAAAAAATACGAACATCATGAATGACCAAAGAACTTGGTATATTTAACTTGCAGTCTATTTTAAGAAAATAATTGCCAGTATCCCCGTGCATTTTGACAACATACTCAGTTCCGCAATAATTACAATTTTTAAGAGCCTAGATGTAATCTTTGCATAAAGAAGCAGATAACTGACTGGGAATTGTTACAGGGCATGCTTCAACATCGCACTAACATTTACAAAAAATCAGGCCTAGGGATTATTAAAAATGAATCTTTAAGCTTGGCAGTTCGTATAGACTAAAACAATTGGTTCAGGATGATTTAGCGACAATAGTGGAACAACATTTGCTCATAAGCCTACATATTCAAGCCAACAATAAAGTAGATCGCATACATATGGCATGCTATATAATCACATTTAGCTTCACAAACCTGAAGGTCACTAAGATAACGCCCATTGTGGTTTCCACCAAATATATACATTTTGTCTTGCAGTATAGTTGCTCCATGCTGCAGCAGCCAAAATTCACATTAATGCTACGAAAGGGTAATGTGAAGGAAAGTAGGGTAATAGTCCTACAAGTTACAAAACAGAAGAGCGCACCTCATAACGGGGTTTCGGCCGCTGGCCGCTAACAGATAATGCGGTCCATTCTTCATGAGTACTGACGGTACTAAGACCTTCCAGAATAACAACTTTGTCTTGTGTCTCCATCGAACTTCCGTTTTCAGAAATGGTTTTTGGTTCTGGAATTGATGATGTTCCATTTGTCGAAGCTGGTACACTGTTTGCCTCTTCCTTTGGTTTCTTGCAAAGCGAAATACAGATAAATAATCGATAAACCAATAAATTCAAGGATATAAAGTGAATTCTGAATGCTCGGGCAAACAACGGATAAGCAATATACTTCGGCACAGAAAACCAAGCATACAATATGTAATGTGACTTACATGCATTTCAATGTCGACGACAGGCTGAGGGTTGAACTCGGGGACCCTAGAGTACCATCCAGGATCTTCCTCCTGCCATCATATCAGTGTGTCAATACAACATTACTGCAGAGGCACGCACTAAAGAAGAATCCGTAATTAGTTATACCTCCAATATTTTGACAAACAGACGCATTGCCTCCGCAGACGGCATGTTTCCGAGCCCATGCCAGCTGAAAACACAAGCAGCGTAAGCGAGCATTCAAAAAGGCATCAATGAGCATTGCTAAACTGGCGTTTGCTGTGTACTCCTCCCGTAGCAGCATCTATCTAGGATTCCAACATCCAGACTACCACGAGTTACGGTCTCTGCGACACCGGAAATTCGCTATGTCGCAACATTCCGTTGTCCTAGTACTGGCACGAGCAAGAGACTGACACTGCACTACTGCAGAGAGTAGCAACATTGTCTTGCCTATGTCTACTCAGATTTCATTTTCAAAACACTAGTATATTATCTCCATTGATCAAACCGAGGCTACCACACACACATAGGCGATTAAAAAAAACAGTGAATCTGGAGAACTCGAGGCGTGCATAGAAGTTTGAAAATCCGGGGATCGGGCGGAGGCGGCGAATTACCAACCTGGTCCATTTGCTCTGCTCCACGGGGTTCCACGCCCTGGGCTTAGGCGCGTTGCAGGGCCCCGCCGTGGCCTGAAAACGAAACAGAAAAACGCAGGATCACCAACCCCGGATTCCGGTAGCCAACGACGCACGCAAAGGGAGACCCACGAGATCGGTCACCTGCTGGTGGAGTCCGTAGAGGAGGAGGGCGACGTCGTTCTGGAAGCGGGAGAGGGCCGCGGAGGCGGAGGGGGAGGCGGCGCCGAAGCCGGCGTAGGCCGCGGCGGCGTAGAAGCGGTCCGGGTAGGCGAGGCTGCCGGGGCTCGCCATGGCCCTGGATCTCGGCGGGATCTCCCGAACCGACGCCGCACGCGGCTGGCTAGATGCGGGGACAGGTGGCGGTTAGGGTTCGCTCCCAGGGCTGGTCCTCCCCTTCGCCGTCGTCGTCGTCGTCCCGGGGGCAGGGGAATGGGAGCGGGGGAGATCTGATGGAGGGAGACGGCGCGTTCGTTCGGCGCTCGCTTCGTTGGCTTGGCGCCTTGGCGGTGGATGCTCGAGGTGGAGGGGAAGGGGCGGCCACGTGTCGGTGACACGTGGGTCGAGTGACGTGGTGAATGGTGATGGCGTGTAAATGGAATTTTTGACGCATCAGACCACCTGTGCGAGTGAAATGCTAGAAAAGATCACCTGCGAAATTTTTTGTCAAAAAGGACCTCCTGTGGGTGGCGGCACCCCCTGGCCAGTCGACACGTGGCCCCTGCCGCCGTTGGCATCGCCGGCATGTGGCCTGGCTTAGAGGCCGCGGGCATGCGTGGCAGCATGCCGCCACACCCATTGGCGGCAGGTCTTTGCTGCATGGCAGGGCAGGGGGCCACGTCATCGTGCCGGCACCGGGGAAGGCGGCAGGGCCCACCCGGCCGAACGGAGGCGGACGTGCCGGCAACGGCAATGGCGGCAGGGGCCTGCCGGCACTGGCCCAGGCGGCACGTGCCACGTGTCGCCTGGCCAGGGGTGCCGCCACTCGTAGGGGGTCTTTTTTGACAAAAATTTTCGCAGGTGGTCTTTTCTAGCATTTCACTCGCGCAGGTGGTCTCATATGTCAAAAATTCCTGTAAATGGGGGGAGTCGTCGCGTCGCCGAAACGGAAGAAAAAAATACTCGTGGGTCATCCAGCCACACCTCACCAGCTATATCTTTAGGCCCCGTTTGAAACGCAGGATAAAAAAAATGCAGAAATAAGAAAAATGTCATGCTCCTCAAATCCTATGGAAACTCAAAACACAAGAAAGATTCAAAGTAGCTAATTGAATTGCAGGATTGGAAATGCATAGGAACTTAATTTTGAACCGAATCGTTCCTTTTTTTCTTGGTGAGGCCTTAAACTCTGAGTCGACAGTGTAGATGTCACGCTGCTCAAGTATACTATATCGATGAGACACAGTTAAAAAATACATACACAAATTGACTACGGGACCACAACATATTATCCAATAGAAGATGTAATCTGACAAAAAAAAGTTAGGGACCCAAGCACACGTATAACAGCGCAGCGCAGCAGTTCATCAAATCTGCTAAGCTTAGCCAAGCACACAGACAACCTCGCTTGGTAGCGGCATGCCTTTTCTGCATGTACGAAGATGTGATAAGAGCAAAACAAAGCTACACTAGTAGCAGTTCAAAGCTCTAGTTCCAGATAGAAATTTTTCCATCTAGTCGGATCAGATTTTATTTTTCCTACGAAGTGCCCCCGGAGCCATCTCCATCGGTCTCCATCGCCGTCTCCATCGTCTCCATCGACCTCACCGACATCTCCATCAACCATGCTGTCTCCTATGATGAGGAGGGAGTAGTTCTCCCCCGGGGCTGAGGGCTCTACCGGTAGCTATGTGGTTCACCTCTCTCTCCCATGATGTGATCTTTATGTGATCGTGAGTTTTGTATCATGTTGAATAAGTAGATGCTACTCTTCATCATTATATATACTCTAGTGTGTTATTAAAGTAATCTATTCCTCCTGCCATGGTGTAACGGTGACAGTGTGTGCATCATGGTGGTACTTGGTCTAGGCTACGATTGTGATCTCTTATGGATTATGAGAATAATTATCACTATGATAGTATTGAAGTGATCTTTTCCTCCTTTCATGGTGTAATGTTGACAGTGTGTGCACCGTGTTAGTACTTGGTCTAAGTTGCAATAATATTTATCATGAGTTCTGATTTGATTTGGATATCTCTATGAGTGGTGTTTGTCAAGTACTTGATGAACTTTAAGGGGTGCTTCTGTAGCCACTACGCAATGATTAGTGTTGTTCAATAGGAGATTAATTCAGAGTACCATAGTGAAGAGAAGTTATTTATTTGTTCAATCATGTTATATTTGTTGGAAGTGTGTCCACTAGTGAAAGTATGATCCACAGGCCTTGTTTCCAAGCTTTGCACACCGTTTACTTGCTGTTTTATTACTTGTTTGCTTGCTGCCATTTTTATTCCAGATTGCATTTACTACTTATAATCATCTATACCACTTGTATTTCACTATCTCTTCACCGAACTAGTGCACCTATACATCTGACAAGTGTATTGGGTGTATTGGGGACACAAGAGACTTTCTGTATCGTAATTGCAGGGTTGTTTGAGAGGGATAGCTTTGACCTCTTCCTCCCTAAGTTCGATAAACCTTGGGTGATCCACTTAAGGGAAACAAGCTGCTGCTCTATGATACGTCTCAAACGTATCTATAATTTTTGATGCTCCATGCTTATTTTTACACCATTTGCCTATTGTTTCGTTACACTTAGTGGCACTTTTATGCATTTTTCAGAACTAACCTATTAACGAGTTGCCACAGTGCCAGTTCCCTGTTTTCTGCTGTTTTTGTGTTTCAGAGTGATACACTGGAAATATTCTCGGAATTGGACGAAACCATATCCTGAAGTCTTATTTTACCCGGAAGCTTCCAGAGATCCGAAGAGGAGTAGGAGGGGGGCCACCAGGGCCCCACACGCAGGGGCGGCGCGACCAGCCCCCTGGCCACGCCGGGCCCACGTGAGGGCACCTGGCCCCTCCTCTGACATCGCCCCTTCGCCTATAAAGACCCCCCGACGAGAAAAACCTAAGTACCCGATCAGTTTTCCAGAACACATCGCGATCCGCCGCCGCCGTCGACCCGAAGATCGGGAGGGTCCAGAAGCTCTTCCCGGCACCCTGCCGGAGAGGGGAATCGCCACCGGAGGTCTTCTTCATCGCCATGCTTGCCTCCGGAGCGATGAGTGAGTAGTCTACCTTGGACTATGGATCCATAGCAGTAGCTAGATGGTTGTCTTCTCCACCATGTGCTTCATGTTTAGATCTCATGAGCTGCCATACATGATTGAGATCACCGTTATGTAATTCTACATGTTTGGTTTGTTGGGATCCGATGAATATTGGTGTTTATGATTAAGTTGTTGTACTGAATTATATCTTTTGTTATCTCTATGTTGTTTATGATCTTGCATGCTCTCCGTTGTTAGTAGCTATCTTGGCCGAGTAGTTGTTAGTGATTCCAAGAGGGGGTATTTATGCTCGATAGTGGGTTCATGCCTCTATTTCACTTGGGGGAGTGACAGAAACCTCTAAGGTGGTAGATGTGATGTTGCTACTAGGGAGAAAACAACATTCATATGCTCAAGGGCATATGCTTTGTTTACATTACACACTTTGCTTAATGCAATTATCTGTTGTTCGCAACTTAATACTTCTAGGGTGTTCGGATTGATATCCCAGGGAGTGGATTATTAGTCATAGATGCAGTTGGATGGCGGTCTATGTATTTTGTTGTAATGCCCAGAGTAAATCTCATAGTGATCTTCTTGACATATCACGTTATCTCTATTCTATCAATTGCCCAACTGTAATTTGTTTACCCAACATGTGTTATTTTATCTATGGAGAGACACCACTAGTGAACTATGGACCCCGGTCCTATTTACATCATATTGCTATCACCTGTTTACTTACTCGTACTATTTACTTTACTCGCACTGTTTACTTTACTCGCATATTATATTGTTTTCCACTCGATACGCTCATAACCTTTGTTTCAAGCAAACCGGTGAGATTGACAACCTCATCGCAAGTTGGGAACAAAGTATTTGTTTGTGTGTGTACAGGTTCCGCATCACCTTCAGTCGTCATTGTCTCTCCTCTCCTGATCAACATTAAACCTTGGTTTCTTAACTGAGGGAAAACTAGCTGCTGTACTCATCATACCTTCCTCTTGGGGTTCCCAACGGGCTGGTTATTCACCATGCACAAGGACCGTCTGCTCCCACGTCAACCATACGCCAACAGCTTATTTTCTGGCGCCATCAACCGGTAGCAGCTCATTTTCTGGCGCCGTTGCCGGGGAGGAAGAGAAGACTTCTGCGAGGGGAGTTCTTCGCACACACATCCTTTACTTTGTTTTATTGTTTTGCTTTACTTTATTTACTTTACCTGCATTGCTTTATATCAAAAACCCAAAAAAATTAGAATCCTTGGTAGTTGTTTTTACTTATCTGCTTTTAGTTTTGTTAAAATGAGTAATCCTGAAGTAGAAGTTCGTAGTTTTAAGCAACAGGGGGAGAAAGTTTAAAAGATGCTTGGTACCGTATTAACAATGCTCATCATAGGTGTATCAAAAAGCACTCTACCACGATCCTCCTTAGAAATTTTTATGTTGGTATATCCAGTTGGAATAGGTATGTTCTTGATACTCTTACAGGAGGTAATTTTCTGGGTACTCCCGCTGGAGAAGCATGCACTATAATTGAAATTTTAGTGGGAATACCACATATTCATGTTGCTCAAACTGAGACCACCCTGGAGGAGGTGGTAGAAAAGCTCAGCTCTTTAGAGAAAAGTTTGCCAAGTATCCTAGAAAATGCTAGCCGCGTTAGTGAATTAATAGAAAACATGGGTAAGAGAATTACCATTTTAGAGGCTAGCACTACTCATGACAATCAAAACTTAAGGATTGGTAAACTAGAGGAGTCTATGGAAACTCTTAGCTTAATCTTCTCTTCTCTTAAATTTAAGAAAGAGAAAGTGTTTGTTGGAAAAGAGCAAAAATTTATGTATGTTCCCAAGGTTTCTGCGCTTAAATCTCAACATGTTCTTAAAATTGGTAAGACTCTTAGTTCCACTAAGGGTGACTTGCAGGTTGAATCATCTTCGGAAATCTTCAAAGAGCCTACTGAGGTAACTAGCACTTCATCACTTGATATCACTTGATTCGCAATTTTCTGCGCCTAGCTCAAAGGCGTTAAAGAAAAGCACTCTTGGGAGATAACCCAATGTTTTCTTTTCAGTACTTTTTCTTTTATTTGAGTCTTGGAAGTCATTACTACTGTAATGACCGCTCCTTATCTTGTTTATTTCGTTTTTGTGCGAAGAGAAGCCTCTAATTTGAGTGAGGTAAAGATTTGGGGATGTTGCTGTCCTAAAACTGTTTTCGGTGCTGCACCGTAAAAATTCGTGAAAATTCTCTGTTTATCTTTTGGACCTGAGATTTCTTTTGCATATGCCCCAGGTTATATCCAAACTTTTGTTAGTTGAACACTTTTTGATTTGAGCAACAGAAAATCCCTCAAAAATTCGACCTTTGTCAGTTGTTCAGTTTTGACAGATTTCTGCCAATATTTGTGTTTGCCACTTTATCGCTTTCTTTTGAGTTCTTTTGATCACGGAACTTTTTGGGAGGTTGCTACAGTAGTATTTGCTATATATGTGGTGGTTTTGAGTTGAAACCTGAAGCAAATAGAGGATTGATTATATGTTATGCTTGCACTAATGTTGCTAATAGAATTGTGTTTAGTTTTGTATGAAGGAAGTTTTCAAGTGTAGGGATTGGAGAATGATGAGATGAGTTGAAGAATGGACAAAAGCTCAAGCTTGGAGATTCCCATGCATCACCCCAAGAAATATCCAAGAAGTACAAGCGTCAAAGCTTGGGGATGCCCCCGAGGCACCCCTTCTTCATCGGCAAAAATCAGGTCACCTTTCAAAACACTATATTTTAATTGCTTCATGCACTATGTGTTTTTCTTGGAGCGTCAGTTGTTTTAGTTTTCTTAGTTGGTTTAGTTTGTTTGTTTGCTGCAATAAATGGTTGGACCCCAACAAATTTTCTTTTGGAGAAGTTACTCGTTTTCATTTGCCAAGAACGCTCTAGTTTTCACTCTTATTAAAAATCGAGTGTTCTTATTTTTCTGCTACTGCTTTTGGTTTTCGTTTTCGCCTTGATTTGCGTTCAGATATTGTCATATCTTTTCATCAAGGTGTATTTTTGCCTCTGGTCTTTATTGGTTTTTATCAAAAGAGGTGTTTATAAAAATTTCAAATGGTGTTGGAAAAGAGAAAAAGCTTTGTGCAAAATAGTGGTACAAGAAGGAGCTTGTGTAGACTGTGGCTTAGGCTTTTTCATGTCATGCTTGATGTCTTTTTGATAATATGCTTAGTGGTTTTGCTGTAGCATGACTTGTCTCAAATAACTGAGATTGCTTAATGAGCCTTTGAAAAAATCATGCGTTGTTTTTATTGTATGGAAGCATTATTTTGGTTTTCTCCTTGATGCTTTATTTGGGTTGACTTGGCGCATGCTCACACATGTTAGACTCTTACAAAGTCACCAATAGCCTTCATGATCATTTAGTTTTTGACTTTTGATGCCATCATATGCTTCTTTTAATGTCGCTTTGTCGCTTTGCATGATTATGGCCATTATTGCTCTCTTAGTTGGTCGCTCCTAGTCTTTTGCTAGCCCTCGCCTTGTACTGAGTATGAGCTCTACTCGTGCATCCAACTCCTAAAAGCCAAAGTTTTACAAAGTGTCCACCATACATACCTACTAGCAATTTGCTATTCCAAGTAAATTTGACTTGCTTTTATTTTCTCTTCAAATTAAACTCTTACCAGTGTTATGCGAAATTCGGTTAGTAAAGCTCTCACGAACCGGAAGGCACACTTTACTTTTTCCTGTTCTTAAAAATTTGACATTGTGGTCTCTTATGTTGAGTTGTTATGCTTGCAAGTTGTAAGTTGGATTCTAGCCCATCCATGTTGTCATGGGGCAAGCTTTCAACATTGCACTTCTTATTTGAGTTGATATCGTGATCTTTTGTTTATGGATGCCCGCGGTGTGAAATGAATTGGGAATCTTGTGGGGATCATGGAGTTTGTATATGTGTTAGGGAAACGCCGGGCCGCCAATCTAAGCCATGCATAATTCATGGTGGAAATTTGTAGCATACCCATGGTGAACATTCGACGACGCATCTCACAATAAAAAGCTAAATAAAAGGCAAATAAAAGAGATGGCGAGGTGTTCATTGTCTGCTTGTCCTGTCATTTTGGTGTGGGCTTGTTCCATGTCATCGGGCACGGAGGTACCCCATTGGCGGTTCTCAATGATATGCATATACTTACAATGACAAGAGCCTTGCTTGGGACTCTAAGTAAAGTAGCATGAGGTTTGGGTACTCGTATTCATGGGGCACGAGGTTTTCAACTTATGATTTGTCAAGCATATGCATCATAATTGTTCTCGCATTAACTTTAACCATTCAAGATGCTTATGATGGGGGCAATGAGAGCTCAAAGCCGGTAAGTACCATAATTTTTGAAGGTTATAAAACTTGCAATCACTGCTTCCCTCTGCGAAGGGCCTTTCTTTTACTTTTAGGTTGAGTCACCACCTTCTATCTTTATGCACCATTAAGAGAGCATAGTTGTCATTCTTAGTGTGATATGCATTGTCCCAAAGTTCATTGATTGATTCATATTGTTGGTTTCACTTGTTCTTAAATTATTTGTATCTGGTCGCCCTCTTAAACTTGAAGGTGTCCTATGCATTTATGTTTTGCTCTCTTTGAAGGACAAGCTGAAAACCATTTGTATGTTTTTCCTTATGATTTGAGCACACGTTTGACTTTCATTGTTTCATTTTCATGATCTTTTGTTTGTGTTCATTTGCATGTTTACAACATGGTTGCTAAGTTCTTATTGTCATGATTATATCTTCATGCCCATGTTTTAAGTTCTTATGATCCCAGCTCACAAATGCTTACATATATGATCAAGATTGTGTAGGTGCATGTCACCTCAAAAATTATTCTTTTGTTATCACTTACCTACTCGAGGACGAGCAAGAGTTAAGCTTGGGGATGCTTGATACGTCTCAAACGTATCTATAATTTTTGATGCTCCATGCTTGTTTTTACACCATTTGCCTATTGTTTCGTTACACTTAGTGGCACTTTTATGCATTTTCCAGAACTAACCTATTAACGAGTTGCCACAGTGCCAGTTCCCTGTTTTCTGCTGTTTTTGTGTTTCAGAGTGATACACTGGAAATATTCTCGGAATTGGACGAAACCACATCCTGAAGTCTTATTTTACCCGGAAGCTTCCAGAGATCCGAAGAGGAGTAGGATGGAGGCCACCAGGGCCCCACACGCAGGGGCGGCGCGGCCAGCCCCCTGGCCGCACCGGGCCCGCGTGAGGGCACCTGGCCCCTCCTCTGACATCGCCCCTTCGTCTATAAAGACCCCCCGACGAGAAAAACCTAAGTACCCGATCAGTTTTCCAGAACACATCGCGATCCACCGCCGCCGTCGACCCGAAGATCGGGAGGGTCCAGAAGCTCTTCCCGGCATCCTGCCGGAGAGGGGAATCGCCACCGGAGGTCTTCTTCATCGCCATGCTTGCCTCCGGAGCGATGAGTGAGTAGTCTACCTTGGACTATGGGTCCATAGCAGTAGCTAGATGGTTGTCTTCTCCACCATGTGCTTCATGTTTAGATCTCATGAGCTGCCATACATGATTGAGATCACCGTTATGTAATTCTACATGTTTGGTTTGTTGGGATCCGATGAATATTGGTGTTTATGATTAAGTTGCTGTACTGAATTATATCTTTTGTTATCTCTATGTTGTTTATGATCTTGCATGCTCTCCGTTGTTAGTAGCTATCTTGACCGAGTAGTTGCTAGTGACTCCAAGAGGGGGTATTTATGCTCGATAGTGGGTTCATGCCTCTATTTCACCTGGGGGAGTGACAAAAACCTCTAAGGTGGTAGATGTGCTGTTGCTACTAGGGAGAAAACAACATTCATATGCTCAAGTGCATATTCTTTGTTTACATTACACACTTTGCTTAATGTAATTATCTGTTGTTCGCAACTTAATACTTCTAGGGTGTTCGGATTGATATCCCAGGGAGTGGATTATTAGTTATAGATGCAGTTGGATGGCGGTCTATGTATTTTGTTGTAATGCCCAGAGTAAATCTCATAGTGATCTTTTTGACATATCATGTTATCTCTATTCTATCAATTGCCCAACTGTAATTTGTTTACCCAGCATGTGTTATTTTATCTATGGAGAGACACCACTAGTGAACTGTGGACCCCGGTCCTATTTACATCATATTGCTATCACCTGTTTACTTACTCGTACTGTTTACTTTACTCGCACTGTTTACTTTACTCGCATACTATATTGTTTTCCACTCGATACGCTCATAACCTTTGTTTCAAGCAAACCGGTGAGATTGACAACCTCATCGCAAGTTGGGAACAAAGTATTTGTTTGTGTGTGTGCAGGTTCCGCATCACCTTCAGTCGTCATTGTCTCTCCTCTCCTGATCGACATTAAACCTTGGTTTCTTAACTGAGGAAAAACTAGCTGCTATACTCATCATACCTTCCTCTTGGGGTTCCCAACGGGCTGGTTATTCACCACGCACAAGGACCGTCTGCTCCCACGTCAACCATACGCCAACAACTTATTTTCTGGCGCCATCAACCGGTAGCACTCTACAAACCTCTGCACTTGGAGGCTCAACACTGTCTATAAGAACAGAAGCGTGTGTAGACATCAAGCTCTTTTCTGGGGCCGTTGCCGGGGAGGTAAGCTAAAAGGTACTCGCATTCTCCTGTGTGAGTGCTCGAAGTTATTTCCTTTAGATTCTGCAATTATATCTTTTTGTTTCTTGTTTTTATTTTCACTAGTTAGGCTTAATAGAAAACAAAGAGTTCTTTAGTCTTTTTCCTGAGTTTAGATATGAATTGTTTGAAGAGAAAATTGAAAAACCTTTGGAGCTTAATTTGCATGCTAATAGTGTTGTTAGTATGAATGCTTTGAACACCATTATTGCTAATGCTATAGGAAAGTCTAAGCTTGGGGAAGCTGGTTTTGTTAAGCATGATATTTTTAGTTCCCCAGCTTTAGTGGAGAAAAATTTGCTCTGATGATATTTTATCTCCCATATGTGATAATTCTGATCTTGATGATGTTCCCATGCCTGTTACTTATGTTAGTGATCATGATTGGGAAAAGCACTCTACTTTTGATATTGAAAATCTTTTTGGTACAAATTCTATGATTAATAATTGTTGTACCATTAGTACTATCGATGTTCCTTCTTATGATGATATGTTTGATGAATATGCTTTGTGAAATAGTTGTTCTCTAGCTTGTGATGATACTGAACCTCTAGTTTATGATGGTCATGATGATAAGTATAATATTTTCAGTTCACCTACTTTTGAGGAGAAAATTAGTTATGATTACAATATGTCTCCTATTTTTTATGATTATGGTGATGAGAATAATTATTCTATTGAATCTGCTCCTATTACGATTGTTCATGTGGGGAGTATTAATTCTTTTATGCATGTGGCTCGTAATAGGGATGCTTTATGTGATAGTTATATTGTTAATTCTATTCATGATGCTACTGATAGTTATTATGAGAGAGGGAAACATGGTTTGATGGATCTCAACAATATTGAGTTTTCCCTCTTTATGTTGCAATTCTTGAAGTTGTACTTGTTTTGCCTTCCTATGCTTTTTGCTTTGCGCTTTCATGACTTATCTCTTAACAAGACTATTTTTCATAGGAAGTGGTTTAGATTTAAATGTCTTTTTCATTTGCTTTTTGATGCTCTCTGTTGCTTTAAGTTCCTATATGCCACCTTTGCCTCAAGCTCTTATATGGCGCCCACATGAGCATATTTGCAAATTACTACGCCTAGCTCGAAGGCCTTAAAGAAAAGCACTCTTGGGAGATAACCCATTGTTTTATTTTCAGTACTTTTTATTTTATTTGAGTCTTGGAAGTTATTACTATTTTAATAACCGCTCCTTATCCTTTTTATTTCGTTGTTGTGCCAAGAGAAGCCTCTAATTTGAGTGAGGTAAGATTTGAGGATGTTGCTATCCTGAAACAGTTTTCGGTGCTGCACCGTAAAAATTCGTGAAAATTCTCTGATTTCTTGTGCATATGCCCCAGGTTATATCCAAACTTGCATTAGTTAAACACTTTTTATTTGAGCAACAGAAAACACCTTTAAAAATCGGCATTTATCAGCTGTTCTGTTTTGACAGATTTCTGCCACTATTCATTTTTGCCGCTTTATCGCTTTCTTTTCGAGTTCTTTTGATCACGGAACTTTTGGGGAAGTTGCCACAGTATTATATGCTTAATATGTGGTGGTTTTGGGTTGAAACCTGAAGCAAAAAGGGTTGATTCAATGTTATGCTTATACTAATGTTGCTAATAGAATTGTGTTTAGTTTTGTATGAAGGAAGTTTTCAAGTGTAGGGATTGGAGAATGATGAGATAAGATGAAGAATGGACAAAAGCTCAAGCTTGGGGATGCCCATGCAACCCCCAAGAAATATCCAAGAGGTACAAGCGTCAAAGCTTGGGGATGCCCCCGAGGCACCCCCTTCTTCATCGGCAAAAATCAGGTCACCTTTCAAAACACTATTTTTATTGCTTCATGCACTATGCATTTTCTTGGAGCGTCAGTTGTTTTTGTTTTTAGTTTTCTTTTGCATTGTTTGCTGCAATAAATAGTTGATCACATCATGTTGGTTTGGAGGGAGACATACTTCACTTTTCATTTGCCAAGAACACTCCGTTTTTCACTCTTATCGTTTCAACGAGTGTTCTCTTTTTCTGCTACCGTGTTTAGCTTGTATTTTTCGCCTTGATTTTTGTTCAGATCTTGTTTTATCTTTGCATCAAGGTGTATTTGGACCTTTGGTATATGTTGGTTTTCCTCAAAAGAGTTTCCTCAAAAAAGGTTCAAATGGTGTTGGAAAAGAGAAAAAGCTTTATGCAAAAAAGTGGTACAAGAAGGAGCTTGTGTAGACTGCGGCCTAGGCTTTTGCACGTCGTGCTTGATGTATTTTTGATAGTATGCTTAGTGGTTTTGCTGTAGCGTGACTTGTCTCAAATAACTGAGATTGTTTAATGAGCCTTTGAAAAAATCATGCGTTGTTTTTATCGTTTGGAAGCATTATTTTGGTTTTCTCCTTGATGTTTTATTTGGGTTGACTTGGCGCATGCTCACACATGTTAGACTCTTCCAAAGTCGCCAATAGCCTCTATGATCATTTAGTTTTTGACTTTTGATGCCATCCTATGCTTCTTTTAATGTCGCTTTGTCGCTTTGCATGATTATGGCCATTATTGCTCTCTTAGTTGGTCGCTCCCAGTCTTTTGCTAGCCCCCGCCTTGTACTGAGTATGAGCTCTACTCGTGCATCCAACTCCTAAAAACCAAAGTTTGCCAAAGTGTCCACCATACATACCTACTAGCAATTTGCTATTCCAAAGTACATTTGACTTGCTTTTATTTTCTCTTCAAATTAAACTCTTACCAGTGTTATGCGAAAATTGGTTAGTAAAGCTCTCACGAACCGGAAGGCACACTTTACTTTTTCTTGTTCTTAAAAATTTGACATTGTGGTCTTTTATGTTGAGTTATTATGCTTGCAAGTTGTAAGTTGGATAGTAGCCCAGCCATGCTGTCATGGGGCAAGCTTTCAACATTGCACTTCTTATTTGAGTTGATATCGTGATCTTTTGTTTATGGATGACCGCGGTGTGAAATGAATTGGGAATCTTGCGGGGATCATGGAGTTTGTATATGTGTTAGGGAAACGCCTGGGCCGCTAATCTAAGCCATGCATAATTCATGGTGGAAATTTGCAGCATACCCATAGTGGACATTCGACGACGCATCTCAAAATAAAAAGCTAAACAGATGGCAAATAAAAGAGATGTCGAGGTGTTCATTGTCTGCTTGTCCTATCATTTTGATGTGGGCTTGTTCCATGTCATCGGGCACGGAGGTACCCCGTTGGCGGTTCTCGATGATACATATATACTTACAATGACAAGAGCCTTGCTTGGGATTCTAAGTAAAGTAGCATGAGGTTTGGGTACTCGTATTCATGGGACACGGGGTTTTCAACTTATGATTTGTCAAGCATATGCATCATAATTGTTCTCGCATTAACTTTAACGATTCAAGATGCTTATGATGGGGGCAATGAGAGCTCAAAGCCGGTAAGTATCATAATTTTTGAAGGTTTATAAAACTTGCAAACACTGCTTCCCTCCGCGAAGGGCCTTTCTTTTACTTTTATGTTGAGTCACCACCTTCTATATTTATGCACCATTAAGAGAGCGTAGTTGTCATTCTTAGTATAATGTGCATTGTCCCAAAGTTTTCATTGATTGATTCATATCGTTGGTTTCACTTGTTCTCAAATTATTTGTATCTAGTCGCCCTCTTAAACTTGAAGGTGTCCTATGCATTTATGTTTTGCTCTCCATGAAGGACAAGATGAAAACAATTTGTATGTTTTTCCTTATGATTTGAACACACGTTTGACTTTTATTGTTTTATTTTCATGATCTTTTTTTTATGTTCATTTTAATGTTATAACATTGTTGCTAAGTTTCTATTGTCAAGATTATGTCTTTCATGCCCATGTTTTAAGTTCTTTGATCTCAGCACTCAATGCTTAACCTATATGATCAAGATTGTGATGGTGCATGTCATCTCAAAAATTATTTCTTTTGTTATCACTTACCTACTCGAGGACGAGCAGGAGTTAAGCTTGGGGATGTTGATACGTCTCAAACGTATCTATAATTTTTGATGCTCCATGCTTGTTTTTACATCATTTGCCTTGTGTTTCGTTACACTTCGTGGCGTTTTTATGCGATTTCCGGAACTAACCTATTGACAATATGCCACAGTGCCAGTTCCCTGTTTTCTGCTGTTTTTGTGTTTCAGAAAAGCTACACAGGAAATATTCTCGGAATTGGACGAAACAAGTTCTAGAAGTCTTATTTTTCCCGGAAGCTTCCAGAGAACCGAAGAGGAGGCGGAGTGGGGCCCCGAGGGCCCCACACACCAGGGCGGCGCAGCCCAGGCCCTGGCCACGCCACCTATGTGTGAGGAGACCCTGGCAGCCCCCTGACGATGCCCCTTCGACTATATAAAGCCTCGGACGGAAAACCCTAAAAGAGTCGGCAATTTTCCAGAAAGAGTTCCGTAGCTCCGCCGCCGCTGTCGACAAATTTCGGGGGACAAAAGTCTCTGTTCCGGCACCCTGCCGGGACGGGGAAGTGCCCCTGGAGCCATCTCCATCGGTCTCCATCGTCGTCTCCGCCGTCTCCATCGACCTCACCGCCATCTCCATCAACCTTGCTGTCTCCTATGATGAGGAGGGAGTAGTTCTCCCCCGGGGCTGAGGGCTCTACCGGTAGCTATGTGGTTCACCTCTCTCTCCCATGATGTGATCTTTATGTGATCATGAGCTTTTTATCATGTTGAATAAGTAGATGCTACTCTTCATCATTATGTGTACTCTAGTGTGTTATTAAAATAATCTATTCCTCCTGCCATGGTGTAACGGTGACAGTGTGTGCATCATGGTGGTACTTGGTCTAGGCTACGATTGTGATCTCTTATGGATTATGAGAATAATTATCACTATGATAGTATTGAAGTGATCTTTTCCTCCTTTCATGGTGTAATGTTGACAGTGTGTGCACCGTGTTAGTACTTGGTCTAAGTTGCAATAATATTTATCTTGAGTTGTGATTTGATTTGGATATCTCTATGAGTGGTGTTTGTCAAGTACTTGATGAACTTTAAGGGGTGCTTCTGTAGCCACTACGCAATGATTAGTGTTGTTCAATAGGAGAGTAATTCAGAGTACCATAGTGAAGAGAAGTTATTTATTTGTTCAATCATGTTATATTTGTTGGGAGTGTGTCCACTAGTGAAAGTATAATCCCTAGGCCTTGTTTCCAAGCTTTGCACACCGTTTACTTGCTATTTTGTTACTTGTTTGCTTACTGCCATTTTTATTCCAAATTGCATTTACTACTTATAATCATCTATACCACTTGTATTTCACTATCTCTTCGCCAAACTAGTGCACCTATACGTCTGACAAGTGTATTGGGTGTGTTGGGGACACAAGAGACTTTCTGTATCGCAATTGCAGGGTTGTTTGAGAGGGATAGCTTTGACCTCTTCCTCCCCGAGTTCGATAAACCTTGGGTGATCCACTTAAGGGAAACTTGCTGCTGCTCTACAAACCTCTGCACTTGGAGGCCCAACACTGTCTACAAGAACAGAAGCGTGTGTAGACATCAACGACATCGGGAGAGTATTCATGGATGCAGGGAGTGGCATAAACCTAATATATCCTAGAACCCTGAAGGCAATGTGCATCTCACTACCAAGCTTGAAGTCAACAGATTGCTCCTTCCACGGAATAGTACCAGGAGCCGCAAATCACCCTCTAGGGAAAATAGAACTCGACGTCTGCTTCGGCAGTAGCAGCAACTATCGAAGAGAGAAGTTGGAATTCGAAGTTATGGACTGGCCATTACAGTACCACGCAATCCCAGGGCGCCCAACATTTGCAAAGTTCATGGCAATACCTCATTACGCGTATCTTACGCTAAAAATCCCAGGACCCAAAGGAACGATCACAGTGCAAGGGAGCTTCGAAGTAGCCAACACTTGCGACAGAGAATTCAATAGAATGGCGCAAACCTTCGGCATGACAGCAGAATATGAGAGGCTGAAAGGAGAAACCGATCATAATGTGCTACCCGACGTTGGACGATCCCTGCCAGATCAGGCTTTCGACACAACTCAGGACTCGAAGAAAATTCAGGTCCACCCTACGGACCCAAACAAGACGACATCGATTGCGGTAAACCTGGATCCCACATAGGAAAGCGCGCTCGTCGAGTTCCTCCATGAGCGCTGGGAAATCTTCGCCTGGTGTCCTTCAGACATGCCAGGGGTTCCCAGGGAACTCGTCGAGCACACACTAAATGTAGATCCTAAAGCAAAGCCAGTCAAGCAACCATTGCGAAGATTCGATGAACCCAAAAGGAAGGCGATAGCATCAGAATTGCACAGGCTAGAAAATGCAGGATTTATCAGAGAAATAAAAACTTCGAGTTGGGTATCCAATCCAGTCATCATGCCCAAGAAAAACACAGACGTACAAAGAGTATGTGTCGACTACACATCTCTCAATAAGCATTGTCCAAATGATCCCTTCCCTCTACCCCGCATCGATCAGATAATCGATTCAACAGTGGGATGCGCAAGGCTTTCCTTTTTGGACGCATATTCTGGTTACAACCAGATCAAGTTGAAAAAAGAAGACGAAGAAAAAATAGCCTTCATCACACCGTATGGAGTATTTTGCTACCAAGTAATGCCTTTCGGCCTAAAAAATGCAGGGGCAACTTACCAACGGATGATGCAAAATTGCCTCGAGAGCCAAATAGGGCGCAACATCCAAGTCTACATTGACGATGTAGTCATCACTACAAGAAAGGAGGAATCCCTTATCAGCGACTTGGCAGAAACCTTCGACAACCTAAGCAAGTATAAGCTTAAGCTTAACCCGACAAAGTGTTCCTTCGGCGTATCGGCAGGACAACTCTTAGGATTCCTGGTGTCAGCACGGGAAATAGAGGCAAACCTAGAGAAAATCCAGGCAATTTTAACAATGCGGAAACCCACGAAACTACACGACGTACAGAAGCTCGCAGGACGCGTCGCGGCACTAAGTCATTTTGTTGCTCGATTGGGAGAAAAGGTGCTTCTGTTCTATGCACTTATGAAAAAGTCAGATGATAAGTTTGAGTGGACAGCAGAAGCAGACGCAGCTTTTGCGCGGTTGAAAAATTGCTCTCCACGCCACCAGTGCTGATCGCACCAAAAGAAAAGGAGCCACTACTACTCTACATCGCTGCAACCCAGCAGGTGGTGAGTACAATACTAGTAGTCGAAAGAAGTGAAGAAGGAAAAGCCCATGGCGTTCAGAGGCCGGTATATTTCATCAGTGAAGTACTATCTCCTACAAAACAGAGGTACCCGCATTATCAAAAGCTTGCATATAGTGTTTTTACAGCAGCACGAAAATTGCGACAATACTTTGCGGTGCACCCAATTATAGTGGTCAATGAAGCACCACTATCGAACATATTGAACAATCCTTCGGCAACAGGACGTGTCTCTTTGTGGGGAATCGAATTATCTCCCATGGACATCACGTACGAAAAAAGGAAGGCGATAAAATCGCAAGTCTTGCCAGATTTTACAGCAGAGTGGCTGGAGCTGTAGAGCACGGGATTGCCAGATTTATCGAGTGTCTGGACAATGTACTTTGACGGTTCTAAGAGAGTCCAAGGCGCAGGCGCAGGAGTAGTCTTGATATCGCCGCATGGCGATAAATTGAAGTACGTTTTAAGGATGAGTTTTCCGCAGGCCTCTAATAATGAAGTAGAATACGAGGCTTTGTTGCATGGAATGAAGATGGCCAAAGCGTGTGGAGCAACTCGCCTAAAAATATTTGGGGATTCAAACCTTGTCGTTCAACAAGTTATGAACAGGTGCGACACAATTAATGACAACATGATGGCCTACAAGAACTTATATCACTATCTCAAAGGAACATTCGATGGATGCGAAGTCTCGCACATCAGCAGAAATAGCAATGAAGAAGCCGACAATTTTGCAAATATCGGGTCACAGTGTTTGCCCGTGACATCTGGAGTCTTCTGGGAAGAAATAGTGGAAAGGTCGATAAAAAGCGTCAAAAGTTCGACTACTGCAACAGGCTCGGGGGCTGCACCGAAACCTAAAGAAGTCATGATGATAGAGGAAACCTGGATGCAGCCATATCTCACACACATGATAAATAAGCAGTTACCAGAAGATGCAGTGGAAGCCAAGAGAATAACTCGACGATCAAAAGGATTTGTCGTGCTGCAGGGGAAATTATACAAAAAGAGCATAACTGGCGTTTTGCAGCGTTGCGTAACACCTCAAGAAGGTTAAGTAATATTAAAAGATATACACGCCGGAGTATGTGGCCATCATGCTAGCAGCAGGGCCATAGCGGCAAAGGCGTTCAGAGTAGGATTCTATTGGCTAACAGCCATTGAAGACGCGAAGGATATAGTTGGGAAATGTGAAGCTTGTCAAAGATTCGCATCTCGACCGCATGCGCCAGCAGCAGAGTTACAACCAATACCATTATCCTGGCCCTTCGCATAATGGGGCCTAGATATGGTAGGAAAGTTGCAAAAATCCTGGCCAGGAGGGCACGTCTACATGTTGGTAGCAGTCGACAAATTTACCAAGTGGGTAGAAGCAGCCCCGGTAACAACTCAAGATTCGACAGCAGCAATCAATTTCATTAAGTCAATAGTGTTCCGCTTCGGCGTACCATATAGCATCATCATGGACAACGGGACAAACTTCACTTCAAAAAAATTCAAGAGTTACTGCAAAGGTTTGGGAATCAAGCTAAAGTTTGCATCCGTAGCACACCCGAAGACAAATGGGCAAGTCAAAAAAAGCCAATGGCTTAATATGCAATGGGATAAAAAAGAGGATCTTAGCACCTCTCGAGAAAGCCAAGAGCGCTTGGGTAGATGAATTGCCCGCCGTTCTTTGGTGTTTAAGAACCACGCCCAATGCAGCAACTCAAGAAACTCCTTTCTTCCTGGTCCATGGCGCAGAAGCCGTGCTTCCAGTTGAAGTTACACACGAAGCTCCAAGAGTAACGGCATACGACAAAGTAACATCAACAGAAGCATTACAGGACGACGTCGATGCATTAGACGAAGCAAGGGATAAAGCATTAGAAAGAGCCACACAGTATCAACAGAGCCTGCGGAACTACCATATTAGTCGAGTTCGTCCACGATCCTTTGTGGTGGGAGATCTAGTCTTACGACTCAGGCAGGACAGCCACGGTAAACTAGAGTCTCCTTGGGTGGGACCTTATATCATCACATAAGTGATACCAGGAGGAGCTTATCGACTACAAGACAAGAAGACAGGAAAAGACGAGAGCAACCCGTGGAATGCAGAGCAGCTACGACGCTTTTACGCATAGAAGAAATCTAATGGTATCAGTAAATTCGAGTCAACCCTCTGAACCCAGAACATGAGGCCATAGGTCGGGCTCCTTGGGTTGAACTCAACAAATTGTACAAATATTTTACTTCTCCGCTCGGGGGCTTCAACCCCCGGGTCGTACGAAAGAAAGTTTTATCGCAATATGGAGATATTTTATACTACTAGGTTGTGCAGACAACCCGATATTCTTCAAAGCAGTTTAATTGGTTCAACAAGAACCCGATAAATATAAAGCATGCCTTAGAACAACGATTTGTTCACATGGTCTATTACAAAATATCAAAAGCCAATTACGAGTATTTATTACAAAAGGCACGGCAGCAAGGCAACTAGAAACAGAGACTACATAATGAAGATTCTAGTGGAAGTGTACTTCAGCCTCGTACTCCTTCTGGCATTGAGTAACATCATATACCCTCACGTCAAACTTGGACGTTGATACGTCTCCAACGTATCTATAATTTTTGATGCTCCATGCTTGTTTTTACACCATTTGCCTATTGTTTCGTTACACTTAGTGGCACTTTTATGCATTTTCCGGAACTAACCTATTAACGAGTTGCCACAGTGCCAGTTCCCTATTTTTTGCTGTTTTTGTGTTTCAGAAGTGATACACAGGAAATATTCTCGGAATTGGACGAAACAAGTTCCTGAAGTCTTATTTTACCCGGAAGCTTCCAGAGATCCGAAGAAGAGTCGGAGGGGGGCCACTAGGGCCCCACATGCAGGGGCGGCGCGGCCAGGCCCCTAGCCGCACGGGCCCCGCGTGAGGGCGCCTGGCTCCCCCTCTGACATCGCCCCTTCGCCTATAAAGACCCCCCGACGGAAAAAACCTAAGTACCCGATCAGATTTCCAGAACACATCGCGATCCGCCGCCACCGTCGACCCAAAGATCGGGAGGGTCCAGAAGCTCTTCCCGGCACCCTGCCAGAGAGGGGAATTGCCACCGGAGGTCTTCTTCATCGCCATGCTTGCCTCCGGAGCGATGAGTGAGTAGTCTACCTTGGACTATGGGTCCATAGTAGTAGCTAGATGGTTGTCTTCTCCACCATGTGCTTCATGTTTAGATCTCATGAGCTGCCCTACATGATTGAGATCACCGTTATGTAATTCTACATGTTTGGTTTGTTGGGATCCGATGAATATTGGTGTTTATGATTAAGTTGCTGTACTAAATTATATCTTTTGTTATCTCTATGTTGTTTATGATCTTGCATGCTCTCCGTTGTTAGTAGCTATCTTGGCCGAGTAGTTGCTAGTGACTCCAAGAGGGGGTATTTATGCTCGATAGTGGGTTCATGCCTCTATTTCACCTGGGGGAGTGACAGAAACCTCTAAGGTGGTAGATGTGCTGTTGCTACTAGGGAGAAAACAACATTCATATGCTCAAGGGCATATGCTTTGTTTACATTACACACTTTGCTTAATGCAATTATCTGTTGTTCGCAACTTAATACTTCTAGGGTGTTTGGATTGATATCCCCGGGAGTGGATTATTAGTCATAGATGCAGTTGGATGGCGGTCTATGTATTTTGTTGTAATGCCCAGAGTAAATCTCATAGTGATCTTCTTGACATATCACGTTTATCTCTATTTTATCAATTGCCCAACTGTAATTTGTTTACCCAGCATGTGTTATTTATCTTATGGAGAGACACCACTAGTGAACTCTGGACCTCGGTCCTATTTCCATCATATTGCTATCACCTGTTTACTTTACTCTCACTATTTACTTTACTCGTACTGTTTACTTTACTCGCATACTATATTGTTTTCCACTCGATACGCTCATAACCTTTGTTTCAAGCAAACCGGTGAGATTGACAACCTCATCGCAAGTTGGGGACAAAGTATTTGTTTGTGTGTGTGCAGGTTCTGCATCACCTTCAGTCGTCATTGTCTCTCCTCTCCTGATCGACATTAAACCTTGGTTTCTTAACTGAGGGAAAATTAGCTGCTATACTCATCATACCTTCCTCTTGGGGTTCCCAACGGGCTGGTTATTCACCACGCACAAGGACAGTCTGCAGCAACATCCACTTGAAGTAGCAGCCAATTTTCTAGCGCCGTTGCCGGGGAGGAAGAGAAGACTTCTGCGAGGGGAGTTTTTCGCACACACATCCTTTACTTTGTTTTATTGTTTTGCTTTACTTTGTTTATTTTACCTACATTGCTTTATATCAAAAACCCAAAAAAATTAGAATCCTTGGTAGTTGTTTTTACTTGTTTACTTTCGCTTTGCTAAAATGGCCAATCCTGAAAACACCAAGTTGTGTGACTTTACTAGCACAAACAATAGTGATTTTATCTGCACTCCTATTGCACCACCTGTTCCTGCTGCAAACTTTTATGAGATTAAGCCTGCTTTATTGAACCTTGTTATGAAAGAGCAATTCTCTGGTGCTAGTACTGAAGATGCTGCAGCTCATCTCAACAATTTTGTTGAGCTATGTGAGATGCAGAAATATAAGGATGTTGACAGTGATATTATTAAGCTCAAGTTGTTTCCTTTTTCTTTGAGAGGAAAAGCTAAAGATTGGTTGCTGTCTTTGACTAAGAATAGTATTGATTCATGGGCTAAGTGTAAGGATGCTTTTATTGGTAGATACTATCCTCCTGCTAAGATTATATCCTTGCGTAGCAATATTATGAAGTTTACTCAGATTGATAATGAACATGTTGCTCAAGCTTGGGAAAGAATGAAATCTATGATAAAGAATTGCCCCACTCATGGACTGACTACTTGGATGATTATCCAAACTTTTTATGCAGGACTAAATTTTTCTTCAAGGAACCTACTTGATTCAGCTGCTGGAGGCACTTTTATGTCCCTTACCTTGGGCGCCGCATCAAAGCTACTCGACAACATGATGGTAAATTATTCTGAATGGCACACCGAGAGAGCTCCACAAGGTAAGAAGGTAAATTATGTTGAGGAAACCTCTTCCTTGAATGATAAGATTGATACCATTATGGCTATGCTTGCTAATGATAGGACTCATGTTGATCCTAATAATGTTCCTTTGGCTTCTCTGGTTGCTCAAGAAGAGCATGTTGATGTGAATTTCATTAGAAACAATAATTTTAACAACAATGCTTATAGGAACAATTTTGCTAGTAACAATTATAGGCCGTATCCTTCTACTAATGGTAATGGTTATGGTAACTCTTATGGTAATTCCTACAACAACACTAGGGCCGCGCCCTCCGAGCTTGAGGTAATTCTCAAGGACTTCATCGGTAAGCAAACTGCTTTTAACAAGTCTGTTGAGGAAAAGTTAGGCAAAATTGATATTCTTGCTTCTAAAGTTGATAGCCTTTCTCATGATGTTGAACTTCTGAAATTAAAAGTGTTTCCTAATGATGTGAAAGAGAGCAATGTTCTTGCTACCGCTAATGCTATCCAAGTTGGAATTGATGAAAATATTAGATTGTTAGCGGAATTGCATGCCAGGTGGGAAAGAGAAGTTGAGAAGGCTAGAAAGATGAAGGTATGTACCATTACTACCTCTAATGATGTTGCTCCTAATGCTAGCAATCCTCTTACTTTGATGGGTGTAGAGAAAACTCCCACTCCTTGTGTTAAAAAGCCTAAAACTGCCAAAACTTTTTCTCAAAAGAGTGCTGAAATTTTTCGGAGTGTGGGAGATGATAGCTCTATTTATTTTAATGATTTTGATGTTGATGGCTGCAATATATCTGAAGTAATTTTATTCTTGCAAAAGCTTGCTTTGACTCCCAATGCTAGTTCTTTAAATATTGCTTTTACTAAGCATATTACCAATGCTCTCAGAAAAATTAGGGATGAAAAGTTGAAGCAAAAAGCCTCTGTTCCCAAGAAGTTAGAAGATGGTTGGGAACCCATCATTGATATGCATGTTAATGGTTATGATTGCCATGCTTTATGTGATCTAGGTGCTAGTATTTCTATCATGCCTAGAAAGATTTATGACATGCTTGATTTACCACCGCTTGAAAAATGTTATTTTGATGTTCCTATTGCTGATGTTGCTAAGAAGAAACCTTTGGGAAGAATTAATGATGTTCTTATTGTGGTTAACAATAACCTTGTTCCTGTTGATTTTCTTGTTATGGACGTTGAATGCCATGCTTCATGTCCTATTATTTTGGGAAGACCCTTTCTTCGAACTGTAGGTGCTATCATTGATATGAGGGAAGGCACTATCAAATATCAATTCCCACTAAAGAAAGGTATGGAACACTTCCCTAGGAAAAGAAAGAAATTACTTTTTGACTCTATTCTTAGAGCAAATTATGAGCTTGATGCTTCATCACTTGATATTACTTGACTCGCAATTTTCTGCGCCTAGCTCAAAGGCGTTAAAGAAAAGCACTCTTGGGAGATAACCCAATGTTTTATTTTCAGTAATTTTTCTTTTATTTGAGTCTTGGAAGTTATTACTACTGTAATTACCACTCCTTATCTTGTTTATTTCGTTTTTGTGCCAAGAGAAGCCTCTAATTTGAGTGAGGTAAAGATTTGGGGATGTTGCTGTCCTGAAACTGTTTTCGGTGCTGCACCGTAAAAATTCGTGAAAATTCTCTGTTTATCTTTTGGACCTGAGATTTCTTGTGCATATGCCCCAGGTTATATCCAAACTTTTGTTAGTTGAACACTTGTTGATTTGAGCAACAGAAAACCCCTAAAAAATTCGACCTTTGTCAGCTGTTCAGTTTTGACAGATTTCTGCCAATATTTGTGTTTGCCACTTTATCGCTTTCTTTTGAGTTCTTTTGATCACGGAACTTTTGGGGAGGTTGCTACAGTAGTATCTACTATATATGAGGTGGTTTTGAGTTGAAACCTGAAGCAAATAGAGGATTGATTATATGTTATGCTTACACTAATGTTGCTAATAGAATTGTGTTTAGTTTTGTATGAAGGAAGTTTTCAAGTGTAGGGATTGGAGAATGATGAGATGAGTTGAAGAATGGACAAAAGCTCAAGCTTGGGGATGCCCATGGATCACCCCAAGAAATATCCAAGAGGTACAAGCGTCAAAGCTTGGGGATGCCCCCGAGGCACCCCTTCTTCATCGGCAAAAATCAGGTCACCTTTCAAAACACTATATTTTTATTGCTTCATGCACTATGTGTTTTTCTTGGAGCGTCAGTTGTTTTAGTTTTCTTAGTTAGTTTAGTTTGTTTGTTTGCTGCAATAAATGGTTGGATCCCAACAAATTTCTTTTGGAGGAGATGTACTCGTTTTCATTTGCAAAGAACGCTCTAGTTTTCACTCTTATTAAAAATTGAGCGTTCTTCTTTTTCTGCTACTGCTTTTGGTTTTCGTTTTCGCCTTGATTTGCGTTCAGACCTTGTCATATCTTTTCTTCAAGGTGTATTTTTGCCTCTGATCCTTATTGGTTTTCATCAAAAGAGGTGTTCATAAAAAATTCAAATGGTGTTGGAAAAGAGAAAAAGCTTTGTGCAAAATAGTGGTACAAGAAGGAGCTTGTGTAGACTGCGGCTTAGGCTTTTTCATGTCATGCTTGATGTATTTTTGATAGTATTCTTAGTGGTTTTGCTGTAGCATGACTTGTCTCAAATAACTGAGATTGCTTAATGAGCCTTTGAAAAAATCATGCGTTGTTTTTATTGTATGGAAGCATTATTTTAGTTTTCTCCTTGATGCTTTATTTGGGTTGACTTGGCGGATGCTCACACATGTTAGACTCTTACAAAGTCGCCAATAGCCTTCATGATCATTTAGTTTTTGACTTTTGATGCCATCTTATGCTTCTTTTAATGTCGCTTTGTCGCTTTGCATGATTATGGCCATTATTGCTCTCTTAGTTGGTCACTCCCAGTCTTTTGCTAGCCCTCGCCTTGTACTGAGTATGAGCTCTACCCGTGCATCCAACTCCTAAAAGCCAAAGTTTTCCAAAGTGTCCACCATACATACCTACTAGCAATTTGCTATTCCAAGTAAATTTGACTTGCTTTTATTTTCTCTTCAAATTAAACTCTTACCAGTGTTATGCGAAATTCAGTTAGTAAAGCTCTCACGAACCGGAAGGCACACTTTACTTTTTCCTGTTCTTAAAAATTTGACATTGTGGTCTCTTATGTTGAGTTGTTATGCTTGCAAGTTGTAAGTTGGATTCTAGCCCATCCATGCTGTCATGGGGCAAGCTTTCAACATTGCACTTCTTATTTGAGTTGATATCGTGATCTTTTCTCTATGGATGCCCGCGGTGTGAAATGAATTGGGAATCTTGTGGGGATCATGGAGTTTGTATATGTGTTAGGGAAACGCCGGGCCGCCAATCTAAGCCATGCATAATTCATGGTGGAAATTTGTAGCATACCCATGGTGAACATTCGACGACGCATCTCACAATAAAAAGCTAAACAAAAGGCAAATAAAAGAGATGTCGAGGTGTTCATTGTCTGCTTGTCCTGTCATTTTGGTGTGGTCTTGTTCCATGTCATTGGGCACGGAGGTACCCCATTGGCGGTTTTCAATGATATGCATATACTTACAATGACAAGAGCCTTGCTTGGGACTCTAAGTAAAGTAGCATGAGGTTTGGGTACTCGTATTCATGGGGCACGAGGTTTTCAACTTATGATTTGTCAAGCATATGCATCATAATTGTTCTCGCATTAACTTTAACCATTCAAGATGCTTATGATGGGGGCAATGAGAGCTCAAAGCCGGTAAGTACCATAATTTTTGAAGGTTATAAAACTTGCAATCAGTGCTTCCCTCTGCGAAGGGCCTTTCTTTTACTTTTATGTTGAGTCACCACCTTCTATCTTTATGCACCATTAAGAGAGCATAGTTGTCATTCTTAGTGTGATATGCATTGTCCCAAAGTTCATTGATTGATTCATATTGTTGGTTTCACTTGCTCTTAAATTATTTGTATCTAGTCGCCCTCTTAAACTTGAAGGTGTCCTATGCATTTATGTTTTGCTCTCTTTGAAGAACAAGCTGAAAACCATTTGTATGTTTTTCCTTATGATTTGAACACACGTTTGACTTTCATTGTTTCATTTTCATGATCTTTTGTTTATGTTCATTTGCATGTTTACAACATGGTTGCTAAGTTCTTATTGTCATGATTATATCTTCATGCCCATGTTTTAAGTTCTTATGATCCCAGCTCACTAATGCTTACATATATGATCAAGATTGTGTAGGTGCATGTCACCTCAAAAATTATTCTTTTGTTATCACTTACCTACTCGAGGACGAGCAGGAGTTAAGCTTGGGGATGCTTGATACGTCTCCAACGTATCTATAATTTTTGATGCTCCATGCTTGTTTTTACACCATTTGCCTATTGTTTCGTTACACTTAGTGGCACTTTTATGCATTTTCCGGAACTAACCTATTAACGAGTTGCCACAGTGCCAGTTCCTTGTTTTCTGCTGTTTTTATGTTTCAGAAGTGATACACAGGAAATATTCTCGGAATTGGACGAAACAAGTTCCTGAAGTCTTATTTTACCCGGAAGCTTCCAGAGATCCGAAGAAGAGTCGGAGGGGGGCCACCAGGGCCCCACACGCAGGGGTGGCGCGGCCAGGCCCCTGGCCGCGCGGGCCCCGCGTGAGGGCGCCTGGCTCCCCCTCTGACATCGCCCCTTCGCCTATAAAGACCCCCCGACGGAAAAACCTAAGTACCCGATCAAATTTCTAGAACACATCGCGATCCGCCGCCACCGTCGACCCGAAGATCGGGAGGGTCCAGAAGCTCTTCCCGGCACCCTACCGGAGAGGGGAATCGCCACCGGAGGTCTTCTTCATCGCCATGCTTGCCTCCGGAGCGATGAGTGAGTAGTCTACCTTGGACTATGGGTCCATAGCAGTAGCTAGATGGTTGTCTTCTCCACCATGTGCTTCATGTTTAGATCTCATGAGCTGCCCTACATGATTGAGATCACCGTTATGTAATTCTACATGTTTGGTTTGTTGGGATCCGATGAATATTGGTGTTTATGATTAAGTTGATGTACTGAATTATATCTTTTGTTATCTCTATGTTGTTTATGATCTTGCATGCTCTCCGTTGTTAGTAGCTATCTTGGCCGAGTAGTTGCTAGTGACTCCAAGAGGGGGTATTTATGCTCGATAGTGGGTTCATGCCTCTATTTCACCTGGGGGAGTGACAGAAACCTCTAAGGTGGTAGATGTGCTGTTGCTACTAGGGAGAAAACAACATTCATATGCTCAAGGGCATATGCTTTGTTTACATTACACACTTTGCTTAATGCAATTATCTGTTGTTCGCAACTTAATACTTCTAGGGTGTTCGGATTGATATCCCCGGGAGTGGATTATTAGTCATAGATGCAGTTGGATGGCGGTCTATGTATTTTGTTGTAATGCCCAGAGTAAATCTCATAGTGATCTTCTTGACATATCACGTTTATCTCTATTCTATCAATTGCCCAACTGTAATTTGTTTACCCAGCATGTGTTATTTATCTTATGGAGAGACACCACTAGTGAACTGTGGACCCCGGTCCTATTTCCATCATATTGCTATCACCTGTTTACTTTACTCTCACTGTTTACTTCACTCGTACTGTTTACTTTACTCGCATACTATATTGTTTTCCACTCGATACGCTCATAACCTTTGTTTCAAGCAAACCGGTGAGATTGACAACCTCATCGCAAGTTGGGGACAAAGTATTTGTTTGTGTGTGTGCAGGTTCCGCATCACCTTCAGTCATCATTTCCTCTCCTCTCCTGATCGACATTAAACCTTGGTTTCTTAACTGAGGGAAAACTAGCTGCTATACTCATCATACCTTCCTCTTGGGGTTCCCAACGGGCTGGTTATTCACCACGCACAAGGACAGTCTGCAGACGTGCCAATATGGAAGTCGAAGGTCATGAAGAAACCTCGCTGGATGTCGTGGTCATCCACAAACTCTGACCAGCCACCCTTGAAGTATTGCTCGCCAGCGCTGTCATACCAGACTTCAACCTGGTAGGGAGTACCTCCCCAAGAATGTTCACGCAGAATCGCTTCACGCAACTCACGACCATCCATGAATTGAGTGAACTTCAAAGGCAGCCGTTGAATCTCCCGGTATTGCGGGCCGGCGATACAAAAGAAAGAATATATTTTGGGGGAAGCAGGAGAAGCACTAGGAGGAAGAGCGCTTGGACCTGGGGCGGCGCCAGTCACCTTTGGTTTATTCTTACTACCAGGCGGGCGGCCGGGATGATGCTTCGCCGGAGCGGACGACGATGATCCTACAGCGGTAGGAACTGTCTTGTTTTTACTGCCACGGGGGCGGCCGCGACCCCGCGGCACCGGCGGAGAGCCAAGGTCTAGACGGGACCCATCTGCGCCAGCCATATGGAAAAGTGGGAAGAAAAACCCTAGATGGAAAAAGAAGACGATGCGGCGGAGGAGGAATCGGTTTAGGGTTTTTACCCTCACCAAAGGTGCTTTATTTATAAGCACATATTAACGGGCCTCGGTGATAGCAAAAGGCCCATAAACATATTTACAAAGGAGGTAAATTCTGCACATAGCAGACGATAATAACAAAGGAAAAAAATAATGTATCATCGAAAGGTATGAAAAAACCTCGCCTTGGGCTCGGGGGCTTACAAAAAGGAAAAAGCAGAAGGAAGATGAAGAAGAAGTCAATTTGAGCCTATGATTGACTACAAGTATCCAACCATAGCCTCGGGAGCTACTCCCATCGGGAGCGCTGAGCGCGCACTCGGTAGAAAATAAGATAATCAGGAATAAGGATGAAGAAAGATAGGAGCCGCTTGACATTTTAGCAACCGTAAAACTTCGACTTCATAGTTGACAAAATATAAAGTGACTACTCCCATCGGGAGATACTTGAGAGAAGTTAATATAATTCGAAATTCTTCGATATTTTATCAGTCAAACGAGACTGCGACATGAGATTCTCGAGTTGCGTTATCGCAACGAAACTCGAATGACGTGATTTATCACGAAGGTAAGACCCCGGGATCCGTCCTGTGTGGCCTCATATATGCACATGGATGTGCTCTGCTGGTATGTATCCGTGTCTACGACGCAAAGAAAATCCTGGTGGACGCACTGGGTACCCTGAGAATCACTGGGATTCATTCTTTGTAAGTCCTAAATGCGGCAAAAGAGTGGGTTTGACCGGTATCCCGAATTCAAATCCAAGGGGATTGAATTTGAAGTAGGTGGCAAGTATCTGTTCCGGCAGTTAACTGACCTCTTGATCTGTCAGAGTTGTCAGGCTTGTTCATCAAACCCCTTGCGAAATGCTATCATGAAAATAAGTCGAAAGACCAAGTCGAAGATTTGAAGATATGAAGAAATCGAAGAGTTGGTCGAGTCAAAGATTTAAAGACTAGAGATTCAACCTGAATCTACAATTCTGGTAGAATCTCAGGGGCTACTGACAAGGGTATAGTTAATAGAGCCCGTTAGTTGAGTACCCCTGAGGCCCGTTAAGCTAGGCCCAATTGTAATGATAGTCGAGATACGAGTCCTTACCGTATGTCGATATTGTAATCTGTATCAGACCCTACCTGATCCTCGAGACCTGGCCACCTATATATAGGGGCCAGGAGGGGACGGTGTAGGCCAGATTGAAAGCAAGCCAGATTGAAAGCAAGCCAGGTTGAACACCCAAGTTTACTTTCGATATACACCTATTTCGACTAATCTTACCTTCGAGTTCATCTGACGCCCTATCTCCCCGATCCTAAGTTCTTCATCTAGGACATTTGTCGAGTTAACCCTCATCACCGTCGTTGTCCACGTGGAAGTTGAACAGTACAATGGCCATGTCGAAGCCTCCGGTCATCGCCGAGACTGCTTCTGCAATGCCTGAGGTTGGGTCGATGATGATTGCAGTCGGAGTAAGATCGACGACGCTTGGCGATGCAGTGTTGATGACGGCTGATCCAGCGACATCGACCTCAGTTTCCAGTGCGATGGTGTTGATGACGATCGGCACAGCGATGCCAACGGTGGTGTCAATGGCGGGGTCGATGTCGATCTTTGCGTTAGTGTCAATGATGGTCGGCACAGCGATGCCGACGGCGGTGTCGATGGCGAAGTCGATGTCGAACTTGTTGCTGGTGTCGAAGTTGATGGTGGAGTCGACGTCGAGTGGCGATGCAGAATCGATGGCCATGGCTGATGTCGGGCCGTCGAACCTTGTCGATGCGGTAAGGTTGTCGATGGTTGGTGAAGGAGCCGGCGAATCCTTAGATCCAGATCCCATCGTCCCCACGGTCGGCGCCAATTGATGAGGTTCAACCCCGGCAATGCCCATGCTTGAGGGCTTTCGATCTATGGAGCGCTTGTGGGATCCGGCGAACTCGACGGCGGTCAGACGAAAGCAGAGGGACACGAGATTTTACCTAGGTTCGGCCCCCTTAGTAGGGTAATGACCTACGTCCTGCTTGTCTGACTTTTATTGATGGGGTGGTGATACGTCTCAAACGTACCTATAATTTTTGATGCTCCATGCTTGTTTTTACACCATTTGCTTAGTGTTTCGTTACACTTCGTGGCACTTTTATGCATTTTCCGGAACTAACCTATTAACAAGTTGCTACAGTGCCAGTTCCCTGTTTTCTGCTGTTTTTGTGTTTCAGAAAATTTACACAGGAAATATATTCTCGAAATTGGACGAAACCAAAGCCAGTCGCCCAGAATTTCACCGAAGCTTGCAAAGAACCGAAGAGGAGACAGAGTGGGGCCACGAGGGCCCCACACAACAGGGCGGTGCGGCCCAGCCCCTGGCCACGCCCCCTATGTGTGAGACCGCCTCGGTGCACTCCTGACGATGCCCCTTCGCCTATAAAGACCCCCCGACGGGAAAAACCTAAATACCCGATCACTTTTCCAGAACACATCGCGATCCGCAGCCGTCGACCCGAAGATCGGGAGGGTCCAGAAGCTCTTCCTGGCACCCTGTCGGAGAGGGGAATCACCACCGGAGGTCTTCTTCATCGCCATGCTTGCCTCCGGAGCGATGAGTGAGTAGTCTACCTTGGACTATGGGTCCATAGCAGTAGCTAGATGGTTGTCTTCTCCAGTATGTGCTTCATGTTTAGATATCATGAGCTGCCTTACATAATTGAGATCACCATTATGTAATTCTACATGTTGTGTTTGTTGGGATCCGATGAATATTGGTGTTATGATTGAGTTGAAGTACTGAAATTTATCTTATGTTATCTCTATGTTGTTTATGATCTTGCATGCTCTCCGTTGTTAGTAGCTATCTTGGCCGAGTAGTTGCTAGTGACTCCAAGAGGGGGTATTTATGCTCGATAGTGGGTTCATGCCTCTATTTAATCTGGGGGAGTGATAGAAACTCTAAGGTTGTAGATGTGTTGTTGCTACTAGGGGGAAAACAACATTCATATGCTCAAGGGCATATGCTTTGTTTACATTACACACTTTACTTAATGCAATTATCTGTTGTTCGCAACTTAATACTTGTGGAGTTCTCGGATTGATTCGCCACAAGTGGATTATTAGTCATAGATGCAGTTGGATGGCGGTCTATGTATCTTGTTGTAATGCCCAGAGTAAATCTCATAGTGATCCTCTCGACATATGCATGTTGTCTTTATTCTATCAATTGCCCAACTGTAATTTGTTTACCCAACATGTATTATTTTATCTTATGGAGAGACACCACTAGTGAACTGTGGACCCCGGTCCTATTTCTTTTATATTGCTATCACCTGTTTACTTTACTCGCACTGTTTATTTTACTCGCATACTATTATCACTTTCCACTCGATACGCTCATACCCTTTGTTTCAAGCAAACCGGTGAGATTGACAACCTCATCATAAGTTGGGAACAAAGTATTTGGTTGTGTTATGTGCAGGTTCCACGTTGCCACTCGCAAAGCAAAGCTTGGACGAGGCGCCCTATAAATTGTCTGGAGCTGTCGCAAAGCTAGCGGGCATCACCTTCAGTCGTTTGTTTGCCTCCTCCTGGATTGACTACCTTGGTTTCATAACTGAGGGAAAACTTGCTGCTATATTCATCAAAACCTTCTCTTGGGGTTTTCCAACTGGCCGGTCATTTTTACTTCATCAACAAATGCCAACAAGCTTTCTGGCACCATCATCACGTCACCGCGCCCTCATCAAGTTTTCTGGCGCCGTTGCCGGGGAGGAAGAAGACTTCTGCAAGGGGAGTTTTCACACGCACATCCTTTACTTTGTTTTAAGTTTTGCTTTACTTTATTTTTACTTGCATCGTTTTATCAAAAACCCAAAAAAATTAGAATCCTTTGTAGTTGTTTTTACTTGTCTGCTTTTAGTTTGCTAGAATGGCTACTCCTGAAAACACCAAGTTGTGTGACTTTACTAGCACGAATAATAGTGATTTTATCTGCACTCCTATTGCGCCACATGCTCCTGCTGCAAATTTTTATGAGATTAAGCCTGCTTTATTGTACCTTATTATGAAAGAGCAATTTTCTGGTGCTAGTACTGATGATGCTGCAGCTCATCTCAACAATTTTGTTGAGCTATGTGAGATGCAAAAATATAAGGATGTTGAAAGTGATATTATTAAGCTTAAGTTGTTTCATTTTTCTTTGAGAGGAAAAGCTAAGGATTGGTTCATGTCTTTGCCTAAAAATAGTATTGATTCATGGGCTAAGTGTAAGGATGCTTTTATTGGTAGATACTATCCTCCTGCTAAGATTATAGCTTTGCGTAGCAATATTATGAAGTTTAGTCAGTTTGAATATGAACATGTTGCTCAAGCTTGGGAAAGAATGAAATCTATGATAAAGAATTGTCACACTCATTGACTGACTACTTGAATGATTATTCAAACTTTTTATGCAGGACTGAATTTTTCTTCAAGGAACCTACTTGATTCAGCTGCTGGAGGCACTTTTATGTCCCTTACCTTGGGCGCTGCAACAAAGCTTCTTGACAATATGATGGTAAATTACTCTGAATGGCACACCGAGAGAGCTCCACAAGGTAAGAAGGTAAATTCTATTAAGGAAACCTCTTCCTTGAGTGATAAGATTGATGCTATTATGCTTATGCTTTCAAATGATAGGACTCATGTAGATCCTAATAATGTTCCTTTGGCCTCGCTGGTTGCTCAAGAAGAGCATGTTGATGTAAACTTTATTAGAAATAATAATTTTAACAACAATGCTTATAGGAACAATTTTGCTAGTAACAATTATAGGCCATATCCTTCTACCAATGGTAATGGTTATGGTAACTCTTATGGTAATTCCTCCAACAACACTAGGGCCGCGCCCTCCAAGCTTGAGGTAATGATCAAGGACTTCATCGGTAAGCAAAATGCTTTTAACAAGTTTGTTAAGGAAAAGTTAGGCAAAATTGATATTCTTGCTTCTAAAGTTGATAGCCTTGCTCATGATGTTGAACTTTTGAAATTAAAAGTGTTCCCTAATGAGGTGAAAGAGAACAATGTTTGTGCTACTGCTAATGCTTCCAAGTTAGAATTGATGAAAATGTTAGGATGCTAGCAGAATTGCATGCCAGGTGGGAAAGAGAAGATGAGATGGCTAGAGAGATGAAGTTATGTACCATTACTACCTCTAATGATGTTACTCCTAATGCTAGCAATCCTCTAACTTTGATTGGTGTAGAGAAAACTCCTACTCCTTGTGTTAAAAAGCCAAAAACTACTAAAACTTTTTCTCAAAAGAGTGCTAATTTTTTTTGGAGTGTAGGATATGATAGCTCTATTTCCTTTACTGATTTTGATATTGATGGCTGCAATATATCTGAAGTTATTTTGTTCTTGCAAAAGCTTGCTTTGACTCCCAATGCTAGTTCTTTAAACATTGCTTTTACTAAGCATATTACCAATGCTCTTATAAAAATTAGGGATGAAAAGTTAAAGCAAAAAGCTTCTATTCCCAAGAAGTTAGAAGATGCTTGGAAACCCATCATTGATATGCATGTTAATGGTTTTGATTGTCATGCTTTATGTGATCTAGGTGCTAGTAATTCTATTATGCCTAGAAAGATTTATGATACTAGATGACCCGTTGCGCCACTGGCGCAAAGGCAAATCCGAACCGGCACTGGCACCATAAAAAGTAAATTGTTCTAATTCAAATAAAAATAGTAGTTTAAAAAACCTAATACTATCCAAATTTTTGGATGTAGGTCCAAACACCTCAATTCTACCAATGGAATTCTACCAACGGTTTTTTGTTTAGCCGTTAAAAAGTAATTGAGAATCTGAGTATGGTTTATTATACATGAATGATAACACATGCCTTAGGGTCCATTTTCCCCTTATTTTTGCACTGATATACAGGACTCGGTTATAGCATAGGAACTCTGAAAGTTGACTCCATACATATCCAGCATTACTTGTTCTATTACACAGTCCATGATTTTCTGAAATTTAGTCCTGGGTCATGTTAGAAGTAATCACTTCAGTGCTTCAAGATCGCACAGATTTTACTGAAAATGAAAGATAGTATTATCAGCAAATATACTGTATTATATGTCAGCAAATAATCATATGGAATAGCTACTGCTCAGCTCCTAAACAACCTTTAGTGTTCTTATAACGAACATACAGTGTGCAACTTGCACATAGCTTCTCCCTCCCCCTAGGCTCAATTCATCTTAGCAAAATCCTGTGATAATTAGATAGAGGGATGAAATAAAGATGTAATGGAAGCTTACAACGGAAAAAAAAATTGTGCCCGCTGCATGTTCCTAAAAACATTACCAACATCACATACTGGCAGGAGCCACAAGTGCATGGCCAGTGTAGTCATATCCTATATTCAGAAATAACTTTGACAGTGTAGTCATCCTAGATTCAAGCAATATTGGACACAGAGAGTATTTTGAGTCAAAGAGGACATTATGACAGATGAAAACAGGCCAATGTTAGAAATAGGAAACAATTTGAGGTATATTAAAATATGTAGGACTGTAGACCTTCCTGAGTTCCGGTAATCAACGATACACCATTACCGTCTTAGAAAAACTGAACCATGATATGAATATATCCTATTATTAACATGACATTCTTTGGTTCTCTTTGGTGGTACAAACATCGAAAAAGTGGGGACCCTATGAACTCTTGCTGTATAAATCATGTGAGGCAGTCAGAATCCATCTGATATATTTTTCTTAAGAATTATGGTGTTACTAATAAAATGATCCATTTGAGAGACCCAGTTTACTTTAAAAACTGAATTAGTAGCAACTAATTAGCATGGTTCATCTCCAATCAATTATCAGTATCATCTAGAGTAAAGACAAGGGAGTCATATGAAAGCATCAGGTTCAATGGCTCTCCTCCAACCAGAGAAACACCAAATAGCAGTGGAAAAACAGTCTCTTTGAACAACGAAAAGATTAATTTACTGTTAATAAAAATTTGCCACACGCAATCTCAGGCCTGGCAGGAGAAGCCTAAGCACCAAAGAGAAAACTGAAACACAATGCTATTAACTATTATCCTTCAGAATTAATCTAGAAATATCAAGAAGGAATGGGAAATTAATGTACTTCATATGACAGGCTAGCTGGAGCATTACCAGAAGAGTCATAGGTTATAACAAGCTTACCACAATGCTATTCATTCACCAACCATTCCATTCGTCGGTACTGCAAGCTCATCACTGACCCACATGCTCGACATCTTATCTTATCCGAGGGATCTGCCGCCGCTTCTCTACCTTGACATCGCTGTCCTCCTCCTTGCGGCCTCAGCCTCTAGGGCCTCCAAGCGTGACTACAAATAAAGAGTAGCAACATTCATTAATATCTGATGGATCTCCCTAAAAGAACCTCTCAGCGTGACTACAACTAAAGAGTAGCAACATTCATTGATACAGATATATGGGCAGAGGGGAAGTAAGCACCTTTTTCGCATACAAAAATTAGCACACAAAAAAAATAACTCGATCAAGAACATAAATTACAGTAGAAGTTTGTAAAGAAGCATTCCAACTTAATATCTTATCTTGTTGTCGACATACTTAGCTTCCAACATCGCATCACAGGCAAATTTCAAGGGTACACAAAAAGCAGTAGTAGGCATCTATCACTTGCAGTCATTTACATATTAAACCTGAAAAATACACTTCTCATCAAAAGAACACAAAAAGCTTTTCATATGGACATTTATAATCATGTACACTATTTTCAAATGTCAGGGTATGCAACAATTTTGTAACAGGGTGTTGACAGCACCGGAACACAAATTGGTTAATTTCAGAATAACAGAAAATGGTGAGGGCAATAAGCAGCCTGTTTTTCTCGTGCAATTTTCAAGATAAGACAAAGACTCTGAGTCTCAAACACCATTTAACTGAACAAGTGAGAATATGGCCTACATCGCTGGCAATACAGCAGCGTCTATGCATACTAAGTTAAGTACTTGAATTGGTCCAGGATCCATTAATTTTTCCTTCTCTACATTTTTAAGCGATTCATCAAACACATGGCGAGAAAAATATCAAATTGTCCAACCTTTCAGGAAACTAAAAAATAATTTACTCTTAGCTATAAATAAAACACAAGTGGTTGTTACTACAATATTTTTAAAAGAACCATAACTATTCATTGGACAGCTAAAGCAATACTAACTGTCACGGCCAAAGAATCAGCGATACTAACTGTCACGGCCAAAGAATCAGCTAAAGCCCTGTAGCCTCCTACATAAACGACCAGCGATGAAGATGGCTGCGCTAGTAAGGATGTAAGCAAGCCTCAAAGGAACTAATCGAAAAGGAAAAAATAAAGAAAGAAAATCAAGGCCAAAGAATCAAGATGGGAGAGACTCAACCATGGGCTTCAGACCTTCAATATTGCTGTGGCTAAGAAAATCATGAAGAGAACCATGTCATTCCATGAAACCTACTAACATATAGCAGTAAAAAAATAGGCATGTACTTATAACATATAGCGAAACAAACAATCATCTACCTCAACAGAAGGCGACCACATCGGTGAACCAAGAGAGCAACTTTGCAGGGTTCAATCCCTACATTGCTGAATCAACCATCTGGCCGCACCTCCACTTACACCTGAAGATGAGTGGTAGTACAGGAGAGGACAAGAGCATATCAAATGAGAAAAACCAAAGGAACACCTGATTTAGATGGGTGTAATTAACCGATGCCAGAGTGATCACAATTAGAGAGGGGGATGAAACATGGAAATATGAAAGCTTACCGTCAACATATTGTGTGCCTGCTGCATCTTTCCATCTCCACAGTTCAGAATCAAAACAACAGCCTAAGTGGGGGAACAAAAGATAAATAGACGTGTTGTTGCTTGAGACAACTCCACGAGGTGCATGCTGACACAGTGCCATCAAACCGGAGGCCCTCAAAACTCCAAGTAATGGAAGATTACAACGGGCGAATTATTTTGTGCCCGCTGCATTTTTCTAAAGGATGCCGCAACCAACTTCCTCCTTAAGTAAAAAAAATCACGCCCTTGCTGCTGCCACGACCTCTTGCGCCCTTGTCGGTTCCATAATGGAATGTGTAGAAATAAGTTGACTTAATTCAATTATATTATACAAACTAAGTTTTCTTGATTCATTTGCTATTGATATCTTCATGACAAATATTCCTATTTCTAATACAATAAAGTGAAGTTTAAAAACCAGTATGCGAGCACCAATAATAAAAACATTACCAACATCACATATTGGCAGGAGGCAAAAGTGCACGGCCAGTGTAGTCACATCCTAGATTCACAACAGTATAGTCATCCTAGATTCAAGCAATATTGGACACATAGAGTAATTTGATTCAGAGAGGACATTATGACAGATGAAAACAGGCCAATGTTAGAAATAGGACACAATTTGAGGTGTTCAAAAACACGCATGACTATAGCCCTTCCTCAGTTCCAGTAATCAACGATACACCATTACCGCCTTAGAGCACGTTTTGCACAACCTTGAAGAGAAACTGAGAAAGGGGAGGGGGGTTGCAAGAAGCTCACCATGGTGTCTTGAAATCAGCCATGCTTATCACTGCTCGACCAAGCGCTGCCTCCTAAGCCACGCCCTGGTCTCTTGAGATTCTCTATAAATCTAATACACCTCCTGTAAGAAATTCATAAAGAACATCAGTAGCGCAATACATAAATGAATATATAGCTCTATAGATCCACTCGACATGGTTATCATCTAACACAACTGCTTTATTTTCCCGAAGTTGTGCCTCGACATGGTTATTTCAAATTACAGTTTCAAAATACTGGAGGTACATTCAGTTACTAAAAATACGTACCAATTAACCAATTGCTCATATTAAAATTGATTGTCTCCACAAGAGAGATAAATCACCTTGGTCTTCTTCTTCACCATACTCTTTCGCTAGAACCTGCTCTTCTTTCTTAGACCTGTACACATTATGTTCAGAAAGACAATCAGTTAGCAATTGAAAATCAGAGTACTCAACAGAAACCCAATTAACCAATTTCAGCTCCACACGCATCAACAGAAACCCAATTCATAGTAAACGATAAGTAGCCAGAGAATGAAAAATTCCAGCCTCATATTCAATACGGAGAATAAAGGAAGACCAACCAAAGCATCGGATGTCTTTCAAGTAGTAGTTCATATCCAGACTTCTGAAACAAGTTTCAACCCAGAAATACAATGACATGTTCAAAATACAGTCTCAAAATACTCACCTCATTCTTGTGAGCTCTTCTGCCTCTTCGTTACTGCAACCTTGGGTTCAACCAGAGAAAGCCAACATATCAATTTCAAAAATAATGAAGAACTACAGAAAGACAATTTTAACGAAGTATCCTAATTTCCTGCTTACCCAAATCTTTAGTTTCAGCAGTAAATCTCAGAGCTGTATAATTTACTCTTCTCAGTTTCTGAATCTTTGTAGCATCATTGCACAAGTTCTGTTCACATTTAAAACCTTGTAGTTCTGTTCAACTGTAGAACCTTGCAGTCTGAATCGCAATAGATAATTGAATCAAAATAACTGAACTCTAAAAAAAAACTGCTTGAAGATGGTATTGTGCTCGACGGAACGGCATACCATTTTTATCCTATTTTCACCTAAAGCAAAGTTACAAATGCAGCAATAACTGCTTGAAGATAATCATGGTGTTCTGCTCAACAAAATGACATATACTTTTTTATCCTTTTTCACCTAAAGCAAAGTTACCAATAACATGTATACAACTATCTCAAAATATACAGATGTGAAAATAGCAAAACAAAGTAAAGTTTACATCCTGCATTTTAATTACAAAATATTCATGTAAAAGCAATTGGAATGCTGCATGAGCACGGTCACATAAGGTATGTAAAAAGCAAACAAGGCATCACAAAGCCCACATTGTTGCAAGCAAGTATATAATGCTTAGACCTTTCTGCACATACTAAAGAGAAAACTTGGAGAAATAGAAAAGCATCTCAGACCCACATTTTCATGCTGGTGAGTTTACCAATCAATCTAAGGTGTGTTGCCGTATCTCATGATACAAGATTCAGGCTTAAGTATGACAATCATCATATCCCATCATGCAGAGTTGTTCTATCAGTAAGCACAAATGAAAGGTCGATCCCCAATTTTGGACCTCTCCTTTTGCACCCCCTAGTTTTGCAACATTCATGAAACAACAATCTAGAAAGTAATGGCACTGAGAACATGACCCTATGAAGCTCCCATTTGAACAATCAAACCATCAGCTGCAAAGTTGTACATCCTTAGACCTTTCTTCCTGCAAGCAAATCATCAAGCATTCCATGAGCATAAAAACTGAATATATAATTCAATCACCACACTCTATGGCTACGAAAAGAAATAAATAACTGCTCAAATGTACCCTGCATGCACCTAGTCACCACTGCTCTGTGCAAGTGCGTCCGGTGGTCATGGCCGGGCATTGGCGGTCGCAGTCGTCCCTTCCTCCTCCATCCTCCGCTCGTGTGCTCCCTTCCGTCGCCACAGCCGCCATTTTTATCCCCATTCTCGGTGGTCATGTATCACTTGCAGATCGCATGGATGGCTCATGAATTCTTCATGTATGGCTACAAAAAGAAATAAATAACAACTCATGTGTAAAATAAGGTGATGGGGTTTAGAGGGAAAGGAGGAGAGGGAAAGGGTGTGGCACTGACCTGCTTGCTAAGGCTGCCATTGCCACGCACATAGCATCCACCCTTGCCATGCTTGTCAAGGTCATTGAGGCTCGGTTCCCAAGGTACTGCCACCGACACTGCTACGTTTGCCCAACCAACTAAGAAAAATGCAAAAATGTCAAATAATCAGATATTGCATTTGCAGCATTTCGTCGAGCATCTTGTCTACCTGGATGAAGACTATGTTTGGTACTAACCTGCAGCCGATGCAACTGCGCTAGTAATCTAGCCGAGATAGCATAAAAATCCGTTGGAAAAATCCCCATCGATCCTCCGGTCAAAAATCTTCCACCTTAGAATCGGGCCTCCACTCCAGTCTTCCCAATCTAAAATGTAAAAGAAAAAAAAGGATGAATCGCTGTGTCTGGCGAGCTACCACCAACGTGAACGAGAGAGGTTACCTGGGGAAGGAAGAGGAACGAGGTGCAGCGAATCAAAGCCTTCGCCTCCGGTCTCCCCCATGCTGCCTCCTCCTTGTGGCGGCTGGGTGCAGAGGAGTGGAGGACAGAGGCGGCGCAGCAGAGGCGTTGAGTTGGGGCGGCGTCGAGGTGGAGGCGGGCCGTCTGTGCCGGTGCAGAGGCGACAAGGCGGCGGATCCGGGGCAGCTCGATGGTCGGCACACCGTGGATGTGCAGAGGCGATGAGGCCTCCGCTCGGCCATGGCCGCGCTGCCACCAACCACCGGCAATGGCCGCCACCGCGTCCAACTGCTCCCCGCCTCTGGCTCCCGCGTCCAGCCGCCGCCGGCCTCCCGCGTCCAGCCCTCCAACCGCCGGCCTCCCGCGTCCAGCCCTCTACCGCTTCACAGCGACCTGATTTGGTCTGGAGCCGGTCCACATCTCTATCGCCGGTGAAGAAGATCTTGAGCACAAGGAGGCTCTGGACGACCTTGTAGAGACGGTGCACCAGCCGGCGCTAGGAACTGTAGCTCGCCCTTCCCATCGCCACCCTCCTCCATGAGGCCTGCAGCGCCTCCAACCAACGAGCCTCTGCTAGACTGCTAGCGAGCTGTGAGTGTGTGGGGATGAGGCGGCTGGAAGTTGCTTCCGCCATGGGGAAGATGAGAGGAGCGCCGCCAGGGGAGATCGGGGCGACTGGGGAGGAAGAGGAGACGGGGATTGGGGAGGAGCGGAGAGGAGGCAGCCGATTGGGGGAATGGTTTTGTTCCCCCGATCTAGGTTTTCACCGCGCATAAAGGGAAGTGCACGCAAATGATCGGGATGGCAGCCTCTGTCTGTCGGCCCCGCCTGCGCCTGGTCCCATTTGTCATCGACCCAATCGGAGAAGCTGTAGGTGACAAAAAAAATGACAGATCGAACGGCCCAGGTGAAAAGTGGGATGCGAGATTTTACTGTTTTGACGATCGAACGAATGAGCAGCACGGGGCGGACGCAGATAGCGTGAACGGCCGGGTAGGCTAGCGCCCTTTAGGTTTTAGAATGCTTGATTTACCACCGTTTGAAAAGTGTTATTATGATATTCCTATTGCCGATGTTCCTAAGAAGAAACCTTTGGGAAGAATTAATGATGTTCTTATTATGGTTAACAATAACCTTGTTCCCGTTAATTTTCTTGTCATGGATATTGAATGCAATGCTTCATGTCCTATTATTTTGGGAAGACCCTTTCTTCGAACTGTAGGTGCCATCATTGATATGAGGGAAGGCACCATCAAATATCAATTCCCACTCAAGAAAGGTATGGAACACTTCCCTAGAAAGAGAAAGAAATTGCTTTTTGACTCTATTCTTAGAGCAAATTATGAGCTTGATGCTTCATCACTTGATGTTACTTGATTCGTAACTTTCTGCGCCTAGCGCAAAGGCGTTAAAGAAAAGCACTCTTGGGAGATAACCCAATGTTTTTACATTCAGTTCTTTTTATTTTATTTGAGTCTTGGAAGTTATTACTACTGTAATTACCTCTCCTTATCCTTTTTATTTCGTTTTTGTGCCAAGAGAAGCCTCTAATTTGAGTGAGGTAAGATTTGGGGATGTTGCTGTCCTGAAACAGTTTTCGGTGCTGCACCGTAAAAATTCGTGAAAATTCTCTGTATATCTTTTGGACCTGCGATTTCTTGTGCATATGCCCCAGGTTATATTCAAACTTTCATTAGTTTAACACTTTTTGATTTGAGCAACAGAAAACCCCTAAAAAATTCAACCTTTGCCAGCTGTTCTGTTTTGACAGATTTCTGCCAATATTTGTGTTTGCCGCTTTATCGCTTTCTTTTTGAGTTCTTTTGATCACGGAACTTTTGGGGAAGTTGATACAGTAGTATATGCTTCATATGTGGTGGTTTTGAGTTGAAACCTGAAGCAAAAAAGGTTTATTCTATGTTATGCTTACACTAATGTTGCTAATAGATTTGTGTTTAATTTTGTATGAAGGAAGTTTTTCAAGTGTAGGGATCGGAGAGTGATAAGATGAGTTGAAGAATGGACAAAAGCTCAATCTTGGGGATGCCCATGCAGCACCCCAAGAAATATCCAAGAAGTACAAGCGTCAAAGCTTGGGGATGCCCCCGAGGCACCCCTTCTTCATCGGCAAAAATCAGGTCACCTTTCAACACACTATATTTTTATTGCTTCATGCATTATGCGTTTTTCTTGGAGCATCAGTTGTTTTTAGTTTTCAGTTTAGTTTAGTTTTGTTTGCTGCAATAAATGGTTGGACCCCAACAAATTCCTTTTGGAGAAGTTGCCTTGCTTTTCATTTGCCAAGAACACTCCGTTTTTCATTCTTATCATTTCAATGAGTGTTCTCCTTTTTCTAGAACTTCGTTTAGTTTTCGATTTTCGCCTTGATATGCGTTCAGATCTTGTTATATCTTTACATCAAGGTGTATTTTTTCATCTGGTCCTTATTGGTTTTCATCAAAAGAGGTGTTTATAAAAAGTTTGAATGGTGTTGGAAAAGAGAAAAAGCTTTATACAAAAAAGTGGTACAAGAAGGAGCTTGTATAGACTGCGGCTTAGGCTTTTGCATATCGTGCTTGATGTCTTTTTGATAGTATGCTTAGTGGTTTTGCTGTAGCATGATTTGTCTCAAATAACTGAGATTGCTTAATGAGCCTTTGAAAAAATCATGCGTTGTTTTTATCGTTTGGAAGCATTATTTTGGTTTTCTCCTTGATGCTTTATTTGGGTTGACTTGGCGCATGCTCACACATGTTAGACTCATACAAAGTCGCCATTGCCTCTATGATCATTTAGTTTTTGACTTTTGATGCCATCTTATGCTTCTTTTAATGCCGCTTTGTCGCTATGCATGATTATGGCCGTTATTGCTCTCTTAGTTGGTCGCTCCTAGTCTTTTGCTAGCCCTCGTTTTGTACTGAGTATGAGCTCTACTCGTGCATCCAACTCCTAAAAACCAAGTTTGCCATTGTGTCCACCATACATACCTATTAGCAATTTGCTATTCCAAAGTACATTTGACTTGCTTTTATCTACTCTTCAAATTAAACTCTTACCAGTGTTATGCAAAAATTGGTCAATAAAGCTCTCACGAACCGGATGGCACACTTTATTTTTCTCATTCTTAAAAATTTGACATTGTGGTCTCTTATGTTGAGTTGTTATGCTTGCAAGTTGTAAGTTGGGAATTAGCCCAGCCATGCCGTCATGGGGCAAGCTTTCAACATTGCACTTCTTATTTGAGTTGATATCGTGATCTTTTGTTTATGGATACTCGCGGTGTGAAATGAATTGGGAATCTTGCGGGATGATGGAGTTTGTATATGTGTTAGAGAAACGCCTGGGCCGCCAATCTAAGCCATGCATAATTCATGGTGGAAATTTGCAGCATGCCCATAGTGGACATTCGACGATGCATCTCAAAATAAAAAGCTATACAAATGTTAAATAAAAAAGATGTTGAGGTGTTCATTGTCTGCTTGTCCTGTCATTTTGATGTGGGCTTGTTCCATATCATCGGGCACGGAGGTACCCCGTTGGCGGTTCTCAATGATACGTGTATACTTACAATGACAAGAGCTTGCTTAGGACTCTAAGTAAAGTAGCATGAGGATTGGGTACTCGTATTCACGGGACACGAGGTTTTCAACTTATGATTTGTCAAGCATATGCAGCATAAGTGTTCTAGCATTAACTTTAACCATTCAAGATGCTTATAATGGGGGCAATGAGAGCTCAAAGCCGGTAAGTACCATAATTTTTGAAGGTTTATAAAACTTGCAATCACTGCTTCCCTCAGCGAAGGGTCTTTCTTTTACTTTTATGTTGAGTCACCACCTTCTACCTTTATGCACCACTAAGAGAGCATAGTTGTCATTCTGAGTATAATGTGCATTGTCCCAAAGTTTTCATTGATTGATTCATATTGTTGGTTTCACTTGTTCTCAAATTACTTGTATCTAGTCGCCCTCTTAAACTTGAAGGTGTCCTATGCATTTATGTTTTGCTCTCCATAAAGGACAAGCTGAAAACCATTTGTATGTTTTTCCTCATGATTTGAACACATGTTTGACTTTTCATTGTTTCCTTTTCATGATCTTTTGTTTGTGTTAATTTTCATGTTATAACATGGTTCTAAGTTTCTTCTATCAAGATTATATCTTTCATGCCCATGTTTTAAGTTCTTTTGATCCCAGCGCACAACGCTTACATAGATGATCAAGATTGTGTAGGTGCATGTCACCTCAAAAATTATTTCTTTTGTTATCACTTACCTACTCGCGGACGAGCAGGAGTTAAGCTTGGGGATGCTGATACGTCTCAAACGTATCTATAATTTTTGATGCTCCATGCTTGTTTTTACACCATTTGCTTAGTGTTTTTTTACACTTCGTGGCACTTTTATGCATTTTTCGGAACTAACCTATTAACAAGTCGCCACAGTGCCAGTTCCCTGTTTTATGTTGTTTTTGGGTTTCAGAAAAGTTAGACAGGAAATATTCTCGGAATTGGACGAAACCAAAGCCAGTCGCCCAGAATTTCACCGAAGCTTCCAGAGAACCGAAGAGGAGACGGAGTGGGGCCACGAGGGCCCCACACAACAGGGCGGCGCGGCCCTGCCCCTGGCTGCGCCCCCTATGTGTGAGACCGCCTTGGTCCACTCCTGATGATGCCCCTTCGCCTATAAAGAACCCCCGACGGGAAAAACCTAAATACCCGATCACTTTTCCAGAACACATCGCGATCCGCCGCCGCCGTCGACCCGAAGATTGGGAGGGTGATGTCTACACATGCTTCTGTTCTTGTAGACAGTGTTGGGCCTCCAAGTGCAGAGGTTTGTAGAGCTGCAGCAAGTTTCCCTTAAGTGGATCACCCAAGGTTTATCGAACTCAGGGAGGAAGAGGTCAAAGCTATCCTTCTCAAGCAACCCTGCAATTATGATACAGAAAGTCTCTTGTGTCCCCAACACACCCAATACACTTGTGAGATGTATAGGTGCACTAGTTTGGCGAAGAGATAGTGAAATACAAGTGGTATAGATGATTATAAGTAGTAAATGCAATCTGGAATAAAAATGGCAGCAAGCAAACAAGTAACAAAACAGCAAGTAAACGGTGTGCAAAGCTTGGAAACAAGGCCTAGGGATCATACTTTCACTAGTGGACACACTCCCAACAAATATAACATAATTGAACCAGTAAATAACTTATCTTCACTATGGTACTCTGAATTACTCTCCTATTGAACAACACTAATCATTGCGTAGTGGCTACAGAAGCACCCCTTAAAGTTCATCAAGTACTTGACAAACACCACTCATAGAGATATCCAAATTAAATCACAACTCAAGATAAATATTATTGCAACTTAGACCAAGTACTAACACGGTGCACACACTATCAACATTACACCATGAAAGAAGGAATAGATCACTATCAATACTATCATGGAAAGGAAAAAAGGTGGGGACGAGTGCCAAGCTTTATAAAAGAGCACAAAAGTGCCAATCTCTCTCTCAAAAACTTGCTTCATTTTTGTATGGAAGATAGTAAGAACCCCATTGCCAGTCGTTGACAAAGACAACCACCTCTCAAAACCAATTTTTATCTCTCTATTTTACAAATGAAAAGCTCTAGCACATGTTTAATCACTGCTTCCCTCTGCGAAGGGCCTTTCTTTTACTTTTATGTTGAGTCACCACCTTCTACCTTTATGCATCGTCTAAGAGAGCATAGTTGTCATTCTGAGTATAATGTGCATTGTCCCAAAGTTTATCATTGATTGATTCATAATCATGGTTTCACTTGTTCTTAAATTATTTGTATCTAGTCGCCCTCTTAAACTTGAAGGTGTCCTATGCATTTATGTTTTGCTCTCCATGAAGGACAAGCTAAAAACCATTTGTATGTTTTTCCTTATGATTTGAACACATGTTTGACTTTCATTGTTTCATTATTCATGATCTTTTGTTTGTGTTCTTTTTCATGATTATAACATGGTTGCTAAGTTTCTATTGTCAAGATTATATTTGCATGCCCATGTTTTAAGTTCTTATGATCCCAGCTCACAACGCTTACATATATGATCAAGATTGTGTAGGTGCATGTCACCTCAAAAATTATTCTTTTGTTATCACTTACCTACTCGAGGACGAGCAGGAGTTAAGCTTGGGGATGCTTGATACGTCTCAAACGTATCTATAATTTTTGATGCTCTATGCTTGTTTTTGCACCATTTGCCTTGTGTTTTGTTACACTTCGTGGCGTTTTTCTGCGATTTCCGGAACTAACCTATTGACAAGATGCCACAGTGCCAGTTCCCTGTTTTCTGCTGTTTTTGTGTTTTAGAAAAGCTACACAGGAAATATTCTCGGAATTGGACGAAACAAAAGCCAGAAGTCTTATTTTTCCCGGAAGCTTCCCAAAGACCGAAAGAGAGCCGGAGGGGGGCCAGAGGCCGCCCTCACACATAGGTGGCGCGGCCCAGGCCCTGGCCGCGCCACCCTGGTGTGAGGAGCCCCTGGCTGCCCTCTGACGATGCCCCTTCACCTATATAAAGCCTAGGGACGGAAAACCCTAAAGGAGTCGACAAAATTTCCAGAACAGTTCCGCAGCGCCGCCGTCGTCGTCGACAAATTTCGGGGGACAGAAGTCTCCGTTCCGGCACCCTGCCGGGACGGGGAAGTGCCCCCGGAGCCATCTCCATAGGTCTCCATCGCCGTCTTCGCCGTCTCCATCGACCTCACCGCCATCTCCGTCAACCTTGCTGTCTCCTATGATGAGGAGGGAGTAGTTCATCCCCGGGGCTAAGGGCTCTACCGGTAGCTATGTGGTTCACCTCTCTCTCCCATGATGTGATGTTTATGTGATCGTGAGCTTTGTATCATGTTGAACAAGTAGATGTTATTATTCAGATATTATGTGTACTCTAGTGGTGTTATTAAAGTAATCTATTCCTCCTGCCATGGTGTAACGGTGATAGTGCGTGCATCATGGTGGTACTTGGTCTAGGCTATGATTGTGATCTTTTGTGGATTATGAGAATAATTATCACTATGATAGTATTGAAGTGATCTTTTCCTCCTTTCATGGTGTAATGTTGACAGTGTGTGCACCGTGTTAGTACTTGGTCTAAGTTGCAATAATATCTATCTTGAGTTGTGCTTTGATTTGGATATCTCTATGAGCGGTGTTTGTCAAGTACTTGATGAACTTTAAGGGGTGCTTCTGTAGCCACTACGCAATGATTAGTGTTGTTCAATAGGAGAGTAATTCAGAGTACCATAGTGAAGAGAAGTTGTTTATTTGTTCAATTATGTTATATTTGTTGGGAGTGTGTCCACTAGTGAAAGTATGATCCCTAGGCCTTGTTTCCAAGCTTTGCACACCGTTTACTTGCTGTTTTGTTACTTGTTTGCTTGCTGCCATTTTTATTTCATATTGCATTTACTACTTATAATCATCCATACCACTTGTATTTCACTATCTCTTCGCCGAACTAGTGCACCTATACATCTGACAATTGTATTGGGTGTGTTGGGGACACAAGAGACTTTCTGTATCGTAATTGCAGGGTTGTTTGAGAGGGATAGCTTTGACCTCTTCCTCCCTGAGTTCGATAAACCTTGGGTGATCCACTTAAGGGAAACTTGCTGCTGTTCTACAAACCTCTGCACTTGGAGGCCCAACATTGTCTACAAGAATAAACACGTGCGTAGACATCAGTGAGGTCGATGGAGACGGCGGAGACGGCGATGGAGACCGATGGAGATGGCTCCGGGGGCACTTCCCCATCCTGGCATGGTGCCGAAACATAGACTTCTGTCCCCCAAAATTTGTCGACGGCGGCGGCAGAGCTGCGGAACTCTTTCTGGAAAATTGCCGACCCCCCTAGGGTTTTCCGTCCCGAGGCTTTATATAGACGAAGGGGCATCGTCAGGGGGCTTCCAGGGGCTCCTCACACATAGGGGGCGCGACCAGGGCCTGGGCCGCGCCGCCCTGGTGTGTGGGGCCCTCGTGGCCCCACTCCGCCTCTTCTTCGGTTCTCTGGAAGCTTCCGGGGAAAATAAGACTTCTGGAACTTGTTTCGTCCAATTCCAAGAATATTTCCTGTGTAGCTTTTCTGAAACACAAAAACAGCAGAAAATAGGGAACTGGCACAGTGGTGACTTGTTAATAGGTTAGTTTCGGAAAATGCATAAAAGTGCCATGAAGTGTAACGAAACACTAAGCAAATGGTGTAAAAAACAAGCATGGAGCATCAAAAATTATAGATACGTTTGAGACGTATCAACATCCCCAAGCTTAACTCCTGCTCGTCCTCGAGTAGGTAAGTGATAACAAAAGAAATAATTTTTGAGGTGACATGCACCTACACAATCTTGATCATCTAGGTAAAGCATTGAGTGCTGAGATCAAAGAACATAAAACATGGGCATGAAAGACATAATCTTGATAATAGAAACTTAGCAACCATGTTATAACATGAAAAGAAACACAAACAAAAGATCATGAATAATGAAACAATGAAAGTCAAATGTGTGTTCAAATCATATGGAAAAATATAGTAAATGGTTTTCAGCTTGTCCCTCATGGAATAGCAAAACATAAATGCATAGGACACCTTCAAGTTTAAGAGGGCGACTAGATACAAATAATTTAGGAACAAGTGAAACCATAGTCATGAATCAATCGATGATAAACTTTGGGACAATGCACATTATACTCAGAATGACAACTATGCTCTCTTAACGGTGCATAAAGATAGAAGGTGGTGACTCAACATAAAAGTAAAAGAAAGGTCCTTCGCAGAGGGAAGCAGTGATTAAACATGTGCTAGAGCTTTTCATTTGTAAAATAGAGAGATAAAAATTGGTTTTGAGAGGTGGTTGTCTTTGTCAACGACTGGCAATGAGGTTCTTACTATCTTCCATACAAAAATGTAGCAAGTTTTTGAGAGAGAGATTGGCACTTTTGTGCTCTTTTATAAAGCTTGGCACTCCTCCCCACCTTTTTTCCTTTCTCAAACCATGGCTAACCGATTCATCGGGTGCCCACCAACATTCACATACCATGGAGGAGTGCCTTTTCCTTTTTTTTCTTTTCTTTTTGGAATAAGTAATATGGAAGATAGCAAATCCGACCACTACGTCCCCATGAGCTGAAAACAGTGTCAAAAAACGAGAAGTGTTTTGAAGGTTTTTGAAAGGTAGCACATGAAAATTTACTTGGAATGGCTTACAAATACCATGCATAGGAATTTATAGTGGACACAATGGCAAACTTGGTTTCTAGGAGTTGGATGCACGAGTAGAGCTCATACTCAGTACAAAATGAGGGCTAACAAAAGACTGGGAGCGACCGACTAAGAGAGCAATAACGACCATAATCATGCAAAGCGACAAAGCAACATTAAAAGAAGCATAAGATGGCATCAAAAGTCAAAAACTAAATGATCATAGAGGCTATAGGCGACTTATTTTTGTAGTCAACATGGTGTAAGCATGTGCCAAGTCAACCCAAATAAAGCATCAAAGGAGAAAACCAAATAAATGCTTCTATATGATAAAAACAACGCATGATTTTTTCAAATGCTCATTAAGCAATCTCAGTCATTTGAGACAAGTCATGCTACAACAAAACCACTAAGCATACTATCAAAAAGATATCAAGCACGACATGCAAAAGCCTAGGCCGCAGTCTACACAAGCTCCTTTTTGTACCACTTTTTTTTGCATGAAACTTTTTATCTTTTCCAACACCATTCAAACTTTTTATGAACACCTCTTTTGATGAAAACCAATAAAGATCAGAGGCAAAAATACACCTTGATGAAAAGATATAACAATATCTGAACACAAATCAAGGCGAAAAATGCAAGCTAAACCCAGTAGCAGAAAAAGAGAACACTCGTTGAACGATAAGAGTGAAAACTAGAGTGTTCTTATAAAATGAAAAGTGAGTTCATCTCCTCCAAAAGAAACATGATGTGATCTAACCATTTATTACAGCAAACAAAAGAAAAGAAAACTGAAAGCAAAATCAACTGACGCTCCAAGAAAAACGCATAATGCATGAAGCAATAAAAATATAGTGTCTTGAAAGGTGACCTGATTTTTGCCGATCAAGAAGGAGGTGCCTCGGGGGCATCCCCAAGCTTTGACGCTTGTACTTGTTGGATATTTCTTGAGGTGATGCATGGGCAACCCCAAGCTTGAGCTTTTGTCCATTCTTCATCTCATCTTATCATTCTCCAATCTCTACACTTGAAAACTTTCTTCATACAAAACTAAACACAAATCTATTAGCAATATTAGTGTAAGCATAACATAGAATCAACCTTTTTTTGCTTCAGGTTTCAACCCAAAACCAGAACATATAAGGTATATAATACTGTAGCAACTTCCCCAAAAGTTCCGTGATCAAAAGAACTCGAAAAGAAAGCGATAAAGCGGCAAAAATGAATAGTGGCAGAAATCTGTCAAAATAGAATAGCTGACAAAGGTAGAATTTTCTAGGGGTTTTCTGTTGCTCAAATCAAAAAGTGTTCAACTAATGAAAGTTTGGATATAACCTGGGGCATATGCATAACAAATTTCAGGTACAAAAGATATACAGAGAATTTTCACGAATTTTTACGGTGCAGCACCGAAAATAGTTTCAGGATAGCAACATCCCCAAATCTTACCTCACTCAAATTAGAGGCTTCTCTTGGCACAACAACGAAATAAAAAGGATAAGGAGCGGTTATTATAGTAGTAATAACTTCCAAGACTCAAATAAAAGAAAAAGTACTGAAAATAAACAATGGGTTATCTCCCAAGAGTGCTTTTCTTTAACGCCTTTGAGCTAGGCGCAGTAATTTGCAAAGATGCTCATGTGGGCGCCATATAAGAGCTTGAGGCAAAGGCACCATATAGGAACTTAAAGCAATAAAGAGCCTCAAAAATCAAATATGAAACATATTTAAATCTAAACCACTTCCTATGCATAGGAATCTTGTAAGAAAATAAATCAACGAGGCACATAGTAGCAAGCATGGATAGATAAATCAAGTGCCACTTCAAGATTTGCAACATAACGAGGGGAAACTTAATATTGTTGAGATCCATCGAACTATGTTTCCCTCTCTCATAATAACTTTCAGTAGCATCATGAATATAACTAACAATATAACTATCACATAAAGCATCCCTATCATGAGCTACATGCATAAAAGAATTAATACTCCCCACATGAACAATAGTAGTAGGAGCAGATTCAACAGAATAATTATTCTCATCACCATAATCGTCAAAAATAGGAGGCATATTGTAATCATAACTAATTTTATCCTCAATAGTAGGTGAACTGAAAATATTATACCCATCATCATAACCATGATAAACTAGAGGTTTAGTATCATCACAAGCTAGAGAACAGGTATTTCGCAAAGCGTATTCTTCAAACATATCATCATAAGAAGGAACATGGATAGCACTAATGGTACAACAATTATTAATCTTAGAATTTGTACCAAAAAGATTTTCAATAAAAAGTAGAGTGCTTTTCCCAATCATGATCACTAACATAGGTAACAGGCATAGGAACATCACATAGGGGAGATAAAATATCATCAGAGCAAACTTTCTCCACTAAAGCTGGGGAACTAAAAATATCATGCTTAACAAAACCAGCTTCCCCAAGCTTAGACTTTTCTATAGCATTAGCAATAACGGTATTCAAAGCATTCATACTAACAACACTATTAGCATGCGAACAAAGCTCCAACGGTTTTTCAATTTTCTCTACAAATCTAAACTTAGGAAAAAGACTAAAGAACTCTTTGTTTTCCATTAAGCCTAACTAGTGAAAATAAAAACAAGAAATAAAAAGATATAATTGCAGAATCTAAAGGAAATAACTTCGAGCACTCACCAGCAACTAAAAGACTTAGTAGCCAAAGAATGTGAGTATCTTTTACCTTATCTCCCCGGCAACGGCGCCAGAAAATAGTTTGATGTCTACGCACGTGTCTGTTCTTGTAGACAGTGTTGGGCTTCCAAGTGCAGAGGTATGTAGAGCAGCAGCAAGTTTTCCTTAAGTGGATCACCCAAGGTTTATCGAACTCAGGGAGGAAGAGGTCAAAGCTATCCCTCTCAAACAACCCTGCAATTACGATACAGAAAGTCTCTTGTGTCCCCAACACACCCAATACACTTGTCAGATGTATAGGTGCACTAGTTTGGCGAAGAGATAGTGAAATACAAGTGGTATATATGATTATAAGTAGTAAATGCAATCTGGAATAAAAATGGCAGCAAGCAAACAAATAACAAAACAGCAAGTAAACGGTGTGCAAAGCTTGGAAACAAGGCCTAGGGATCATACTTTCACTAGTGGACACACTCCCAACAAATATAACATAATTGAACAAATAAATAACTTCTCTTCACTATGGTACTCTGAATTACTCTCCTATTGAACAACACTAATCATTGCGTAGTGGCTACAGAAGCACCCCTTAAAGTTTATCAAGTACTTGACAAACACCACTCATAGAGATATCCAAATCAAATCACAACTCAAGATAAATATTATTGCAACTTAGACCAAGTACTAACATGGTGCACACACTGTCAACATTACACCATGAAAGTAGGAATAGATCACTTCAATACTATCATAGTGATAATTATTCTCATAATCCATAAGAGATCACAATCGCAGCCTAGACCAAGTACCACCACGATGCACGCACTTTCACCATTACACCATGGCAGGAGGAATAGATTACTTTAATAACACACTAGAGTACACATAATGAAGAAGAGTAACATCTACTTATTCAACATGATACAAAGCTCACGATCACATAAAGATCACATCATGGGAGAGAGAGGTAAACCACATAGCTACCGGTAGAGCCCTCAGCCCCGGGGATGAACTACTCCCTCCTCATCATAGGAGACAGCAAGGTTGATGAAGATGGTGGTGAGGTCGATGGAGACGGCGGAGACGGCGATGGAGACCGATGGATATGGCTCCGGGGGCACTTCCCCGCCCCGGCAAGGTGCCAGAACAGAGACTTCTGTCCCCCGAAATTTGTCGACGGTGGTGGCGGAGCTGCGGAACTCTTTCTGGAAAATTGCCGACTCCTCTAGGGTTTTCCATCCCGAGGCTTCATATAGGCAAAGGGGCGTCGTCAGGGGCCTGCCAGGGGCCCCACACACCAGGGCGGCGCGGCCTTTTCCGTCTCGAGGCTTTATATAGGCGAAGGGGCGTCATCAGGGGACTGCCAGGGGCTCCTCACACATAGGGGGCGCGGCCAGGGACCTGGGCCGCGCCGCCCTGGTGTGTGGGGCCCTCGTGGCCCCCCTCCAACTCCTCTTTGGTTCTCTGGAAGCTTCCGGGAAAAATAAGACTTCAGGAACTTGTTTCGTCCAATTCCGGGAATATTTCCTGTGTAGCTTTTCTGAAACACAAAAATAGCAGAAAACAGGGAACTGGCACTGTGGCGACTTGTTAATAGGTTAGTTCCAGAAAATCCATAAAAGTGCCACGAAGTGTAACGAAACACTAAGCAAATGGTGTAAAAAACAAGCATGGAGCATCAAAAATTATAGATACGTTTGAGACGTATCAGAGGGTCCAGAAGCTCTTCTCGGCACCCTGCCGGAGAGGGGAATCACCACCGAAGGTGTTCTTCATCGCCATGCTTGCCTCCGGAGCGATGAGTGAGTAGTCTACCTTGGAATATGGGTCCATAACAGTAGCTAGATGGTTGTCTTCTCCACCATGTGCTTCATGTTTAGATCTCATGAGCTGCCTTATATGATTGAGATCACTGTTGATGGTGCGGTGACGTGGGAGCTTCTTCTACTTTAGTCCCCGGCAACGGCGCCAGAAAATATGCTTGATGCCGAGTAAATGACCGGCCAGTTGGGAACCCCAAGAGGAAGGTGTGATGAATATAGCAGCAAGATTTTCCCTCAGTAAGAAACCAAGGTTTATCGTTCAGGAGAGGAAAGAACCAAACAACTGAAGGTGATGCCCACTAGCGTGCGACCGCTCCGGACAATTTATAGGGTGCCTCGTCCAAGCTTTGCTTTGCGAGCGGCAACATGGAACCTGCACACAACACAACCAGATACTTTGTTCCCAACTTACGATGAGGTTGTCAATCTCACCGGTTTGCTTGAAACAAAAGGTATGAGCGTATCGAGTGGAAAGTGATAATAGTATGCGAGTAAAGTAAACAGTGCGAGTAAAGTGAACAGGTGATAGCAATATAAAGGAAATAGGACCAGGATCCACAGTTCACTAGTGGTGTCTCTCCATAAGATAAAATAATACATGCTGGGTAAACAAATTACAGTTGGGCAATTGATAGAATAAAGACAACGTGCATATGATGAGAGGATCACTATGAGATTTACTCTGGGCATTACAACAAGATACATAGACCGCCATCCAACTGCATCTATGACTAATAATCCACTTGTGGCGAATCAATCCGAGAACTCCACAAGTATTAAGTTGCGAACAACAGATAATTGCATTAAGAAAAGTCTATAATGTAAACAAAGCATATGCCCTCGAGCATATGAATGTTGTTTTCCCCTAGTAGCAACAGCACATCTACAACCTTAGAGGTTTCTGTCACTCCCCCAGATTAAATAGAGGCATGAACCCACTATCGAGCATAAATACCCCCTCTTGTAGTCACTAGCAACTACTTGGTCAAGATAGCTACTAACAACGGAGAGCATGCAAGATCATAAACAACATAGAGATAACATAAGATAAATTTCAGTACATCAACTCAAGCATAACACCAATATTCATCGGATCCCAATAAACCAAACATGTAGAATTACATAACGGTGATCTCAATCATGTAGGGCAGCTCATGAGATCTAAACATGAAGCACATGGCGGAGAAGATAACCATCTAGCTACTGCTATGGACCCATAGTCCAAGGTAGACTACTCACTCATCGCTCCAGAGGCATGCATGGCGATGAAGAAGACCTCCGGTGGTGATTCCCCTCTCCGGCAGGGTGCCGGGAAGAGCTTCTGGACCCTCCCGATCTTCGGGTCGACAGCAGCGGCGGATCACGATGTGTTCTAGAAAAGTGATCGGGTATTTAGGTTTTTCCCGTCGGGGGGTCTTTATAGGCGAAGGGGCATCGTCAGGAGTGGACCGAGGAGGTCTCACACATAGGGGGCGCGGCCTACCCCTGGGCCGCGCCGCCCTGGTGCGTGGGCACCTCGTGGCCCCACTCCATATCCTCTTCGGTTCTGTGGAAGCTTCGATGAAATTCTGGGCGACTGCCTTTGGTTTCGTCCAATTCCGAGAATATTTCTTGTGTAACTTTTCTGAAACACAAAAACAACAGAAAATAGGGAACTGGCACTGTGGCGACTTGTTAATAGGTTAGTTCCGGAAAATGCATAAAAGTGCCACGAAGTGTAACGAAACACTAAGCAAATAGTGTAAAAACAAGCATGGAGCATCAAAAATTATGGATACGTTGGAGACGTATCAAGCACCGTTATGTAATTCTACATGTTGTGTTTGTTGGGATCCGATAAATATTGGTGTTATGATTGAGTTGAAGTACTGAATTTTATCTTATGTTATCTCTATGTTGTTTATGATCTTGCATGCTCTCCGTTGTTAGTAGCTATCTTGGCCGAGTAGTTGCTAGTGACTCCAAGAGGGGGTATTTATGCTCGATAGTGGGTTCATGCCTCTATTTAATCTGGGGGAGTGACAGAAACCTCTAAGGTTGTAGATGTGTTGTTGCTACTAGGGGGAAAACAACATTTATATGCTCAAGGGCATATGCTTTGTTTACATTACACACTTTGCTTAATGTAATTATCTGTTGTTCGCAACTTAATACTTGTGGAGTTCTCGGATTGATTCGCCACAAGTGGATTATTAGTCATAGATGCAGTTGGATGGCGGTCTATGTATCTTGTTGTAATGCCCAGAGTAAATCTCATAGTGATCCTCTTGACATATGCACATTGTCTTTATTCTATCAATTGCCCAACTGTAATTTGTTTGCCCAGCATGTATTATTTTATCTTATGGAGAGACACCACTAGTGAACTATGGACCCCGGTCCTATTTCCTTTATATTGCTATCACCTGTTTACTTTACTCACACTGTTTATTTTACTCGCATACTATTATCACTTTCCACTCGATACGCTCATACCCTTTGTTTCAAGCAAACCGGTGAGATTGACAACCTCATCGTAAGTTGGGAACAAAGTATTTGGTTGTGTTGTGTGCAGGTTCCACGTTGCCGCTCGCAAAGCAGAGCTTGGACGAGGCGCCCTATAAATTGTCCGGAGCTGTCGCGAAGCTAGCGGGCATCACCTTCAGTCGTTTATCTGCCTCCTCCTGGATTGACTACCTTGGTTTCATAACTGAGGAAAAATTTGCTGCTATATTCCTCAAAACCTTCTCTTGGGGTTTTCCAACTAGCCTGTCATTTTTACTTCATCAACAAACGCCAACAAGCTTTCTGGCACCATCATCACGTCACCGTGCCCCCATCAGGTGGCTACAATGGAGGTGTTACAATGGTGGCATAGATTGGATCTAGCCGAAAGTGGAGAGCTCTAACGTTTCGAGTGCTCCGGCGTGAGGTGGTGAAAAAGTGTCTAGCCGCTTCAGGACCTCCCTCCCAGCCCTTTATATGCGAAGGCTGGGTCTCAGGATTGTCCACCAAGCAAAGTACAGATAGAATCGGTTTTGAACAAACCCTAGTCGAAAACTAATCCAACTTGGACTCTTCGAGCCTTTGCTTGTACGCCAAGTACTGCTCCCAAGCCGCGTCAGGCCGCTATCATTATGGGCCTTACGATCCCTTTGACAGTGATCCCTCCTGGGCCGAAAACCAGGTAGGCAAATATTGAGAGCCTATTTGTCATTCCTTCGTCAATAACCTTGTTCCCATTGATTTTCTTGTTATGGACGTTGAATGCAATGCTTCATGTCCCATTATTTTGGGAAGACCCTTTCTTCGAACTGTAGGTGTCGTCATTGATATGAGGGAAGGCAACATCAAATATCAATTCCCACTCAAGAAAGGTATGGAACACTTCCCTAGAAAGAGAAAGAAATTACTTTTTGGCTCTATTCTTAGAGCAAATTATGAACTTGATGTTTCATCACTTGATATTACTTGATTTGCACTTTCTGCGCCTAGCTCAAAGGCGTTAAAGAAAAGCACTCTTAGGAGATAACCCAATATTTTCCTTTCAGTTCTTTTTCTTTTATTTGAGTCTTGCAAGTTATTACTACTGTAATAACCGCTCCTTATCATTTTTATTTCATTTTTGTGCCAAGAGAAACCTCTAATTTGAGTGAGGTAAGATTTGGGGATGTTCCTGTCCTGAAACAGATTTCGGTGCTGCACCGTAAAAATTCGTGAAAATTCTCAGAATATATTTTTGACCTGCGATTTCTTGTGCATATGCCCCAGGTTATATACAAACTTCCATTAGTTGTACACTTTTTGATTTGAGCAACAGAAAACCCTCGAAAAAATTGACCTTTGTCAGCTGTTCTGTTTTGACAGATTTCTGAACCTATTTGTGTTTGCCTCTTTATCGCTTTCTTTTTGAGTTCTTTTGATCACGAAACTTTTGGGGAAGTTGCTACAGTAGTATATGCTTTATATGTGGTGGTTTTGAGTTGAAATCTGAAGTAAAAAAGGGTTGATTCATTATTATGCTTACACTAATGTTGCTAATAGAATTGTGTTTAGTTTTGTATGAAGGAAGTTTTCAAGTGGATTGGAGAATGATGAGATGAGTTGAAGAATGCACAAAAGCTCAAACTTGGGGATGCCCACGCACCCCAAGAAATATCCAAGAGGTACAAGCATCAAAGCTTGGGGATGCCCACGAGGCACCCCTTCTTCATCGACAAAAATTAGGTCACCTTTCAACACACTATATTTTTATTGCTTCATGCACTATGTGTTTTTCTTGGAGCGTCCTGTATTTAGTTTTCAGTTTTATTTAGTTTTGTTTGCTGCAATAAATGGTTGGGCCCCAACAAATTTCTTTTGGAGAAGTTGGCCTTGCTTTTCATTTGCCAAGAACACTCCGTTTTTCACTCTTATCGTTCAACGAGTGTTCTCTTTTTCTAGAACTGCATTTAGCTTTTATTTTTCGCCTTGATTTTTGTTCAGATCTTGTTATATCTTTATATCAAGGTGTATTTTGACCTCTGGTCCATGTTGGTTTTTATCAAAAGAGTTGTTTCAAAAAAGTTCGAATGGTGTTGGAAAAGAGAAAAAGTTTTATGCAAAAAGTGGTACAAAAAGGAGCTTGTTTAGACTGCGGCTTAGACTTTTGCACTTCGTGCTTGATATCGTTTTGATACTATGCTTAGTGGTTTTGCTGTAGCATGACTTGTCTCAAATGACTGAGATTGCTTAATGAGCCTTTGAAAAAATCATGCGTTGTTTTTATTATTTGGAAGCATTAATTTGGTTTTCTCCTTGATGTTTTATTTGGGTTGACTTGGCACATGCTTACACATGTTTGACTCATACAAAGTCACCATAAGCCTCTATGGTCATTTATTTTTTGACTTTTGATGTCATTTTATGCTTCTCTTAATGATGTTTCGTCGCTATGCATGATTATGGCCGTTATTGCTCTCTTAGTTGGTCGCTCCCAGTCTTTTGCTAGCCCTCATTTTGTACTGAGTATGAGCTCTACTCGTGCATCCAACTCCCAAAAACCTAGTTATTCCAATGTGTCCACTATACATACCTATTAGAAATTTTCTATTCCAAAGTACATTTGACTTGCTTTTATCTATCCTTCAAATTAAACTCTTTTTGATGTTATGCGAAAATTGGTCAGTAAATCTCTCACGAACCTGTTGGCACACTTTACTTTTCTTGTTCTTAAAAATTTGACATTGTGGCTCTCTTATGTTGAGTTGTTATGCTTGCAAGTTGTAAGTTGGAAATTAGCCCAGACATGCCGTCATGGGGCAAGCTTTCAACATTGCACTTCTTATGGATACTCACGATGTGAAATAATTTAGGAATCTTGCGGGATCATGGAGTTTGTATATGTGTTAGCGAAACGCCTGGGCTGCTAATCTAAGCCATGCATAATTCATGGTGGAAATTTACAGCATGCCCATAGTGAACATTCGACGACGCATCTCAAAATAAAAAGATATACCAATGGTAAATAAAAGAGATGCCGAGGTGTTCATTGCCTGTTTGTCCTATCATTTTGATGTGGGCTTGTTCCATGTCATCGGGCACGTAGGTACCCCGTTGGCGGTTCTCGATGATACGTGTATACTTACAATGACAAGAGCTTGTTTGGGACTCTAAGTCGAGTAGCATGAGGTTTGGGTATTCGTACTTCACGGGACACGAGGTTTTTAACTTATGATTTGTCAAGCATATGGTTCATAACTGTACTCGCATTAACTTTAACCATTCAAGATGTCTATGATGGGGGCAATGAGAGCTCAAAACTAGTAAGTACCATAATTTTTGAAGGTTTATAAAACTTGCAATCACTGCTTCCTTCTGCGAAGGGCCTTTCTTTTACTTTTACATTGAGTCACCACCTTTTATCTTTATGCACCGTCTAAGAGAGCATAGTTGTCATTCTGAGTTTAATGTGTATAGTCCCAAAGTTTATCATTGATTGACTCCTGATTTTGGTTTCACTTGTTCTTAAATTATTTGTATCTAGTCGCCCTCTTAAACTTGAAGGTGTCCTATGCATTTATATTTTGCTCTCCATGAAGGACAAGATGAAAACCATTTGTATGTTTTTCCATATGATTTGAACACATGTTTGACTTTTATTGTTTCATTTTTAATGATCTTTCATTTGTGTTCTTTTTCATGTTATAACATGGTTGATAAGTTTCTTCTATCAAGATTATATCTTTCATGCCCATGTTTTAAGTTCTTTGATCCCAGCACTCAATGCTTTACATAGATGATCAAGATTGTGTTGGTGCATGTCACCTCAAAAATTATTCTTTTGTTATCACTTACCTACTCGAGGTCGAGCAGGAGTTAAGCTTGGGGATGCTGATACGTCTCAAACGTATCTATAATTTTTGATGCTCCATGCTTGTTCTTACACCATTTGCTTAGTGTTTCGTTACACTTCGTGGCATTTTTATGCATTTTCCGGAACTAACCTATTAACAAGATGCCATAGTGCCAATTCCCTGTTTTTGGCTGTTTTTGTGTTTCAGAAAAGTTACACAGGAAATATTCTCGGAATTCGATGAAACAAAAGCCGAACATCCGGAAATTTACCAAAGCTTCTAGAAGTCCGAAGAGGAGACAGAGGGGGGCCACGGGATGGCCACACCACCAGGGGGCACGACCTACCCCTAGCCCGCGCCGCCCTATGGTGAGGGCCCCTGGCCCACCTCTGGCGCCGCCCCTTCGCCTATAGACCCCCGACGGGAAAAACCTAAATACCCGATCAATTTTCTAGAAACAAATCGCGATCCGCCGCCGTCGTCGACTCGAGATCGGGAGGGTCCAGAAGCTCTTCCCGACACCCTGCCGGAGAGGGGAATCGCCACTGGAGGTCTTCTTCATCGCCATGCTTGCCTCCAGCGCGATGAGTGAGTAGTCTACCTTGGACTATGGGTCCATAGCAGTAGCTAGATGGTTGTCATCTCGTGAGCTGCCTTACATGATCGAGATCATCTTTGTGTAATTCTACATGTTGTGTTTGTTGGGATCCGATGAATATTGGTGTTATGTTGAGTTGATGTGCTAAATCATATATCTTATGTTATCTCTATGTTGTTTATGATCTTGCATGCTCTCCGTTGTTAGTAGCTATCTTGGCCAAGTAGATACTAGTGACTCCAAGAGGGGGTATTTATGCTCGATAGTTGGGTTCATGCCTCTATTTAATTTGGGGGAGTGACAGAAACCTCTAAGGTTATAGATGTGTCGTTGCCACTAGGGAGAAAACAACATTCTTGTGTCCAAGGACATTCGTTTTGTTTACATTACATAATTTGCTTAATGCAGTTATCTGTTGTTCGCAACTTAATACTCATGGGGTGTTCGGACGATATCCCCGTGGGTGGATTATTAGTCATAGATGCAGTTGGATGGCGGTCTATGTATTTTGTTGTAATGCCCAGAGTAAATCTCATAGTGATTCTCGCGACATATGCATGTTATCTTTATTCTATCAATTGTCCAACTGTAATTCGTTTACCTAGCATGTCGTTATTTATTTTATGGAGAGACACCACTAGTAAACTGTGGACCCCGGTCCAATTTCCTTTACATTGTTACACCGTTTTACTATTACTAGCACTGTTTACTTTCTCGCATACTACTATTGCTTTTCACTCGATACGCTCATACCTTTGTTTACAGTTCTTGGTTGTGTTGTGTGCAGGTTCCGTGTTGCTACTATTTGAAGACGCACCAACAAGTGTCGTAAACGGCGCCCTTGCTGGAGTGTTGCAAAGCTAGCAAGCATCACCTTCTTAAGTTTAGCTTTATCCTACTGGATCGATAAACCTTGGTTTCTTACTGAGGGAAAACTGCTGCTGTGCTCATCATACCTTCCTTATATCCATTTAAAATGAGTCTTGCAAATTCAATTCTACGCGTTATGACTTTATTCCCATCATACATAATCTCACAAATATTTTATATTCATATTTTCCACAGAGCATTGCATCACGGACGGTGTGGATGGCTTGCTCTTTTGCACCCATCTGCTTTGCGTGTTGACTTGGGTGACTTAGCAAACCAGCGGGTGGCTATTACAAGGCTGCTCATTATGATTGCCACAATTGTGCATGCAATATTTGCTTCACTGAGTAAAATTATGAGTATTATATAAGGATGACTACTATGTATTCTGTGATAAAATATAGTGCTTCTTAAAAAGAAATGAACAATGCATTATGTTATGTTTTTCGTGTTAAATTTTTAATGTTATGTTTATTGTCACCCAAAAAAATTGTGTTCAAGAGGCCAATATTCACAATACTTTATTGATTACTAGAAGTCTAGTATGAAGTATCACTTGAGTAGGATGACGTGGGGTGGTGAGAGCGATCAACAAAAAAAAAGAACATACAGTGAACTATGTGATGAATTATCTACCATAATGAGTTAGATCTAATGGCCCAGTGAAGCCTCCAACCCATAGTTGTGAAATTTCCTCCCCCCGGTTGTCGTCTCAAAGGGGGAGGGCTAATCTACATAATTCAGAAGCTCCAAGGAAGAAGGAGGGTGCAAGGCGCCGCCGCACTCCAAGGGCCGCCACCCTCCTTGGTAGCCATCGTGGCCTCATTGGTCGCAGGCGCCGTGACCAGCGCCTCTCCCTCTTGGGTAGGCACCTCTCCATCACCACCTACATCACCACTCTATTATCCTAACCGTGATTCCTTGGCAAACATGATGTTTGATTCAATGTATTATTTTCATGTGATCTATTGTGTTGCTATGTCTTGTTTGAGTGATTACTTGTTCATGGCAGTGGTGAAAATAGTTCATTTGATGGTTGCATAGATGTTTGTTATCTTCTATAATGGTCTTATGTACTTATGTATGAGTGCATGCATATGTTGGGGGATTGCATAATGTTGTCACTATTGGATTGACTTGGAGGAGGACACGATCAAGTGATAGAAATGTGTTCTCAAGTTTGAGCTCAATATGTATAAGGGAATAAAGTAATGAGGACCTCAAATCTTGAGGCGGTGGTTGGACTTTTAGTCTTAATAATTCTCTTGCTTGTGTAGGTAGTAGCCTTAGGATCAATCATTAGGAGGCGTAATTGTGCATGTTACTGGTTGCACCTTATTATGGCTCCTCTCTAGAAGAAACATAGACTTATCTTTTTTATAGCTTATGAGATCTTAGATAATTCCTTGGTTGCGTACGATAGTGGTCTGGGGGTTTTAATCATTAACTTTTTTACTAGAGAGTTGTGTCGGAGCACAACTTAAGGAACTCATGTGTATGGATTTTGTTGGATTTGTGGCTTCACTAATTGTGAGAACCACAACAAATCAAATAACTACTTGCCTAGAACACTTTCTCCCATTACTTACCACTTCCTCACACCTTTTCCATACTTTTAGTAATAGCTTTGTAGTTTTAGCCTTATAGTTTAGTAGTGCTTTCAAACCTTGTTTCTTTAGTTTAGTTGCCTTGCATAATCAATCGTATAAGAGTGTTATAGGACCGTAGAGAATTGAGGTTTACCTTCAGCTCCTCATGGGTTTGACACTCATTACTTATCGATAGGTACTACAGTGATCCCCTACACTTGTGGGTTATAACCATGTTGTCGAGCTTCGTATCTCTATGGGAGGGCCCTTCTAATTTTACTATGGCATCAAGCAGCAGTTAGAGACCAAGACCCGCTGTCATACCTGTGGGAGCATGTCCTTCAAATCTGAGACAACAAGGAGTATCTGTCAATCCCTCAACATGACTCCATGAAGGGTTGGAGGGGCTCATACTTCTATTACAAAGGACAAGGCGGCTGCTGGCAAGGCATGTGGGCTCCCGCACTTACAAGACGCACCCGCGCCGCAACACTCCACTTGGACTCCTACTAACAATCTTATGTCGCTAGAGGAGATCCACCTTCTTGCTAGGCGGATTAAAAAGGTCATCGAGAGGGTCTCACTAGCCATCACTTAATCATATGCTGGTTCACAAGAAGGATCCAACTCCTGCAGCATCGTAGCCGCGTGATGCACCATTTTTCTCGCAAGACGAATAATCTCTGTGTTACCATAAATAAGAGCATCTGTAGCATTGACCGTAAAAGGGCCAAAAACTATATAATAACTGCAAGTTTATGGTCTTTGAGCGAAAAAACGGCGCCGATCGAAACTCGTAAACATGCCAAAATCATACAAACTTTTATTTACAGGCGCTGATAAATCTCGCGCTCGAAACTGGGAATCACCAGTTTTACAAACTGGGACCGTTGGCCTTTTTTCCACCAGTGTCTAGCCGGATGGCTTTGCTAGCGGGAAATCACTGGAAGGGTCGTGCAGGCTACGGGTGAAGGCCGGCTTCTCATTTAGCCCGATTGACCGTGGTGCAGTGTGTCTTGCTAATGTTTGCCTTTCTATGGTACCTGGTTACTCAGGAGAAAAATATACAAATAACATATGCGTTGCTTCTTTCTCAATGTTGTATTGAGATGTATTGCATGCTTAATAATTTAATTCTCATAATGATGATAAAGATGCCAGCTAGCTAGCTACGTGCTTAGGCGATTCATAATTAAGAACAAATTGAAGACGTATATACATAGAAAACAATAAATGAAATATTTGTTTTGTATCTTTTTGTTATTCTCATAAAGAGGTATTACACGATTCCATTTCTATCTTTCTGGGAGAAGTCTATAAGATGACAATTTGTTCCATCCTTCGCATGATACACTATTATTTACTAGCCACGCAAAAGAGAAATTATACAAAGAAAGGAGGTTTGTGTTAGTGCAGAAGTTTGTAATGGATGCACGAGCTGCAAGTGTTTTCGTCTTGCTCCTTCTATTCCTAGGAAGTCCAACTTCAGGAGGTGTGTTTTTTCTCTTGTTTTCTAGTTGATGTTGTAGGACTTAGAGATGATTGTGTCCACTTAAATGGACTTGTGCAAATTTAGTTCTACATGCTATGATTTTAAGTCCATTTTAGAGCATACATAATCTTTATATTTTTATATTTTCAACAGAGCGTTGCATCAAAGATGGTGTAGATGGTTTACTCTTTTGCACCAAACCGCTTTGCAAGTTGACTTGCAACGACTTAGCGAAACAACGGGGTGGCTATTACACCGTCGCTCATTGCGATGGCCACAACTGTGAATGTGATATTTGCTTCAATCAGTAAAATTACGAGTATTGAATATGGATGACTACTATATATTCCATGATAAAATATGGTGTTCCTGTAAAAGAAATAAACAATACATTATGTTGTTTTTTTGGGTTAAGTTTTTTATGTTATCTCTATTGCCACGAGGAACTTTTTTTTTGGTTCAAGAGGTTAATCTTCACAATAATTTTTTTATTTCTAGAAGTCTAGTATCAAGTATCACTTAAGTAGGACGATGTGAGTTGGTGGGAGCCATCGACAAACACATACGATGAACGGTGTGAAGAATTCTCTATTCACAACAATAGAGTAAAATGGGTATATTTGGTTAGAAAATATGATAATATCTCCTCTACCACAATGAGTTGATCAATCTGTACTAAATGTTAACATGCCTTACTTATCCACTAGAAATGTCGTGAAAGTCCTACTTTTAAACTAGCATGCTAATGAGAAATTGCTCTTGTCTTAGCGCCAACTTTCTCCCTCGAAGGTATCATCCAAACTAGAATCGCCTTCAATAGAGCTAAACTAATTCTTGTCATGGATAACCGCCTCACGGATCATGAGTGGAATAAAGGAATATTCCTTTCAATTATCTCTTTGGTGATAGTCTGCAGCAACTGCTATATAACCACTACCCGTATTAGGACTCTTAGGGCTTGCTTGGCATCCATCATTTCATTTCATTTGATAGAAATAAAATAAAATGACATGATGATATTATTTTATTTTGCAAATCGGCATAAATGACAGGGTACCAAAAAGATATTAAGGTTAGATATGGGATGTAAATCATGGAATTCTAAATGAATTTCGTAAAAAAAATTGTGGCAACCAAACAAATAATTATTAAAATTACAAATGAATGCTTTGATTCTAGCCCCTGTAATAGAAGCCAAACGAGCCCTTAGTGTCCCATAGTTAGTTGTGAGCATAAAAATTGGGCTTGGATACATCTTCATGGAAAAGTGGTCAAACAAATTGGTGCTCATCAAAATCATAGAGGATTAATTAGAGGAAATTACAACTTTTCATGTCAATGCTACAAAAATAAATATGGTAAATAGATAGGAAAATTGGGTAATACTCTACACCGCGCCTACGCAAATGGCATGCATCTTAGTCCATGGCAGCTGAAAACACTATAAGTGTAATCAGCATGGACAGTTAGGTATTGCTAAACTAGTGTTTGCAATGTATTGTCCCACGCAGCATAATTTAGGATTAACGGATCAAACATCCATGCTACCAGGGAGTTGTGGTCGTGCACTCCTTTTTCTTACCGAAATTAAGTGAAACTATGTAGCATGAATTTTAAAGCATAAAACTTAGTGAAATCGATGAAGGAATTATCCCTGCCTGACAATATCATGCCTAACTTTGAAGATCCTGCTGCTAAGCTTACACTCTCAAAGATTCACAAGGAGAAGAAACAGAAGTGGGGGCCTGTTCAAGTAGTTAGACAGAGTTCCAGAATTGATAGATCAAAGAACATCATGGAGAAAGCTGAGGAAAGGAAGAGGAAGACTAACCTGGATATCCCAAAGATGAAAGGTATAATGTGTTCTAATCCTTTTACAGTTTTACCTATTCATGAATTAGATGATAGAGCTGATAAAGTTGGTATTTCTATTACTGAGGATTTTGTAGAAATAGATAATCAGACAAAGTCTTCTAGCTCCTCCTCTAGTATGCCTCTTTCTGATAAAGATGGGCAAGAGGATCTGGATGAGTTTTGGACTGAAGTAGTTAGAAAATCTCGGGGCAAGCACCCCAGGAAAAAGTTGCAATGATATGCTGTTTCTGGAATTGTAGGGGAATTTCTGCTCTTGGAAGACAGAAATTCATAGATGATAATTTAGTGCCTTTACATCTTGATTACATAGGCTTCCAAGAAACTAAAAAAGAGCAGTTTAGTAACTCCTTTCTGAAAAAACTGCTAGGAAATAGAAATTTTATCTGGAATCATTTACCTGCTGTAGGTTCTGCAGGTGGTATTCTAGTAGGAGTTAATGGTGATTTATTTGAAGTCATAGCTTGGGAAATTAAAACTTTCTCTGTTAGTGTTGTCCTTAAAAATAAGATTAGTGAGAATGTTTGTAGAATTACTATAGTGTATGGCTCTGCCTATGAGGAAAAGAAACAGGAGTTTATTTCTGAACTTCATGAACTTTTTCTTAACTGGGATGGCCCCGCTATGATAGGAGATGATTTTAATTTGATTAGATCATCTGAAGATAAGAATAATTTGAATATAGATTACAGATGGGTAGATAAGTTTAACACTTGGGTAGAAATGTGGGTCTCCTAGAAATAGGCTTAGCAGGGAGAGCTTACACTTGGAGTAATAATCAAGAAGACCAAGTGATGTGTAAACTTGATAGAATCTTTTGTACAACTAATTTTGATGCTGCTTTTCCTTTGTCCTCTGCAAGGGCTTTAGCTAGAATTGGGAGTGACCATACACCCATTATTTGGGAGTCTGGGGAGTCCCATAGGCCTAAAAAAGGAGGTTTCAAATTTGAAAAGTGGTGGTTAGCTAATCCTGAGTTTAAAGACCTAGTAGCAAAAGCTTGGTCTTTTGAGAGTAACAATTCTTCAGCATTAGATAGATGGCAAGCTAGGGTTAGGAAATTTAGAAGCCTTGCCAAAGGTTGGAGTGCCAACCAGGAGGCTGCTATTAGGAAACAGAAGAGAGAACTCATGGAAGAATATGATCTTTTGGATATTAAATCTGAGACTCAAATTCTTTCTGCTGAGGAGAAAACTAGATTAGACTTTATCCTTAGAGATTTGAATAGTTTTTGGATCATGGAGGAGACAAAAGCTAAGCAAAGATTTAGGGAGAAGTGGGTAGCTGAGGGTGATAGGAATACTGCATATTTTCATGCAGTAGCTAATCAGAGAAGGAGAAAGAAAATGATTCAAGTGTTAGATGGTCATGATGGTCCAGTCCATGAAAATAAAGAGATGCTTAAGATAGCTATGGATTATTATAAGGATTTCTTTTGCCTGGAACCTAGACCTGATATTAGACTTACCTGACTTTTTCTCTGAGGAGGAAAAAGTTAGTGTAGCAGAGAATGAAATACTCGGTGGGTTTTTTACTGAGGAAGAGGTCAAAGAGGCAGTGTTTGGCTCTTATGCTGATGGTGCCCCTGGACCAGATGGTCTTTCCTTCATATTTTATCAAACCTACCGGGATATAGTTAAGGAAGACTTAATTGATATGTTTAATGATTGGTATAGTGATAATTTAGACTTATATAGACTGAATTTTGCCATGATCACTCTTATTCCAAAGGAAAATGATGCAAGGTCAATGAAAAAGTTCAGACCTATTAGTTTACTGAACTGTTCTTTTAAAATTTTCACTAAGGTCCTTACTAATAGATTAGCTAGGATTATTAATAGATTGATCTCTTATCATCAATCTGCTTTCATTAAAGGTAGATACATCCTAGAGAGTGTTGTTACGGCTCATGAAATTATACATGAGGTTCATAGGAAAAAAGAGCAGGGGTTATTTTTTAAAATAGACTATGAGAAAGCTTATGACAAAGTCAATCTAGATTTCCTCTTTGAAGTCTTATAGCTTAGGTGTTTTAGCCCAGTTTTTATCAGAATGATTAAGAAAATTACTTTAGGTGGCTCCGTAGGAGTCGAAATTAATGATGTGGAGAGTGAATTTTTTCTATCTGGAAAAGGACTTAGGCAGGGAGATCCCATTGCTCCTTTGCTGTTCAACTGTGTAGTAGATGTGTTTTCTAGGATGCTAGTTAAGGGAACAAATTGTGGGCTGATTAGAGGTCTTTGCCCCAATTTTATTCCAGGTGGGGTTGTTAGCTTGCAATATGCGGATGCCACTTTGCTGTTCTTAGAAAATGATCCACAAGTTGTTTTGAATTTAAAATGGATTTTAACTTGTTTTGAACAAATTTCAGGGATGAGGATTAATTTTCATAAAAGTGAGTTAATTCCTATAAACATAGAACCAGGGGAGCTTCTTCCTTTCATTGAAATTTTCCAATGTAAAGAGGGTGCCTTCCCTGTTAAATACTTAGGCATTCCTTTGCATTTTGATACGCTTAGGAGAGAAGATTTACAGCCTCTTATTGAAAGTATTCTGAGAAGAATTACTGGATGGAGAGGTAGATTACTATCATTAGCTGCTAAGAGGGTGCTTATCCAAGCCTGTCTCTCTAGCATTCCTATATATCTGTTATCCTTTTTTAAATTCCCTAAGTGGGCTCTTAGTTTGCTAGATACTCAATTAGCTAACTTCTTGTGGAATGATGAAGAAGGAAACCACAAGATTCATCTTGCTAACTGGCCTTCTGTGTGTTTTAAAAAGGAGTATGGGGGTATGGGAATTCCAAACCTTCAGGACTTAAATCTGTGTCTAATAGGATCTTGGATTAGAAGATATATTCAGGGAGAAGGGGCTCTCTGGAGGAGAGTGATAGATGCTAAGTATAATACTAAGAATCCTAATATTCTTTTCTGTCATGACATTCAGCCATCCACTTTTTGGAAGGGTGTTATGTGGGCTTCTAGGGCTGTTTCTGTTGGTTACAAATGGAAAGTAGGTGATGGTAGGAGTATCAAATTTTGGGAAGACATCTGGTTTGGTAATTCTCCTTTAGCCACCCAATTCTGGGACATTTACATTGTTTCTAATCAACAAACCCAGACCATTAGGGATCTCTAGGATGGGGAGCAGATTAGAGGTACTTTTAGAAGGATTTTTTCGGATGAAATGATGATCAATTGGCTTGAGCTAATAGAAATTGCCAAGACAATCTCATTATTGATGAAAATGATCAACTCATCTGGCAATATGAAACAAATGGGATTTATTCCTCTAGTTCCATGTATGCCTTAGTTAATTTTAGAGGGATTCAACCCATTTACCTGCCTTCTGTGTGGAAACTGAAAATTCCACCCAGAATCCAGGTTTTTGTGTGGTTGTTTTCTCAAAATAAAATCATGACTAGGGATAATCTTAGAAATAGAGGTATGGTGAAACCTCTTGAATGTGAAATATGTAAGGAACTGGAAACTGTCAAACATCTTATGTTTGAATGTATAGTGGCTAGACAAATTTGGACAGTTGTGGAAAAAGTATTTGATTGCAAAATTGATAACTTTGAATCAATTGCTTCTAAATGGCTGTGTAATAAAAAGTTTCTCCATTTCAATCTAGTCACCTCTGCAACTCTTTGGGGTTTGTGGATCAATAGAAATAACTTGGTCTTTAATAAGACTTCTTGGATTAATATCAAACAGGTCTGGCGCCTGGTGCTATCATTCGTAAAAGAATGGAAAGGACCATTCAAGGAGCTGGAAGGGGGAAAAAGCAGTCAGTTCTTGGACTGTCTGCTGATGCTCCTCAGAAGTCGTCTACCACTACCCAGCCCATGACCTGCGGCGAATTCGACTGGACGGCGACCTGGAGAACACTCGCTTCCTCTTTAGGGCATGGTGGTCGAGCCTCCCTGGAGTTTCTCAAAGCCCACCCAGAGGAGGGAGATGTCATCCACGTGGTCACCTGAAGCTGATGGAAGCTGTTGTCTGTGGAACACCTGGTGTTGTGGTTTGCTGGAGCGTGTTTAGAGAGATTAGCTCTATGTTTCTAGTGCCTGCTTTTGTTTCCAGAAGCTGTTTACTTATGTTGTCTTTACCTTTTGCTAAACTCTTTATCGTTTTAAGACCTTGTTGTAAGAACTGGTGGTTTCTTTTCTTTTCAAATGGAATCGGGGCAAGAGCCCTTTTAGTCTAAAAAATAATAATGCACGGGATATCTGCACAGAAGATTTGTTGGGTTGTACGACTCTCCAACATGTAACATAAGATTCTAAATAACTGTCACTGTATCACAAATAGGCTGGCACGCCCAAAACAGCTGACACGCATGCCCGCGTGTGTGCTTAAACTCCGGTTTGGTCAATGGGATAACAAAGTGTTTTCAAACATGAAATTTGAGTAGACATATATAGGCAAGATACATCTGTGTGGTTCTACTCTCAGCAGTGCATTGTAGTGGATGTCGCGACAAAGCCACAAGTCAGAAAGTGAGTATCCAAACAGGCAGGGGCGGAGCTGGAGCTCAAGTCATCGTGATACAATACTTTACTATGAAAAAAAATTGAGTAAAAATATACTATATCAATGCATGATTTATAGCTTCTGAGATAGATAATATGACGAAATAGACAACAAATCTATGAAAAAGTGCTATTAAAAAATTTAAGATTTCCACCTTATTAAACTAAGGAAAAATTTAGTTGAAAATATGTCTTGCATTTTCAAATTCTAAAATACATCATCGAACGACAAGGCTCAGTAAACTACTAGTTAAAAGATGGACTTGATTTTTCAAGTGGAACGTAATAGAATGACCAACATTATAGTACTCAACTAGATAATTTTTTGCCCCCTAATATCGCGTGGCAATTTTGGGCGAGACCCAACGGCGAGATGACACGTGATAGTGAAAAAAATGCAAAAACAAAAAGTTGCCATCCCTCCTATCCATTTCGAAGATCTCATGGCTCATCGCGTTGCGCGCTCATTACAAATCCGGATTTTTTGGCACTACGTTTTGGGTAATCATTGGCTATCAATCCTATTTTTTTACATTATGTTTTGGATAATTACTAATACATATACCCTGCACAAATCTTAACCACAAGCCTACAATTTTCATAAAATTCATCTAAAAGCTAAGGCACAATTCTCTCAAATAAGATGAATAGAATAGAGGCAGGGGGCTTTTCAGTTCAATTACCAAGAGTGCAATTTGGCTGGGGCACTGCCCGATGGGCGATGGCCAGCGATCTGATCGGAGCAGCGGAGAACCTACCCGCCTGGCCCCTGCGTGTGTGGCGTGCGGCTCCTCAAGTTTCGGCTCCTGCGCGTGCGGCATTCAGTTTCATTTTCCCTTCTTTGATCTGATTCGAGCGGAATGCTGGCTCGCTTTTTTTCGAATTTGTTATGGCGCACGCTAGGCGTCCGGTGACGGATCCGTGCGCCCGGATCGGTCGCACGACAGTCGTTCATCTGCTGCATCGTACGATCCAGAACACTCGCATGCATTGGATCCCCTAGTGAGTGGCCCACTCTATGCATGCTGCACGCGCTGATTTCCCTCCGGCTGCGTGCACTGACATGCAAGCGCGTGATGGTGAGGCTGACATTTGCTGTCATACATGCTACCTACTGCTAGGTAGTAGTAGATGCTAGCATGCTGCCATATGTGCTACTGCTAACTTTGCCCGTGTATGGAAATTTATTAAACAACTTTTATTGGTACCGTCTCATGTATAGGAAATACACAAATAACTGAGCTTGTAAAATATAATCATAAAATTGACCATTGTAATATAAATATAATATGTTATATACGCCTTGCAACAAAAAGCATTTTTGCAAGTTGTAGCAGTGCAGCAAAAAACTCAAAGCAAATACCAAAAAAACTGAAGAAAATTGTTGCATTTTGTAGCAGCATTAATGTACTTTAACCAAAATTGTGTGCAGCTTTTCAGCAAAAATCACTAACAAAATCAAAAAAAATTAGAAACATTTACAACAAAACAAAGGTGTCAACAATAAATACAAATGGTTACGTAACAATATTTTTGCTATAAATTCATTTGCAACAAAAATCACTACCTATTTCAACAAAAAACACAACCTATTACAATAAAAAAAAGTATATGTGTTTACAGCAATAATAAAGTGGTTAGGCAATAATATTTGTTATAATTTTTTTTTCAACACAAATCATCAGCCATTTCAAACAAAAATTAGAAATGTTTGCAACAAAAAATATAGATATAAAATCGTTAGTATATTTTTATACTTTTACTAAAAAAGGTATACAATTAGCTTGTACATAAAAAACTGTAAGTAGCACTGCAACAAATAGTCTCCATAGCCTTAGGATTGTGGTAGTATCAATAATGCATGTAAATGGGCCCCATTTCTGGTACACTTCACGAGTAGCAAGAAAAGCTGATGCAACTTACTAGTAGTGCCATACCTATGCGTACTAGGCCCATCGAGCAAAGCATGCATGCATGTTTGTCGGACGCCTGACAGAAACTAGCCAGAACAATAAACTGGGTGTTCTTTTCCTCCATGACGTCACGCGCGAGAGGACGACCGATCTTTCCACGGAATCAGGCGCCCGATACCAAGCGTTTTCCATTTGTTATTGTCTCCCGGTGATTCCTATACTTCGCCCGCAGGCGCGCTTTTGTTTGCTACGCCCGCGGAAGGAGGGATATAGGCCGCGGCCCATCAGCTCAGCCTTTTTAGTTCTTTTATTTTGTTATTATTTTTGAAGGATTTTTGGCTTTTATTTTTTTACTGATTCTCCGGATTTCTATTTTCTTGCTGGCTTTTTTGGTTTTGCTGGGCGATTTTCAAACATTTAAAATCTAAATTTATTTAACTTTTAAAAATTGTTCACATTCAAATTTCGTTCAAATACGAAATTTGTTCGCGTTTTGAATTTTTGAACAAATTCGAATTTTTTTCATATCTTAAATTTGTTCAAATTCGAATTTTGTTCAAATTTGAATTTTTTCAAAATCAAAATTTGTTCAAAATCAATTTTTTTTCAAATTCGAATTTTGTTCAAATACAAAATTTATTCTTTTTTTGAATTTTGAACAAATTCTAAATTTGTTCATATCTCAAATTTGTTCAATTCGAATTTTGTTCAAAATCAAAATTTGTTCAAATTAGAATTTTGTTCAAATACAAAAAAATGTTCGTGTTTCAAATTTTGAATAAATTCGATTTTTTTTCATATCTCAATTTAGTTCAAAATCAAAATTTGTTCAAATTCAAAATCTGAACAAATTTCGAAATTTAAAATTATTCAAATTTTAGGAAAGAAAACAGGAAAAAAAGAAACAAACAAGAAGCATCACCTGGGCCGGCCCAACAAAAAAGTCACACGGGCGGAGCTAACTCCGGTACGCCCACGGGCGGAGGCTAGGAGCCCCCTTGTCTCCCTGGCGCTGCGTACAAGAGGAGGCTTCGACAGGTGGGGCCGTGCAGGCGACCGAGCGTGCGGGAAGGCTAGGACCCAGTGCGAAGTGGGCTTGATGCACGACGTGTAGCCCACCCTGATGCGCAATGCTCATCCCACCCTGATGCATAGGATTTTATTTGATGGTAAGTACTCCTAAATTTATTTTTGGACCCGTATTTTTGTGCATCACCCTCGGTCCATTGGGCTCCGCCCCTGAGTACATGCCTACAGGGGGATGTCTCCTGAACGGAAGAAAGTCATTTCTCGGAGAGTCGTAGGACTGACGGCACAATATTTACCACACTTTGTAGAAAAAAATGTTGACCGCTTTACCCCCATAAGTCAGTCTGCATTCTGCACGCACCGTTGCCGTGTGTACTCGGCTACTCGCAGATCCCTCTCTTCCACGCCGGCAAAGTCCTAGGTGGTGGAGGCCAGAAGTCAGGTGGCATTGCTCGAGCCCACTGTCATACGAGGGAACAAAGTGGTCTATTATTGTCTACACCACAACAGCAGCAGCAACTTCCTCGTTCCGATGACCGCACCGATCACATCGCCGAAAGTGGGAGGAGGAGGAGGAAGAGAGAGATGATGCAGCCAACACAGATGCACCGGGCGAGAGGCGACGCCTCCGACTTCCGACTTAAAAATACCCAAAACACCTGCATAGTTATTAAAATAAGGGGATCGATGGAAAATTACCATAAAACATTATAAAACATGATTATAACAACTAATATCATTATAATATGTAGGAATATATATTAATAAACTACAAAATTTATGCATGTATTCTATATGAATCATGTGGTTGCCCCTCCAATCTGGATTTTTGTCCAGAACTAGCCGGTCTGGCCGGTTTAGCCGGTCTAAATGGTTGTAACGGTCAGATTTGGGGGGGGGGAGGGGGGGATATAAAAGGCCCCCTTCTTTCCCAAAGGCTGCTTGGCTTGATTTTTCTTCTTCTCTCTCTCACCATTGTTGACCTTGGAAAGCTTGCACCTCTCTCAATTCCTTTCATAATTCTTGCATATCTTTGAGAGAAAGTGAGAGAAGATCTAGATCTATATTTTCACCAATCCATCTCTCCTCTAAGTGAGGGGAACATAGTGAATCTAGATCTTGGAGTTCTTTGTGATTTTTTTTTGTTCTTCCTCTCATATCTGTTCATAGCATTAGTTGCTTTGGTAGGATTTGGGTGAGAAGGATTTGACCACTTTGTGTGCTCTTGCCATTGCATTTGGTGAATCAGTTTGAGTTCTCATCGGAGATACGAGTAAGTAAAAGTTCGTGAGCTTATTACTCTTGGGTTCTTGGAACCCTAGACGGCTTTGTGGCTTTGTGATACCATTGTGACTATTCTTGGGAGCCTCCAATTAAGTTGTGAATGCGCGCCTCAAGCTTTGTGTAAAGGCCCGGTTCTGCCTTGAGGAACCCCTTAGTGGAAAAGTGGACTAGACCTTTGTGGCGAAAGTTCACCAGAGAATAGGGTGAGGGTTTTGTGGCGTTGGTTAGGCTTTTGTGGCAACCGCACCCCTCCAATGAGATGTACTCCCCTTCAAGGGAGGAATTCAGGAATACATCATCGTCTCTGCGTGCCTCAGTTATTTCTATTCCTGAGCTCTTTACTTACGCACTTTACATTGTGACAGCCTTCGTGCTTGAAGTCATATATCTTGCTATCACCTTGTTACTTGTATTGCTTAGCATAAGTTGTTGGTGCACATAGGTGAGCCTAGTTTATTTAGGTTTTGTGAGCTTGACAAAGATATCGCCTATTCACCCCCTCCCCCTCTAGGCGACATCTGTGTCCTTTCAGAAGTGAAGTTTGATTGGCGAAGGCAGCCTAGGATATGTCTTTATTTTTGTTATATTGTTTATGGCAGCGCCTTCAAGAGCAGTATGCATCCTTGTCGACTTGCGAGTATCGTTAGGAGCATTGTTTGAAGTTTCATGATCATTATCATTAGCTCCCTCTCGAGTTTGTGTAGGCAAATACCTTGCCTTCGGATCTATGATACAAGGTATACCTAATTAATTCTTTAGGGTGTCATATGAAGACACATTTTTCCACTTTGGCTTCGAGCTTGTTAGGGATCAACCTTTTGACATAAGCCTCGCATCCCCAAATTTTAAGAAACAATATCTTAGGCTTATTGCCATGCCATAACTCATATGACGTCATCTAAATGGATTTAGGTTGTGCCCTATTTAAAGTGAATGCAATAGTTTCTAATGCATAGCCCCAAAATGATAGTGGCAAATTGGTAAGAGACATCATAAATCACACCATATATCTAATAAAGTTCAATTACGACATTCAGACACACCACTACACAGTGGTGTTCCAGGTGGCGTGAGCTGTCAAACAATTCCGCAAGCTTTTATATGCGCATTAAATTTGTAACTCAAATATTCACCTCCATGATCGGATCACATAAATTTAATTTTCTTGTTATGATGATTTTCTACTTTTCTCTGAAATTCCTCAAACTTTTCGAATTTTTCATACTTGTGCTTCTTTAAATAAATATAACTATATCTACTTAAACCATTAGTGAAAGTAAGAAAGTAGCAATATCCACCGCACGTCATGACACTCATCGGTCCACAAACATTGATGTGTATGATCTACAACAAGTCAGTCGCACTCTCATTGTGCCAAAGAACGGAGTTTTGGTCATTTGCCCATAAGGCATGGTTCACAAGTGTCAAATTATTCAAAATCAGGAGATTCCAAAAGTCCATTAGAATGGAGTTTTTTTTTCATATGCTTTACACCAATATAACCTAAACGGTAGTGCCACAAGTATGTGGAATTATCACTATCTCTTTTGCATGTTTTGCATCAATGTTATGGATATGTATGTCATTACTTTCGAGATTCACAAGAATAAACCATTCACAACATGTACATGACCATAAAAGATATCAGTCATATCAATCGAACAACTATTATTCTCACACTTAAATGAATAACCGTTGATGGTTTGTGTTGTCTTATTAGTGTATACGTCATGCCTGACGTTGTTATGTTCTTCTAGCCAATAGGCCCTTCTAGGAACAAGCTGCATACATCTGCTAGCCGGCACTCCCTGGGAAGGGCCGTGAAGGCCGTTTGGTCATTTAGCCGTTTGATCTACCCTTGGCACAGTGTGTCTTGCTAATGTTTGCCTTTCTATGGATACCCGGTTACTCAGAATTCCATCAGAGTTGTATTATACTATTCCTTAAATTAATTAAACAATATGCGTTGCTTTTTTCTCAATATGTTGTATTGAGATGTATTGCATGCTTATTGATTTGATTCTGATAATGATGATAAAGATGCCATCTAGCTATGTGCACATCGATTCATGATTTTTTCGCATCTTTTTGTTATTATCATAAAGAGGCATTACATGATTCCATTTTTATCTTTCCGTGAGAAGTCTATAAGATGGCAATTTGTTGCATCCTTCACATGATACAATATTATTCCCTAGCCAGGCAAAAGAAAAATTACACGGAGAAAATAGGTTTGTGTTAGTGCAGAAGTTTGTAATGGATGCACGAGCTGCAAGTGCTTTTGTCTTGCTCCTTCTATTACTAGGAAATCCAACTTCAGGAGGTGTGTTTTTTTATTTTATTTTCCTATCTAGTTGATGTTGCAGCTGTAGGACTTAGAGATGATTGTATTCACTTAAATTGACTCGTGCAAATTCAGTTCTACATTTTATGATTTTAAGCCCATTTTACGAGTACATAAATAATCTTCACAAATAATTTTGTTAATATTTTCCACAGAGCGTTGCATCAAAGACAGTGTGGATGGCTTACTCTTTTGCACCAAACCACTTTGCAAGTTGACTTGCAATGACTTAGCAAAACAACGGGGTGGCTATTACACTGCCGCTCGGTGCGATGGCCACAATTGTAAATGTGATATTTGCTTCAATCAGTAAAATTACGAGTATTGAATAAGGATGACTACTATGTGTTCCAAGATAAAATATGGCGTTCATGTAAAAGAAATAAAGAATACATCGTGTTGTGTTTTTTGGGTTAAGTTTTTTATGCTATGTTTATTGTCATCCGGAACTTTTTTTGGTTCAAGAGGCTAATCTTCACAATACTTTATTGTCTACTACAAGTCTAGTATCAAGTATCACTTAAGTAGGATAAGTAGGATGATGTGAGGTGGTGGGAGTCATCGACAAACAAGAAGTACATACAACGAGCGGTGTGAAGAATTCTCTGTTCACAAAAATAGAGTAAAATGGGTATATTTGGTTACAAAACGTGATCATATCTCCTTCTCTACCAACATGAGTTGTTGCTTTTATACTAAATGTCAACATGGCTTACTTATCTTACTTTTAAACTAGCATGCTAATGAGCAATTGCTCGTGTCTTAGCGCCAAATCTCTCCGAAAAGGTATCATCCGAACTAGAACGGCCTTCAATAGAGCTACACTAATTCTTGTGGATAACCGTCTCATGGAACACAAGTGGAGTAAAGGAATATTCCCTTTAATTGTCTCCTGGGTGATAATGGGCAGAAAATGCTATATGGCCGGCCACTACCCATAGAAGTACTCTTTTTTTTGACAATAAATACCATATATATTTATAAGAGTAAATAATACATGGTAGAGATACATAAGCTGTCTTCAGCAATTACAAAATGAAGTCTAAAAGAAACGAGCAAATCTTCGAGCTCTTCAAACTCTTTCTTCTTCCATGACATAATCCTGTATTTTTCAGAAGGCAGCCGAATAAAATCAAACCATAAACCTGTAAATACCAACGAAGATTCTCCCATAATTTTAATTTGAGCCGCAGTGCCAAGGCTACGTGCGCGCGCGTAGTCATTAAAGTAATCAATCAACATCGGCAAGAGTACCAACATCAGCATGTCAGGGTAAAATAACCGAACAACTTGGTCGACGTCGCTGGGGAGTCGAGAGTACGAATCACCATTGTCGAGGACGTAGCAGCCAGGAAGATTATTGCGAGGATAGTACTCCTCGCGGCGACCATGAGAAAAGATCCAAGATCGATCTGGCGAAGCAAGATCTGAAGAACCATACCTAGAGAACTTTAATCTTCCAACACTGCCATTGACGCCGGGACGAAGATCTCGTCGTCGAAGGAAGAACCGAAGATCAATTATTGTAGACGATGCCATCTCCATTGACATGGAGACCAAAAGAAGATGGCTACCAAACCCTAACTTAATCTCCTAAAAAATACTAATTTTACTGAAACCTCCACACATAGATTGGGTTCCCCACCCCTCCTTACGCCGACGAGACCGGCCGGAGGAGGGGGAGCCAATCTATGGTGGAGTAGGAAGTGGAGGCAGACGGACTGTTTTTCTTCGGTGGCGGCTAGGTCACGCGTGGGAGTAACCACGTAGGAAATTTACCCATAGAAGTACTCTTAGTATCCCAGAGTCAATTGCAAGCATAGAAATTAGGCTTGTGTCCATCTTCATGGAAAAGTGGTAAACAAGTTGGCGATCATCGTAACCATAGAGGACTAGTTAGAGTAAGTTTCGACTTTTCTTGTCAATGCTACAAAATTAAATACTGTAAATATAAATATAAATTGGGTAATAGTCTTACAAGTCACAAACAGGAAAAGGTCACGGGAACATATGGCACATAAATAACACAATCCATTATCCGTGAGCACCAACAACACTAAGATCTCCAGGATAACAAATTTCCTTTTGACTACATTGAACTTCCGCCTTGAAAAATGGTTATTGTATCTGGAATCGATGATGCCCATTGGTCGAAGCTGGTGCTTGCCTCTTTCTTTGACTTCTTGTAAGATGAAATACAAGTAAATGGTTGATAAACTAACATCTTCAAGGATATAAAGTGAATTTTGAATGCTCATAGAAACAACGGTGACGATATACTTTGCTAGAGAAAACTTTGTATTGATCATCTAATGTGATGTATACATGCATTTCAATGTTCCGCCACCTAATCGATGTGTCAATACAACATTATTGCATATGTACAAAGAAGAACAACCTATAATTAGTTACACCTCCATTATCTCGAAAAGACGCAGTGCCTACGCAAATGGCATGCGTCCTAGTCCATGCCAGATGAAAGACGCAATAAGTGTAATCAATATCGATGGTTAAAAAGGCTTTGCTAAACTAGTGTTTTGCCATGTAATCCCACTCCAACATAATTTAGGATTAACGGATTCGAACATCCATACTACATCACTGGGGAGTTGTGGTCCTAAGACATATGAAATTCACTTTATAACTTACAGTTATGTCGTGATATTCAATGAGACTGCACTGCCGAGAGTAGAACCACACCGATGTATATCTAGCGATTCTTGCCTATGTCTACTCAAATTTCATGTTTGAAAACACTATGCCACTTATTATCCGGCCCGTTGATCAAACCGAGAGTTCAAGCATACGTGCCAGTGATGTTGGGCGTGTCAAATTCACAAGTGTCAACCTATTTGTGATAGGGTGACAATTAGTTAGAATGTTACATGTGGGAGAGTCGTAGAACCTGACAAATCTTTCATGCATGTTTTATCCGTTTATTGTTCTCACTTTTATGCTTTAATATTCATGCCGTATAGTTTTATTTATTTATGCATCGATTAATGCAGAGATCGGATACTCTATTTTGAAAAAAAAAGTTTCACTTATTATTTCTGTATAAAAAAGAGAGAGTGAATCCGTACGAGGGATGTCCCCTAACATGGAAGAAAGTCATTTCTCGGAGAGTCGTAGGACTGACTGCACAATATTTACCATGCTTTGGTAAAAAAAAACGTTGACCGCTCTAACCCCCCACAAGTCAGTGTCCAGTCTGCACGCACCGTTGCCGTGTCGGGGCCAGAAGTTAGGTGGCATTGCCCGGGCCCACTGTCAGACAAGGGAACGGAGTGAGAAAACGTCAGAAAACTACCATAACGGTTCGTTTTGTCACATAACTACCACTATTGGGGCCTATTCGTGACAAAGAACACTGATTGTTCGGTTTAGTGAGGTTAACACGTTTCCTGACTAGTCGGGCCCATATGTCAGTCCTATGTGGCAGGTGAAACCCTAGCAGCATGCATCATTTTGTAAAAAACCCCTGATGACCCACAAGTATAGGGGATCGCAACAGTCTTCGAGGGAAGTATTACCCAAATTTATTGATTTGACACAAGGGGAGCCAAAGAATATATGTAAGCCTTAACATATGAGTTGTCAATTCAGCTGCACCTGGAAACAGTCTTGCTCGCAGTGGTTTATCAATGGCAACAGTTTTATAGTGGTGACAGTAGTGAAACAGTAACAACAGTAGTAAAATAGCAGCGGTAATAGTAATAGTAGTAAACAGTAGGAACAAATACTGTAGGCATAGAGATGGATTACGGGCGTTGCATGGATAAGATAATTCATGAAATCAATAAGACATGGACATTGCAGATAAATAATGATAAAGCATCCTAGTACAAACAATCATAGGCATGTGTTCCGTATATAGTCGTACGTGCTCACAAGGAGAAACTTGCACGACATCTTTTGTCCTACCAGCCTGTTGCAGCAGGGCCTCAAGGAAAACTACTGGTAATTAAGGTACTCCTTTTAATAGAGTACCGGAGCAAAGCATTAGCACTCGGTGAACACATGTGATCCTCACATCATAGCCATCCCCTCCGGTTATCCCAATTTCTGTCACTTTGGGGCCTCGGGTTCCGGACAACAATATGTGTATACAACTTGTAGGTAAGACCATAAACAACAAGTATCATTATAGAAATAATAACATGTTCAGATCTGAAATCATGGCACTCGGGCCCAAAGTGACAAGCATTAAGCACAACAAGTTGCAACAATGTCATAGGCACTAAATAAAGATACTAGGCACTATGCCCTAACAATCTCATATCAAATTACATGAATGATCTCATCCAATCCCTACCATCCCCTTACCTACAGCGGGGGAATTACTCACACATGGATGGGGGAGTCATGGATGATCGATGGAGGAGCGTCGGTGGTGATGGTGATGAAGATCTCCTCCGAGTCCCCGTCCCGGCAGGGTGCCAGAACGGAGTTTCTGGTTCTGAATCGCGGTTTCTGATGGCGGCGGCGCAGCGGAAGTCTATCTGGGAAAAACGCCGTCTCCCCGATATTATGTCGTCAGAGGGTATATGTAGGCGAGAGGGGAGGCCGAGAGGATGGCTGGGGCCTCCTCACGCCAGGATGGCGCGGCCAGGGCTGGGCCGCGCCACCAGTGTGTGAGGGCCCCTCGAGCCTCCTCTCCGTCCCGTCTTCTGGCTCCGTGGGTCTTCTGGTGAAATAGGATTTTTGATGATTTTTCCCGAATTTTTACTGGAAGTTGGATTTCTACACAAAAACGAGACACCAGAGCAATTCTGCTGAAAACAGCGTCAGTCCGTGTTAGTTGCATTCAAAACACACAAATTAGAGGAGAAACAATAGCAAAAGTGTTCGGGAAAGTAGATACGTTTTGGACGTATCACCCCCTCAGGTTTTCTTTTTCTTCTACATAAAGGTCCTCCTCTATTCCCCACATAATAAAAATAGATAAATGAATAAAAAAGAGTTCCCCGCTCATCTCCTCCGGTGGCCGGCGAGCTCCAAGCAGCGCCGGCGCGGGCGAGCTCTGGCAGCCGACAGGGGCATGCTTGGCCGAGCTCTGCACGGGCAAGGTACGGCAGGGCTCGGGGCGGGCGAGCTCCGGCAGGGCCCAACGCGGGCGAGATCCGGCAGGGCCCGGTACCGGCGAGCTCCGGCATGGGGACCTCCGGCAGGGGGCGGCGCGTGTGACCTCCGGCAGGGGGGCAGCGTGTGCGACCTCCGGAAGGGGGCGGCGCGTGCGACCTCAGGCAGGGCCGGCGCTGGTGAGCTCCGGCAGGGGACGGCGGTCCGAGCTCCGGCATGGGGTGGCAGGGCGAGCTCCGGTAGGGGACGGCGGTCCGAGCTTCGACAGGGGATGGCGGTCCAAACTCCGGCAGGGGGCGGTGGGGCGAGCTCCGGCAAGCTCCGGCAGGGGGAGCTCTGGTAGGGGCGGCGGGGGACCTCCGGCGTGGATGGAATAGTTTTCCTTTTTTTATTTGATTTTTAAAGTTGGAAACTACAGGGGACCATTGTGTGATAAGAAAATAATAATTTAGGGTTTTTTTGCAAAACAAATCCAGGTGTCAGGCTTTCACCTGCCACGTAGGACTGACAGGTGGGACCGGCCGGTCAGAAAACTGGTTAACGGGACTAAACCAAACAATCAGTGCTCTTTGTCACGAATAGGCTCCAATAATGGTAGTTATGTGACAAAACGAATATGGTAGTTTTATGACATGATTGTCACAATTGTGGTAGTTTTTTTCATTTCCTCGAACGGAGTGGTCTACTACCGCCGTCTATACCGCAGCAGCAGCTTCCCCGCTCCGGCGACCGCCGCCGATCACATCGCCGGCAGTGGGAGTAGGAGGGGGAGGAGAGAGATGATGCAGCCGACGCGGATGCACTGGGCGAGAGCCGACGCCTCCGACTTCGGAGGCCAACCCCCCGCCCCTCGCAGGTAATCCCACCCCCAAATCCGGCCGATCCGCCTCGCCGTCGCCGACCTCTCCGCCTGAAAATTGACGCGTCTCCCCGCAGCGGGCACACGGCGGTCGCGATCGGCAAGTCCAAGGTGGTCGTCTTCGGCGGGTTCGCGGACAAGCGCTTCCTCGGCGACATCGCCGTCTACGACGTCGGTAAATCCCGCCTCCCCGCCCAACCCCCCACACGCCCCCCCGCCTCCGGTTGGTCGACCCAAGCCCTTCGCTGCTGCTCAGACAACTAAACTAGACTGTCGCACGCGGCCCCCTTGTTGCAGAGAACAGGCTATGGTACACGCCGGAGTGCACCGGCAGCGGCCCGGACGTGCAGGCTGGCCCCAGCCCGAGGGCCTTCCACGTCGCCGTCGTCATCGACTGCAACATGTTCGTCTTCGGCGGCCGCTCCGGGGGCAAGAGGTCTCCACACCTCTCCGTGTAGTACAGTTCTGCAGAGGCGTCACTCATTGTCTGTCTGTTGCTTACGGTCCAGTGTTTGCCTCGCAGGTTAGGGGATTTCTGGATGCTCGACACCGGTAAGGCTCTCTGTTCCGTATAGTATTTCTAGAATCCCCTGTTACTTGTTACTTGCTAAGCACTGTCAGTCTGTCCTGGTGCTTCTTTCGTGTTCAGACATTTGGCAGTGGTCGGAGATGACTGGATTTGGTGATTTACCGTCTCCACGGGAGTTTGCGGCAGCTTCAGCCATAGGAAACAGGAAAATTGTCATGTAAGCATTTTGTTCCGGACAGTCATTACTGGGTCTCATCACCTGTGTAGAAGATGATGTTCATCTTTGTTCAGGTATGGTGGATGGGATGGCAAAAAGTGGCTGTCTGATGTATACGTCATGGACGGGAAAGTAGATACGTTTTGGACGTATCAACTTCCCCCAAGCTTAGCTATTTGCTTGTCCTCAAGCAATTCAGTTAACAATTGAGAGCGATAAAAGAAACTTTCACGAACACATTTGCTCATATGATGTATATATACTAACTATGTGATCAAGTACTCAGGCAATTCATAATAAGAAATATGCAACTAATGTCACCTCATAGTCAAGCAAACTATGAAAGAGTACCAATGCACTAATAACAAGTAACATGTACATAAGAAGCTACAAGATTGTAATATGCATAAATGATATGAAAGAGTGGTATCCCGCTTGCCTTTATTTGTAGAGCAAAACATGAATGCTGAGGCACCTCTGAAATTCAAGGGAAGACTAGAAATTAAAGATATCAAAGATACAATCATCAAAGTTATACCACAATTAACCGTGTTCTGGGACAAGCACATTACACTAAGAATAACAGCTATGCTCTCAAGAAGTGCTTTAAAGTTAGAAGATGATGACTCAACATAAAGGTAAACGAATGGCCCTTCGCAGAGGGAAGCAGGGATTTAGCATGTGCTAGAGCTTTTCATTTGTAAAACAGAGATAAAAATTTATTTTGAGAGGTGGTTGTTCTATGTCAACGACTAGCAATGGGGACTTGCTATCTTCCATAATAAACAAGTGAGAGCGGTTCCGAGTTCTTTGAAATTTGGCACATTGGTGCTCTTTTATAAAGCTTTGGCATTCCTCCCCACCTTTTTTCCTTTCTCAAACCATGGCTAACCGATTCCATCGGGTGCCCACCAACTTTCACATTCCTTGGAAGAGTGCCTTTTTTCTTTCTTTCTTTTAGAATTAGATTATAATGGTCTGACCAGCTCTCATGCAAATTAATGACGAGCAGATGAAGCTGCCTAGTCGAGGGGTACTTAATTTAATATAGAAGATAATAATTCCGACCACTACGTCCCCATGAGCTAAAAACAGTGGCACAAAATGAGAAGTAGTTGAAAGTTTTGAAAGGTAGCACATGAAAATTTACTTGGAATGGCTTACAAATACCATGCATAGGAATTTATAGTGGACTCTTTGGAAGACTTGGTTTTTGGTAATTGGATGCACGAGTAGAGCTCATACTCAGTACAAGTGAAGGCTAGCAAAAGACTGGGAAGCGACAATCGAGAGAGCAATAACTGTCATAATCATGCTTGCGACAAAACAAAATTAATATAGGCATAAAAATGATATAAGAACTCTGAGGCAATTTAGATCATCGAGGCTTAATTGACTTTTTGTTCAGTCATATGCATGCTTGAGCATGTGCCAAGTCGATTCAAATAAAACTTTCAGAGGTGGATACCATAATAACATACCATATTATGAATAAAACAAAGCATGCAAGCGTCTACATGACATGCTACAGGCTAATAGTAAATTGAAACTAATCATATGAAAGCAAGAACTACAAAGCATCCATTTGATAACATATACCTTACATGAACCGACTAAGCATGTCCACATAGATGAGTATATGCACAAAAATGAAAACAAATAGAGTTCATACCAGCCTCTTACCACATCTCGGATTGTCGTATGTCGTCATCATTGCACTTCACTTGTGTGGCTTGAATAATATAAAGTGAATACCAAGCTTCAATGGAGTAACGGGAGACTGAACTCTGCAACAAACTTTACAAAACCGAAGAAGAACAACAAATATTTTTGGGGTTTTCAATTTTTGAAACAAAAGCAGAAGGAAATAGCAAACAAAGCAAAATATTTTTGGATTTTTCAAATAGCAAACCAAAAATAGCAAGTAAAGCAAACCAAAGGTAGAAAACTAAAGAACCAAACAAAGAGAAACAACGGAAATATTTTTGGTCTTTTTGTGTTTTGGAAAAGTGGAAACAAGAACAAGAACACTAGAGAAGGCGAAACATGAATATACAAAGGTCCGACAAAATATGATATGTAGATGAGTGAATCGTCGGCGTACCTCCCCCCAAGCTTAGGCTTTTGGCCTAAGTGGAGATCAATTTCGATTCTGATAGCTGCCCCAGGCTGGTGGGTCATCATAGATGTAATCGTTCCCTGGCTCTCATGAAGATGAAGCTGATGGCGCATAATCATAATAAGGTTGCTCATATGGGAAATTCATAATGTTGGAGGGCTGACCCGACTCCTCAGCGCCCTCCTCATCGTGCACAGGTGGCGGGTGCTCCTCTACGTACGCATCAAGCTCATCTTCCGTAAGCGACCATCCATTCCTGCGATCAAGGTTAAACAAAAGAGGTGCAGGCAAACAGACTGATCGATCAGTCTTTACTACCCTCCAGGTAGTCTTCTTGAAAAAGGTTAGCTCAAATATTAAATTAATCAAACTAGCAGGAGAAGAAATAAACTTATGATGAATCATAGAATTAAGGTCAAGTTTCTCCTCGGGGAACTGCAGATCTAGAAAATGAGGTACTACACCATGAAAAGCTAACAGACGTGAAGCTATAAGTCCTCCACAGATTCCCCCTTTCTCACGGTTAATATCAAGACGGAAAGCTATTAAGGCACCCAAATGGTAATTCCTATCACGCCTCAAAGCAGCAGCAATAAAAGCTAGATCATGGAGAGATAATTTACTTGCAGATTTCCTAGCAAGAACACATTTGGTAATGAAGAAGGCAAAATATCGAATGGATGGGAAATGAATATTTCGAGTTTTACCACCCTCTCCTGTGAAGCTTCTTCCTTGACAAATCTCCTCGTATAGTTCTAACAATGGCCTAGGTTGTCCCCTTATCTTCTCAAGCGATCCCCACTGTGGTACTCTAATAGCTGTACAGAAAACATCAAGAGGCAAGTCCACAGATTTGTTATAAATTTTATAATGAACCATGGGGTTAGGAGTGGACCAACTAAATCTGAAATCCTGCACCACAGACATTGTTAGTTTAACATATTGGGGAGGTTCACCCTCAACAAAATGTTCTAATCCTGCATTAGAGAGTAAGGTTTGAAAATCCTGCATAATTCCGGCAGCATTCATGAACTCTGAGCATGGATAGTGTGAGGGGAAGACCTTCTCTTCACGGTGAACTTTCATAACTTCATACACTTCTAGTTCATGTTGAGAGAGTTGATAAGCATTCTCCTCCATTTCTGAATTTTTTAACAAACCTCATAAAATATGATTTTGAGATAAGCAAATGTAGAAAACTATTATAGTGGGTTACTAGAGAGCTAACATGCATCAAAATAACAATTCTAAGCAATAGAACAAGCATGCATACTCATTTATCCTGCCACCTACAATGCTAAAATACTCAAGAAATACTCCACCAAAAGAAATTCTACTTGGACAAGTGGAGGAGTCACATACCGGAGAACAAATGCTCCAAATTTCAGCAGAAATGTTGGGCTGAGCAAGGAGATCAAAAAATCCAGGTGAAGAACAGCAAGAACTCGGGTTTGACCTGGGTGTGTCGTTGTTTTCGGGAGAGAGAAAGAGCAGGGGAGGAAGAGATAAGTGAGGGGCCAGGTGGGGCCCTCTCACACCTGGGTGGCGCGGCCAAGGCTGGGTCGCGCCACCTATGTGTGAGGTGGCGTGGCAGCCCCTCCTGGTGCCTCCCAGGTGTCTCTCTGCCCCATTTTTGACATAAAAATTTATAAAGAATTTTCTGGAATTTTTCAAGAAACTTTATTTTCGAGGATTTCTCAGAAATTGGCATATCGATAAAAACTCAGAAAAACGTGGATAAAATGATTTTAGGCAAATCAAAACTAAGCATGCAGCAGCTCTGAGATACTCTTAATCATGCAACTAAACTGAAGGAATAAAATTTGATGAAAGTAAATACAAGTGAGGTGGAGTGGATGCGGTGAAAACGAAATTTCGTTCATATAAAATCACTTTGTTAACAAGGTTGATCAAGTCTTGTTCCCAAACTAACTTCATATGAGGCAAAACTTTGCACTTCACTTAATGCTTATGTTACCTCAACTTTGATAGGTATAGTCCCAATCATAACAATTTTATATTCTTTCTTGGACTTTCGCTCTGAACAAATAATTTGACCAACTTTGATGGTCTCAACATGCTTGATTGCATTTAGAGCATTCTTCCTATCAATTTTCTTGGGAAAATAAACCGTATACTCTTTGTCATTAACATTAAAAGTGACTTTTCCTTGAATGCAATTAATAACAGCACCTGCAGTGTTTAGAAAAGGTCTCCCAAGAATAATAGACATATTATCATCTTTAGGCATTTCCAACACAACAAAATCAGTTAATATTAAACAACTGTTAGCAACTTGAACAAGAATATTTTCACATATACCAATAGGAATAGTAGTAGACTTATCAGCCATCTGCAAAGATATATCAGTTGATACTAATTTTTCTAGATCAAGTCTCTTATAAAGAGAAAAAGGTATGACACTAACTCCAGCTCCCAAATCACATAAAGCAGTTCTAACATAGTTATTTTTAATAGAGCAAGGAATAGTAGGTATACTTGGATCTCCAAGCTTCTCTGGAACTTTACCATCAAAAGAATAATTAGCAAGTAAAGTGGAAATTTCCTCACTAGGAATTTTCCTTTTGTTAGTGACAATATCTTTCATATACTTGGCATAAGGAGGCATTCTAATAGCATCGGTCAAAGGAATTTGCAAAAATAAAGGTCTCATCCATTCACAAAACCTGTTGTAGTGTTCTTCTTCGTTGGACTTGTGTTTCTTACTAGGAAAAGGCATTGGTTTCTGTACCCAAGGTTCTCTCTCTTTACCATGCTTGTTGGCAATGAAGTCTTCTTTGGTGTACTTTGCATTTTTATCACTCTTTTCTGGTTCCTCTTCAACTTCTTCTTTATCGGAAGCATCTCCTGGTTCAGTTTCAGCATCAGAAATAGAAACACTGTTAGAATCTTTACCTGTATCAGATGATTCTGTGGTTGTTTTATGCTTCTTCTTCTTCTTCTTCTTCTCCTTAGAAGGAATATCATCACTTGAAGTATGTTGAGAATCTTGCTCGACCCTCTTAGGATGTCCTTCAGGATATAATGGATCTTGAGTAGCAACGCCACTTCTTGTGCGTATTTCACATGCTTGCTTCTCTCTTGCGGCATTAACTAGCAAGTCTTTTTGCACCTTGGTAAGCTGATCAATTTGCGTTTGAACCATTTGAAAATGTTTAACAAGTATCTTCACATCATTAGCGATTCTCTCCACAATATCCTGCAACTTATTAATAGCTCTAGAATTTTCCAACAAATGATTATGCATCATGATACGTCTCAAACGTATCTATAATTTTTGATGCTCCATGCTTGTTTTTACACCATTTGCCTTGTGTTTCGTTACACTTTGTGGCATTTTTATGCGATTTCCGGAACTAACCTATTGAAAAGATGCCACAGTGCCAGTTCCCTGTTTTATGCTGTTTTGTGTTTCAGAAAAGCTACACAGGAAATATTCTCGGAATTGGACGAAACAAGTTCCTGAAGTCTTATTTTTTCCGGAAGCTTCCAGAGATCCGAAGAGGCGAAGGAGAGGGGCCACAGGCCAGCCTCACACTAGGCCGGCGCGGCCCAGGCCCTCGCCGCGCCGCCTAGGTGTGAGGAGGCCTAGGGCCACCCCTGACGCTGCCCCTTCGCCTATATAAAGCCTCGGGACAGAAAACCCTAGGGGAGTCGGCAATTTTCCAGAAAGAGTTCCGCAGTTCCGCCGCTGCCACCGACGAATTTTGGAGGATAGAAGTCTCTATTCCGGCACTCTGCCGGGACAAGGAAGTGCCCCCAGAGCCATCTCCATCGGTCTCCATCGCCGTCTCCATCGACCTCCCCGCCATCTCCATCAACCTTATTGTCTCCTATGATGAGGAGGGAGTAGTTCATCCCCAGGGCTGAGGGCTCTACCGGTAGCTATGTGGTTCACCTCTCTCTCCCATGATGTGATCTTTATGTGATCGTGAGCTTTGTATCATGTTGAATAAGTAGATGTTACTCTTCTTCATTATGTGTACTCTAGTGTGTTATTAAAGTAATCTATTCCTCCTGCCATGGTGTAACGGTGACAGTGCGTGCATCATGGTGGTACTTGGTCAAGACTACGATTGTGATCTCTTATGGATTATGAGAATAATTATCACTATGATAGTATTAAAGTGATCTATTCCTCCTTTCATGGTGTAATGTTGATAGTGTGTGCACCGTGTTAGTACTTGGTCTAAGTTGCAATAATATCTATCTTGAGTTGTGATTTGATTTGGATATCTCTATGAGTGGTGTTTGTCAAGTACTTGATGAACTTTAAGGAGTGCTTTGTAGCCCTACGCAATGATTAGTGTTATTCAATAGGATGGTAATTCAGAGTACCATAGTGAAGAGAAGTTATTTATTTGCTCAATTATGTTATATTTGTTGGGAGTGTGTCCACTAGTGCAAGTATGATCCCTAGGCCTTGTTTCCAAGCATTGCACACCATTTACTTGTTGTTTTGTTACTTGTTTGCTTGCTGCCATTTTTATTCCATATTACATTTACTACTCATAATCGTCACTACTACTTGTATTTCACTATCTCTTCGCCAAACTAGTGCACCTATACATCTGACAAGTGTATTGGGTGTGTTGGGGACACAAGAGACTTTCTGTATCGTAATTGCAGGGTTGCTTGAGAGGGATAGCTTTGACCTCTTCCTCCCTGAGTTCGATAAACCTTGGGTGATCCACTTAAGGAAAACTTGCTGCTGTTCTACAAACCTCTGCACTTGGAGGCCCAACACTGTCTACAAGAACAGACGCGTGCGTAGACATCAAGCTCTTTTCTGGCGCCGTTGCCGGGGAGGTAAGGTAAAAGGTACTCGCATCCTCCTGTGTGAGTGCTCAAAGTTATTTCCTTTAGATTCTGCAATTACATCTTTTTGTTTCTTGTTTTTATTTTCACTAGTTAGGCTTAATGGAAAACAAAGAGTTCTTTAGTCTTTTTCCTGAGTTTAGATATGAAGTGTTTGAAGAGAAAATTGAAAAACCTTTGGAGCTTAATTTGCATGCTAATAGTGTTATTAGTACGAATACTTTGAATACCGTTAATGCTAATGCTATAGAAAAGTCTAAGCTTGGGGAAGCTGGTTTTGTTAAGTATGATATTTTTAGTTCCCCAGCTTTAGTGGAGAAAGTTTGTTCTGATAATATTTTATCTCCCATATGTGATGTTCCTTCTTATGATGATATGTTTGAAGAATATGCTTTGCGAAATAGCTGTTCTTTAGCTTCCGATTATACTAAACCTCTAGTTTATGATGGCTATGATGATGAGTATAATATTTTTAGTTCACCTACTTTTGAGGAGAAAATTAGTTATGATTACAATATGCCTCCTATTTATGATGATTATGGTGATGAGAATAATTATTCTGTTAAATCTGCTCCTACTACTATTGTTCCTGTGGTGAGTATTAATTCTTTTATGCATGTGGCTCATGATAGGGATGCTTTATGTGATAGTTATATTGTTAGTTCTATTCATGATGCTACTGAAAGTTATTATGAGAGAGGGAAACATGGTTTGATGGATCTCAACAATATTAAGTTTCCCCTCTTTATGTTGCAAATCTTGAAGTGGCACTTGTTTTATCTATCCATGCTTGCTACTATGTGCCTCGTTGATTTATTTTCTTACAAGATTCCTATGCATAGGAAGTGGTTCAGATATAAATGTCTTTCACATTTGCTTTTTGATGTTCTCTATTGCTTTAAGTTCCTATATGGCGCCTTTGCTTCAAGCTCTTATATGGCGCCCACATGAGCATCTTTGCAAATAACTGCGCCTAGCTCAAAGGCGTTAAAGAAAAGCACTCTTGGGAGAGAATCCAATGTTTTTACTTTTAATACTTTTTCTTTTATTTAAGTCTTGGAAGTTATTACTACTTTAATGACTGCTCCTTATCCTTTTTATTTTGTTGTTGTGCCAAGAGAAGCCTCTAATTCGAGTGAGGTAAAGATTTGGGGATGTTGCTGTCCTGAAACTGTTTTCGGCGCTGCACCGTAAAAATTCGTATAAATTCTCTGTATATCTTTTGGACCTGCGATTTCTTGTGCATATGCCCCAGGTTATATCCAAACTTTTGTTAGTCGAACACTTTTTGATTTGAGCAACAGAAAACCCCTAAAAAATTCGGCCTTTGTCAGCTGTTCTGTTTTGACAGATTTCTGCCAATATTTGTGTTTGCCGCTTTATCGCTTTCTTTTGAGTTCTTTTGATCACGGAATTTTTGGGGAAGTTGCTACAGTAGTATTTGCTATATATGTGGTGGTTTTGTGTTGACACCTAAAGCAAAAAGAGGTTGATTATATGTTATGCTACACTAATGTTGCTAATAGATTTGTGTTTAGTTTTGTATGAAGGAAGTTTTCAAGTGTAGGGATTAGAGAATGATGAGATGAGTTGAAGAATAGACAAAAGCTCAAGCTTGGGGATGCCCATGCATCACCCCAATAAATATCCAAGAAGTACAAGCGTCAAATCTTGGGGATGCCCCAAGGCACCCCTTCTTCATCGGCAAAAATCAGGTCACCTTTCAAGACACTATATTTTTATTGCTTCATGCACTATGTGTTTTTCTTGGAGCGTCAGTTGTTTTAGTTTTCTTTATTAGTTTAGTTTTGTTTGATGCAATAAATGGTTAGATCACATCATGTTTCTTTTGCAGGAGATGAACTCGCTTTTCATTTGCCAAGAACACTCTAGTTTTCACTCCTATCGTTTCAACGAGTGTTCTCTTTTTCTGCTACTGCGTTTAGCTTGCATTTTTCACCTTGATTTTTGTTCAGATCTTATTATATCTTTTCATCAAGGTGTATTTTTGCCTCTGGTCTTTATTGGTTTTCATCAAAAGAGGTGTCTATAAAAAGTTTGAATGGTGTTGGAAAAGAGAAAAAGCTTTATGCAAAAAAGTGGTACAAGAAGGAGCTTGTGTAGACTGCGGCTAGACCTTTGCATGTCATGTTTGATGTCATTTTGATAGTGTGCTTAGTGATCTTTGCTGTAGTATGACTTGTCTCAAATGACTGAGATTGCTTAATGAGCCTTTGAAAAAATCATGCGTTGTTTTTATTATATGGAAGCATTTATTTGGTTTTCTCCTTGATGCTTTATTTGGGTTGACTTGGCGCATGCTCACACATGTTAGACTCTTACAAAATCGCCAATAGCCTCTATGATCATTTAGTTTTTGACTTTTGATGCCATCTTATGCTTCTTTTAATGTTGCTTTGTCGCTTTGCATGATTATGGCCGTTATTGCTCTCTTAGTTGGTCGCTCCCAGTCTTTTGCTAGCCCTCATTTTGTACTGAGTATGAGCTCTACTCGTGCATCCAACTTCCAAAAACCAAGTTTGCCATTGTGTCCACTATAAATTCCTATGCATGGTATTTGTAAGCCATTTCAAGTAAATTTTCATGTGCTACCTTTCAAAAAAACCTTCAAAACACTTCTCGTTTTGTGACACAGTTTTCAGCTCATGGGGACGTAGTGGTCGGATTTGCTATCTTCCATATTGTCTTATTCCAAAAAGAAAAAAAAAGAGAAAAAAGAAAGAAAAAAGGCACTCCTCCATGGTATGTGAATGTTGGTGGGCACCCGATGGAATCGGTTAGCCATGGTTTGTGAAAGGAAAAAAGGTGGGGAGGAGTGCCAAGCTTTATAAAAAGAGCACAAAAGTGCCAATCTCTCTCTCAAAAACTTGCTTCATTTTTGTATGGAAGATAGTAAGAACCCCATTGCCAGTCGTTGACAAAGACAACCACCTCTCAAAACCAATTTTTATCTCTCTGTTTTACAAATGAAAAGCTCTAGCACATGTTTAATCACTGCTTCCCTCTGCGAAGGGCCTTTCTTTTTTTACTTTTATGTTGAGTCACCATCTTCTATCTTTATGCACCATTAAGAGAGCATAGTTGTCATTCTTAGTATAATGTGCATTGTCCCAAAGTTTTCATTGATTGATTCATATTGTTGGTTTCACTTGTTCTTAAATTATTTATATCTAGTCGCCCTCTTAAACTTGAAGGTGTCCTATGCATTTATGTTTTGCTCTCCATAAAGAACAAGCTAAAAACCATTTGTATGTTTTTCCATATGATTTGAACACACGTTTGACTTTCATTGTTTCATTTTCATGATCTTTTGTTTGTGTTCATTTTCATGTTATAACATGGTTGCTAAGTTTCTATTATCAAGATTATGTCTTTCATGCCCATGTTTTAAGTTCTTTTGATCCCAGCTCACAACGCTTACATACATGATCAAGATTGTGTAGGTGCATGTCACCTCAAAAATTATTTCTTTTGTTATCACTTACCTACTCGAGGACGAGCAGGAGTTAAGCTTGGGGATGCTGATACGTCTCAAACGTATCTATAATTTTTGATGCTCCATGCTTGTTTTTACACCATTTGCCTTGTGTTTCGTTACACTTCGTGGCATTTTTATGCGATTTCCGGAACTAACCTATTGACAAGATGCCACAATGCCAGTTCCCTGTTTTCTGCTGTTTTGTGTTTCAGAAAAGCTACACAGGAAATATTCTCGGAATTGGACGAAACAAGTTCCTGAAGTCTTATTTTCCCGGAAGCTTCCAGAGATCCGAAGAGGCGAAGGAGAGGGGCCACATGCCAGCCTCACACTAGGCCAGCGCGGCCCAGGCCCTGACCGCGCCGCCTAGGTGTGAGGAGGCCTGGGGCCACCCCTGACGCTGCCCCTTCGCCTATATAAAGCCTCGGGACGGAAAACCCTAGGGGAGTCGGCAATTTTCCATAAAGAGTTCCGCAGTTCCGCCGCCGCCACCGACGAATTTCGGGGGATAGAAGTCTCTGTTCCGGCACTTTGCCGAGATGGGGAAGTGCCCCCGGAGCCATCTCCATCGGTCTCCATCGCCGTCTCCGCCGTCTCCATCGACCTCACCGCCATCTCCATCAACCTTGTTGTCTCCTATGATGAGGAGGGAGTAGTTCATCCTCGGGGCTGAGGGCTCTACCGGTAGCTATGTGGTTCACCTCTCTCTCCCATGATGTGATCTTTATGTGATCGTGAGCTTTGTATCATGTTGAATAAGTAGATGTTACTCTTCTTCATTATGTGTACTCTAGTGTGTTATTAAAGTAATCTATTCCTCCTGCCATGGTGTAACAGTGATAGTGCGTGCATCATGGTGGTAGTTGGTCTAGACTACCATTGTGATCTCTTATGGATTATGAGAATAATAATCACTATGATAGTATTGAAGTGATCTATTCCTCCTTTCATGGTATAATGTTGACAGTGTGTGCACCGTGTTAGTACTTGGTCTAAGTTGCAATAACATCTATCTTGAGTTGTGATTTGATTGGGATATCTCTATGAGTGGTGTTTGTCAAGTACTTGATGAACTTTAAGGAGTGCTTCGTAGCCCTACGCAATGATTAGTGTTATTCAATAGGATGGTAATTCAGAGTACCATAGTGAAGAGAAGTTATTTATTTGCTCAATTATGTTATATTTGTTGGGAGTGTGTCCACTAGTGAAAGTATGATCCCTAGGCCTTGTTTCCAAGCATTGCACACCGTTTACTTGCTGTTTTGTTACTTGTTTGCTTGCTGCCATTTTTATTCCATATTACATTTACTACTCATAATCGTCACTACTACTTGTATTTCACTATCTCTTCGCCGAACTAGTGCACATATACATCTGACAAGTGTATTGGGTGTGTTGGGGACACAAGAGACTTTCTGTATCGTAATTGCAGGGTTGCTTGAGAGGGATAGCTTTGACCTCTTCCTCCCTGAGTTCGATAAACCTTGGGTGATCCACTTAAGGGAAACTTGCTGCTGTTCTACAAACCTCTGCACTTGGAGGCCCAACACTGTCTACAAGAACAGACGCGTGCGTAGACATCACACCATTCTATTAAAATTTTCTTGCTTAACAATAAAATTATCAAATTCATCTAAGCATTGATCAGGAGGTTTAGTATAAGGAATATCTCTTTCATCAAAGCGTTGGAGAGAGTGTACCTCAATAGTTGATGAGTGAGGGATTGGCTTACATAATTCTTCTATAGGAGGTAAATTCTTCACATCTTCGGCCTTAATACCTTTCTCCTTAAGAGATTTCTTAGCTTCCCTCATAACTTCATCATTTAATTCAATCATCCCTCTCTTCTTCGGCGTAGGCTCTGTAGATGGAGCAGGGGTTGGTGCTGGTGTTGGCTCAACTAAAGTCCAATCATCATGATTCCGGCTTATTTTAGCCATTAATTCTTCAGCATTAGCCGGAGTTCTTTCCCTGAAAACACAACCAGCACAACTATCCAAATATGACTTAGATTCATCCGTTAGTCCATTATAAAATATATCAAGGAGTTCGTTTTTAGGCAATGGTTCTTTAGGCAGAGCTCTAATTAAAGAACAAAACCTTGTCCAAGATTCAGGCAATATCTCTCCTTTTCCCTGTTCAAAATCAAAGATTTTCTGCACAGCAACATGTTGAGCACTAGCAGGAAAATATTTCTGAAAGAAAGCATTAACCAAAGCAATAGGACTAGTAAGAGATCCAGGAGACAAGCTATTAAACCAAGTTTTAGCTGCATCTTTCAACGAGAAAGGAAAAATCTTAGCAACAAAGTAAGTGCGGAGCTTAATATCACAGAAAACAAATTTCTCAAAGTAGAAAGCTCATTCATGTGCCCCATAGCACTCTCATCTTTAGTACCACAAAAAGGAGTTTTCTCAACAATAGATATGTAAGATAAATCAATAGAGAAATCATAATCCTTGTCTCTAATATTTATGGGAGAAGCAACAAACTTAGGATCAGGAGACAAATTATATCTAACAGAATGTCTTGCAAGAAGTTCTTTAACATTACCAGCATTACGAGCAGCACGTGCTTCAGCAATAAAATCATCATTAAGCTCAATATAAGCATCATCATCATAATCATCACTAGAACATTCCCTAGACTCAGGTGAACTAACAGGTGTAACCGTGGTGTTTTCCAACTTAGCTCTAGCAATAGTAGCATCTAAAAAGGAACCTAGTGAACCACTCTCATCAAGCACAGTAGAAGCATCATCTAAATTATCAGTGGCATTTTCAATCTCAGCAGAAGTAGTAGCAGTAGCGTGTGGGTGTGGTGGTGTAAGCAACTTACTCATAATAGATGGCGAATCAAGAGCAACAGAGGTGTTGAGAGTCGTACCTGTTCCTGTAGTGGATAGCAATATATGAACTTTTCCATCACGAGGTTTACCCATGATGAAAGGATTGCAGCGAACAATATGAATACCAAGTGAACTTACAAATAAAGCTATGCTCCCCGGCAACGGCGCCAGAAAATAGTCTTGATGACCCACAAGTATAGGGGATCGCAACAGTCTTCGAGGGAAGTATTACCCAAATTTATTGATTCGACACAAGGGGAGCCAAAGAATATATGTAAGCCTTAACATATGAGTTGTCAATTCAGCTGCACCTGGAAACAGTCTTGCTCGCAGTGGTTTATCAATGGCAACAGTTTTATAGTGGTGACAGTAGTGAAACAGTAATAGCAGTAGTAAAATAACAGCGGTAATAGTAATAGTAGTAAACAGTAGGAACAAATACTGTAGGCATAGGGATGGATTACGGGCGTTGCATGGATAAGATAATTCATGAAATCAATAAGACATGGACATTGCAGATAAATAATGATAAAGCATCCTAGTACAAACAATCATAGGCATGTGTTCCGTATATAGTCGTACGTGCTCACAAGGAGAAACTTGCACGACATCTTTTGTCCTACCAGCCTGTTGCAGCAGGGCCTCAAGGAAAACTACTGGTAATTAAGGTACTCCTTTTAATAGAGTACCGGAGCAAAGCATTAGCACTCGGTGAACACATGTGATCCTCACATCATAGCCATCCCCTCCGGTTATCCCAATTTCTGTCACTTTGGGGCCTCGGGTTCCGGACAACAATATGTGTATACAACTTGTAGGTAAGACCATAAACAACAAGTATCATCATAGAAATAATAACATGTTCAGATCTGAAATCATGGCACTCGGGCCCAAAGTGACAAGCATTAAGCACAACAAGTTGCAACAATGTCATAGGCACTAAATAAAGATACTAGGCACTATGCCCTAACAATCTCATATCAAATTACATGAATGATCTCATCCAATCCCTACCATCCCCTTACCTACAGCGGGGGAATTACTCACACATGGATGGGGGAGTCATGGATGATCGATGGAGGAGCGTCGGTGATGATGGTGATGAAGATCTCCTCCGAGTCCCCGTCCCGGCAGGGTGCCAGAACGGAGTTTCTGGTTCTGAATCGCGGTTTCTGATGGCGGCGGCGCAGCGGAAGTCTATCTGGGAAAAACGCCGTCTCCCCGATATTATGTCGTCAGAGGGTATATGTAGGCGAGAGGGGAGGCCGAGAGGATGGCTGGGGCCTCCTCACGCCAGGATGGCGCGGCCAGGGCTGGGCCGCGCCACCAGTGTGTGAGGGCCCCTCGAGCCTCCTCTCCGTCCCGTCTTCTGGCTCCGTGGGTCTTCTGGTGAAATAGGATTTTTGATGATTTTTCCCGAATTTTTACTGGAAGTTGGATTTCTACACAAAAACGAGACACCAGAGCAATTCTGCTGAAAACAGCGTCAGTCCGTGTTAGTTGCATTCAAAACACACAAATTAGAGGAGAAACAATAGCAAAAGTGTTCGGGAAAGTAGATACGTTTTGGACGTATCACCCCCTCAGGTTTTCTTTTTCTTCTACATAAAGGTCCTCCTCTATTCCCCACATAATAAAAATAGATAAATGAATAAAAAAGAGTTCCCCGCTCATCTCCTCCGGTGGCCGGCGAGCTCCAAGCAGCGCCGGCGCGGGCGAGCTCTGGCAGCCGACAGGGGCATGCTTGGCCGAGCTCTGCACGGGCAAGGTACGGCAGGGCTCGGGGCGGGCGAGCTCCGGCAGGGCCCAACGCGGGCGAGATCCGGCAGGGCCCGGTACCGGCGAGCTCCGGCATGGGGACCTCCGGCAGGGGGCGGCGCGTGTGACCTCCGGCAGGGGGGCAGCGTGTGCGACCTCCGGAAGGGGGCGGCGCGTGCGACCTCAGGCAGGGCCGGCGCTGGTGAGCTCCGGCAGGGGACGGCGGTCCGAGCTCCGGCATGGGGTGGCAGGGCGAGCTCCGGTAGGGGACGGCGGTCCGAGCTTCGACAGGGGATGGCGGTCCAAACTCCGGCAGGGGGCGGTGGGGCGAGCTCCGGCAAGCTCCGGCAGGGGGAGCTCTGGTAGGGGCGGCGGGGGACCTCCGGCGTGGATGGAATAGTTTTCCTTTTTTTATTTGATTTTTAAAGTTGGAAACTACAGGGGACCATTGTGTGATAAGAAAATAATAATTTAGGGTTTTTTTGCAAAACAAATCCAGGTGTCAGGCTTTCACCTGCCACGTAGGACTGACAGGTGGGACCGGCCGGTCAGAAAACTGGTTAACGGGACTAAACCAAACAATCAGTGCTCTTTGTCACGAATAGGCTCCAATAACGGTAGTTACGTGACAAAACAAATATGGTAGTTTTATGACATGATTGTCACAATTGTGGTAGTTTTTTTCATTTCCTCGAACGGAGTGGTCTACTACCGCCGTCTACACCGCAGCAGCAGCTTCCCCGCTCCGGCGACCGCCGCCGATCACATCGCCGGCAGTGGGAGTAGGAGGGGGAGGAGAGAGATGATGCAGCCGACGCGGATGCACTGGGCGAGAGCCGACGCCTCCGACTTCGGAGGCCAACCCCCCGCCCCTCGCAGGTAATCCCACCCCCAAATCCGGCCGATCCGCCTCGCCGTCGCCGACCTCTCCGCCTGAAAATTGACGCGTCTCCCCGCAGCGGGCACACGGCGGTCGCGATCGGCAAGTCCAAGGTGGTCGTCTTCGGCGGGTTCGCGGACAAGCGCTTCCTCGGCGACATCGCCGTCTACGACGTCGGTAAATCCCGCCTCCCCGCCCAACCCCCCACACGCCCCCCGCCTCCGGTTGGTCGACCCAAGCCCTTCGCTGCTGCTCAGACAACTAAACTAGACTGTCGCACGCGGCCCCCTTGTTGCAGAGAACAGGCTATGGTACACGCCGGAGTGCACCGGCAGCGGCCCGGACGTGCAGGCTGGCCCCAGCCCGAGGGCCTTCCACGTCGCCGTCGTCATCGACTGCAACATGTTCGTCTTCGGCGGCCGCTCCGGGGGCAAGAGGTCTCCACACCTCTCCGTGTAGTACAGTTCTGCAGAGGCGTCACTCATTGTCTGTCTGTTGCTTACGGTCCAGTGTTTGCCTCGCAGGTTAGGGGATTTCTGGATGCTCGACACCGGTAAGCTCTCTGTTCGGTCTAGTCTAGTCTCCCCTGTTACTTGTTATGTCTCAAATTGTTACCGGTGATTCTGCATCCGCTAAGCACTGTCAGTCTGTCCTGGTGCTTCTCTCGTGTTCAGACATTTGGCAGTGGTCGGAGATGACTGGATTTGGTGATCTACCGTCTCCGCGGGAGTTTGCGGCCGCTTCAGCCATAGGAAACAGGAAGATTGTCATGTAAGCATTTTGTTCAGGACAAGGTTCCCCTGTCATTACTGGGTCTCGTCACCTGTGTAGAAGATGATGTTCATCTTTGTTCAGGTATGGTGGCTGGGATGGCAAAAAGTGGCTGTCTGATGTATATGTCATGGACACAAGTGAGCTAACTTCTCTCTCAAGCTATACTGAGCACTGAATATATTCTGTTGATGAAGTTCATCCTCCCATTTTTACATATATTGTTATTTTTGCATTTTCTGTTGGATAGTGTCACTTGAATGGACAGAACTAGCAGTTGCTGGATCAGCGCCGCCTCCAAGATGTGGACATTCTGCCACTATGATTGAGAAGAGGCTGCTTGTATTTGGAGGCAGAGGTAACTGCCACTCCTTGATTTGGTGATTTTTTGGGTCTGTCAAATCTTGGATTTCTAAGATGATTACCTAGCTAGTTTCCATTTGACACGTTGCTACAAGCCAACAATACTTCTCATGGGTTCCTGACCCAACCTTGAATAGCTGCCCGACACTAGAAAGTAATTATGTTTGTTTTGCAAATAGCTACCAAACATAAAAGATGAGTGAAACTAAAGTGCTTTGTTGCACTTGAATAACTTCAACATTGAATATTTTAAGAGCAGTGCCAGGATCTTCCCTATTTTAAATGAAAATTGTAAGGGATGCCCTGACAACATAATAAGTACGAAACCAAATTCAAGTCCATGTGGACTTGAACCCAGGTAATGAGATTGTACATCCACTCTCACTTCCTCAGCGTTAACCTGAATAATCTACATGTGCATTGTCTATTGATCTGACAATGTTTTTTACCTAAATAATCATTACTTTCTAAAAATCTAGTTTTGCTTTTGGGCTTTCTGCCAGGTATCAAACTCTGTTCCTAAGTAAAATTTGTAGTGCACTGGCGATTTCAATGGTTAATGAGTTGCATAATTTTTGGTCTCAGACATTCTATTCTCTCTATCCCGAATTACTTGTCGAAGATTTGTCTAGATACGCATGTATCTAGACGCGTTTTAGTGTATAAATACATGCGAATCAAACAAATCTGCGACATCTAATTGGGGACAGAGGGAGTATTATTTCTGACTACTTTATATCTTCCTTCCAACAGGTGGAACCGGGCCGATAATGGGCGATCTATGGGCTTTAAAGGGTGTAACTGAAGAAGGTATCTCTTCCTATTTGTTTACGTGCCTATTTGCATTTGAGAGAAATATGTCCTACACACAATATATGTTTGCTTAATTGATGAGTACACTAGCAGAACTCACAGTGCAATTATAACTATTTATATAGACAGTTCATGCGAATGTGTGTCATGAGAAGAGGAGGTATCATACCTGTGTTTATTATATTTACATACTTAAGGACACAACTAGAGTATTTAACTACACATCTTCTTTCCATTCTTTCTTCATTGGAGGAATAGAATTTGAGATGGTATTATTTGGCTATCCTGTTCCACTGAGGGATGTGGGAGATCACCCATATTTTAGTTGATATATTTCACATGCTTATTTACAAATTGTTTATTTTCTCGTCCAGTCCTTTTGCATTGGTTACCACGCATTTGTTTGTATGAGGTTGTGCTTCTGATTTAAATAATGTTTCATTGGAAATCTTAAGTTAGACGATAACTGCAATTTATGTATATTTGTCATTACTGAGCCTGATATTGTTTTCTTTGGGAGATAATGAGGCACCAGGCTGGACACAATTAAAGCTGCCAGGACAATCCCCCTCTGCACGATGTGGTCATTCAGTGACTTCCGGTGGGCCTTATGTATGCAATTTAAAACCTTGATGTTTCATCTTTCTAACTGCATTAGTATTTAATGGAGGATATCTCGCTGTGTGCATCACATATTTGGAAGGTTGATTTCATTTGATTTTTCTTATTTGCTATTAGATTGGATATCAATCATGAGTACCATTAGTCATCAGGTTGTTTGCTATCATGCTGCCAAGTCAGTGAAGCCTAGTGTCCTGCGAACATGAATATAGTGGCCTTCAGGGTTGCTTTTGCCGGATATACACTTTCTTAACTCGTTTTATCTTCCTGTGAAAAATCACCTGCTAAAGTATAGTATCCACCTATGTATGAGTTTAGTGAAATTCTCGAATTCATTAGCTTTGATTTCAACTATATTCTGGTCTGGTGAAACAAGGTTTAGCAACCAAAACCTCGCTCCCTTATTTTTAATTACATCATAAGCAGTTGGTATTTAGTGATCCAACAACATAATTGTTTTCGCTCTTTCCTGAAACCCCTGAAACAAGATTTCTGTTATTACCACAAGTTGGTCATCGAATCTACTAGGAGTAGAATTTATGAATTTTTCTCTCGAGGACTCATCTTACAGTTTTCTTGTCTATTTATAATTGTGCAGTGACATTACTAACAACATATAGATCTTGGACCTTGTTGTCAGCTCTTGTTATTTGGAGGTCATGGAACTGGTGGTTGGCTAAGTAGATATGATGTGTACTACAACGAATGTGTTATCTTAGACAGGGGTAAGCTGAAGCTCCAATGAGTTTCTGTTTTGATTGTAATTTTTTCTGCATTGCCTCTTGGGGAGATTGAACATGAGTTTGCATCTTGTTATTTACTGAGCACACCAAATCTTCTTGTTGTATTTCTTGACATAGATGGTTTAAAGAAATAAAAAAGACTGTTTTGGTAATTAAATAAGAATGTGATTCCATAACTTGAACTTTGGACCTAACATTAAGGTGATATTATTTATTTTCTGAATTATAATTTTGTAATGAAATATTAATTGCGAAATTGAGCTAAGTGCAGGCTGAAATCTCGCCCTGAAAAACTGGGCTGGGTTGCCCACAAGCAGGTTTAGAATCACATGCTACTACTGCTAGAGAAAATTATAAGAGCTAAGCTGGTCAATAGGGAATTAGGGATTGACTATTGAATCTCCTGATTGATATATCGAGCACACTGCTGGTCAATGCTGTAACACACATGACCCACGACAGCATGCCTTGGTATCACCAAAATTAGCTAAGTTGGTTACTTGGTTAATATGAATTCAGTGAACTCACTAGAGTCAGCTATATTGTTTCTCTAATTTATTTGTATGCCTGTGCACTGTGGTGACTGCTGACCACCTGACATGCGGCATTCACTCATTCTTCTCACACACGTCATATGCATGTCTGTCCACTTTCCTGATCTGCATGCTTCATGCAGAAAGATGTAGGGTCATTTACAGATGTAGGGTAATGATACTCCCTCCCAAATATATAAACCCCCCCTCAGATTCAAGCCTAACTTCGACCATGAATTTTACAAACAGAATATGAGTTATATGCCACAAAAAGTATAACACTGGATTTGTATTCGAAACAAGTTTCCAATGGTATAATTTTTGTGGTAGGTAAGTCATATTTTGCCTGTCAAATTCATGATCAAAGTTGGCTCAAATTTTGATGAGGCAAATGAGGGGGTATACAAAATCTATACATCCAAAATGCGGTCTCAGAGTCTCCGACGGATCGACATGTTTCTAACAACGAGCTTTTTTATGTCTTTACACACATGGCCATTTTGTTTACTGTTCTCGTTTTGATTCATCTACATTCATTCCTTTCTTCTGTTGAAGCAACCAGCAGTCCAGCATTGCCTATAAATATTTGGTACTGTATATGTTTTTGCTGATTAATACTTTGCTATCCCAGTCTCTGTTCAATGGAAGCGCTTACCAACAAGTAATGAGCCACCTCCTCCTCGGGCATATCATTCTATGACTTGCATAGGGCCTCGGTTTCTTTTATTTGGTGGCTTTGATGGAAAGAATACCTTTGGCGATTTGTGGTGGCTTGTTCCTGAAGGTATCATATCTTGGAGCTTTAATTTGCATTGTGCAAACAGCAACCCTGTTATCATATGCCGGGTTGGTAGTTTTGGCCTAACATCTAGTAATAACTGAAGTGATCAAACTCCCCGATCCATATTTTCACTCCATTCGGTATCATGTAGGTGTTGTTATAGCTGTATGCACACAGAACTGGTAATAATTAATTTATTGTCTTTAAGAAAAAGTGCAAACGTTTGTCAGTTGCTAGTTTATAGTAAGTACTTCAAGAAGTCACATATATTGCCCATACTAATGGCATAGGTATCCATCTCTGTAGCATCACTACAAGTAACCAATATGGACATTTGGTGAGTAATGTTACCTACAAAAGACAAACACTTGCTAGAACAATGTCTGGACTATATGTACTAGTTACCGAGGAAGACAGTAATATGTTCAATTAAGAAGTTCGGCCTCTTACTAGGTTCGTATTTCACTTTCACATAAATCAGCTGGCCATGGCACAATTACTTAAGTCTACATGACCACTGAATTGTACCAAACCCTTATTACATCCAGCTAATGTGCACACAACACATAGACCACCATTTTTTCTGAGATAATGGAAGAGATTTCTCCCCTGGCATCTGCATCCAAAGATGCACATAGATGAACCACAAAGATATTGCTCCTTAAAGAAATGATACGCTTGAACATGAAATCTACTTGGATTAAGATGTTTGCAGGGTGTTGAGTGAAAATTGTTTTGTCCCAGAAATCATGCTTAAATACCAAGTATTTATATTTTCAGTATTAAATTATATGAATTATGTAATGCTTGATGGAGAAAGACGATTTCTGCTTCTCTAAACTCTACCTGTTTGAATGTTCAGATGATCCTATTGCCAAGCGAGACTTGGTTCCTAATGTTGATTCGGACAGCAAACATAGCACTGTGACTAGTGATGCCCAACAGGCTGCATCGAAGGTAGGTTTGCTTATGCGTATACCTGAAGTTCAGAAGATCTCTGTCTAGAGTAAAGTGTGAACTAATGTCAATTTTTTTGGTGCCATTGGAACCTCACAATTACTCAAGGATATAATTGTTGCAGGAATCACAGTCTGGGGAATCTCCAATGATGGACTTGGCAAAAAGATTGGGGATTCCACTTTCTCTAGAACCTCCAGCAAGTTTTGTTGATGAAATCGACGATAAAGAACTAACGGAATTATCATCTAGGCTTATTGGTGAATCACTTCCTACTACTGACCAGCTTGCATGTATTCAGGTACTGATATCTTTCCCTTTCTGCAACCTTTTGCACCTGTGTTGGCTTCGGAGAAAATGGGACATTATTCTTTGATGTACAGGCCCTTCGTGATCATTGGAGAAGTTCTCCATCAAGCTCGATACAGCTCCAGGAGCTTGGCCCTATGCTGAGGGACTATCAACGCCTCATAATCCGCCGCTATGTGTATGGTTTCATTCCTCCATTTCCCCTCTGAATTTGTTTTTCACACATTTTAACTATTCATGTTTCCATAAAATCAAGAAACAGTGTGCTAGAATAATGACATGACTTTTCAGATACTTCCATTTCTGGTCTATTTATTGTTCCCTTCTTGTCGTGATAATAATTTTAACTGCTAGATTTTAATCCATTTTGTTGCCTTCTGCACAAGCAATAATCTGTAATTAAAACAAGGACTGAATATTGCCAGTTCATCTCATAGATTACGTGTTGTATCATGTAAGTTATGGCATATTCTCATCTCATTCTTACTTAATTTAAAAGCAGAAGTGCAAACCAATTGAGAGTAGAACATGCCTTTTTTTCTGCCAGACTAGATCACTGCAGTACACTTTGTTTGGCTAAAAATTGAGTATGGGTAACCTAGCCATGGTCAGAGGCAGAAAATATTAGTCTTTTGCATCGATTACGTTTTCATTTCTGACAATCAAATGGATACAGGGAAAACCCATCCACGATGTTCCTTGAAAGGGAAGATCACCGCCTTTTCCATTTGAAAAATGCTTCGCAGGTATGTGAACTCCACGCCACGGCGATCCTTCTGATGCATGTGCTGGTATCAGTTTCTCCTATTAACCAGTATTTTGTATTTCTGATACGCTTCAGTTGCGCATGGATGACATCCCCATACTGCTGAGCGAGTACAGAACTCTGCTTTCCACCTGAGACGACTCCACTTGCAACTCATTTACCTGGAAGGTGCTTCTGGGCTAAACCATTGTGCTAGGATATAATTATTTCTGGTCGTGTGGTTTCTGATTACACCAACTTTTATATCTGCAGCCTGTAGGCAACATAGGGAGAAGTCAAGGGAACCATGTCCCAGTGATTGACTCTAGTGCACGTGGGCATACTTGTCAAGTTAAATGATGATGAATGGGTGGCTAACCAGAGCTTTGTACGCGATGCTTCCCCTAGATCAAATGCTTCGTCACCGCACTTTGAGGACATACATCTCTCACCCTGGATAGGCAAGTAAAAAAGAAAGACGCAGCAAAATTATTGTGGATAGTGGAACCTACATGTAACCTCTAACAGTAACTGGAGCTGACAGCTCCCGGGTCCGAGAGGAGTTGATAGAAATACAGTTTTCTCTGTTATTTTGGTCCATGATGATTAATTGACAAATGGTCCAATTTTTGTTTTCCAAGTAACCTGTAGCTGTTCAATTTTTCATGACACGTGCTTTCCGGTTTCCTCCCTATACCTTTGACCAAACTTTGAGGTCAAGTCCAACAACATGTTGGGAAGACAGAGACAATTCTCAAGTATTTGCACATGTTAGCGTTAAATGTTTTGCACTAAACCGGTCAGTTTGTACTGCTTGGCCTGAGCAAGTTAAGTAGAAAATCTGCTAGCATTTGTGCTTATGAATGTACTTTATCGTGAACAAACGGTTCGATTTCGTTGATCAGGGCGAAAGAAACTCAGTTCATATTGGAGACGCCGAACTTACCTACTCCCTCCGACGCATATTATTCTTCACTAATACGGATGTATCTATCACTAAAATGTGTCTAGATATATCTACAACTCCTCAAGTAACGGATAAGAGATGAACTGCGGCTATGAAATTTGTATAAAAAACACCGAAGGTAGACAAAATGAAGAGTGGGACAGTAGGCTTAGGTCCCTAGACTCCGAGAGTTTAGCATTCCAATTGTTAGCAATTGGCTCTCTAGCTTCTTGTAATTGTTTTTCTATCCTTCTATTCCTATAATATACTCCGTTCGATCCATATTAAGCGTCACTAATTTAGCACAACTTTATATTAAAATCAGTGACATGGATCGGACAGAGTGTAAAAATTTATAAGTATTTGGCGATACTTTCCTGACGGTTCAGAAAATGTGATCCAGCCGGTTCTAGAACCTTCCGGCGCACCAGGAACGGCCGTCGGAGCCAAAACTGGAAACCGCCACCCGGTCCAGCACCCAGGTTCGTCACGCACGCAGGCTGGCGTACTAGCGTAGGCGCTCGTCCCAGGGGCAAGGTCGTCATTTCACTCCAAACTTTTCAGCATATTCCATTATTTTTTTCCGAATGGGAAAACGACGGGCGGCAGGGCAAAGGGCACTCTCTCGCTCCGCCTATTAAAAGGTGGCCGCCGCCGCCGCCCACTCCCACCAGAGACAGCCAGACGCGAAGGCAAAGGGAAGGCTGGTGGAGGCCTCCGCTCCGGCAAGGGAATCCGCCGCCGCCGCCGTCGCTCCGTCCGCCTTCATCCTCGGCCGCCGCAGGTAGCACCACCAGCAGCCTCGATCTGTTTCCTCTTACCCCGCTTCTGTTCGGTTTTATTTTTCTTGTGGCGGCGAACCCTACCGTGGTCTGGGCTGGGTTAGTCCGCCTCTCGTGATTTGTATGTCCTTCCTGTGCCAGCGAGCGGTCTAGTTCCGGGATGGCACGGGGCGCCGGAATCTCCGTCCGGCGAGCCGCCGAAAATTTTCTAACAGCCCCCGCGCCTCGTTAGGTCCGCCCCGGACGGCCGGACGGGGGATCTCGCTATTTCCTTGCTGGATCAGCGGCTGGTCTACTAGGAAGCTTTTGCCGCAACACTAGGCCTCCCTTATTACTGTAGAAATCACAGCGCTGCTACTAGGTCCCCTTATAAACCCAGAAGTCCTAAACCTGCATCCCCATGGTTAGGTGTACATGTTTGTCTGCTGGCTTTACAGTGAATCAACCACCGTATTCGATTTAATCATGTACCCTGTCCCGGAGCTTCGAGTGAAGGGCGGGGACGTGATGCCCGCCTTTCTCATATCGCTCCGGAGAGTTAGCCGTGGCCTTGTAATGGAGGGAATTTGTGGCCTGTCCTCAGTTTTTTCTTCCTTGGTAAAGCTACCATTGCCATATATCAGCATCCGGTTCTATTGTTGTATAAGCATGTCATAGCCTCATAGGTGTGTAATAAGAATGAGCTTTGGTGATGTTTCTTCCTATTATATCCGTAATTTGCTAGAATATGAAATTGGTTGCTCTGTTAAGCAAAGAGAGGTACACCTGTGACTGTGAGTCTGTCCTGGAGCTTCGAGTGAAGAGCAGGGACGCAATGCCTGCCTTTCTCATAATGCTCCAAAAGTAAATATGGCCATCCAATGAAAGGAGTGGATGGCTTGTCTCATTTTTCCTTTCTTGGTAAAGATACCGTTGGCATATATTAGCATCCCATTTTCATAAAAAAGATTCAGATTTAGGTTCAGCTGTATATCTGAAGTTATTAACAGTATAGTTCTCTTCCTCTGCCCCAGTTCTGAGTCTCCATTATATGCATCTATCATGTGGTTAGTTGTTAGGGTAATCAAACAAAAGGGATATTGATGTTGTGTATTGTGTCCTGGAACTTCGAGTGAAAGGCAGGGATGCAATGCTTGCATTTCTCATACTGTTCCGCAGAGTAACTGTTGCCTTCTCATGGAGGGATTGGTGGCTTGTTCCCTATTTTTCTTCCTTGGTAAAGATACCATTGGCGTACATTAACAGCTCTTTTGTGGTTGACCTTGAGCTGTTTATCGTGAAAACAATTTGCGCCTATCCCGTGCTAGTATCAGGCCAAATGAATGTCTTGTGCTGCCTATTTTGTTTTACCTTGCTTAAGTCAGTTCATTATGGTTGAGATCACTGACTTGCTCTGGCTTTGGATTTTCTGATTGCAGGTTTCAAGATGTCGACCAGCACCCTTGCAACTTCCTGCTTGCTCTTGGGCAATGTTAGAACTGAGGCCTCACAGAGAGCGGCCAAGAGCCCCTCGTCTGTAGGCTTCTTCGGCCGAGGCACACTGCAGGTTCCAGGCCTCAAGTCCTCTTCCAAGAAGCTCGATGTCTCTGCCATGGCTGTCTACAAGGTGAAGCTGGTGACCCCGGAAGGGCAGGAGCATGAGTTTGAGGCCCCGGACGACACCTACATCCTGGACGCCGCAGAGACGGCGGGAGTGGAGCTGCCCTACTCGTGCCGCGCTGGTGCGTGCTCCACCTGTGCGGGCAAGATTGAGTCCGGCGATGTCGACCAATCGGACGGGTCGTTCCTCGACGACAACCAGCAGGAGGAAGGCTATGTGCTGACCTGCGTCTCATACCCCAAGTCGGACTGTGTCATCCATACCCACAAGGAAGGCGACCTGTATTAGGCGTGCTTGTGCGTACATGTGAGGCTCGGTCTTTTGTGCCGGTTGTGTCAACTACTAGCTTGTAAACTTTGATGGTTGTGTTTCGTTGTTAGTTCATCAAGGTTTTGTTGGTGCATTGAGATTGTTGGAAAACCCATGGAAATACCAGCAAGGGGAATAAGAACAGTTGCGATAGCATTATGATGCAAATTCATGGTTCTGGATGTCTTCGGAATACTGCCATTTTCGCTAGTTGATCCTCAATGTTGCGGTTTGCCTCTTGGTTACTTGTCAAGATGCTGCTGTCGTCGTTTCGTCAGTCAAGCTAGATGCTGCATCTGCTCTTGATGGCTCATGCATCTTTTGTGTATGCATTCTAGGGGCAAGGCGAAAATGAGATGATTGTGCCCTAGCGCAGCCCGGCTCTTCAGAGAATTTGTTAGAAGTATTCTGTTCCAAGAATCTCAACCCTCTCGAATTGTTGGGGTTGCTGAAGATCCCTGTGGTGTTCATTTCGTTTTGATTTGTTCTGGGACAAGCGTATCCCTTGGTAGCTCAGTTTTTTTTAAAGGGCAGTTCATGTTTCAGGTCTCCACAACTTGGTGATGCTTTCAAACATTTGGTGGGCGGCCTAGAGGCCCAGCTAAGATTGTTTATTTGCACGATGCCTCCACTTGATTCCTTTTCCTCCCTGTCCCTTTCATCCATGGTAGCAGCCGGCAGGGCCATTTCTTCGACGGTGTGCCTTGTTTGCTGCCGATGAGCCGAATTTTCTTCAGCGTGTTGCGACAAAAACATGCCCAAAGCATCAACACAAATGGAAGCGTGACAGGAAGCACAACACTTTCCAGGAAGCAACTTGTATGATAACCGAAGAAATAGTGATCCTGAATAAACAAGTAAGCAGCCTCGCTGACTACAACTAATTGTTGTCAATCATCAGGAGGAGAACACAACTTGAAGTAACAATTCCACACCAATATACTACAAGACATGGTAAACAACCTTACAACCAAGCAAATATTTATACATACACAACACAGGCTAACGTTCTGCAACCACAGAACGGCTGAAGGCAAACCAGGTGCAGCAGTCCTCCCACACGCACCGACAGACTAATATCGACATATATATCACGACGAACAAGATTTGTCTGAATTATAGCTTATATATGAGCGTCTCGAACACAGGCTTGGATCTACTTTTCATTTCATCCAGCCAGCAATGTACCCACGCATCTGCGAAAACGGTCACAGAGACTCGGGGAACACTTGATGCAGAATTGGGGGAGACACACTCAAGCATGTGAAAGTGCACAATGAAGAGTAGGGCTGAAGAAGCCACATCCAAAGGCTTAGAAGCACTTGCGGTGGACGATCGAAGGGCCGGATTCATCATACTCCCCCTTAGATATCCACATCTGTGAAAGGAAAAAAAGGAAACAGGGGGTCAGGAGTCTTTTCTTATCAACAAGTTTACTCCATGAGTTGGAAACACAAGTACTTTTGCTTTATTTCCCTATAGGACCGTTGGGAAATTTTTAATTGCTATGAACCGTCTAAAAACATTCACAGTATGATGTAATCCAATGTGCCAAGTCTCACAAAAGTAATTCGTTGTATGGGTTGGTTTTATCAGGTAGGATGTTAAAAGGGATATGAAGAAAAAAAATACATTTTCTCCAATCCAGACACTGCTGGAATGTGTTGAGGGATGGTAAATGCCATGACAAAATACAACAAAAAAGGTACCTGCTGGAATGTGCTGAGGGAGGCAAGAATGGAACCACCGATCCAGACACTGTATTTTCTCTCAGGAGGTGCCACAACCTTGATCTTCATGCTGCTCGGTGCAAGGGCAGTGATCTCCTTGCTCATCCTGTCAGCGATGCCAGGGAACATGGTCGTTCCTCCACTGAGCACAATGTTGCCATAGAGATCCTTCCTGATGTCCACGTCACACTTCATGATGGAGTTGTACGTGGTCTCATGAATCCCAGGAGCTTCCATACCGATTATCGAGGGCTGGAATAGCACCTCTGGGCACCTGAACCTCTCAGCACCGATCGTGATGACCTGCCCATCAGGCAGTTCGTAGTTCTTCTCGACAGAAGAGCTGCTCTTGGCAGTCTCCAGCTCCTGCTCATAATCAAGGGCAATATAGGCAAGCTTCTCCTTTATGTCTCTTACAATTTCCCGCTCTGCAGTTGTAGTGAAGGAATAACCCCTTTCCGTAAGGATCTTCATTAGGGAGTCAGTCAGATCACGACCGGCAAGATCCAACCGAAGAATAGCATGAGGAAGTGCATATCCCTCATAGATTGGCACAGTGTGGGTCACACCATCACCAGAATCAAGCACAATACCTGCACAAGACATAGTACATTCAGGCTTCTGGGCATAGATAAACTCATCTTGAGTAGGAGAAAATGGACTTATGGAAATGTACCTGTTGTACGACCACTGGCATATAGAGAAAGAACAGCTTGAATAGCCACATACATCGCTGGTGCATTGAATGTCTCGAACATGATTTGGGTCATCTTCTCTCTGTTCGCCTTTGGGTTTAGAGGAGCTTCTGTCAGCAAGATCGGATGCTCTTCAGGGGCAACACGCAGCTCATTGTAGAAGGTGTGATGCCAGATTTTCTCCATGTCATCCCAGTTGTTTACGATACCATGCTCAATAGGGTATTTCAGGGTCAAGATGCCCCTTTTTGACTGCGCTTCATCACCCACATAGGCATCTTTTTGGCCCATTCCAACCATGACACCTGTGTGCCGAGGGCGGCCAACTATACTAGGGAAAACTGCTCTTGGGGCATCATCACCAGCAAAACCAGCCTACGGAGAAAAGAGGTGTTTAATTACCGGAAAACTAATTATATGTGCTGAAAGTTAGGATGAAACAAAGGGATGAGCAACGAACCTTGACCATTCCAGTGCCATTGTCACATACAAGTGGCTGGATATCCTCACCGTCAGCCATCAATCTGCATACGAAAGTGGGAAACCATATCAATCGTTCAGTTGTTACATCACACATCGATTGCTAGATATTATGCAAACCAGAGTTACAGTTCATGAGCACAAGAAACAGAACCAGTAAAACCCATTTTTCTTAAGAAGCTTTGAGTTTATCTGTACCCCATGTTTTCTAACTAACATTTGAAAATGTTTTCTGGTAACCAAGTATAAGAGGGGAAACTACAGCTGTACCTTGCAGAGGTTACCTCTAGCTTTAGGCATAGCAGGTATTTTCATCCTTAATGAGGTTATGGGACAAAGGGTAGGCTGGCAAAACTAATTGTAATTGTGAAGTAGAAAAACACACAGCACTTCAGTCACATTCATGGATGCTCCTTATGCTAAAAAAAAGTAAAGTGAACAATAAGCTGTCCTTGCAGGCGGACATGCTCTACCCATGTGCAACTGTGCCTACCAAAGTTGAATAAAATTTATATCTGTACTGGATCACAATTATTGCTGTTGCTAAACATTCAGCCTAGTAGCAGTTAATGATCGCTGTTTAGTCATCAAACACAAAGTATGGAGCTGTAAAGTCCATGTGCCAGCAGTAGTGGCACTCTATCTGTATTTTGTAGAAGAGCCAGACATTGAGTATGCTGAGCTATCAATGCCATGATGATGTGGTTAACAAATGGCACACATAGATTCTGGTTAAGCTCAGTAGTTTCCATCCACACAAAAAATGTGATGTCCAATTCTTTTTTTTAGCGCAAACGCCAGGAGCCAATTCTTAAGATAAGAATAATTCTAAAACCAGAAGATCAGAGTATAAACCATTGAGCATCGTACATAGCAATCCTAAAAAGTAATACTAGCATTTATTATAACATTTCATAACAGTGTCTCAAAGAAGCCATCCAACCTGAATTTAACTTCCTAAGTATTTTGGTTTAGGAGTACTTTGGCTGGGATCAGTTTAAGTTTGAACAAATCCTAGCCCAGTCATCTCATATGGAAAGGTGTGATGCCAACCCGCCCTATGAAAAGGTGATGGCAAACCCCATTTCTGCCCTGTGGATGCAACGATCTATGGATGAATTCTCATATGTACACTTTTTCCCCCTTCGAACTTCGAAGGGATCTCCCGACTTCAGACAATAGCAGTAACCTAACGGATCGACCATCCCAAGAGAAAACTGCATGACTTCGCAGCATTTGCACCACCCTTGTCCATTGTGTTATGCCTAACTCCTGACGAAATAACGGCTAGGTGGACGAACAAACCAAGCAGGGACACAGCGCAAACCGAAGCCATTTTTACAGAATCAACGCAGATCGCGCCTCACGCTCGTAAGTATGGCCAGTGAAGGACCGCTATACCACGCGTGCGAACACCAGCGGCCGGCGCAGCTAGCAGATCAGCCGACGAAATCACAACCCCATCCCGCGCTCGAGGGACCAGCGATCGCGTCGACGGATCCGCCCCCGGAACGACCTCGCCGCCGAGAGAATACGATGACGACTAAGACAGCAACAACAGCAGCAGAACAGCGCGACGACGAACGCAGGGAAGGAGGTTAACATTAACAGGGGGCTCGCGGCCAGATCCGCGCCACCACTGAGCAGCGAGACGGGGGAAGAGAGTGAAGGAGGGATCGGACCTTGGCGGGCGAGGAAGCGGCCGCGACGGGGAGGAGGAAGCTGAGGTGGCCGGCGGCGAGAGAGAGCGGTGTGCTGGAGGAAGACGAGAGTCCTGCTGCTGCGGCGTTGGAGTTGAGCGTGGCGTGTTAAATACAGGGGAAGGAGGAGCACACCTGTTCGCCGTTACGGAATTTCGAATTGGGAAGAAGAAGATCTGGAGGAGTTATTGGTGGGATTCCGTTTCAAACGGATCTGCCCGCCCGGAACTGCATAGGGCCCATGCTGTCTGTCCGAAATACTTCCTTCTTTTTTTTAAGACAAAACTTTCTGTTCTAAATTACAATATATCTACTCTTTCCAATCGGAAATAAGTGTCGGTGACTTCGTGTAAAGTTTATGCTCAGTCAATGACACTTATTTCCAATCAGATGGAGTATAATTTTTTTACTCCCTTCAAACCAAATTGGCAACCTGTTTTTCTGATTGTTTTTCGCTCGACGAGACTCTATTTTTAACGCATCAACTTTATTGTCAAGCACAAGTGCACTGCAAGCAAGAAGTGTCAGCAAAGGAGGAAAGACCCATACGAGTGTGGCGGCGATGTGGTACCAAGAAGGAATGTCTCCGATGTTAAAAGTCAGGGCTAGGGATGGTCAAGATGGGAGTTGTTCAGGTAGAAGTATACCTGGGCATGTAGTCGGGCCGGGCCAGCAAAAAGCCTGACTCCAAAATCTGCTACCCAGGCCCGGCCCGGCCCGGCTGTCGGGCCTCATTTTTCTGCCCAAGCCCGGCCCGTCGGGCCAAAATAGTGTCGGGCCGTCGGGCCGGGCCTTCACTAATTTTGTGTTTTCCTCTGCCCAAGCCCGGCCCGTTACTCCTATCGGGCCTTAAATTCCTGCCCAGGCCCGGCCCGATAGCATGCTTTGGCCCGACGGGCCGGGCCATTTTCGGGCCGGGCCGGGCTTCCCATGCCCAGCTATAGGTAGAAGGCTTTTGATACAACGGTTCGAGGAATGGGATGTGGTTTATAGAAATTTACAGGCAACATAGCGATGAACAATCCTACTTTTTTATCTTTAGGATAAAATACTTGATCAACATACATGATTTTTTCAAAATTACTATGTTAATCGAGCATGTGTAATCCTACTACTCCTCTTCTTTTCTTTTTCGAGGATGTACCGTTTTCCTTGTCTAGGCAATTTAAGAACCCAACAAGATACCGAGTGTCAAGTCTTCAAAACATGAATTGATCGGGCATCGACACTTGGCATGCCTAAAAAACAACTTTCACCTTCCTAAAATATAAGTCAAATTTATGAAACTATGTTTTTTGATAAAATACGTGGCATCACTTTGCTGTGCATAAGCACAGGTAGCATGAATCAAAATGAAAAGATTACAAACGGCCGAGAATGTGAACACTACCCCCTCCCCCCCCGCACCACCCCGGTTTCTACCACTTCCCAGTGTAAGCAAGACCCAAGTGAAGTCATTGCAAAACAAAGCTTATCCACTACACATTCTTATTGGCGCCCATCATTTAGACAAGCTGAAGACGTCAAAAATCATTATCATCGATGGTTCAATACCTCATCGCAACAACTTTTGCACCTTTAGTATCTGCAATTCACTTTAATGACATATCTGATACAATATATCACGAGGATCACCTAGACAAGCCGATTGGTGCAGCAACCGGATAGCCGGTGTGCTAAGATTTTGAAAGCCCATTATTTCCCTGATGGGAACATTCTGAATGCCGCCCCAATTGATGGGATGTCGTATGCTGTTGAGGAGTATACTTCATTTTTTTTTGAAATGGGGGCAAAAGCTTTGCCCCAATCAATTAATTAAGAAGAAGATTACCTAGTTAATTAACGGAAAACTGGGAAAAAACCGTTACAACAAACCACAACAGAACAACAACAAAAACACGCCACCTCCAAACCAACAAACACCCGCAACCTACAACCACGAAACAACACAAAGGGCACCACGACGCAAAGAAGAACTACAAACCACACGACCCACGGAGCACAGTCGTCAAAGTTTTCCTTCCTACGCCCCTCTTCCTTCTTTTTCCCCTGATAATTACCTTCTTCAGAGAGTTCTCCACCTTCATGATTAATTTCTCTGAAGCCTGCCCCGCTAAGACGCATTCAAAATCCTTGCCATACTCAGGGCTAATCGCCTCCAAACTAGCGAGCAAACCACAAAGCTCTTTAGCAAAAAGAGCATCAGAGTATACTTCATGGTGTAGCTCTTGTCAAGGAGGGCTATATTTGGAGGATTGGCAATGGTGAAACGGTGAAAATTTGGGACGATCCATGGATCCCTATCCTTTGGAGTCGGAAAATCTCTACTCCAAGGAATGGTAACCTGTTAGAGAGGGTAGCTGACCTGATCAGCCCAATTACAGGAACATGCGATGAGCAGCTAGTTGTTGACACTTTTAGGCTCTGTTCGGTTAATCCACCTCCCGAGTGGACTGGTCGACTGGAGTGGTTTGGAGGGGATTAAGGGGGATTTTGACTTAGTTGGGATTTAATCCCCCTTAATACACGTCAATCCACTTCAATCCCTAGCAAACCGAACAAGGTCTTAGTGAAGCGGAGACGAAGATGATCCTGAATATGCCTGTGAGTGACATTGTTGACGATTTTATTGCCAGGCATTTCGATGACAAGGGGTTATTTTCCGTGAAACAAGCGTACAAATTAAAAACTCAGAATTACTCATGCTAGCGCTGAACCAGCGAGCTGCTGACCTGTCTCCATTTGGGGTGGCCATCGATGACCTGAAAGCACAGCTGCATACTTCGTTTTCATCTTATGATGTGATTTCTTGTGTAAGCGTGATTTTAATAGACCTGCACATGAACTAGCTCAAATTGGGTGGTCGTATGATATAAACAGAGCTATGCTCTGGGACTGGGAGTATGAGGTACCAACATCCATTGTTGGATTTGTGTCGGGCGATATGCCCTAATAAAGCTTTTAGTTTTTTTAAAAAACAAGGCGTGTTCAAAATTTTCCACGAAGATTAGAAAACAGGGGCCAAGCACACTAGTAAGTATATTAATTCATTGTGACGGTGGTGGAGTTGGGAGCTCCGACGCCTTTTGGAAGCAGGGACACGAGGCTCTCCTTGTAGACATGCGACGTCCACTGGAAACCACCGGGGAACGACTTCACCACATGGCCCCTCCTGAGGTTGTACACTCCGCACAATCCCCCATCCAAGTTCATGAGTAGCGCATCACCCTCGTCGCTCACGTGGGCGATGATCATGAAGCACTGAAGGGCACTCCGACCCAGCAAACTCACGTCGACGCTGTACCTCAATGTCCAGGTCTCCTCCTCGTAGTTAACCAGGATCCACACCTTGACGAACCCCTCCACGAACAGCGACGCGCCCAGAGCGCCGTCCACTCCGACGACCGCGCCGACAGTGTGGGCGCCCATGCGAGCGTCAGTGACACCGGCCCGCGCATACGACGGAACTTCTCCGAGATCGTGTCGAACACGATCACCCCCATGCTAGGGCTCGAATATCGCATCATCCAGTGCAGGCAGCCGCGGAGGATCACCGGCGCGCAGTTCAGCGTCGGCTCGGTGTCGTCTCCGGGCGTCCGTAGGCCGCGGGGGTTGATCTTCCTGGCCCTGTGCTGGCCCGGCGCCGCCACAAAGTACTCGTACTCACCCTGTTGTATGTTTATGTAGTAGAAGAGGACGCGGTACTCGGCGGTGGGCGTGTGCAGGTAGAAGCCGGCGGAGTTCCCCAAGTCGAGGTCCTCGGGCAGTGGCAGTCTGGCAACCTCCCTCGTCGTCGGGTTGCATACCAAGTAGGGGTACCTGCATCTTCCGCTGGCGTCGAGCTCAGAACTGCACGAGAGGAGGAGTAAGCCGTCACAGCACCCGCGCACGCGCACGGACGTCCGCTGCGAAGTGATGCCGCAGTGGAGACGAACCGCTTTCGACGTGTAAGCTGAAGGGGAACGGCAGCGCAGAGATGACACCGGAGAATAGGTTTTCGAGGAGTATGGCGCGGGGTGCACGCCGGTGGTGTTCGCGGATGAAGGCGGCATCCGAGAGGAGACGGCGCCACGGCTTGCAGACGGCGCGGAACCGGAGGACAGACTTGGCCGGCAGGAGCAGGAAGATCTCAACGAGGACGTCGTTCGGCAGCGGCGGCGCGGTTGCGGTTGCGTAGTACTCCATCTCCATAGGGTTCAGGGTTTTGGTGTCGTAGTTTCTGTCGGCGATTGTGGGAACGATGGCCTCTCCCTGGCGGTTACATGTGTTAATATAGATGGAAAAGCCCCATCTGTGGCCTAGACAAGGAAAGGTTACAAAAGAGGCAGGAAATAAAGGGGAATAAAGAAAAATAAAAGATTAAAGGGGAAAGAGTTCTACTCCTTCAGATCGGAAATAAATGACTTTTTTTTTTCCGATTTTTACTCCCTACAGCCCAAATTGGCAACCCATTTTTCTGGTTGCTTTTCCCTCAGCGGGACTCTATTTTTAATGCATCGACTTTATGTTAAGCACAAGTGAACTGCGAGCTAAAAGTGTCAGCAAAGGAGGAAAGACCCATGCGAGTGTGGCGGCGACGTGGTAGCAAGAAGGAATTTCTTTGATGTTAAAGGTTGGGGATAGGGATGGTCGAGGTGGGAGTTGTTCAGCTATGCAGTGGGGGTTTAGGTGGAAGGCTTGATACAATACAACGTTTCAAGGAATGGGATGTGGTTTATAGAAATTTACAGGCAACATAGCGATGAACAATCCTACTTTTTTATCTATATGATAAAATACTGGATGGTGGGCGATGCACTTCACGAGGGCGGGCAGGGTTCTGCTGTGTAGATCGGTTCTGTCCTCCATGGTGCTCTATCACCTTGCGGTGTTCAAATTGCCAAAATGGATAATTAAAAGGATTGAAAGAATTAAAAGAGGATTTATTTGGATGAAGCCGGGAGCTACTCCAGGAGCGAGACCGCAAGCCCTTGTCAACCGGAGTTCAGTTTGTAGACCAAAGAAGCTAGGTGGCCTGGGAGTGTTTGACATTGAGAAGTTTGGCAGGGCAATGCGGCTACGGTGGCCTTGGTTTGCCTAGACAGACTCTTCGAGGCCAGGGCTTGGATCGCCGCTGCCATGTGACGCGGTAGACATGGAGCTCTTCAGGGCCTCCACGGATGTCTCCATTGGGGATGGCGCTAGGTGCCTTTTTTGGCATGATAGATGGCTGCCTGGCGGTGCTTTAAAGCTCCAGTATCCGGCCATCTACGCCATTGCAACACGAAAGTCTAGATCTGTGCAGTAGGAGCTGAATGGTGGACTTTGGATGCGCTCGCTTTTCCAAATCGCGACAGCTGAGCAACTCCACCAGTTCACCATGTTGTGGTCGATTCTACAAGGTGTGGTGCTACAGGATCGCCCGGATGCGATTTCGTGGAGGTGGACTACCTCTGGAGTATACACGACGGCCTCCGCTTACCATTGCCAGTTTGTTGGGGCGGTGGCACCTTTCAGATCAGCTAAGGTGTGGAAGGCACACACGGAGCAGAAATGCAAATCCTTTGCATGGGTGGTGCTCCATGGGAAGATCCTTACCGCTGATAACCTGGCCATAAGAGGATGGCCGCATGATCCTATTTGCAAGCTTTGTAGGATACATCCAGAAACTGTGCAACACCTCTTGCTTGATTGTAGCTTCTCGACAGCGGTGCGAGAGAGGATTTTTGCATGGAATGGATCCATTGGTGCAACCCCACCTCCCTTGGGACGGACCATTGATTCTTGGTGGGACGGTACTCTTGCGGGTATTGTCAAAGAGAAAAGAAGAGAGGCAAGTGGCGCATTCATCTACACCATGTGGGGAACTTGGAAGGAGCGAAATAGGCGGGTGTTCCGTAATGTGGCGCTTCACCCAGAGGCGGTCGCTCATTTGGTTTGGGAAGAGATTGAGCAACGGGCTCATGCTCACACCCACGATCCGGGAGACGCAGTGTAGCGTGTGTAGTGTGGCCTATTCTTTGGCCAAGATGGGCATGTAATTATTTGGCTAAAAACCTTGTACAAAAACTTCTATTCTATCTAATCGGATGGCAGAATCGACTGCCTTAAAACTCAAAAAAAATACTGGATCAATATACATGTTTTTTTCTTTCAAAATTACTATGTTAATCGAGCACGTGTAATCCTACTCTCTCCTCTTCTTTTCTTTTTCGAGGATGTACCGTTTTCCTTGGCTAGGCAGTTTAAAAACCAACAAGATACTGAGTTGCAAGTCTTCAAAACATGAATTGATCGGGCATCAACACTTGGCATGCCTAAAAAACAACTACCACCTTCCTAAAATATAATACAATTTAGGAAACTTTGTTTTTTTTATAAAATACACAGAATCACTTTGTAGTGCACTAACATGTAGCATGAATCAAAATGAAAAGATTACAAACGGCCTGTGAACACTAGCCCCCACCCCGGTTTCTACCACTTCCCAGTGTAAGCAAGACCCAAGTGAAGTCGTTGCAAACAAAGCTTATCCACTACACATTCTTATTGGCGCCCATCATTTAGACCAGCTGGAGACATCAAAAATCATTTTCATCGATGGTTCAATACCTCGTCGCAACAACTTTTGCACCTTTGGTCTCTGCAATTCAATTTAATGATATATCTGATACAATATATCACGAGGATCATGCGACGTCATAAACTTTTGAAAACAAGACGTGTTCAAAATTTTCCACGAAGATTAGAAAACAGAGCCAAGCAAATTTTCACTGCCACTCTTTCTAATCCAGGGAGTTACGCACTCATCTCCCCAGTCGACCCCTCTTCTTTGAATTGTCCTTGGTTAAAATCCTTCCCGAAATCACCAAATTTGGGCAGGGAGTTTCATGCACCAAAGCTGCCTAAAAACTTTGACAGGAGGCTTAATCCACAGACATTATATAGTGATTTAATAATGAATACTTTGTGTCCTAATTTCCAAGTCACCTTGCCATCCCCTGTCCAAAATTAACATTACAAATTATATCTAAAAACATAAACCATTCTCCGGCCAACTCATCCCGGATACACGCTCTAAAGATCAGACAAGCTCCACTAGATTACACTACTTTGCCAACTTCAAATATTTTTAGTGAAGGACAGATCATACAATCCACTCTAGAAAACTTCTTTTATCATGAGATTCTCCATTAATTAAGCTACACATCCTGTAAAAACCTTGTTTTGTTCCCATATCACAACCCTTTGACAGAAATTTTTAGATGATATTTTTAACCTTCATTACCCTGGCGCAGAATTGAGATATCCTTTGCTTGCACCAAGACTGAGTCAAAATCTTCTTCTGAAGACATTTTTCTTCAAGAGTTGTTGCCAGCTTCATCTTCATCCTCCAACCTCCAAAACCATTTACACAAGAGAATAATGTTCATCAAATCCAGATTCAGCAGTCCCAGCCTGCTCAAAAAATATGAAATAAATACACTATAAAACATATTTCATGATGGATTACTAATACAGAACTAGTTATTGTATATGTCAGAAACAAATTTTATGTAAGATTTGATTAAACTTATATAAGTTTGTCTTTGGACAAAATGTGCCTTACTATTGTATTTTGGAAACGGGAAATTATTATTCAGCGGTGATTGTTTCCACCTAGATGTGCTGTCCGGCGTTGGGCGTTGGCCGGGCCGGGCCAGCACAGCTTCTTCCAGCAACTCACGCCTGCACAAACACACCTGTCTTAAAAGAACGAATCAAACACACATATCTGTCATTCATGGCCACACACATACAAGCTGGAATACAAATCTCCAGAGAGGACCTGACGCGACCCCGAAATGATTTCCATGGCCGATCGATCGATCGACCGATTGACCTGACCCCACGAGAGCTCCCGGAAGCTTAGCTAATTTGGTCCCTGCTCACTGAATCGAATTATAAATGCTTTGTTTTTCTACCGAATTTGGTTGAATTGTTTTCTTGTTCAGTCTCACGTCAACATTTTGCAACCCCTGCGGTCGATCTTCGTACAATCAGCTGGGTGTTGATCCAAACTCCAATGAATCAAATATGGCATATTTCTGAGGGTTTGATCCCTGGTGAACTGGAGGTGCCACAACCTTCCTAACCATCCACAACAGATTGGCTTGAAAATATATGGAGAACTACAACATGCACATGAGGCTTTCTCTATTCTCTCTTTTAAAAAAGGAGGCTTTCTCTAGAAAAAAAACTTGTGCAGAGGCTTGATGCCTTGATCGATACATAAGCCAGATACAGGCTCAAGTCTCAGCTCAAGTTAACCTAGAAGATATGCATGATATTTTAGTTTAAAAATAAAGATATGCATGGTATTCAAATATTTGACCACTTGCATAATTTTCTATATCCCTACAAAAATACTTAATTTCCTATTTGAAAATTTTGATCATTTAATAAATTTGGTGCCAATATTTTGTATTTTAAATTTACAGTTTGGTATGCGATATCTATTTCGATGAAACAAAAATCTTACCGCAAAAATGGTTTGCAGATTACTGCAAAACACTCTTACCATAGGGGCGTTTATGCCATTGTGGTCACATGACTCACATGCAAGACAAGACAAAGTAAGCACGGGGAAGGAAAGCACTCAATCTAGCAATGCTACATAAACATATGATATTTTTTTAGCCAAATTTGCCAGTTATATTTTTTTTGAAAAAAAGGGGAGCGAAATTCCGAACTCTGCATCAATCGATGCACACGACCATTTATTGTATTATCTATTTTTTTTACAAATTATGGGTCACACATAATATACATAAATATTAATCAGCAGAATAAAAGTATACTAATACGCTTAAGCATGTTGAATTCTTCTATAAAGCTGTATGGATAACATGTAAGAAAAGTAATTCTAGTTTTGTTAAAGACTGTATTCTACTACCTCTAAGGAATAAGGTGTCCTTGTTTTGCGTGTTCTTTTTGACTAAGATTTGCTCTAAATATATAAAAAATGTTGGTATAAAATTAGCATCATTGAAAAGTATATTTCAATACAAATCTAACGATACTAATTTTATATAATATAATCAAGTTTTAGTAGCTCTATTTATTCGGTCAAAGTTTGATTTGAAATGCGCATGCGACTTATTCTTTGAAACGGAGATAGTATATGAAACTATGTAAACATTCCTTGGTTCATTTTCCTGGCTTAATTCGCGAGCTATTACGCCTAGGATGAGGTGTGCATGAATCCGCACGTGACCAAAGAAAGATAGTCCATGATGAGTTGATGACCATCAGCGTTCATAAACGAAAAGAGACATGTCCTGAAATTGATGTTTGATAACGAAGCTGACCTAGCCGCCACACAATTCAGAGGTCCCCCGCATGGAAATTTGGAAAGGGCCGCGCTGCAGGGCTAAATTCCACACATAATTTTGGTTGATTTCCGTGACCATCCAAACACATGAATTGGACCCGATAGATTCCCAATTCCGAATTCCTTGCTTCAATTTCGACATCCAAACAGGCACCTAGCAAATTTGGCCGGTGATATGCCACTGCCATGGCCCTTGCCTGTGAGTTGGTGGTGAAGATGCCATGCCAAGTGCCATACAATGCGCACCCAAACCTCATCTAGAGTAGCTCCCGCTCTCTAGAGAAATGGGCCCAGATCTCCGTGACCGGTGGTGGTGGTCCCCGCTCTCCGCGCTGGATCCAGCCGGGCCACCCGCCTCACCCGCCCCTGCCCTACCGTCAGGACACCAGCTCAGCCCAGGACGCGTGTGGTCTCTCTGTCTCCCACCGCCATGCGGGCCACACCCGCCGCACGCGCTGCCCACCTTTTCCGTCTCGCATCCTTTCTCCGTGTGCGCGGGCGCGAATCTTGAGACGATAATAATCCGTCCAATGGGGCTCGTAATTACGTCTTGATTACGGCTAATTACTGCCCGTTAACGCGTCGCGTTTCATTTCCGGCAAGGCGTTGCAGATTTGACCCGGATCCGTGGGGCCGGCCAGCTGAGCTCGTTACCCTAATCCGGTTGGCCCAACGGTCAGGAAGCGTCTAGGCAGGAGACGACACCGGATCCCGGGGGCCCGGACTGGACAGGTCGGAGCGGCGGTCCCACCACCAAGTGACACCGCCCGATAGGACCACCACCAAGTAACTTCCCACCCACCCCCTCACCCTCTCCCTCTCCCTCTCCCGCAACACGCGAAACGAAAACACTGCCCAGGCCACGCGCGGCGCCGAGGAGACCTGCCCGACCTCCCGCCATGGAGTCGCAGGGCCAGAACAGGCCGCCGGAGGGGGACGGCGCGCAGCAGGAGCACCAAGTGGCTGGGGCGGGCGGCATGGCCATGGTGCCCATGCGGGGCGGCGTCGGCGTCCCCGGCGGATACATGGTGGTGCCGAAGCCGGAGCCGGTGGAGCTCTACGGCGGCGGCGCGGGCATGGCGCTGGCGCGCAAGGCGCCGCCGAGGAACCGGGACCGGCACACCAAGGTGGAGGGCCGCGGGCGGCGGATCCGGATGCCGGCGGCGTGCGCCGCCAGGATCTTCCAGCTCACCCGGGAGCTGGGCCACAAGTCCGACGGCGAGACCGTGCGCTGGCTGCTGCAGCAGTCCGAGCCCGCCATCATCGCCGCCACGGGGACCGGCACCGTCCCCGCCATCGCCACCACCGTCGACGGCGTGCTCCGGATCCCCACCCAGTCCGCCGCCTCGGCGTCCTCCTCCTCCGCCGTCCTCGAGGAGTCCTCCGCCAAGCGCCGCCGCAAGCTGCAGCCCACGCGCGCCGGCATGCTCCCGCTCGCCACCGCCACCGCCGGCGCCATGCAGCCCGCGGCGGCGTACTACTCCGTCCTCGCCGACCCTCTCCTGCAGGGCGGCGGGGGCGGGGCGGTTTCCGTCGCCAGCGGCCTCGCCCCCATCGCCGCCGCCGGACAGCAGGGCCTCGTCCCCGTCTTCGCCGTCCCGTCCGCCGGCGGCGCCCCCCAGGCCACCGCCGTCTGGATGGTCCCGCAGCCGGCCGGCGCCGCCAACCAGCCCACCCAGTTCTGGGCCTTCCAGTCCGCGCCGCAGCTCATCAACCTCGCCGGCGCGCAGACCGTGCCGGCTGGAGCAGTATACCCCGACTTCCATCAGCAGCAGCACCAATCTGCCTCTACCGTGGTCCAGAACAGCAACTCTGCAGACCACCATGTCACCGGCGCCGAGTCGCACGAGCAGCAGCGCCGCGACCACCACCCGGAGGAGGACGACGCTGACGACGACGACGAGCCCGTCTCCGACTCCAGCCCTGAAGACTAACCAAGCACTCCACCGCACTGCGCTGCGGCCAATAGTCAATCCAATCAAAAAGCTTAGGTTATTTATTTTGCGATTATGTATTAGTCAGCAGTGATGATATCACAATGTGTTGGCCCCTCTCGGAGTGTTTTCTTAGTAGAACCTTAACCATTGTTGGTTGCCCCTAATTCTTCTTGACCTTCAATCAATAAGCATACGAAACATGGAGAAAATTTGAGGTATTGTTGGTTATTCCCATCAGACTTGTAAGATACCGGCCAAGTTTTGGTTCCGTAACTGGAAGGAATGGTAGCACTATACTGAGCTACAGGCGAGTATCAGCCTGAATATGTATCCATCCAGGGGAAATTGATCTTTTCAGTACGATAATTTACATTTCTTTTTCTGTTCGCATCGAACAAAAGGCATGCTCACGTGCAGTATACTTCTATTCTTATTTTGAAATTGACTAATTTCTTTTGATTTCCACACCAATAGCTGCTGCCTGATATGCTCCTTAGGCTTTGATGTTAGAACCAAGTGTCTGTTACTACTTTTTCCTACACTTGTCAAACGTCTTAATAGATTGTGGCAAAGCTTTTTCCCCCTTTAAAAAAAAGGTTATTTTTACACTTAACAAACTTACTACACAGTGCACAGTCAGGAATTTTCAGTGTCCTGGCAAATTTATTCCACCTCCTTTTGTCTCATCTTGTTGCTACAGCCCTGCCTTTGTTATGTTCTATAACTATGCTTATAGTTCAAGGTTTTTGTCGATTCTGCAAGCCAAAACTGTGATTATTTTCTTCTTAGAGTCCTGCTGCTAGGATCTGCACATAAAAAGAACTTGCTTGCTTGTCTTTGAATTCATTTTATCATTTGCAGATGATTAGTTTTTACTTATATGTTAATGATCTCATCAATTTGATCTTGTTTTCCTGAGCTGCCTGAGTACAACCTAATCCTTCTTCTGTAAATACACGGTGAAACTAAACACCATTATCCACTGCTTGTTTTTGACTTGTACATGCAAGGATCGATGTAAGGAAGAAGAAAAATCATGACCTTGCGTTAGTCTTATGTACATTTGGTGCACAGGTTCATAACCATAAGCTGCCAAGGAAGTTAACAAATGGAAATATTTGTACTTGTTTGTGTAGGCAAGTCATTGTGATTTTGACAAGGAAATCAGTCCTAACTGTTTACATACACATGCTAAATATTTAGCAGAGTTTACTCTGAGGATCTGCGCAAGCACCGGCTATCCATTTTTATGATTGTCACATCTTCACGTCCACTATAAACATAAGGTACTTGGAGAAGACTGCTTTCATTGTGTCTCACCTGGAAGTATACCTGGGCATAATTTCGGGCCGGGCTGGGTCGGGCCGGGCCAGTAAAAAACCCGACATGAAAATCAGCTACCCAGGCCCGGCCCGACCGTCGGGCTGCTTTTCTCAGCCCAAGCCCGGCCCGTCGGGCCAAAAAATAGCCGGGCTGTTGGGCCGGGCCTTCAGAAAAACATGCAAATATTTGACCCAAGCCCGGCCCGAGTCAGCTGTCAGGCCACTATTTGCTACCCAGGCCCGGCCCGACAACATGTTTTGGCCCGACGGGCCGGGCCATTTTCGGGCCGGGCCGGGCTGGGCCGGCCGGGCCGGGCTTCCCATGCTCAGGTATGCCTGGAAGGAGGGCTTGGTGTCAGAAGGCAGTTCTGCATAGTCTAGGTGATCGAAAGTTGCTGTTTTGATTTGACTAGTTCAATATCCTCACACAGACGATGAAATTGTTTCTTAGCTTGTAACTTTGGGATTAGAAAATAGTACTCACGGGAACTGCAATGCCATATTTTCCTGAATTATCTGAATCTCTTGCACTGTTACACAAAATTTAATAATCAGGGCAAGCTAATGTTAATCCATATAATCTGATAATACTCCCTCCGGCCCATATTACTCTTCGCTACTATGGACGTTCCTAGACACATTTCAAAGCTAGATACATCCATATTAATGAAGAGTAATTTGGGTCGGAGGGAGTAGCTATTTTTTCCTGGCGAACATCTGTCTTCATGTTGCTCTGGCAGTGATCCTTTGGGAGTAGTTTTGCTAGCTGCTTCCACAAAAGATGCAGATCATGAGATCTAAATTCTTCTAGATTTTGTTTATGTCTAGTATGATATTATTATTTTGCATTTCTGTATACTTTCAAGTAACTGTACTTTTTTGGTGTTAGCAAGTTGAATTTTGCTGGAATCTTGCAGGTCTTCAGAAGAACAATGTTTGATTCAGAAGCCATGCATAACATAGTTGCGCATGGCCTGGAGGAGCTTGCATTTTTCCAGAATGTGCTTCTTGGTCCAGGAGTATGTTCCTGGCTTGTTAATGTTAGATGTATATTTGTATATGTGTATTTTCCCCACCTGTTAGGGGGTTTCCTGCATATTCACACCTGTATATGTAACTATATGTTGTGGCCTTTGGCCCCCAGGGAATACAACTTGTCTATTCCTAACATGGTATCAGAGCACTAGGTTGCTCCTCTTCTCGCAGCCGCAGCCGCCGCCCGCCCCGGCTTCCTGCCGCCGCGTCTGGCCGCCGCCGCCGCCTTTTCCTCGCCACCTGCGAGCTCTCCCCGCCCTCGATCCCCGCCCTCGTCCGCCTCTTCCCTTCCCCGCCCTCGGCCGCCTCTTCCCCGGCCGATCGGACCGCTCCCCGCCCTCGATCCGCATCTTCCCCGCCCTCGTCTGCCTCTTCCCCGGCCGATCGGATCGAGCCGCCTGCCAGCCGCCCGGGTCAACGCCCGCCAAGTCTTCGTCGCCGTTCCCCGCGGGAGGCCTGGGGCTCTGGATCGATCCGCTCGGGGCCGACGCCGACCGCCAAGACTGCCCGTACCTGGGGCTCTGGATCGATCCGCTCGGGGCCGACGCCCAGATCGGTCCCTGCCCGCCGTGCTGCTTCCGCCGGTGTGCTCCGTCACCGCCTCGGCTGCTCGCCCACGCCCGTCCTCGGAACGGACGCCCTGAATAGGTCCGGCCAGGCCGGAATTTGCTGGTGGTTAGCTTGATTTCGCCGGATTTGATCTGATCTGTGCGAATTTCGCCGGATTTCATCTTCTGTAAAAAAAAAGAGTAAAAAAAAAGGAGAGAGAGAGAGATGTCTTCCTCATCGGGCTATGTTGCGATTCCTCGCTGCCCCGTGATTTTTGATGGCGCGAATTATCCTGATTTCGCTGCCTTTATGCGCGTTCACATGCGCGGTCTCCGTCTGTGGGGTGTGCTTTCCGGCGAGGTCCCCTGTCCGCCGCGCCCCACTGCTCCTACGGTGCCGATTCCACCGACGCCCGTTGCCCTTGCCCCCGATGCTACTCAGGAGGCCAAGGATGCAGCCAAGAGTACTGATGCTATTGCTCTGGCTGAGTATGACCGGCATGTCCAGGAGTATTCTGACGCTCTTGCGACCTACCGGCTGGATCTGACTGACTACACTCAGTGGATAGATGAGGATGCTCGTGCTGCTGCTGTTCTTACTTCCAGTGTTCTGCCTCAGTATGCTGCTGAGTTCATGGGTCTTTCCACTGTTGCTGCTCAGTGGGCCTTTCTTCGTCAGCGCTATCAGCCGTCTGGGGATGCTCTCTACCTGTCTGTTGTTCGCCAGGAGCATGCTCTTCAGCAGGGTGATTCTACCATTGATGAGTTCTACACTCAGAGTGCTGCTATCTGGCGCCAGCTTGATTCTCTTCGTACAGCTGTGTGTGCCACTTGTGCCTGCTGTCTGACTGTGCGCGCTGATCTGGAGTTTCAGCGTGTCTATGAGTTCTTGTCTCAGCTCCGCAAGGAGTTCGAGCCTCGTCGCGCCCAGCTACTTGCTCGTGGTCATGTCCCGCTCTCTGAGGTGCTGCCTGAGCTTCGTGCTGAGGAGACTCGTCTTCGTGGTGCTGGTCTTCTTGAGGTTCCCTCTGTACTTGCTGCTCGTGGTCCTCATGTGCCGTCGGCTCCGTTGCGGTCTCCAATGCCGCCGATACTCTCTACTCCTCCGGTCCAGGGCCAGAGTCAGTCTCAGCAGCCTCGCGGTCAGAACCGCAATCCTCGTCCTCCCTGCTCCTACTGTGGCAGGACTGGCCACGATGTCTCTAGCTGCTGGAGGAGGGATCCCAGTTTACGTCCGCAGTCCCACGCTCGTCAGCAGGCTGGTTCTTCAGGATCTTCTGCAGTTGCACTCTCAGAGCAGGACATTCTTCGGGGTATTCGCAGTCTGCTCGCTACTACAGGCTCTTCCTCGTCAGGCACTGCTGGTCCTGTGTCTACTTCTTCTGGCACCGCGCGACCACCACCTTCTGCATAATCAGGTATGTCCCCGTGGTATCTGGATAGTGGAGCTTCCTTTCATATGACCTCTGCGTCTTCTATTCTTTCTGCTCTTCGTTCTCTTGTTTCTCCTGTCCGTGTTATCACGGCTGATGGTACCTCTCTTCCACTTCTGATGGCTTTTCTATCTCTCAGGAAAAGTATATTCAGGATCTTCTTGCTCGTGCTGCTCTTGGGGATGAGCGCACCGTTGAGACTCCTATGGAGCTTAATGTTAAGCTTCGTCCTACTGATGGTGATCCACTTCCTGATCCGACGCGTTATCGCCATCTTGTTGGGAGTCTTGTTTATCTTGCTGTCACTCGTCCTGATATATCTTATCCTGTTCATATTCTGAGTCAGTTTGTCTCAGCTCCTACCACTGTCCACTATAGTCATCTCCTCCATGTTCTTCGTTATCTTCGTGGCACGATTACTCGTCGCCTTTTCTTTCCTCGTTCCAGCTCTCTCCAGCTCCAGTGCTACTCGGATGCTACTTGGGCGAGTGATCCTTCGGATCGTCGTTCACTTTCTGCTTACTGTGTGTTTCTTGGTGGTTCGCTTGTTGCTTGGAAGACGAAGAAACAGGTTGCAGTTTCCCGTTCGAGTGTAGAGGCTGAGTTGTGAGCTATGGCCTTGTTGATTGCTGAGGTGACATGGTTACGGTGGTTGCTTGCCGATTTTGGGGTCTCTGTTACGACACCCACTCCACTTTTGTCTGACAGTACATGTGCTATCAGTATTGCACGTGATCCGGTCAAGCATGAGCTTACCAAGCATATTGGTGTTGATGCTTTTTATACACGTGCTCAGGTGCAGGCTCAGGTTGTTGCGCTTCAGTATGTGCCTTCAGATTTGCAGTTGGCGGATTTCTTTACAAAGGCACAAACTAGAGCGCAGCATGATTTCTTACTCTCCAAACTCAGTGTTGTGGATCCACCATGAGTTTGAGGGGGGGTGTTAGATGTATATTTGTATATGTGTATTTTCCCCACCTGTTAGGGGGTTTCCTGCATATTCACACCTGTACATGTAACTATATGTTGTGGCCTTTGGCCCCCAGGGAATACAACTTGTCTATTCCTAACAGTTAACACCAGGGAAAGGGAGTTATCCTGATAATAATTCTTCACTTAGGGTGTCAGTTCTTCAGATAAGGACATAAGGTGTCAGTCGATTTAAATATTATTGGGTTTCCATAACTTCAATTGTGGATGCATGAAAACAGGCTGGAAGCTGCTATGCAAAGGCTCACAGATCTAGCTCTGTGTCCTACAAAAAGCACAACAGGATAATTATGTGTTCTTTTTCTGGATGCAAGTACTGACCGGTCTGAATCTTGCTTGAGCAGCTGCCCATTTAGTTATAGTCTGCTAACTTATTTACAACACAGGAAGATTTACTTTCTAGTTGTATGTACGTGCAGTTCCTGTAATAGTAACTTTAGCAAATTCCTTCAAAACCCTTTCCCACAATGGTTTTGACAAGTCTTGAGAACAGACCGTCCGTCTGTTGGCAAGGCATGCGAGAGCGCAACCAGCCCACCTGGATACGAGCCTTGGGCTCGGTGGGGTGCTTAGGCGTTTTCTTATATATAAAAATACCACGGTTGCTAGGGGCATAGACATATCACATATGGCTCCCAAGCTACATGGAGTTCATTTTTTTTTTTAAAAAAAACTCCCTCTGTTTTAAAATATAATATATTTTGGGTTTATGAAGCAAATGTATCTAGACATCTTTTAGTGTATATTCAAGTGAACCTACACATTAAAAGATGTCTAGATACATTTGCTTCATAAAGTTAAAACATCTTATATTTTGAAACGGAGGGAGTAGTATTTAAGAGTTTAAAAAATTGGAACACAATTTTTAGATATAGATAATAATGAGATCTAGTAGTATGCTAAAATTCAAGTTCAAATTCGTTGTATTTGAGGTTTACCAAAAAACACAAATGTGTAGATCTGGACGTGATGAACATTACATGTTTTCAAAACTTGAAATTTCATCAGATTTGTCTTTTTTTCTGTAGGCTAGAATACACAGAATTTGAATTTGAGATTTCACAGGCTTATAGATCTCAATGTTATCTACATCTAGAATTTTCCATTTCGATTTTTCTGAAACATTAAAATTCCGTTTTTGATTTTTTCCAAAATAAAAAGGGCACCATGGAGCTCAAGCTCCATTTATAGTTTTCGCGGGTGCTAGTGTCTCGTTTCTTTTGTTATGAAAGGTCACGGAGGGGTCATCTTGAACTTAGGTGTTGTCTGTCTTCTGTCCTACAATGGAGTAAGATTTTACTATATCAGTAACTGGTGGAGATTTTTGGCTCCTGGACACTAGTGATCCTGTTGTTTTAAAATATCCAGAAAATCATATTTACGGGTTTTTCCCCAAATGTGGCTAATGATTTATTCCATAAATGTGCAAAATATTAATTTCAAATACTTCATTTTTTTGGCTGCACAAAAGCAACAAACATGTGGATCTGACTTCTGAGTGTATGTATATTTAAAAATCTCCAAATTTGTTAGATTTTGTCGTTTTTGTGTTGCCGATAATACAAAGAATTCACATTGAAAATTTGAATGCTTGTAGGTTACATCATTGACTATGTCCACAATTTTTAGTTTTCTTGAAACTTAAAAATATGAATTTTTAATTTGTTAAAATAAAGAGATCACTAGTGCTTGTAAGCTAAAAAAAACTTTCCGTTGTAATCTTTACTATTTTATTGGAGTTGGTGGTGAAGGCACTTTCTCTACATCATTTGAATTCCAATTTAACCCCTATAAGACCATATAAATAAATCATAGAAGTTTCTCTTAGCCATAATCACACCTAGCTCCGTACAAAGAAAAGGCAGGCTTTTAAAAGGCCCAAAAAATCAGGGTTGACATGCATAGTTAAAGGATAATTAATAACCTTTTTATCGCCTCCCACAATCACTCAAGACATCAAATGCTTACCAAAATACACCTTCAAAATTTGGACGCGTCAATTAAGACAGGCTTGGGAGCGAAAAATGCTTCCTAATTTGCCCCCTCATGCACCCACCTAACCCCCTCCATAATTATCTTAGCATGTGCAACCTGATGGACTTTACAAGATTATTCTAAATTATTGGTGTGAATTTTGCAGTATGATTTGGATGTAAATTAAAAGTTTACCTAGACATAGATTACACTTTAACTTAAAATGAATTTTCTTTGTAGTGTTGTATTGCAGGAGTGAGCCACACATCAGGATACAGTTCAATAAACAGTTCCTTCAAGCTTATTAGGGTTAAGCTACAAGCTTTAAGATTATCCGATCCATATTTCATCCTTTTAAAACCATGTGCAGGCATTATATCAACGACCATTTCATTGCCTATCAGAGCGACAGACAAATTTACCATTAGATTATTATTTGGTGTCATCTTTGTTTAGAACTAACTACGTCATTACTATTAAAGCAGAAACGGTACCAGCGTTGTCACACTTTCCTAATTGTCACCCCCGTCAAGTGCACACCATAAAACTAACAAACCTTATCCAAGTAAAAAACAAAGGCTAATAAATCTTATCTTGGCTAACTAAAATGTTTCACATACAGGTTAAAAAAGGAAGCTAACAAACCTTATCTTTACTAACTATTGAGAAGAAATAGTTGAACGCAGAACAAAAGAGAGAAGGAAATCCGCTGCAACGCGCGGGCATTTAGCTAGTAACATACTATATTATGGGTAGGAGGGGAATACTACCCATGTAGCCGCCACATTTGCTCTATCAGGTCATCTCAAACCTAGGTGTTGTTTGTCTTCTATCTGATGGTGGACTCCAAAAAATTCGGTCTTGATGTTTCGTTGTTTGCACAAGTGTTCTCACACTTTGAAAAAATTATACTCGAAGTTTTCTTGACAATGCTTCTTCTACGATCATACTGTGCTAGGGGTGGAATCGAGCCGAGCCGGCTCGAGGCTCCGCTTGGTCAATCTTTGAAAAAATTGAGCCAAGTCTGGCTTGGCTTGATGCGTTAAAACATGTATAAATTGGGCTTGAAGCTTGGCTTGCGAGGCTCATGGCCGAGCCAAGCCGGCTCGTCGAGCTAACACCTACCGACTAAAACAATTAAACACATGATTTTTTTTTTATGATTTCCAGAATGTTGGTATTTTGGCATACTTTTGAGGCAATTGTGATGTACTCACTCTGATCCATAATAAGTTTCACCGATTTACTGTAACTTTATGCTAAATCAATGACACTTATTATAAATGAGGGTTTACAGATTGATATGATGTCAATCTTCCTTGATCTCTAAAATCTATTGACAGAAAGGATCATGAAGATCTTCAATCACATCGGAGTGCGTACACGACAAGTTACAACACAGACAACTTGTTACAATGCACACAACACGTTACACATCATTTAACAAGTAGATCTCGACGAGGCTGGGCGGGGAGGTGGGAGGAAGCGCGAGGGGACGACAAAGTTTGGTTTCGCTTTTGTGGATTGAAAGGAGGGGCAATGGTGGGTGGGGGTGGTAAATAGAAACGATAAATCAAGTTGGGGTGGTGAGGTGTTGCAAAATGGTCCTTAGAATGATCTCTCCTAGCGCGTAGAAGCCCTTGTTGGTCGCATGTTCTATTCAGCTTGAGTAGTACTCCCTCCATTCCAAAATAAGTAACTCAACTTTTTTCAGATATGGATGTGAAACAGAGGTAATAAGAAACAAATGTTTGCCTAGGTATGTTAACCTCAAGAATAATACCTTTAGAACCATCATAGTGCTCACCAAAGCCTGTCTGAGCTATGTGACACAACAAAAACTAAGCCTAGCTCCACGCAGATGGCTCACTCTACAAGTCCACAAACATTTTTATTTTAGAAGCTGTTACAACTACCTCTATATTTAAGAGGAAAAAATGATGTACATCTTGACGTGCGTGGTGTATATTCTACTCTGCTTCGTTATATATAGGACATAAAACAAAAAACAAGGGAAGGAAAAACCAAACAAGCAACAAGACAAAGGCTAAAGCTGAGCAGATTACAATGGAACTCGGTTGATCCTCTGGCATGGCACCAAATGGCTCCCTCTCGTGCGTAACGACGACGAGAAACAAAGGGACAGGAGACGAGGATATATAAGAACAAGAACGGTCATGGTGATGAGGTGTGTAGCAAGAAAGATCTCATTGCTAGCTTAATGGCGCTGGCCATGTTCGGAGCTTCTGTGCCGGTGCTGGTCGCCACCTTGGCGCTGGCCTGCGGGATACTGGTCAGGCTGAGGGTGTCGCGGAAGCCCTCGGACGACAGGATGCGAGGCATCCCAGGGACGATGGGCTGGCCGGTCGTGGGCGAGACCTTCGCCTTCATCGCCGCCTTCTCGAGCCCCAACGGCATCCTCAGCTTCATGCGCGACCGCCAGAAACGGTAACACGCCGCCATGATCGATTGAATGCTCGATCGAAGCTCCAAAACTTAGTATGCAATGGCGATCTAATTGCAGGTATGGGAAGGTGTTCAAGACGTACGTGCTGGGTCGGACGACGGTGTTCATGACGGGGAGGGAGGCGGCCAAGATCCTGCTGTCCGGCAAGGACGGCGTGGTGAGCCTCAACCTCTTCTACACAGGCAAGCAGGTGCTGGGGCCGACGAGCCTGCTGACCACCAACGGCGACGAGCACAAGCGGCTGCGTCGCCTCATCGCCCAGCCCCTCTCCGTGGACGCCCTCAAGAAGCACTTCGACTTCATCAACCACCTCGCCATCCAGACGCTCAGCTCCTGGGCCGGCCGCCGCGTCCTCGTCCTCAACGAGGCCTCCTCCGTACGTAATCCCATTACAAAGATCATATATGTGTTCATTGGATTTCGGTCAATGCTGCTGATGATTTTTTACCGTGTCCTGGAACAGTTCACGCTGAAGGTGATCGCCAACATGCTGGTGAGCCTCGAGCCGGAGGGGAAGGAGCAGGAGGAGTTCCGTGCCAACTTCAAGGCTATCTCGTCCTCCTTCGCGTCGCTGCCGCTCAAGCTTCCCGGGACCGCCTTCCACAACGGCCTGAAAGGGAGGAACCGGATGTACGAGATGCTGGACGCGGTGATCGCGCGCCGGAGGCACGGGGGCGAGGTCCGGGAGGACTTCCTCCAGACGCTCCTGATGAAGCACGCCCGTGGCGGCGAAGGAGAAGCGGCGACCAAGGAGGAGGAGGAGAAGCTGACGGACGCGCAGCTCAAGGACAACATCCTCACCCTGCTCGTCGCCGGCCACGACACCACCACAGCAGGCCTCACCTGGCTCGTCAAGTTCCTCGGCGAGAACCCCGCCGTCCTCCACAAGCTCAGGGTATTCTAGTAGACCCGGTCTGTTTGAGCAGCTGGCTCTGAGTGATTCGTGTTGTTCAGTACTGAAATGTTGTTGTAATGTTGGCGTGCAGGAGGAGCATTTGGCGATCAGGGAGGGGCTCAACGGCGAGACTCATCTGAGGTGGTCAGACGTGAACAACATGCCGTACACCACCAAGGTGAGCTTCATCTGGAGATCCGAACAAAATGTTCCAAAATTATAAATGGCATTCCCACCAAACAACATGTCTTACGCCGTCAGTGATGCATGACACCACTGCTATTTTGTAGGTCATGAATGAGACGCTGAGGAGGGCGACCATCCTGCCATGGTACTCGAGGAAAGCCGCGCAGGACTTCACCATTGACGGTAATGTCTACGAGCATCAGCTTGCAAACTGACCATTTCACAGGGCTGAAGAAGTCATGAATAAACCCGATTCTCCGGCATTGCAGGGTACGAGGTGGCCAAGGGCGCGTCGGTGAACCTGGACGTGGTGTCCATCCACCACGACGCCACCGTCTTCGCCGACCCAGAGAGGTTCGACCCGGACAGATTCGACGTAAGTAAAGCTATATTAGACTTTTTCTCCAGGAGAGCTGCCATGCCATATACAATTGTAGTCCTTCTCTGACTGCAACGCAATGAACGGGTGAACTGCAGGCGGCTCTCAAGCCGTACAGCTTCCTGGGGTTCGGCAGCGGGCCGCGGATGTGCCCTGGGATGAGCCTGGCCAAGCTCGAGATCCAGATCTTCGTCCACCACCTCGTCTGCACATACGAGTGAGTCACCGCCGGCGATCATCTCGCCACCGACATGTCCATTGTCTAGCTCTGGGGTTCGGCTAGTGGTAATGGTGTTTGTTTCTCTTGTTGCAGCTGGAAGGCATTGGAGAACGATGACTCAGTGCAGCCGACGCTGGTGCGCATGCCCAAGAACAAGTACCCTGTCAACGCCACCGCCATCTGAGCTCAGACTCTTGCGACGGCAATGCTTGGCTCGTCTAGTTTCCACACATGGCGAAAACAGACCGACAAGAGCTATATTGATCGTCTCATAGGCATAGATAGCCAGCCAGAGATATCTCGAGGATATTTATATGGACCAAACTATATGAGAACTTCACTTAGCATGTCAAACTGAGATTTCAGTAGCGGTGAGCAAGTATACTTATTTAGTTTTAGTACAAAAACAACACATACAGAGACTTCAGCAACATCGTTGCTATTTGTAAGGACAACCTAATGCGAGCTTTGCACACCAAGCACCTTTTTTTCATACAAACCACACACATGATGCACAGATAAGTGATGATGCACAGAAGAGCCTATGGTACAACTCATGAAGTTGAACAAGCAAAAATACTTTAAAAAATTCTTAAGGCCAAACATATCCTATATGAGGAGCAGGTAACAGAACTTGTACTCTAGTGGTGCGCTGCCAAAGAAGAACAGCCACTTAGCTTTTCATCACTCAGATGCATCTCTCCGAAGGTATATCACACTTCGACGAAACAAGTGGGCAGCAGCAATCTCCAGTGTTTCGGTCTCCGAAGGAGCAGATAAATAGTGACCAGGTCGCAAACCCAACCAAGCAGGAACAAAGGCAGAAGCATTGATTTTTATTCTGCAGAGGTCCTCCAATGCTATGATGGCACAGTAGCACAAGATTTGAATCAAGGAACATGCACTTAGTTATTAGAGAACGGATGGTCTGACTAACAGCCCAATTCAGATCAAAAGAAAGAAGCCAAAAGGAAGCCTGCCAAAACAAAAGATCATTTAAGATGATGTGTTAACTCAATCTCAAAGAGGATCGGAAAAAATTTACCAGTTTGTTTTCCTTTTACCGATGATTCATCACTTGTCAGCAAAGTTTAGTTCATCATTTCCTTCCACGACACAACAGAAGCAACACGGTATGCCAGTCCACCCATGTATCCAACATAAAGAGATGATGTGCCACATGACCACGACCAACATGCTGGAGCATCAAAACACAGCACGACAAAAGCCACCTTTCAACCAAGCAAGAATCACCAAGCATCGCATCAACCAAACATGTCAGACCCAGCGCCATGCACTATGACCAAGTCATATGACTCACAATAAAAGCCGGAAAATAATAATAAAGCAGGTCAGTATTATGGTCTATAATAAAGGAGCTGCTTACTCACGGTACATCATAGTTCAAATACATAATCAGAAAGTTTCAAGCACAAAGGGAGCACACATCTTCCGTAGCAGATAGGGTTTTCATACCTGGATGGAACACACTTGTCGAGATCTAGGCCATCAATAGGGACCAGATCGGTCACGACGGTCACCACCATCTCGGCTACGACCAGAATATCGGTCACCACCCCGGTCAGATCGATCACCGCCACGGTCAGAACGGTCATCACCATGGTCAGATCGGTCGCTGCCACGGTCAGATCGGTCGCTGCCACGGTCAGATCCATGACGACTACCACCACCATACCTATCATCTCTGGATTCTCTGCCACCGTATCTGTCACCTCTCCCACCGTCCCCATCTGGGCACTCTCTAGCAAAGTGCCCAGGTTTGCCACACTTGTAGCAATCCCCACCACCACCTCCTCCACGTGGCGCACGACCACCGCCATAGTCACGGCCACGGTCACCACGGGATCCGCGATCACGATCATCACGGTCACCATTACGGTCTCTACCAACTCCTTGAGGTTGAGCTTTATCAACAGTGATGGCTCTCCCATCCAAGTCCAGTCCATTCATGTCCTCAATAGCTGCTTCCATGTCTTTCTTCTCATCAAAAGTTACAAAAGCGAATCCACGTGACCGGCCAGAAAACTTGTCAAGAACGACCTGCATGTTATCACAAAATAAACTTAGGAAAACAAAACAATATGCTAAATAACAACCAAGTGTGCATATCATGTTGTGAAGGTACAGAAGCTATATCATTCAGTCAAGCTAGATTAGGCGAACATATTTTCCAAATTAATTTATAAACTGAAACAAATGTACCCAAAAAGCTTATAAATCAATATGAATCTGCCATCTTATTTCCTCAAAAACTAATGCACTGGTGGTAGACATAGAAGAAGTGAAAAAGTGACAGAATAAGTACTCCTGAAAATAGTACAGTAGCAACTAGCAAGCACAACGTTTGAGCATAACAATTCCATCAATACTCTTTCATACACTCAGCATAGGATAGCCGAAATTGTTCAGCCTTCTGGTATTCTTGATTTGTAGAAAACTAAAAAAATAAGATATACACAGATGTACACACAGTCCCACTTATGAAGCAAAAGCAAGATTAATAGTGTAACACATCAGTGCGAAGAGTATCCCCACGCAAAATCAATAAACAAAAGGTTCTCTGTATGTGTCACCTTTGCCTCCGTGACATTGCCAAACTTTCTGAATGCGTCTTTGAGGCTTTCATCAGTTGTCGACCAGGACAGATTCCCAATGAAGCAACGGTACTCATCTCCCCCATCCGCCATCTCTGAGTAGGCAGACAAACACACCCAGCATATGAGCAAGATAAGAATTGTTAGGGCGTGTGAAAATAATCCATTGTACATTTGCAACTTCACTTCCCAGGCACAGCAAAGGATTGCATCTTAACCAGCAAAAGAAGTTACCGCGAAACTTGAGTTATTTCAGATAATAAGAAGCGCTTTTTCATCTTCAGTAGGGAGCAGAGTAGCAGAATAGGGAAGCTGAATTGTATGGGCGTACAAACATAATGCAAAGTTTCTTAATCGCAGCATGCTGGCTAGCAACATAAATACATCTTACCCAGCGAAAAAAAAGGAGCCAACAATGATAACGTGCTATTTCAGACAACAAAAGTCTTTTCATCTTTCGTAGGGAGCAGAGTAGCAGAACAGAGAAGCTCAGCGGTATGGTCAAAACAGAACAGGAACCAGCATCCTCAAGTACTACCTTACAGTTTAGAAAAGATCTAGGGCAAATGTAAGGCACTCTCTGTTCTAAAGAACATATCATAAATAGCACTAGCAGTAGACCAGTGGCCGAGCACATATATAACCTGTAAATTTATACTGCCATACTGGTATTCAGTAAATCATCCATCATATCATGCTAGCATAAACTCAAGCTTCGCTAGAGCCGAGCAATTGTTAACCTTTCGTTTGTTGAGTCTACAAATCGCGGACGCATCAGAAATAGAAAATCTCAGATGTAAAAGGCAAGCAGCAATCATGGCATCGGGCCTTCATACATGAAAGTTGGCAGCACGGTCGCGCCAGATCGATGGAGCAAGCCGAGCAGGGGATGGAAGGAAGCTAGTATACCTTGGGCTGAAGACGGAGACGACTTCGAGCGGAATATTCTCCGGCCGGTCTAGATCGGGGAAGGGAGGGGAGGACCTCGTCGTGCTCGTGGCCTCCGGTTTTTATATGTGGGAGAGGGAGTCGGGGAAGAGGAATGCGATGCTGGCTCGTTTCCGGGAATGGAAATGAAACAACCCTAAAAATCCCGGCGGCGGCGCGAGATATTTTCCCGTTGTGCGCATCGCAGGTGGGCCCCGGAGGTATCTGTAGTGCTTCGGTTGTGAAGCTGGACTGGTGGGCCGCACGTTCTCGCGCCCGGCCCGCGCCAACCCATTTCGCGGCCACGTGATTAGGATAAGGAAATGAAACTAAAAAAAGCAGGACAAGGAAATTCCCCTAAAATCCCTTATCTATACCTATTAATAAAAGAAGCAAGGGTTCCATGGTTTGGTTCTTCCGTACGTTCCAAACTTGGCCTTAGAGTTTGCAATAATTACCCACCGCTGCCATCGCGAAGTGAAATAAAGCCCGCGTCATGATTATACCGATCAATACGGGCATACGACGACCAAGCGACGCGAGATAATATAAAAAGAAAGAAACATATCTCAATCAATACATGGAGCGCTCACCTAGCCCTAGCCGCCTCTGCCTCGACCGTCATCGGCGCCCTAGCAAGAGGCCCCAACGATCTACCTCACCTCACTTGAGGTCAAACACGTCCGCGCCGTCGTGATGATAGCTAGGAACCGAACAACAAAGGGCTACTCAACGAGGCCACGCCGCCGCTCAGCCGAGGACGACGACGGGCTGCTCGAGAAGGCCACTCCGCCGGCGCCTCAGCTATGTCCAGCGACGAGGAGTTCAATCTTAAAGCATCGACGAGGGGAGACCCATCGGTATGCACGCATCAGGCCAGGTCCAACGTCGCCCCAGAGATGGCTATAGCATATGGCGGTGGACTGGAGAGGAGGCCCGACGATCTGGCCGACCCCTTCGTTGACAAGGAGGATCGCGGATATTGCGAAGAGGAGGTCCAAGCGGTTCTTCGGCGCCTACCAGATAGATTCAGGGACGGACAACCAGGCCGGGACAACCAAAGCGACGGCGGGACGGAGCTCTTCCGTGGTGATGGTTCTCGGCTCCCGTAGAGAAAGAAGCATCGAGGATGGGAGAGAGCCTGAATAGGATGGAGATGTGGCGACCTGTCCAATCCAAAGGTGCATCCTTGAAATCCAATCAAGGGCTCAAGGCAACAAGCAACAATTTTGGGGAAGATCTGGAAGCCTTATTTTACGATTCCTGCTAGGAGGAAGGCTAAGGTGGGTAAGTCATCATACGATTCCCTTGTGTCTGCCTCAGGGGCGAGGGATGCTCAAGCCCTTTGGCGTCAATATGCGGCGGCGGTCGAGACCCTGAAGGCACTCGAGGTGGGGGCCACCACAGCCCCGTGCAAACTGCTGTGCGTCCTCAGGTACAACGGCACCGCACATAAGGAGATGCGGCAGGCAAGGTGAACACTCTCGAGCATATGATGTACTATATACCGCTGCCACGTGAATCGTATGACGACCGGCTGGTAACCATCCGCTTCGGCCACGTCTGGGACAAGACCTGCCATGCAATGATTAATTCCCAATATAACCATAACTTGCTGTGTGTTTGTGGATATTGGATTTTTGGTACGGCCGCATGACAACAGCGGAAGGGGCTGCCCGGCAACGACCGCGGCGGGGGAAAGTCTCAATCAATTTATCTATTCTCTGACCAAATGCAACAATAGATGAGCAAATCACCCCTCCCAGCCCAAAACGCAGTAGCACATCACCCCCCACACCAGTTGCTTCGCTCTGCTAGCTCCTCTCCTACGAATCTCGAGCACCGGCGAAGCCCAGGCCACATGCTCACTCCTCATGTTGGGGAATTCCTTTTGAGGGAGTGAGGAATGACGACACAGCTAATGGGGCGGCGTCTCCTATTAAACTCAGATAAGTGGATGATTTTTCTTCTACAAAAAGGATTGTAATTTCTTATTTATTTTCTGGATTATTAATGTGCACATTTTTATCTACAATTGCCGATGTTTGAGATATTTGTACCTGTACATTGATAATCCATAACGAAAATGAACGAGCGTAGTTTATGTAAGAAAATGTTCAACTAGATGTAGATCAAACACGTCCATTACTATGTAATGTGTAAACGATGTCTACTATTCATACATCCATTTAAAATTCTTTTAACAATGATGGCATTTAGCGATAGAAGGAGATAGGATCAAACTCGATAGCATGAAGAACATAGTTGGATCAGTTAAACATTACAAGTATGCGGTACTACAAGTTGATGAAACAAGGGGATTGCAAGAAAATATTCTTACTATTAGTCGTGCTTGTTATGAATAGAGAAAAACATGAACACCTTCGTCGATGGTAGCACAAAGGAGAAGTATCATCACAAATGATTTGCTTGAGCATTTTTTTCGCCCGGTGCATCGCACGGGCATTTCACTTCCTGTTTCGCGACGTTGAACGAGAGGGTTCGGCGCCGGACTCGCAGAGGTAGAGAGGAGGAACATAGAGATAAGAATCTCGCATAAGAATCTCGCCAATTTCTACTCGGGACGGTCGCTAGGTCCAGGGACGCACGGGAACGAGCCGGAGCGAGAGCCCCAAATCCAAGCATGCCGTAGGCCAGTGCCTGCGCGCCTCCGGTTACTCCACCGAGCGGAAATTTTAACCTGTGGTCCTCTCCGAAAAATTTGGTACCCACCGACCTGTTTATTTTTCCCGTCGTCTGCAGATCCGGGCCCCGAGCTTCTCCTCCCCCTTCTGTTGCTGGCCATGGCAGTTGGGAACTTCCACAGCAGGTCGGCCCTTTTGATCTGCGGAGTGCAGTTCAATTCAGGTGTTGTCCCGTGGCTCTTACGTCCAAAGGCGTTGTTCTCGCCTATGTTGCCCGGATACGGCGATACGGATACGGATACGGATACGGAGATACGTCGATACGGCAATTTTCCGAAAACATGGATACGGGGATACGTTTATATATGTATAATAAACATTAATAATATATATATATTACTAATTTTTGCAAAAAAAATGAGAATTATTATCAGAGTATGTAGGAGTACCTTGATTGTTCGCCAAAAATGCTCTACAACCGGAGTCGCGCAGCCCTCTCTTAGTCACTTCTCCACGAGAGCGTCATTTTGGCGCGCGAGCGGCCTGGCGCACGACATCCTGATCGCTGATATGGGCTTCGGGATGTGATGCTGTCAGAGGGTGGGATAGAATACGGTCCGATATACGCGCACATGAACAGAACGCGTATTCGCTGGGAACAAGTGAGATGGCCCATGGTCCAGGACGGCTACTGTGCAGGCCTGGCATTCATTTGTAGATCTACCCCCGTGATACGACCGGTTGGTTCATTTGTATTCGTCGTCTCGCCCAGCACCTCCACTCGCAGGACCGGCGGCGGGGAGAGACGGGATCGGCGAGGCGACTGCAGGACCGTGCGCGGCCGCATCTGCGGGGTGAGGAGATGGGAGAGAAGGAGGCGAACGATTCTCACAGGTACCGAGCGCCGCTCTTTGGAATATAGATTTCTGTTTTCCGAATTTGATTTTGGTGAGTGATGGTACTGTTTATTTCTTGTTAGCATCGCCGGAGATGAGGGATCTGTTGGAGAGACAGATCTACCAGGTGGTAGGGGGTTTGGCGCTGGCTCGGGTCTAGACTCTAGAGAGGGGAACAAACGAGTCTATTCTGAGGGAGGAGGGACTAGGGAGGAGCGGACTCAGTTTGTGGTGGAGACGCGGCGGAGGTGCGATCTGAAGCTACGTCTGGATGGACGAGAAGGTAGGCAACTGACATGCACATTCAGTTTGTAAGGTGCCGTACTGAAATTCCTCTTTTACTGAATGCTCCTGTGGATGATTTAGGCGGTAGTTTTTCATGTTCCTTAGATGAACTTCTGAATTTTTAAACCCCTAGCAAAATCCTTCCAAGCAAACTTGGAATCCAGGAGGCTGTCCCTCGTGCTTCATGTTATATGAATAGGATATATCTGAATTTTTGTATGAATATTCATAGCGTCCGTGTTAATTCTTATGTGCTACTGGAATTCTTCTTCTTGCTGAAATGCTCCCTGTGGGATGATCTAGGCGAATCAGTGTCTCTACTTGGTTTTTCATGTACCTTAGATGAACTACAGAATTTTTAGAACACTAGCAAAATCCTTCGAGCAGCATACGGATCCATGAGGCTCTGTCCCTTTTGCTTCCTGTTATCTGAATAGGCTATGTCTGGGTTTTTAAATGAACATTCACAGCATCTGTGTTAATTCTTATGTGGCCCACTCCAATGTTGTGGTTCAAATGACCGGTAGTTGATACGCAAGTGACCCATGTTTTCATGGAAAATGTTCCAGGTTTTTGTTCAGTGCTTCTGAAAGTTTTAAAATTACTTTTTTATTTCAATCCAGTAGTCGGGCATGGATAAATGGTACTAATTGGTTTTGTCTACCTGGGGTGGTAGGGTGCGGATAGGGAAGGCTCCAATCGAAAGGGCACCAAATCCTGCCTGGAAGTCTTTTGGAATTAGCTTTGCGCTCATACGCCGAAAGAAAGGAAGGTGTTGTGGTAGATCCAGTGGTTGGAACGTCATTTGATTCGCTTGGTAAGTATTTTCTTGGCTGTTATTTTTCTGCTTTCAAAGAATGGAAAGCATACGAATGTGTGCTAATTTATCCATTGCTTCATTTCTTGCAGGCTGGCGTGGTACTCCGACTGAATGTTCCAATAGAGAGGCATGCAAGTAAAGTGTACACCAGGGCAATGTTCGAACAATTTGGTGATGCTCTGTACAAGTCCGGAGCCTATGAGCTCCAAGAACTTGAGAAAGCTAGGGTGTTTTTAACCGAGCATGTAGATGCTGCATCCAGGGAGAAGTGGTGCAAGGTGGCGTACCGTGTGGAGGTTGAAGAAGACTTATCTTTTTTAACTGCAGGTGTGGCAATTTCGAGTATTCAGGCATGATGCCATGCAGTGAAGTATTTGATTTGAATCTGGCTGAGACTTACTTTAATTTTTATTCCTTGCATGTTACTGACTGTAAAATGCATCACAGGTGATGCTGCACCTCAAGCTGAGGAAAATACCTGAAAAACATATCATGAAGCGTTGGACTAAAGATGCACGGGGTGTGCTTCCTGAGAAGCTTGTCAGATACCAGAAGGACCAAGGTCCTCAAAAACTGGCCAGTTTTAGGCACACACAGCTTTACATTAAAGCCTTGGAGTGTGTTCAACTGGGGGACAGCAATGTGAACTGCTACGAGCAATGCTGGGGGAAATGAGGGGAAAGCTTCTTCCTCTGAGTCTGGAATGGGATGGCATGGGACTTGCTGATCGTGAGGCTGCCAAAGTTGATATGGACACCGCAGAAAACCTTATTCATAATGATGTGGCTGATTGTGTGTCGGACACTTCTCAGATAACTATCCCAGGGACAGGGATGAAGCGTGTAAGGCCAACAACAAGCTGTGACAAGCCACCGTATGAGCAGCGTAAGAAAAGGTCCTGCTTTTGTACAATTTGTAAAGGAGAAGGCCATAAGAGCACGACATGCCCGCAACGCGGCGATTTGCCGAAGCCACCAAGGAAATTGCCGAAGTATTCAAGGTGTGGTGTTGGGGCACCGGAAGAATGTGTGCGGCAACCCGGTGAAACCATAGAAATTGCCTTTCATGTAAGATCCACGGATCCCCTATATTTGTGTAAAATAGATTACTCTAAATTGCTGTAGATTTCTGCTACCAGAACATTTGATTCCTGATCACCAGCTTGTGATCATAGACCATTGGTAAATGAAGCGAGAGGGGTGGTTGTCTGGTAGGTGAAAATAAATGTGATACATGCCAGGGGAGTGGAGATGTTCTACACGTATCTGGTCCTGCGCTGCTTACTTATCAGGACTTCGTAATTAACTAAATCATTAGTGTCCTATTTGTAGTGAAAAGGTAACGGGAATCAGCAACAAAAATATCACAGAGCTGAACTTGCCTAATCAAAATTGTTACGGAGCAGAAAAACCTGGCGTGATGGAATATTTCTACACTTGAACGTGACAAATGTTACCTGATTAATTTGATTTCTGCTAAGAAATGACGGATTAGTGCTGACGCTAATCATTGACTCGCTGTGCCTGTCGGGTAAGGTGACCCAGGTGTACCATCCTACTGCCAAGGTTCTGTCTATGCGAGGGAACAAGTTTCGCGACCGCGGGCCAGGAATCTTCTTAGCCGGGGAACAGATAAGGTGTGTTCCAGCGGGGCAGCGTAGCGGGAAATACATCCATATACAGAGTTTACGCTAATGTCGCTCAGGTGGAATACACGTGGGGTTGGAATCCCTAGGGGTTCTGTGCGGGCCAGATTCAGAGCCTCAGGCCGCTCGGCCACCAAACCGATTTTTCGCTTCTCCACCTATCTGTCAAGTAGCTAGGTAAGGCATCGACACCGACGTAGCGCAGCAAGACAACAAGAACTATATGGACCAAGAAGAATCATAGAATGAGAGAAATGGAGATGGGATCATGGGAGGAGGGGAAACTTACCTGCAGTCCGACACAGTCCAGCGGCAGGCGGCGGAGGGGGCTGCTCCGTTGCTGGATCTCTTCTCTGGTGCGGCAGCGCAGGCCGCCGGCGATCAGTTTCTGTGGCGGCGGCGAGACCCTAGATCGAGATTAGGACGTGAAAACTGAAAAGACGAGAGAAAGGGCTGCGGGCTGGTCGCTTTATACGTTGACTCGTCAGGATGATTAGGGTATTTCCGTATTCGTAACGTATCCCGGAGTATCCCTCACGTATCCGATTTATTTTATTAATTTTTTAAACGAAAAATCAACTGATACGGCTGGGATACGTATCCGGCGCCGTATCCGTGTATCCGCGTATCCGATCGTATCCGACCCCTGATACGTCAGTTTGGGGCCGTACCGGCCCATCTGTGTGCAAAGTTTGCTTGTACACAGGAGGATACCTGCTGTTGGTTCGATCATGTACCTAGTTTCCTCACTACCAGCCTCCAAGCTGAGAGTGCAGGAGTGTTTGATTCTGAATAAAGCCCTATAAATTCCCCGCAAAAAAAAACATAGGTTCTCGCAAGATCAACTCGCCGGATTGACGTTCAACCATTTGCTCGAGGTGGAGCGCGTCCTAACGAGCAATCATGGTTTCTTCGCTCACGCTCTACTTGCAAGCCCGGGCGACCGTCTATCGGCGCGACACCATTGCCTCCATGGATAGTGCTGCCGCCAGTCTGCGGCCTTCCGTGTTGAGAGCGAACCTAGGTCGCTTACAGGCGTGGCGTCGTCTCCATGTCCTGCGACAACGCCGTCTCTGAGAGCCGCGATGGAGGTTGAGGTTGATACTTTGTTGCAGTGCGGGCTGAGCGGCGCGGACGGGGCGACCTGGTGGCCGGCACCTGGCAGGGTGCACGATCGAGGTAGGGGAGGAGAGGAACGCCCGCCCCTGTTCCTGGCACCTTTTTAGTTTCTGTAAATTCAGTCTTATTGGTTAAGGTGTGGATGGAGTTTTTGGATCCTTCGGCTGATAGATTTAGGCAAGATAAGCAAACTCCAGGCTAGGCCGCTCGTCCGCTTAATTAAGTCAGTAAGTCGCCCTCTTTCCATTCCCTGCTTCGAGTACACACCCTCGTGACAGGCTGCAAGAGATCTGATGGATTTTGGTCGCTCGATGTTTGCTGAAGGAAATAGACGAGTCGACTAATTAGATGAGCCGAACGGCAGTTCGATGTAGCGTCTGACATGGGATATCTGACTGAAAACTAATTGCAACAGGTTCTTTTGGAGGGGATGCGGATGGGGAGTACGAGGACTTGAGGACACGAACCAGATTCTCATCGCGGACATTTTCGCTATCTGAAACTCTGAACTATATGCCATCTTCAGTATTTTGCTGGGCCTCAGAGAGTGCGAGAGGCAGACTGCGACGAGCAGCTCAGCGCCTCAGCCTCGGGTCCGGCTGCCTCCGTGCGCAGGACTGGCAGAACCTCTTCCGGCGCTTCGCCTCCGCGTACACCATCCTTGGGAGCGGCAGATCCTCCTATAGTTTGTCGCCTCCATGTATAGCAGCTGCTTGTGATTGCTACCAGAATGAGAAGTAGCCTTTTTAGAATGAGAGTAGCTACCTCGTGGGTGATACCTACATTATATACGGTCACTGAATTTAAATGCACACTAATATTGGTACTTCTCTATTAGGATTTCAAAATAATCGGAACTATGTAAATGTAATAATTAGAATAATTGTTGATTTAACTTGCAGTCTAATTTTTTGTGAATGGATATTGAGCAATAAGTTGATATTGAAAATTTGATTGTGAATGAAAATTGGGTTGGACAATTTAGGAGGTTGACAACTAAGAGTTGTCCCGAATATTTAAAAACAAATTTACACCTATACTGATTTGTTACTGATTGCTACTGATTGTTTGCATCTACTGATCTGTGGTAGGAAATGAGAGACTTGATATATTTCTATTGATTATTTGCAAAGGAAAAATAACCAATGGCGCAATGCACAGAATGAGTGGACGTGATTGGTAGTCCAACCATGCATGCGAAGAAGGAATGTGATGATTTTTCCTCCCCGTTGCATCGCACGGGTATGTTTCCTAGTCTCTATCTCTACTATTTAAAAAGAACGAACATGTTCCGTTTTCTGCTCACCGGCGTTTCGCTCCTCGACCAAAATTCCTTCGTCCCGCACGCGCCCAACTTGGGCCAAGCCCAACAATATCGTCGGAAAGGACTGGGAACCCGAAACCCTCGCCCCAACACATCTCCCCCGCGCGAATTCCACGACCCGCTCCTAGCATCCGCCGCCGATCAGCCTCCCGACGATCTAGCACGCCTGCTGGTAGTGAGGATGCCATCCACCGCGCCGGGCGGCACACGTCGCTGCAGAACGGAGAAGTGGTGTACGAGATGCCGACATCCTACTCCGTCACAGGGATCTGACACTGCTGAGTCTTCACCGCGAGCGTCGCTGCCTCCACGCGTGGTGTGGTCGATGGCCGCCGCCTGGCCCTCACCGCGGGCGCCGCTAGGAGCTGGTGCACGAAGGAGGCAGAGGAGAGCAGGCTCCGCAGGAGACGTGGTGTCATCCTCGGATCCCATCTTGCTACTGCTTCAATCCCGCTAGGCCTTCACGCATGGGTACGCCCTGGGGAAAATGGGGAGAGGGGCTGACGGAGGAAGGGCTGTTGGCGGCGGAGAGCTAGGCGTGGCTGGCGAGGCTGGGTAATGGTGAAGCCGACCAGCGCATTTGGAAGGGCCACCTCATCTCCCCCACCCTTCCCCTGTACGTGCCACCATAGTGCTGTGTAGTGCCATCGGCTCCCCTGTATGACCGCTTCCTCCCCGAGCATCTACTGCTGCCTGCTGGGCTCCTCCATGGGATGCAACGCCGGCCTGGGAAAAGAAGCTCTATGAAGATGCCAAGGTGATTTTTCTATACAGCCCATAGCCATCTTAACACCTCAGTGCATTGCCGAAATTGGTGTGCTTTGTTCTAGAAAATTGGTAGCGTAGCAGTTGAAATTATGCCATGACTGAGACTATTCAGCTTGACTCCCCTATTAATAATCAAACGTTTTTGGTCATCAGCAAGCCAATCTTCTGTGGTCTTTCAGTTCTATGTTTGTAGCTCCGCCGACAAGTGTTGTGCATCGGACAAGGCTACAGATTTATTTAAAAAATGATGAGCAAGTTGTTTGGAATAGGCTAGGCGACCTAGACGATGATGTAAAACATGTTTAGCGATTAGACTGTATAAGACAGGATATTGTTACTAAGCAATTTGTGTACAAATTAGTTATCCCTTTTTACTGGGGTTTAATGAGAAATCTATGCTGGAAAGGTTCTCATTTTTTCAGCAACAAGAGGGCGTGATCAATCAACAAAAGAAAGGGAAGAAAACACTAGCTGGAGTTGAAAAGACCAAATACTTACCTACAGTTGAAGTATTGGTATGTAACCAAATGATTGGACTCATTGAATGACAGATAAATATTCATAGAACATTCAAAAAGGTTTTCATAGTTACGGGTTCATTAAAAGTGATCTCGAACTGCTGATGATATGCTTCATGTCATGTGCCATTCTGCTTGATTAGCATTTTCAACAATTTAGATTTTTTATATGCAATCCTTCTAACAATGCATGGTTCTAGCATCAAACAAATGTTTGTGATTTATCATCAGCGGAATTAAAAAGTGGTGAATGGTAATTAAGGGACCATTTCTTAGTTATAGTAGGCTTTAGAAAATAACATGTAGAAGTTGTAGAATTTAAATGTTTAGTACCCAGGGTATTGAAATCAGCAAGCCATATGTAGGTTCTCTGCCATATTTTTTCAGATGGTAATTATACTAGACTGTTGGAGAGATGAGGATTGATGCCTTATTAATAAGTTTTGAAGTGGTAAATTGAATCAGAATGACTTCCGAAATTGGTCATGGCATTGTGTAAGTCTGATGCACTATGCATTTAGGCCTTACCTACAAACAGGACATCCTATGTTTCTCTTGTTGAACTGAGCAGTGCATGCTCCAAATGCTGCAGGAGCTAGGTTCACCTTGAAATAAGGTACTGCTAAAAAGCAATTGTTACAGTGGAACTAAACACAGTTGTACCTATTTTGTTTTGCAGTTGTTGCACAGAGTATAAACAAAATACAATATACATCAAATAATGTCTACAATGCTGGCTGCCAAAGTGTCATTTTTTAAGGTAGGACCCCCTACTCTTGCTAGCATACTATTTTATTTCATGGAAGTATGGACCTATATCTTGTTTGACATTTTCTCCCTATATGTATGAATCCAACTACTATTTGACTAGCATGTCTGATAATCACCATGTCATTCTGGTTTAAAATAGGAATCCAACTTTGTTCTCTATAATTCTTTTTTATCTAGGTTTGTACCGGACTGTACTTAACATTGTTGTTGTCCGGCGATGATATTTGAGGAAGAGGATTCGGTGGACGCGGGCTCTGCTTTTCTAAGTCTAAAGGGAGGTGATATGGATCTTGAGCGTATTTGAGTGCTCTCTCATACATGCGTGGGTCTACTGGAATGCGATCCAATTTTCTTTTCTAGCGGCATATGTTTTGTGGAAAACGAAATATTCGGTGGAGGTGGGCTCTGCTTTTCTAAGTCTAAGAGGGAGGCGATATGGAGCTTGAGCATAGTTGAGCGCTCTCTCATACACGCGTGGGTCTACTGAAATGTGAGCCAATTTTCTTTTCTAGCGGCATATGTTCTGGGGAAAACGAAATATGAGTGACCATCCAGCCCCGGCACTGGTAGTGATGATCTGGTGGCTTCTCAATAACTTCTGGCAGAAAGTGGAATTGAGGTAGAAGATGGTCCTACGGTGTCCGAACAATCTACGGCACTCCTCCGCCCTTGAGCCCCTGGATGGATAAAGCGAGTTCTTTATATGATTAAGTTGATGAAATGTATGATAATTTTTGTAATCTTTCCTTAACCCCACACCCTTACCTTTAGAATGGTGGCCAAGTGATTTAACCTCCACGTGCATGCGCGCCAATGAGAATTGTACGCGATAACTATTACACGAGACCGCATCATTCCAAAAAAAAATGTGGTTTAACCTGTTATTTGGCTGATATAGATGACTTTAAACATATTACATGCCTGTGAACATGCCAACATCAAGAACGAGAACCATCTCTTGTCCATGGAAAGATAACAGTCTGAATGTTTGTCTCTTGATGTGAACATGCCAATGCCTCTTTACCATGGCAAGATAACTGTCAATAAATGTCTGTCATTTTTATGGTGGCACTGCCCGTTAAGAAAGTATTTTTATGGTGGCACGACATGATAAGAAAGCGACCTTAATTGTTCAAAGTAGTTGTGTCCTCTTAAGAACACTTCATCCGACGCTTTCCATGGATTGAGGTGCCACTCCACACTCGGTTCGTATGGAGCATTTTCTTCCTACAGCGGAGGATCTTTGATCTTGGTGCGGGAGACAATACCGGCGCCACCCCAAGTGGTTTCATCCTTGGTGGTGGTGCTGGTGCCCCGGCGTTGAGGTCTCCGACGACCGGCGGTGAAGATGAATGACTTGATTGCATTTTCTGCCAGGGTCTTCCTTGAAAAGTCCGAGGATTGGATTGTAATTTTTAGTTTTTTTTGGATCCTTGATACAAACCTGTACCCACAGCTTTTTTAGGGGATTAGCCTTTATTACAGATTAAGCAAAACATGATGTGTAATCCCTCAGGCGGTGTTACAAACCACACATGGCGGCCACTATCAACTAAGATTGAACTTCTCGCACGGCGATGAGCCTCACCATTCGACCTTCTCCCTTCGTCATAGAATCCAATCTCTTCGAAGTTACCTCTCGCATCCTGGATTTCCTTCACAACCTGAGCACATGCACCCAAGGTTCCTTCATGGATCATTCTGACTGCAGCCATGCAGTCACTCGCAACCTTGACCGCACGCGCACCGATGTCGTTGGCGAGTGCCAAAACCTCCCTGCATGCAAGGATTTCCAAAGTCTCCGGGTCAGATTTTCCCATCGTAGTCACCGATGAGGTTCCCAGATAGAGACCCCCCCCCCCGTGTCTGTCACAACCGCCGCTATGGCTACTGCTCCTGTGTTCTTCCCCACAGTGGCATCAACATTAATCTTCACCTGCCCCGGAGGCGGCGGGATCCAAGAGGGAGCCGAGGACCCTCTCGCTTCCACCGCCCTTGGTTGACGTTTTTAGTAAAGTAGTTTCTAGGCCCTTCGAGGCCTTTCCCCATTCAAAAAAAAGAACACTTCATCCAATGGAAAAAAAGATTTTCGGTAGTAAAATTACTCACAACATAATAAGTAGTAGTTCATCATAAAAATCAACCCGTAGCAACGCACGGGCATATTACCTAGTCCCTTTAAAAAAGGGAAATTCCCCTAAAAAGCAGGATAAGAATGTTTTTTTTGAGACGACGACACTTTATAACTTAGATAGCAACATTACAGAAAGTATTCCGGATGCAATTCGGGATAGAGTTCCTGACCAAATAAGATACAAACTGCTCCGCTGAGCGGGCAAGAATATGTGCCAAAATATTACTGCGACGATTAACATGACTAAGCGAAAACGCGGTGAAGCCTGAGCGAAGAAGCTTGATATCCTGACACACCACGCCAATATTGCTGCGATCCGAAGTTGGTGACTCAAGCCGCTGGACCAGAGATAGACAGTCAGTAACAACCCGCACCATGTTGAAACCCTCCTCGACAGCTAGGGCAACCGCGCGGCGAAGAGCCAACGCTTCAGCTAGTTCAGGCATCGTAACCTCATTCAGTAGCTCGCTGCATGCAGTATAAGAGTGTTTTTTTTAGTACTGTAAGAGTGATAAGACCGAGTATCCTCCTCCAGGAAAAAAAGGAGAGTAATAAGAAAACTGAAAATATGCATAAACACACTTACACCACGGGTTATCCAAGGGAAAACAGAGTTTGCGGAGATTAGAGATTCACCAAATTACAGCACAACTTTCGGTATAGTCGGCGTCTTACTAGAAGAATAATCCACTTAGACGAGACACACTCGAGGTAAACCATAGAGCTACCTTACCCAGTGGGCTAAAAGTAGGGTTATTTATTCGTTAGCCACTAAAGGCCATCGTATGCTCAGTTTTGCCACTAGCTCGAAAGGGTGCTCAGTTTTGCCACTACATAGAGCGGAGGTGCTATGGCGAAGCCAAACGGCCAAGTTTGGCCCGATTCCGTCCAGTGGCGTTAGTGAGATGGTGGGTCCAGGTCTTACATGTGGGACCGGGCAACTTAGTGATAGGGTTGGTTGATACGTCTCAAACGTATCTATAATTTTTGATGCTCCATGCTTGTTTTCACACCATTTGCTTAGTGTTTCGTTACACTTTGTGGCGTTTTTATGCATTTTCTAGAACTAACCTATTAACGAGATGCCACAGTGCCAGTTCCCTGTTTTCTGCTGTTTTTGTGTTTCAAAAAAGTTACACAGGAAATATTCTCGGAATTGGACGAAACAAAAGCCAAACATCCCGAAATTTACCGAAGCTTCCAGAGAACCGAAGAGGAGATGGAACGGAGCCAGGAGGTGGTCTCACCACCAGGAGGCGCGGCCCAGGGCCTAGCCGCGCCGCCCTATGGTGAGCCCCACCTGGTCCACTTCTGACGCTGCCCCTTCGCCTATAAAGACCCCCCGACGAGAAAAACCTTAACACCCGATCACTTTTCTAGAAACACATCGCGATCCGCCGCCGTCGTCGACCCGAGATCGGGAGGGTCCAGAAGCTCTTCCCGGCACCCTGCCGGAGAGGGGAATCGCCACCGGAGGTCTTCTTCATCGCCATGCTTGCCTCCGGCGCGATGAGTGAGTAGTCTACCTTGGACTATGGGTCCATAGCAGTAGCTAGATGGTTATCTTCTCCACCATGTGCTTCATGTTTAGATCTCGTGAGCTGCTTTACATGATCGAGATCACCGTTATGTAATTCTACATGTTGTGTTTGTTGGGATCCGATGAATATTGGTGTTATGATTGAGTTGATGTGCTGAATATTATCTTATGTTATCTCTATATTGTTTATGATCTTGCATGCTCTCCGTTGTTAGTAGCTATCTTGGTCGAGTAGATACTAGTGACTCCAAGAGGGGGTATTTATGCTCGATAGTTGGGTTCATGCCTCTATTTAATCTGGGGGAGTGACAGAAACCTCTAAGGTTGTAGATGTGTTGTTGCCACTAGGGAGAAAATAGCATTCATATGTCCAAGGGCATATGCTTTATTTACATTACACACTTTGCTTAATGCAGTTATCTGTTGTTCGCAACTTAATACTTGTGGAGTTCTCGGATTGATTCTCCGTGGGTGGATTATTAGTCATAGATGCAGTTGGATGGCAGTCTATGTATCTTGTTGTAATGCCCAGAGTAAATCTCATAGTGATCCTCTCGACATATCATGTTATCTTTATTCTATCAATTGCCCAACTATAATTTGTTTACCCAGCATGTGTTATTTTATCTTATGGAGAGACACCACTAGTGAACTGTGGACCCCAGTCCTATTTCCATTACGTTGCCATCACCTGTTTACTTTACTCGCATTGTTTACTTTACTCGCATACTACTATTGCTTTCCACTCGATACGCTCATTCTTTTGTTTCAAGCAAACCGGTGAGATTGACAATCTCATCGTAAGTTGGGAGCAAAGTATTTGATTATGTTGTGTGCAGGTTCCACGTTGCTACTAGTTGAAGACGCACTAACAAGTGTCGTAAACGGCACCCTTTTGGGAAGTCACTAGGCTAGCAAACATCACCTTCTGGAGTTTGGTTTTTTCCTGGATTTGACATACCTTGGTTTCTTATTGAGGGAAGAGCTTGCTGCTGTGCTCATCATACCTTCCTCTTGGGGTTCCCAACTAGACGGTGATTTACATCAACACACCGTGCCGCATCAAGACTCTTTTATGGCGCCGTTGCCGGGGAAAAAGAAGACTTCTACAAGAGGAGTTTCGCACGCACATCCTTTACTTTGTTTTAAGTTTTGCTTTACTTTATTTTTACTTGCTTTGTTTTATCAAAAACACAAAAAATTAGTTTCCTTTATAGTTGTTTTTACTTGTCTACTTTTAGTCTTGTTAGAATGAGTAATCATGAAGTTGAAGTTCGTACTTTTAAGCAACAAGGGGGAGAGAGCTTGAAAGATGCTTGGTACCGTATTAGAAATTCTCATCATAGGTGTACGAAGAAGCATTCTACCATGATCCTCCTTAGAAATTTTTATGTTGGTATATCTAGTTGGAATAGGTACGTTCTTGATACTCTTGCAAGAGGTAATTTTCTGGGGACTCCCGCTCTTGAAGCATGCACTTTAATTGAAAGTTTAGTGGGAGTACCACCTATTCATGTTGTTAAAACTGAGATCACTTCGGAAGAAGTTTTAAAAAAACTAGGCTCTTTAGAAAAAAGTTTGCCAAATATCCTTGATAACGCTAGCCGAGTTAATGAAGCGATAGAAAGTATCGGTAAGAGAATCACCGTTTTAGAAGCTAGCACTACTCTTGATAGTCAAAACCTTAGGATTGGGAAACTAGAGGAATCCATGGAAACTTTAAGTTCAATTTTCTCTTCTTTTAAGTTTAAGAAGGAGAAAGCTTTTGTTGGAAAAGAGCAAAAATTTATGTATGTTCCTAAGGTGTCTGTGCCTAAACCTCAACATGTTTTTAAGATGGGTAAGACTTTTAGTTCAACTAAGAGTGACTTGTAGATTGAATCATCTTCGGGTACTTCTAAAGTAAGTGGTGATCTTGAGGAAATAGTTGATCTTAATGCTTCTTTCGATATTACTTGATTTCCACCTTTCTGCGCCTAGCTCAAAGGCGTTAAAGAAAAGCACTCTTGGGAGATAACCCAATGTTTTACTTTCAGTTCTTTTTCTTTTATTTGAGTCTTGGAAGTTATTACTGCTGTAATAACCTCTCCTTATTATTTTTATTTCATTTTTGTGCCAAGAGAAGCCTCTAATTTGAGTGAGGTAAGATTTGGGGATGTTGCTGTCCTGAAACAGATTTCGGTGCTGCACCGTAAAAATTCATGAAAATTCTCTGTATATCTTTTGGACCTACGATTTCTTGTGCATATGCCCCAGGTTATATCCAAACTTTCATTAGTTATACACTTTTTGATTTGAGCAACAGAAAACCCTCTAAAAATTCGACCTTTGTCAGCTGTTCTGTTTTGACAGATTTGTGCCAATATTTGTGTTTGCCGCTCGATCGCTTTCTTTTTTAGTTCTTTTGATCACGGAACTTTTGGGAAAGTTGCTACAGTAGTATATGCTTTATATGTGGTGGTTTTGAGTTGAAACCTGAAGCAAAAAGGATTGATTCATTGTTATGCTTACACTAATATTGCTAATAGAATTGTGTTTAGTTTTGTATAAAGGAAGTTTTCAAGTGTAGGGATTGGAGAATGATGAGATGAGAGATGAGTTGAAGAATGGATAAAAGCTCAAGCTTGGGGATGCCCACACACCCCAAGAAATATCCAAGAGGTACAAGCGTCAAAGCTTGGGGATGCCCCCGAGGCACCCCTTCTTCATCGGCAAAAATTAGGTCACCTTTCAAAACACTATATTTTTATTGCTTCATGCATTATGTGTTTTTCTTGGAGCGTCAGTTGTCTTTAGTTTTCAGTTTTGTTTGCTGCAATAAATGGTTGGACCCCAACAAATTTCTTTTGGAGAAGTTGCCTTGCTTTTCATTTGCCAAGAACACTCCGTTTTTCACTCTTATCGTTTCAATGAGTGTTCTCTTTTTCTAGAACTGCATTTAGCTTGTATTTTTCATCTTGATTTGTGTTCAGATCTTGTTATATCTTTGCATCAAGGTGTATTAAGACCTCTGGTCCATGTTGGTTTTCATCAAAAGAGTTGTTTCAAAGAAGTTCGAATGGTGTTGGAAAAGAGAAAAAGCTTTATGCAAAAAAAGTGGTACAAAAAGGAGCTTGTGTAGACTGCGGCCTAGGCTTTTGCATGTCGTGTTTGATGTCTTTTTGATAGTATGCTTAGTGGTTTTGCTGTAGCATGACTTGTCTCAAATGACTGAGATTGCTTAATGAGCCTTTGAAAAAATCATGCGTTGTTTTAATTATTTGGAAGTATTATTTTGGTTTTCTCCCTTGATGCTTTTTTTGGGTTGACTTGGCGCATGCTCACACATGTTAGACTCATACAAAGTCGCCATAAACCTCTATGATCATTTAGTTTTTGACTTTTGATGCCATCTTATGCTTATTTTAATGTCGCTTTGCATGATTATGGTCGTTATTGCTCTCTTAGTTGGTCGCTCTCAGTCTTTTGCTAGCCCTCGTTTTGTACTGAGTATGAGCTCTACTCGTGCATCCAACTCCTAAAAACCAAGTTTGCCAATGTGTCCACCATACATACCTATTAGCAATTTGCTATTCCAAGTACATTTGACTTGCTTTTATCTATCCTTCAAATTAAACTCTTTTTGGTGTTATGCGAAAATTGGTCAGTAAAGCTCTCACGATCCTGATGGCACACTTTACTTTTCTCGTTTTAAAATTTGACATTGTGGCTCTCTTATGTTGAGTTGTTATGCTTGCAAGTTGTAAGTTGGAAATTAGCCCAGCCATGCCGTCATGGGGCAAGCTTTCAACATTGCACTATCTTTCATTTGAGTTGATATCGTGATCTTTTGTTTATGGATACTCGCGATGTGAAATAAGTTGGGAATCTTGCGGGATCATGGAGTTTGTATATGTGCTAGAGAAATGCCTGGGCCGCTAATCTAAGCCATGCATCATTCATGGTGGAAATTTATAGCATGCCCATAGTGGACATTCGACGACGCATCTCACAATAAAAAGCTATACCAATGGTAAATAAAAGAGATGTCGAGGTGTTCATTGTCTGTTTGTCTTGTCATTTTGATGTGGGCTTGTTCCATGTCATCGGGCAGGAGGTACCCTGTTGGCGGTTCTTGATGATACACATATATTTACAATGACAAGGGCTTACTTGGGACTCTAAGTTGAGTAGCATGAGGTTTGGGTATTCGTACTTCACAGGACACGAGGTTTTCAACTTATGATTTGTCAAGCATATGCATCATAAGTGTATTCGCATTAACTTTAACCATTCAAGATGCCTATGATGGGGGCAATGAGAGCTCAAAGCTAGTAAGTACCATAATTTTTGAAGGTTTATAAAACTCACAATCACTGCTTCCCTCTGCGAAGGGTCTTTCTTTTACTTTTATGTTGAGTCTCCACCTTCTACCTTTATGCACCGTCTAAGAGAGCATAGTTGTCATTCTTAGTATAATGTGCATTGTCCCAAAGTTTTCATTTATTGATTCATGATGTTGGTTTCACTTGTTCTTAAATTATTTGTATCTAGTCGCCCTCTTAAACTTGAAGGTGTCCTATGCATTTATGTTTTGCTATTCCATGAAGGACAAGCTGAAAATCATTTGTATGTTTTTCCATATGATTTGAACACATGTTTGACTTTCATTGTTTCATTTTTATGATCTTTCGTTTGTGTTCTTTTTCATGTTATAACATGGTTGCTAAGTTTCTTCTATCAAGATTATATCTTTCATGCCCATGTTTTAAGTTCTTTTGATCACAGCGCACAACGCTTATATAGATGATCAAGATTGTGTAGGTGCATGTCACCTCAAAAATTATTTCTTTTGTTATCACTTACCTACTCGAGGATGAGCAGGAGTTAAGCTTGGGGATGCTGATACGTCTCAAACGTATCTATAATTGTTGATGCTCCATGCTTGTTTTCACACCATTTGCTTAGTGTTTCGTTACACTTCGTGGCGTTTTTATGCATTTTTCGGAACTAACCAATTAACGAGATGCCACAGTGCCAATTCCCTATTTTCTGCTATTTTTGTGTTTCAGAAAAGTTACACAGGAAATATTCTCGGAATTGGACGAAACAAAAGCCAAACATCCAGAAATTTACCGAAGCTTCCAGAGAACCGAAGAGGAGACGGAATGGAGCCAGGAGGTGGTCTCACCACCAGGGGGCGCGGCGTAGGGCCTGGTCGCGCCACCCTATGGTGAGCCCCACCTGGTCCACTTCTGACGCTGCCCCTTCGCCTATAAAGACCCCCCGACGGGAAAAACCTAAACACCCGATCACTTTTCTAGAAACACATCACGATGCGCCGTCGTCGTCGACCCGAGATTGGGAGGGTCCAGAAGCTCTTCTCGGCATCCTGCCGGAGAGGGGAATCGCCACCGGAGGTCTTCTTCATCGCCATGCTTGCCTCCGGCGCGATGAGTGAGTAGTCTACCTTGGACTATGGGTCCATAGAAGTAGCTAGATGGTTGTCTTCTCCACCATGTGCTTCATGTTTAGATCTCGTGAGCTGCTTTATATGATCGAGATCACCATTATGTAATTCTACATGTTGTGTTTGTTGGGATCCGATGAAAATTGGTGTTATGATTGAGTTGATGTGCTGAATATTATCTTTTGTTATCTCTATGTTGTTTATGATCTTGCATGCTCTCCGTTGTTAGTAGCTATCTTGGCCGAGTCGATACTAGTGACTCCAAGAGGGGGTATTTATGCTCGATAGTTGGGTTCATGCCTCTATTTAATCTAGGGGGGTGACAGAAACCTCTAAGGTTGTAGATGTGATGTTGCCACTAGGGAGAAAACAACATTCATATGTCCAAGGGCATATGCTTTGTTTACATTACACACTTTGCTTAATGCAGTTATCTGTTGTTCGCAACTTAATACTTGTGGAGTTCTCGGATTGATTCTCCGCGGGTGGATTATTAGTCATAGATGCAGTTGGATGGCGGTCTATGTATCTTATTGTAATGCCCAGAGTAAATCTCATAGTGATCCTCTCGACATATCACGTTATCTTTATTCTATGAATTGCCCAACTGTAATTTATTTACCCAGCATATGTTATTTTATCTTATGGAGAGACACCATTAGTGAACTGTGGACCCCAGTCCTATTTCCATTACATTGCCATCACCTGTTTACTTTACTCGCATTGTTTACTTTACTCGCATACTACTATTGCTTTCCACTCGATACGCTCATTCCTTTGTTTCAAGCAAACCGGTGAGATTGACAACCTCATCGTAAGTTGGGAGCAAAGTATTTGGTTGTGTTGTGTGCAGGTTCCACGTTGCTACTAGTTGAAGACGCACTAACAAGTGTCGTAAACGGCGCCCTTGTTGGAAGTCACTAGGCTAGCAAGCATCACCTTCTGGAGTTTGGCTTTTTCATGGATTCGACATACCTTGGTTTTTATTGAGGGAAAAGCTTGCTGCTGTGCTCATCATACCTTCCTCTTGGGGTTTCCAACTAGACGGTGATTTACATCAACACACCGTGCCGCATCATTGGTCTGAAACTTATAGGTGGGACCGAGGAAGTTTGCCAGATCGACACGCTCACCGGCCGCGCCTAGCTCACCGCCTCACCCTGCTCCGGCGGCATCCTCACCCCTGCTCCCGCGACCACCTACGTCACCGCCCTCTCCTCGGAAGCCCCCTCCTCGGACGCCACCTGCTCCATCGCCCCCTGATGTCTACACATGCTTCTGTTCTTGTAGACAGTGTTGGGCCTCCAAGTGCAGAGGTTTGTAGAGCAGCTGCAAGTTTCCCTTAAGTGGATCACCCAAGGTTTATCGAACTCAGGGAGGAAGAGGTCAAAGTTATCCCTCTCAAGCAACCCTGCAATTACGATACAGAAAGTCTCTTGTGTCCCCAACACACCCAATACACTTGTCAGATGTATAGGTGCACTAGTTCGGCGAAGAGATAGTGAAATACAAGTAGTAGTGATGATTATGAGTAGTAAATGTAATCTGAAATAAGTATCGCTGCGAGCAAACATGTAACAAAACTGAAAGGAAACAGTGTGCAAAGCTTGGAAACAAGGCCTAGGGATCATACTTTCACTAGTGGACACACTCTCAACAAATATAACATAATTGAACCAATAGATACTATCATCAATATGCAAATCAAAACAATTCTCCAATGGAAAACGAACACTAATCATGCGTAGGGCTACGAAGCACTCCTCAAAGTCCGTATGTACCCAAACTAGATTGTCCCACACTATCACCATGAACGCACTAGATGGTTCCAACAAACACCAACATTTCATAGAGACATTAACCAAAAAGATACACATGATGCGCACACTAGTCACCTTCACACCATGATACAAGGTATCTCCGGAGAGTACAAATAATAAGCACGGGAGTAGCATAATATCTGAATAATAACATCTACCAATTCAACTAGATACAAAGCTCACGATCACATAAAGATCACATCATGGGAGAGAGAGAGGTGAACCACATAGCTACTGGTAGAGCCCTCAGCCCCGGGGGAGAACTACTCCCTCCTCATCATAGGAGACAGCAAGGTTGATGGAGATGGCTCCGGGGGCACTTCCCCGTCCCGGCAGGGTGCCGGAATAGAGACTCCTGTCCCCCGAAATTTGTCTTCGACAGCGGCGGAGCTGCGAAACTGTTCTAGAAATTCCGCCTATTGTTTTAGGGTTTTTCGTCGGGAGGCTTCTTATAGGCGAAGGGGCATCGTCAGAGGTGGACCAGGGTGGTCTCACCACAGGTGGGTGATACGTTGCAAACGTATCTATAATTTTTGATGCTCCATGCTTGTTTTACACCAATTGCTATATATTTTGTCTACACTTTGTGATACTTTTATGATTTATTTGGACTAACCTACTAATAGTTGCAAAAGTGCACAATGTTCTTGTTTTACACTTTGATGTGTAGGAATTACCAAGAATACAAGTGGAAATCTTATTGGAGTCAAATTGGGACTTTCCAGAAATCTGTACCAGAACTTTTTTCGAAGATGGTCACGTTACGTGTCGAAGACGGCGTCAAACGGAAAACTCTTCAAATACAAAGTTGTAGGGAATTTCACGGCGAACGTTCTGGACATAAAATTCACCTGCTTACGAGTCCGGATGGCCAAGATAAGCCCGATCCTTTGCAGACCAGGCCTGGGCCGCGCGACCCATGTGTGAGGAGCCCTTGGCTGCCCTCTCGCGACGCCCCTTCGCCTATATAAAGCCTTGGGACGGAAAACCCTAGGGGAGTCGGCAATTTTCCAGAAAGAGTTCCGCAGCTCCGCCGCCATCGCCGACGAATTTCGGGGGACAGAAGTCTCTGTTCCGGCACCCTGCCGGGACAGGGAAGTGCCCCCAGAGCCATCTCCATCGGTCTCCATCGCCGTCTCCGCCGTCTCCATCGACCTCACCGCCATCTCCATCAACCTTGTTGTCTCCTATGATGAGGAGGGAGTAGTTCATCCCCGGGGCTGAGGGCTCTACCGGTAGCTATGTGGTTCACCTCTCTCTCCCATGATGTGATCTTTATGTGATCGTGAGCTTTGTATCATGTTGAACAAGTAGATGTTATTATTCAGATATTATGCTACTCCTATGCTTAATTATTATAGTGTACTTTAGTGATATTATTAAAGTAATCTATTCCTCCTGCCATGGTGTAACGGTGACAGTGCGTGCATCGTGGTGGTACTTGGTTTAGGCTATGATCGTGATCTCTTGTGGATTATGAGAGTAATTATTACTATGATAGTATTGAGTGATCTATTCCTCCTTTCATGGTGTAAAGTTGACAGTGTGTGCACCGTGTTAGTACTTGGTCTAAGTTGCAATGATTTCTATCTTGAATTGTGATCTGATTTGGATATCTCTATGAGTGGTGTTTGTCAAGTACTTGATGAACTTTAAGGGGTGCTTCTGTAGCCACTACGCAATGATTAGTGTTATTCAATAGGAGAGTAATTCAGAGTACCATCGTGGAGAGAAGTTGTTTATTTGTTCATTCATGTTATATTGTTGGGAGTGTGTCCACTAGTGAAAGTATGATCCCTAGGCCTTATTTCCAAGCATTGCACACCGTTTACTTGCTGTTTTGTTACTTGTTTGCTCGCAGCGATATTTATTTCACATCACGTTTGCTACTTATAATCATCTATACCACTTGTATTTCACTATCTCTTCGCCGAACTAGTGCACCTATACATCTGACAAGTGTATTGGGTGTGTTGGGGACACAAGAGACTTTCTGTATCGTAATTGCAGGGTTGCTTGAGAGGGTTAGCTTTGACCTCTCACCTCCCTGAGTTCGATAAACCTTGGGTGATCCACTTGAGGGAAACTTGCTGCTGTTCTACAAACCTCTGCACTTGGAGGCCCAACAAGTGTCTACAAGAATAGAAGTGCGTAGACATCAAGCTCTTTTCTGGCGCCGTTGCCGGGGAGGTAAGGTAAAAGGTACTCGCATCCTCCTGTGTGAGTGCTCGGAGTTATTTCCTTTAGATTCTGCAATTACATCTTTTTGTTTCTTGTTTTTATTTTCACTAGTTAGGCTTAATGGAAAACAAAGAGTTCTGTAGTATTTTTCCTGAGTTTAGATATGAAGTGTTTGAAGAGAAAATTGAAAAACCTTTGGAGCTTAATTTGCATGCTAATAGTGTTGTTAGTATGAATGCTTTGAACACCGTTGTTGCTAATGCTATAGAAAAGTCTAAGCTTGGGGAAGCTGGTTTTGTTAAGTATGATATTTTTAGTTCCCCAGCTTTAGTGGAGAAAGTTTGTTCTAATAATATTTTATCTCCCATATGTGATGTTCCTTCTTATGATGATATGTTTGAAGAATATGCTTTGCGAAATAGCTGTTCTTTGGCTTGTGATGATACTAAACCTCTAGTTTATGATGGCTATGATGATGAGTATAATATTTTCAGTTCACCTACTATTGAGGATAAAATTAGTTATGATTACAATATGCCTCCTATTTATGATGATTATGGTGATGAGAATAATTATTCTATTGAATTTGCTCCTACTACTATTGTTCATGTGGGGAGTATTAATCCTTTTATGCATGTGGCTCATGATAGGGATGCTTTATGTGATAGTTACATTGTTAATTCTATTCATGATGCTACTGAAAGTTACTATGAGAGAGGGAAATATGGTTTGATGGATCTCAACAATATTAAGTTTCCCCTCTTTATGTTGCAAATCTTGAAGTGGCACTTGTTTCTATCCATGCTTGCTACTATGTGCCTCGTTGATTTATTTTCTTACAAGATTCCTATGCATAGGAAGTGGTTCAGATATAAATGTCTTTCACATTTGCTTTTTGATGCTCTCTATTGCTTTAAGTTCCTATATGGCGCCTTTGCCTCAAGCTCTTATATGGCGCCCACATGAGCATCTTTGCAAATTACTGCGCCTAGCTCAAAGGCGTTAAAGAAAATCACTCTTGGGAGATAACCCATTGTTTATTTTCAGTAATTTTTCTTTTATTTGAGTCTTGGAAGTCATTACTACTGTAATGACCGCTCCTTATCCTTTTTATTTCGTTTTTGTGCCAAGAAAAGCCTCTAATTTGAGTGGGGTAAGATTTGGAGATGTTGCTGTCCTGAAAATGTTTTTGGTGCTGCACCGTAAAAATTCGTATAAATTCTCTGTATATCTTTTGGACCTGCGATTTATTTTGCATATGCCCCAGGTTATATCCAAACTTTCATTAGTTGAACACTTTTTGATTTGAGCAACAGAAAACCCCTCAAAATTTCGGCCTTTATCAGTTGTTCTGTTTTGACAGATTTCTGTCACTATTCGTTTTTGCCACTTTATCGCTTTCTTTTGAGTTCTTTTGATCATGGAACTTTTGGGGAGGTTGCTACAGTAGTATATGCTATATATGTGGTGGTTTTGAGTTGAAACCTGAAGCAAATAGGGGGTTGATTATATTTTATGCTTGCACTAATGTTGCTAATAGAATTGTGTTTAGTTTTGTATGAAGGAAGTTTTCAAGTGTAGGGATTGGAGAATGATGAGATGAGTTGAAGAATGGACAAAAGCTCAAGCTTGGGGATGCCCACGCATCACCCCAAGAAATATCCAAGAAGTACAAGCGTCAAAGCTTGGGGATGCCCCCGAGGCACCCCTTCTTCATCGGCAAAAATCAGGTCACCTTTCAAAACACTATATTTTTATTGCTTCATGCACTATGTGTTTTTCTTGGAGCGTCAGTTGTTTTAGTTTTCAGTATTAGTTTAGTTTAGTTTGCTGCAATAAATGGTTAGATCACATCATATTTCTTTTGGAGGAGATGAACTCGCTTTTCATTTGCCAAGAACACTCTGTTTTTCACTCTTATCGTTTCATTGAGTGTTCTCTTTTTCTGCTACTGCTTTTGGTTTTCGTTTTCGCCTTGATTTGCGTTCAGACTTTGTTATATCTTTTCATCAAGGTGTATTTTTGCCTCTGATCTTTATTGGTTTTCATCAAAAGAGGTGTTTATAAAAATTTCAAATGGTGTTGGAAAAGAGAAAAAGCTTTATGCAAAAAAGTGGTACAAGAAGGAGCTTGTGTAGACTGCGGCCTAGGCTTTTGCATGTCGTGCTTGATGTCTTTTTGATAGTATGCTTAGTGGTTTTGCTGTAGCATGACTTGTCTCAAATAACTGAGATTGCTTAATGAGCCTTTGAAAAAATCATGCGTTGTTTTTATTATATGGAAGCATTTATTTGGTTTTCTCCTTTGATGCTTTATTTGGGTTGACTTGGCGCATGCTCACACATGTTAGACTCATCCAAAGTCGCCAATAGCCTCTATGATCATTTAGTTTTTGACTTTTGATGCCATCTTATGCTTCTTTTAATGTCGCTTTGTCGGTCTGCATGATTATGGCCATTATTGCTCTCTTAGTTGGTCGCTCCCAGTCTTTTGCTAGCCCTCATTTTGTACTGAGTATGAGCTCTACTCGTGCATCCAACTCCCAAAAACCAAGTTTGCCATTGTGTCCACTATAAATTCCTATGCATGGTATTTGTAAGCCATTCCAAGTAAATTTTCATGTGCTACCTTTCAAAAAACCTTCAAAATACTTCTTGTTTTGTGACACTGTTTTCAGCTCATGGGGACGTAGTGGTCGGATTTGCTATCTTCCATATTGCTTATTCCAAAAATAAAAAAAAAGAGAAAAAAGAAAGAAAAAAGGCACTCCTCCATGGAATGTGAATGTTGGTGGGCACCCGATGAAATCGGTTAGCCATGGTTTGAGAAAGGAAAAAAAGGTGGGGAGGAGTGCCAAGCTTTATAAAAGAGCACAAAAGTGCCATTCTCTCTCTCAAAAACTTGCTTCATTTTTGTATGGAAGATAGTAAGAACCCCATTACTAGTCGTTGACAAAAGCAACCACCTCTCAAAACTCAATTTTTATCTCTCTGTTTTACAAATGAAAAGCTCTAGCACATGTTTAATCACTGCTTCCCTCTGCGAAGGGCCTTTCTTTTACTTTTATGTTGAGTCACCACCTTCTATCTTTATGCACCATTAAGAGAGCATAGTTGTCATTCTGAGTATAATGTGCATTGTCCCAAAGTTTTCATTGATTGATTCATGACTATGGTTTCACTTGTTCTCAAATTATTTGTATCTAGTCGCCCTCTTAAACTTGAAGGTGTCCTATGCATTTATGTTTTGCTCTCTTTGAAGGACAAGCTGAAAACCATTTGTATGTTTTTCCTTATGATTTGAACACACGTTTGACTTTCATTGTTTCATTTTCATGATCTTTTGTTTGTGTTCATTTGCATGTTTACAACATGGTTGCTAAGTTCTTATTGTCAAGATTATATCTTCATGCACATGTTTTAAGTTCTTTTGATCCCAGCTCACAATGCTTACATATATGATCAAGATTGTGTAGGTGCATGTCACCTCAAAAATTATTTCTTTTGTTATCACTTACCTACTCGAGGACGAGCAGGAGTTAAGCTTGGGGATGTTGATACGTTGCAAACGTATCTATAATTTTTTATGCTCCATGCTTGTTTTACACCAATTGCTATATATTTTGTCTACACTTTGTGATACTTTTATGATTTATTTGGACTAACCTACTAATAGTTGCAAAAGTGCACAATGTTCTTGTTTTACACTTTGATGTGTAGGAATTACCAAGAATACAAGTGGAAATCTTATTGGAGTCAAATAGGGACTTTCCAGAAATCTGTACCAGAACTTTTTTCGAATATGGTCACGTTACGTGTCGAAGACGGCGTCAAACGGAAAACTATTCAAATACAAAGTTGTAGGGAATTTCACGGCGAACGTTCTGGACATAAAATTCACCTGATTCCGAGTCCGGACGGCCAAGATAAGCCCGCTCCTTTGCAGACCAGGCCTGGGCCGCGCGACCCATGTGTGAGGAGCCCCTGGCTGCCCTCTCGCGACGCCCCTTCGCCTATATAAAGCCTCGGGACGGAAAACCCTAGGGGAGTCGGCAATTTTCCAGAAAGAGTTCCGCAGCTCCGCCGCCATCGCCGACGAATTTCGGGGGACAGAAGTCTCTGTTCCGGCACCCTGCCGGGACGGGGAAGTGCCCCCGGAGCCATCTCCATCGGTCTCCATCGCCGTCTCCATCGACCTCACCGCCATCTCCATCAACCTTGTTGTCTCCTATGATGAGGAGGGAGTAGTTCATCCCCGGGGCTGAGGGCTCTACCGGTAGCTATGTGGTTCACCTCTCTCTCCCATGATGTGATCTTTATGTGATCGTGAGCTTTGTATCATGTTGAACAAGTAGATGTTATTATTCAGATATTATGCTACTCCTATGCTTAATTATTATAGTGTACTTTAGTGATATTATTAAAGTAATCTATTCCTCCTGCCATGGTGTAACGGTGACAGTGCGTGCATCGTGGTGGTACTTGGTTTAGGCTATGATCGTGATCTCTTGTGGATTATGAGAGTAATTATTACTATGATAGTATTGAGTGATCTATTCCTCCTTTCATGGTGTAAAGTTGACAGTGTGTGCACCGTGTTAGTACTTGGTCTAAGTTGCAATGATTTCTATCTTGAATTGTGATCTGATTTGGATATCTCTATGAGTGGTGTTTGTCAAGTACTTGATGAACTTTAAGGGGTGCTTCTGTAGCCACTACGCAATGATTAGTGTTATTCAATAGGAGAGTAATTCAGAGTACCATCGTGGAGAGAAGTTGTTTATTTGTTCATTCATGTTATATTGTTGGGAGTGTGTCCACTAGTGAAAGTATGATCCCTAGGCCTTATTTCCAAGCATTGCATACCGTTTACTTGCTGTTTTGTTACTTGTTTGCTCGCAGCGATATTTATTTCACATCACGTTTGCTACTTATAATCATCTATACCACTTGTATTTCACTATCTCTTCGCTGAACTAGTGCACCTATACATCTGACAAGTGTATTGGGTGTGTTGGGGACACAAGAGACTTTCTGTATCGTAATTGCAGGGTTGCTTGAGAGGGTTAGCTTTGACCTCTCACCTCCCTGAGTTCGATAAACCTTGGGTGATCCACTTGAGGGAAACTTGCTGCTGTTCTACAAACCTCTGCACTTGGAGGCCCAACAAGTGTCTACAAGAATAGAAGTGCGTAGACATCAGTGGGCGTGGCCAGGGGCTGGGCCGTGCCCCCTAGTGGTGAGGCCAGCCTCTAGCCCCCCTCCGGCTCTCATTCGGTCTTCGTCCTTCATCCGGGAAAATAGGAGTTTCTGAACTTGTTTCGTCCAATTCCGAGAATATTTCCTGTGTAGCTTTTCTAAAACACAAAAATAGCAGAAAACAGGGAACTGGCACTGTGGCATCTTGTCAATAGGTTAGTTCCAGAAATCGCATAAAAACGCCACGAAGTGTAACAAAACACAAGGCAAATGGTGTAGAAACAAGCATGGAGCATCAAAAATTATAGATACGTTTGAGAAGTATCACCCCCTCCTCGGATGCCATCTGCTCCGCCGCTATTGCGATGCCACCATAGGGGCGGTTGTTCCGCCAGTGCGCCTGCCACATGCTCGACGAAATGGCGAGCGGCAGTGATGACCATGGTGAGGCAGGCATCGGGCCGGAGACCCTCCGCATCTACGACTGGGTTCCTGAGGGGTAAGTGTTCTCACCGTTAAGCTTTTTTGTGCATTGATTTTGGTTGATTTTGCGGTTTCTTTTGCGTTTTGATTTTGGATTTTGGTGTGCTAATTGCGTTTCTTTGCTCATGGCATAGGATGGAGATGCGGTTTGCTTTCTTGTTGAACATTAGAAGGGACCGATACATCATGGATGCAAAGAATAGGAAGAAATTTCAAGGAGGGTTCGATTATCCATTGTCGGTGGATTGTAATTGGAGTTTTAGACAATTTGCGGAGGTAATTTGCAGTCCATATCCTTGGGGTTTGCATGATGAAGTGGAGTTCAGATACTACAATGGAGGAAGTGAATGGGTGAAAGTGAGTAATGATGCAGAGCTCGCTACCATGTTTGCTAAGCATAAGGAGAAAGGGCACTTTCATGTGACTCTGCAAAATGATGTGATTGTGCCAGCACTTGGACCTTCTTGGGCAGAATCATGTCGTCGTAATGGTAGCTCTAGCCAGAACAGTTCAGGACCTTCAGTTAGTGCATGGCGACGTGGTGGCTCGACAAGCGTAGGCACCGGCAGTAGGGCCCCCCGAGAAGTGGAGCCTGACTATGTAGATGATGAAGAGAGGCTATATTCTGATGTAGTTCAGAATTTACGACGGGCATGTCGTGCTGAAAACCAAGATGAGGCTGAGATTGATGTTTCTATGATAGATGACGAGAAGGGTGAGGAAGAAGACCTTCCACCTGTTCAATGGGACCCTGAGAACCCTCAGATAGAAGAAGGTTCCATCTTTTCGTCCATGAGTGAGTGCAGAAATGCACTTGTGACCTACTGCATCAAGGCAGAACAGACATTTCAAGTTGACAAGAGCGATACTGTCTGTTACAGAGTGCACTGTCCGACTGATGATTGTCCATGGAGGATGCACGCATCTAAAATGTGAAATAGCACAAATATTCAAGTCAAAGTGAACCCTTTTAGGCACACATGCCTGGAATCAACTCTTAGAAAGGAAACAATTAGTAGAGCCAAGTCAAGATGGGTGGCTGAAGAAGTAAAGTGATGGGTGACAGAAAACCATCAAGTGGGTACAAAAGAGTTGCAGAAGAAGCTAAAAGAAAAGTTTAAGATAGATTTACCATACATGAGGGTGTTCAATGGTAAACAACATGCTATGGAATCTATTTATGGTAATTGGCATGAAAGTTTCAAAATGTTGTATTCATTCAAGGGTGAAGTGGAGAGGACCAGCCCAGGTAGTATTGTAGATATTGACCACCACTCCATGGAGTACAGATTAAGGGGAGTGACAATAACCAAAGAATGCTTCAGGAGGGTTTTTGTATGTTTTGAGGCTTGTCACCGGGGTTTTTGGAAGGCTGCAGGCCCTATTTAGCTATTGACGCAACTTTCCTCATAGGGAGGTTTAAAGGGCAGTTAGTGGCAGCTTGTGTAGTTGATGGACATAATTTTGTATTTCCAGTTGCATACGGTGTGCTTGAGACAGAGTCTGAGGAGAGCTGGACTTGGTTTTTGCAGAATTTGCGTCGGGCTATTGCACATCCCAATGGGTTGATAATTCATACAGATGCATGCAAGGGTTTAGAAGTAGCCATGGATAATGTGTTCCCTGGAGTAGAGCATAGGGAATGCATGCGTCACCTTGCTGCAAATTTTGGGAAGAAATTCAAAGGAAAGGTGTATGCCGACAATTTGTGGCCAGCATCTTTGACTTGCAGCGTGAAGAAGCACAACTACCACATGAGGCAGTTATACAAGAATGACAAAGTGAAGGAATTTTTGGAAACACACCACTCCAAGATATGGGCGAGAAGCCAATTCAGTGACCTGAGCAAAGTTGACTATGTGCACAATAATCTTGCAGAGTCTTTCAACTCAACGATCCGGAAACTAAAGGGTCTGTATTTGGTTGATTTGCTTGACAAGATAAGGATAGAATACATTAAGAAGTTTTATGTTTGTGCAAGAATTGCCGCGGAAAAATTCATGGGCCACATTATCATCCCTTCGGTGATGAATGAATTAAAGCAGAAAACAAGAGGCTTGGAAATGGACATGACTCTTTGCTCGGCCACCACAGCAGAGGTATCATTTTTGGATAAAGAGAAGAGGGAATGGAGATATCCAGTGGATTTAGAAGCTAGAACTTGCAGCTGTAGGCAATGGCAGATAACTGGGTTACCATGCATTCATGCCTTGTTTTTTATCACTACTCTCCCAGGTCAAGCAGGGAACATACAACAGTATGTGCATGAATACTACTCTGTTGCAAGGTTTAAAGCCACATATGCTCATGCCTTACCTGCTCTGGAGGGAAAACAACAATGGGACATAGTGGACCCTGGTTTCAAGCTGTGTGCTCCTATTCTGAAGAGAGCAGCAGGTAGACCGAGGAAGAGTTGAATTAGACCTCGCAGCGAAGGATTCGGACTTGGAGCAAGGAAGCGTAAGTGCACAAGGTGTGGTGGGTCTGGTCATTTTGCAAAGTATTGTGATAATGCAGTAGATCCAGCGTTTGGAGAGTGTTTCGACGATGAAAATGAAGATCAGCAGCTAGTTGATCAAAATGAGGCGCCAAGTGATGATTCTGCCGATGATCAAAATGACCAAGGAAATTTTGATTCTGGAAATGATCAAAATGAGGCTCCATTTGAGGCTCCAGACGTTTGTGAGCAAATTGATGCTCCAATTGAGGCTGAGCAACCTGATGTTCCAATTGATGGTGAGCAAAATGATGCTCCAATTGATGGTGAGCAAAATGATGCTCCAATTGAGGCTCCAAATTCTGTGGTTGTGAGTTCTACTTGGTATGTAATTCTTGCCAATACTATTGTGAGTTCTACTATTTTGAGCAAATTAATTCCAACCCGATATGTGTTTTTGTTGTACAGCTCTGTGGTAGGTTCAAACAAAGTGGCAGTGAGCTCTGAGGTACTTGAGGTACCGACAACCAAGAGGAGAAGAGTAGAAGAGAAGAGCAGAGGGAGAAAAGTGGTGGCAATGAGCACAAGGATCACAAGGAGTAAAGTGCTGGCAAGAAGCACAAGGACCAAAAAGAAGCCCTTACGCTTTGGAGATGATTGAGTGGGAACCAAGTAGAATTTATGAAACATTATGAATATTGTTCTATTTATGTGGAATGATGTTGGACCTATGTTAGAATTATGTTTGAATAATGCTGGAATGATGATGATACATATTTAAACAAAAAATTAAATTTGAACCAAACTTCAAATTTGAACCAAACAATGGTAAACTTGTTTGACATGCTATTTGGATGTTGCAATACTTTCCAAACAATGGTAAACTTGTTTGTTCTAACTTGGACATCAATCCGAGCCTATTTTTCGAAGTACACTCACATTCATGAGAAATATGCTAAAAAGGAGCTCCAAAGGTAGGGTAAACGACCTCATTTGTAAGCAAGCTTTTTTTGGACCTTCATTAAATCAGCCAAATGGCTTTCCTGCCCTTACTATATGACATAAGAACACTATGTGCACAAGTTTTTCATTTTTTTGAATTTTTTTGAATTTTTAATGCTCATTTGAATATTGGTTAAACCTAACTTTGACTAACATTTAAATTTTTTTGAAACATAAAAATGAAAAACTAAGCCTGCATCCTTCTTAGTCACTCCAAAAGGAAGCTTTGTGTGGGTTTTGACACTTTTCATGTTCCAAAACTTAAACCACATCTCTTCACCCTTGACTTCATACGACAAAGTTCTAGATATCACACTACATACATGATTTTTTTGTTTGAACCTATGTAGATCATGTTTAACAACTTCAGTCGTTAGTATATAACATAAGAACACTATGTACATAGGTTTATCATTTTTTTGATTTTTTTTGAATTTTTTATGCTCATTTGAATATTGGTCAAACCTAACTTTGACCAACATTTAAATATTTTTGAAACATGAAAATGAAAAACTAAGCCTGCATCCTTCTTAGTCACTCCAAAAGGAAGCTTTGTGTGGGTTTTGACACTTTTCAAGTTCCAAAACCTAAACCACCTCTCTTCACCCTTGACTTCATATGACAGAGTTCTAGATATCACATTGGATACATGATTTTTTTTGTTTAAATGTATGTACACCTTGTTTATCAACTTGAATCGTTTGTATATGACATAAGAAGACTATATGCGCAGATTTTTCATTTTTTTGAATTTTTTTTGATTTTTTTTGAATTTTTTATGCGCTAGTCAAAGTTTTTGAAACATATTTGACTGGCTACAAACCATAGCGTAGAACACCATCTGTCCGATATAACCCCAGTCCTAAACTGTAGCCGTCCGATCGATCTTCTAGAAGGAATCTGCGAGCAGGCGACGTGCGATCCGCGCGGAGCTCGTTCTGCACTCTGATTGGCTGGACGGCAGCCGTCCGATCATTCATCTGCGGCCATTGTTAGGGACGATCCGCGCAGAGCTCGTTCTGCGCTGTGATTGGCTAGACTCTTTTTTTTGCTCTTTTTTTCGCACCACGCATGGATGCTCAACGTGCGCTCTAGTTGGACTGTTGGGCCGTGTCGCGGTACGGGGTCATGTCCATTGGGCAATGCGGGCGTCTCAGCCTTTTTAGGCACGCGCGAGAAGCGACGAGGCTGCATGCCTGCGCGGGAGGCGGCAGTGATGCAGTTGCACCGCAGTGACACAGTGACTCGTTGCACGTGCCATCACCAAGCTCGTTTCAGATGCACCGCAGTGACTCATCTACGCACGCGTCACTGCCTCGTTGAGTTTGAAAATTGGTTTCAAAACGGCTACGGATACACAAGCGCTTGGTTCTCCACGACGAGTGCACCCTAGTCCACGCACCGGATACCCACGCGCACCGCTTGGTTCCATTGGCAACCCTAACGGCACCCAGCTTCTTTAAAAGGGGCCTATCTTCCTCTTCCTCTCGCACACACCACCCACCTCTCTTCCTCTTCCTTTCCCTATCCCAAGCACCACCCGGCCGAGAAGATGCAGTACCATGGACCGACCTTCCGTCGTCCGCGTACCACACCAGAGTAGCAATACCCTCCGGGCACGGTCGTGGAGACCACTGATGGGGCCGAGTTGATGAAGTAAAAATGACGGCCAGTTGGAAAACCCCAAGAGAAGGTTTTGATGAATATAGCAGCAAGTTTTCCCTAAGTTATGAAACCAAGGTTATCAATCCAGTAGGAGAGAGACAAACGACTAAAGGTGATGCCCACTAGCTGCGTGATGCTCTAACAAGAGCGCCGTTAACGATAACTTGTTAGCGCGTCTTCAACCAGTAGCAACGTGGAACCTGCAAACACACACAACCAAATACTTTGTTCCCAACTTACGATGAGGTTGTCAATCTCACTGGTTTGCTTGAAACAAAGGGTATGAGCGTATCGAGTGGAAAGTGATAATAGTATGCGAGCAAAGTAAACAGTGCGAGTAAAGTAAACAGGTGATAGCAATATAAAGGAAATAGGACCGGGGTCCACAGTTCACTAGTGGTGTCTCTCCATAAGATAAAATAATACATACTGGGTAAACAAATTACAGTTGGACAATTAATAGAATAAAGACAACATGCATATGATGAGAGGATCATTATGAGATTTACTCTGGGCATTACAACAAGATACATAGACCGCCATCCAACTGCATCTATGACTAATAATCCACTTGTGGCGAATCAATCAGAGAACTCCACAAGTATTAAGTTGTGAACAACAGATAATTGCATTAAGCAAAGTGTGTAATGTAAACAAAGCATATGCCCTCGAGCATATGAATGCTGTTTTCCCCCTAGTAGCAACAACACATCTATAACCTTAGAGATTTCTGTCACTCCCCCAGATTAAATAGAGGCATGAACCCACTATCGAGCATAAATACCCCCTCTTGGAGTCACTAGCAACTACTCGGCCAAGATAGCTACTAACAACGGAGAGCATGCAAGATCATAAACAACATAGAGATAACATAAGATAAAATTCAGTACTTCAACTCAATCATAACACTAATATTCATCGGATCCCAACAAACACAACATGTAGAATTACGGGCCTGTTTGGTTTGTTGCCCACACTTACCCTGCCAAAAAATTGGTTGCCTATTGTATTTTAGTCTATGTTTGGTTTGTTGCCAAAATTTTGGCTGCCAATGGGTGTATCTCCATCTCTCTCACAGATTCTTGCCAACTATTTGGTCAAGTGTGGGCTGAGGATTTCTTAGCCAAAATTTTGGCAAGCCAATTCTTGCCAACATTTGGTAGGGCTACCTAAGGGCACAAACCAAACATGCCCTACATAACGGTGATCTCAATCATGTAAGGCAGCTCATGAGATCTAAACATGAAGCACATGGTGGAGAAGACAACTATCTAGCTACTGCTATGGACCCATAGTCCAAGGTAGACTACTCACTCATCGCTCCGGAGATAAGCATGGCGATGAAGAAGACCTCCGGTGGTGATTCCCCTCTCCGGCAGGGTGCCGGGAAGAGCTTCTGGACCCTCCTGATCTTCAGGTCGACGGCGGCGGTGGATCGCGATGTGTTCTGGAAAAGTGATCGGGTCTTTAGGTTTTTCCCGTCGGGGGGTCTTTATAGGCGAAGGGGCATCGTCAGGACTGGACCGAGGCGACCTCACACATAGGTGGCGCAGCCCAGCCCCTGGCCGCACTGCCCTGTTGTGTGGGGCCCTCGTGGCCCCACTCCGTCTCATATTCGGTTCTCTGGAAGCTTCAGTGAAATTCTAGGCGACTGGCTTTGGTTTCGTCCAATTCCGAGAATATTTCCTGTGTAACTTTTCTGAAACACAAAAACAGCAGAAAAGAGGGAACTAGCACTGTGGCAACTTGTTAATAGGTTAGTTCCAGAAAATGCATAAAAGCGCCACGAAGTGTAACGAAACACTAAACAAATGGTGTAAAAACAAGCATGGAGCATCAAAAATTATAGATACGTTTGAGACGTATCAGCATCCCCAAGCGTAACTCCTGCTCGTCCTCGAGTAGGTAAGTGATAACAAAAGAAATAATTTTTGAGGTGACATGCACCTACACAATCTTGATCATGTATGTAAGCGTTGTGTGCTGGGATCAAAAGAACTTAAAACATGGGCATGAAAGATATAATCTTGATAGAAGAAACTTAGCAACCATGTTATAACATGAAAATGAAAACAAACAAAAGATCATGAAAATGAAACAATGAAAGTCATACGTGTGTTCAAATCATAAGGAAAAACATACAAATGGTTTTCAGCTTATCCTTCATGGAGAGCAAAACATAAATGCATAGGACACCTTCAAGTTTAAGAGGGCGACTAGATACAAGTAATTTAAGAACAAGTGAAACCAACAATATGAATCAATCAATGAAAACTTTGGGACAATGCACATTATACTAAGAATGACAACTATGCTCTCTTAATGGTGCATAAAGATAGAAGGTGGTGACTCAACATAAAAGTAAAAGAAAGGCCCTTCGTGGAGGGAAGCAGTGATTAAACATGTGCTAGAGCTTTTTATTTGTAAAATAGAGATAAAACTTGGGTTTTGAGAGGTGGTTGCTTTTGTCAACGACTGGCAATGGGGTTCTTACTATCTTTCATACAAAAATGAATCAAGTTTTTGAGAGAGAGATTGGCACTTTTGTGCTCTTTTTATAAAACTTGGCACTCCTCCCCACCATTTTTCCTTTTTCAAACCATGGCTAACCGATTCCATCGAGAGCCCACCAACATTCACATACCATGGAGGAGTGCCTTTTTTTTCTTCTTGGAATAAGAAATATGGAAGATAGCAAATCCAACCACTACGTCCCCATGAGCTGAAAACAGTGTCACAAAACGAGAAGTGTTTTGAAGGTTTTCGAAAGGTAGCACATGAAAATTTACTTTGGAATGGCTTACAAATACCGTGCATAGGAATTTATAGTGGACACAATGGCAAACTTGGTTTTTAGGAGTTGGATGCTGATGCTACCGATTTGATGAAGTAAATAACCGGCCAGTTGGGAACCCCAAGAGGAAGGTGTGATGAGTATAGCAGCTTGTTTTACTTCAGTTAAGAAACCAAGGTTTAATCGTTCAGGAGAAGAGCTGACAATTACGACTGAAGGTGATGCTTGCTAGTTTGCGATAGCTTCGGACAATTTATATATGGCGCCTCGTCCAAGCTTTGCTTGCTAGCTGCAACGCGGAACCTGCACACACACAACCAAATACTTTGTTCCCAACTTGCGATGAGGTTGTCAATCTCACCGGTTTGCTTGAAACAAAGGTTATGAGCGTATCAAGTGGAAAACGGTAGAAGTATGCGAGTAAAGTAAATAGTGCGAGTAAAGTAAACAGGTGATAGCAATATGGTGGAAATAGGACCGGGGTCCACAGTTCACTAGTGGTGTCTCTCCATAAGATAAATAACACATGCTGGGTAAACAAATTACAGTTGGGCAATTGATAGAATAAAGATAAACGTGATATGTCAAGAAGATCACTATGAGATTTACTCTAGGCATTACAACAAAATACATAGACCGCCATCCAACTGCATCTATGACTAATAATCCACTCACGGGGATATCGTCTGAACACCCCATGAGTATTAAGTTGCGAACAACAGATAATTGCATTAAGCAAAGTGTGTAATGTAAACAAAGCATATGCCCTTGAGCATATGAATGTTATTTTCTCCCTAGTAGCAACAGCACATCTATAACCTTAGAGGTTTCTCTCACTCCCCCAGGTTAAATAGAGGCATGAACCCACTATCGAGCATAAATACCCCCTCTTGGAGTCACTAGCAACTACTCGGCCAAGATAGCTACTAACAACGGAGAGCATGCAAGATCATAAACAACATAGAGATAACATAAGATATATTTCAGTATAGCAACTCAATCATAACACCAATATTCATCGGATCCCAACAAACCAAACATGTAGAATTACATAACGGTGATCTCAATCATGTAGGGCAGCTCATGAGATCTAAACATGAAGCACATGGTGGAGAAGACAACCATCTAGCTACTGCTATGGACCCATAGTCCAAGGTAGACTACTCACTCATCGCTCCGGAGGCAAGCATGGCGATGAAGAAGACCTCTGCTACTTGTTGATGGCGCCAGGAAATTACTGATGGTGCCAAGTTGATGTGGGAGCAGACTGTCCTTGTGCGTGGTGAATGACCAGCCCGTTGGGAACCCCAAGAGGAAGGTATGATGAGTATAGCAGCTAGTTTTCCCTCAGTTAAGAAACCAAGGTTTAATGTCGGTCAGGAGAGGAGAGACAATGACGACTGAAGGTGATGCGGAACCTGCACACACACAAACAAGTACTTTGTTCCCAACTTGCGATGAGGTTGTCAATCTCACCGGTTTGCTTGAAACAAAGATTATAAGTGTATCGAGTGGAAAACAATAAAGTATGCGAGTAAAGTAAACAGTGCGAGTAAAGTAAACAGGTGATAGCAATATGATGGAAATAGGACCGGGGTCCACAGTTCACTAGTGGTGTCTCTCCATAGATAAAATAACGCATGCTGGGTAAATAAATTACAGTTGGGCAATTGATAGAATAAAGATAACATGATATGTCAAGAAGATCACTATGAGATTTACTCTGGGCATTACAACAAAATACATAGACCGCCATCCAACTGCATCTATGACTAATAATCCACTCCCGGGGATATCAATCCGAACACCCCATGAGTATTAAGTTGCGAACAACAGATAATTGCATTAAGCAAAGTGTGTAATGTAAACAAAGCATATGCCCTTGAGCATATGAATGTTGTTTTCCCCCTAGTAGCAACAGCACATCTACCACCTTAGAGGTTTCTGTCACTCCCCCAGGTGAAATAGAGGCATGAACCCACTATCGAGCATAAATACCCCCTCTTGGAGTCACTAGCAACTACTCGGCCAAGATAGCTACTAACAACGGAGAGCATGCAAGATCATAAACAACATAGAGATAACAAAAGATAATATTCAGTACAGCAACTTAATCATAAACACCAATATTCATCGGATCCCAACAAACCAAACATGTAGAATTACATAACGGTGATCTCAATCATGTAGGGCAGCTCATGAGATCTAAACATGAAGCACATGGTGGAGGAGACAACCATCTAGCTACTGCTATGGACCCATAGTCCAAGGTAGACTACTCACTCATCGCTCCGGAGGCAAGCATGGCGATGAAGAAGACCTCCGGTGGCGATTCCCCTCTCCGGCAGGGTGCCGGGAAGAGCTTCTGGACCCTCCCGATCTTCGGGTCGACGGCGGCGGCGGATCGCGATGTGTTCTGGAAAACTGATCGGGTACTTAGGTTTTTCTCGTCGAGGGGTCTTTATAGGCAAAGGGGCGATGTCAGAGGAGGGGCCAGGTGGCCTCACACGGTGGTGGCGCGGGCCAGGGGCTGGCCGCGCCACCCCTATGTTTGGGCCCCTGGTGCCTCGCCTCCTACTCTCCTTCGGATCTCTGGAAGCTTCCGGGTAAAATAAGACTTCAGGAACTTGTTTCGTCCAATTCCGAGAATATTTCCTGTGTATCACTCTGAAACACAAAAATAGCAGAAAACAGGAAACTGGCACTGTGGCAACTTGTTAATAGGTTAGTTCCGGAAAATGCATAAAAGTGCCACGAAGTGTAACGAAACAATAGGCAAATGGTGTAAAAACAAGCATGGAGCATCAAAAATTATAGATACGTTTGAGACGTATCAAGCATCCCCAAGCTTAACTCCTGCTCGTCCTCGAGTAGGTAAGGGATAACAAAGAAATAATTTTTGAGGTGACATGCACCTACACAATCTTGATCATATATGTAAGCATTGGTGAGCTGGGATCATAAGAACTTAAAACATGGGCATGAAAGATATAATCATGACAATAAGAAACTTAGCAACCATGTTGTAAATATGCAAATGAACACAAACAAAAGATCATGAAAATGAAACAATGAAAGTCAAACGTGTGTTCAAATCATAAGGAAAAATATACAAAAGGTTTTCAGCTTGTCCTTCATGGAGAGCAAAACATAAATGCATAGGACACCTTCAAGTTTAAGAGGGCGACTAGATACAAATAATTTAAGAAAAAGTGAAACCAATCATCATGAATCAATCAATGAACTTTGGGACAATGCATATCACACTAAGAATGACAACTATGCTCTCTTAATGGTGCATAAAGAAAGAAGGTGGTGACTCAACATAAAAGTAAAAGAAAGGCCCTTCGCAGAGGGAAGCAGTGATTGCAAGTTTTATAACCTTCAAAAATTATGGTACTTACCGGCTTTGAGCTCTCATTGCCCCCATCATAAGCATCTTGAATGGTTAAAGTTAATGCGAGAACAATTATGATGCATATGCTTGACAAATCATAAGTTGAAAACCTCGTGCCCCATGAATACGAGTACCCAAACCTCATGCTACTTTACTTAGAGTCCCAAGCAAGGCTCTTATCATTGTAAGTATATGCATATCATTGAGAACCGCCAATGGGGTACCTCCGTGCCCGATGACATGGAACAAGCCCACACCAAAATGACAGGACAAGCAGACAATGAACACCTCGACATCTCTTTTATTTGCCTTTTGTTTAGCTTTTTATTGTGAGATGCGTCGTCGAATGTTCACCATGGGTATGCTGCAAATTTCCACCATGAATTATGCATGGCTTAGATTGGCGGCCCGACGTTTCCCTAACACATATACAAACTCCATGATCCCCACAAGATTCCCAATTCATTTCACACCGCGGGCATACATAAACAAAAGATCACGATATCAACTCAAATAAGAAGTGCAATGTTGAAAGCTTGCCCCATGACAGCATGGATGGGCTAGAATCCAACTTACAACTTGCAAGCATAACAACTCAACATAAGAGACCACAATGTCAAATTTTTAAGAACAGGAAAAAGTAAAGTGTGCCTTCCGGTTCGTGAGAGCTTTACTGACCGAATTTCGCATAACACTGCTAAGAGTTTAATTTGAAGAGAAAATAAAAGCAAGTCAAATTTACTTGGAATAGCAAATTGCTAGTAGGTATGTATGGTGGACACTTTGGAAAACTTTGGCTTTTAGGAGTTGGATGCACGAGTAGAGCTCATACTCAGTACAAGGCGAGGGCTAGCAAAAGACTGGGAGCGACCAACTAAGAGAGCAATAATGGCCATAATCATGCAAAGCGACAAAGCGACATTAAAAGAAGCATACGATGGCATCAAAAGTCAAAAACTAAATGATCATGAAGGCTATTGGCGACTTTGTAAGAGTCTAACATGTGTAAGCATGCGCCAAGTCAACCCAAATAAAGCATCAAGGAGAAAACCAAAATAATGCTTCCATACAATAAAAACAACGCATGATTTTTTCAAAGGCTCATTAAGCAATCTCAGTGATTTGAGACAAGTCATGCTACAGCAAAAACACTAAGCATACTATCAAGAAGACATCAAGCATGACATGAAAAAGCCTAAGCCGCAGTCTACACAAGCTCCTTCTTGTACCACTATTTTGCACAAAGCTTTTTCTCTTTTCCAACACCATTTGAAATTTTTATAAACACCTCTTTTGATGAAAACCAATAAATATCAGAGGCAAAAATACACCTTGATGAAAAGATATGACAAGATCTGAACGCAAATCAAGGCGAAAATGAAAACCAAAAGCAGTAGCAGAAAAAGAAGAACGCTCAATTTTTAATAAGAGTGAAAACTAGAGCGTTCTTGGCAAATGAAAACGAGCAACTTATCCTCCAAAGGAAATTTGCTGGGGTCCAACCATTTATTGCAGCAAACAAACAAACTAAACCAACTAAGAAAACTAAAACAACTGACGCTCCAAGAAAAACACATAGTGCATGAAGCAATAAAAATATAGTGTTTTGAAAGGTGACCTGATTTTTGCCGATGAAGAAGGGGTGCCTCGAGGGCATCCCCAAGCTTTGACGCTTGTACTTCTTGGATATTTCTTGGGGTGATGCGTGGGCATCCCCAAGCTTGAGCTTTTGCCCATTCTTCAACTCATCTCATCATTCTCCAATCCCTACACTTGAAAACTTCCTTCATACAAAACTAAACACAATTCTATTAGCAACATTAGTGCAAGCATAACATATAATCAACCTCTATTTGCTTCAGGTTTCAACTCAAAACCACCACATATATAGCAAATACTACTGTATCAACCTCCCAAAAAGTTCCGTGATCAAAAGAACTCAAAAGAAAGCGATAAAGTGGCAAACACAAATATTGGCAGAAATCTGTCAAAACTGAACAGCTGACAAAGGTCGAATTTTTGAGGGATTTTCTGTTGCTCAAATCAAAAAGTGTTCAACTAAAACAAGTTTGGATATAACCTGGGTCATATGAACAAGAAATCACAGGTCCAAAAGATAAACAGAGAATTTTCACGAATTTTTACGGTGCAGCACCGAAAACAGTTTCAGGACAGCAACATCCCCAAATCTTTACCTCACTCAAATTAGAGGCTTCTCTTGGCACAAAAACGAAATAAACAAGATAAGGAGCGGTCATTACAGTAGTAATGACTTCCAAGACTCAAATAAAAGAAAAAGTACTGAAAAGAAAACATTGGGTTATCTCCCAAGAGTGCTTTTCTTTAACGCCTTTGAGCTAGGCGCAGAAAATTGCGAATCAAGTAATATCAAGTGATGAAGTGCTAGTTACCTCAGTAGGCTCTTTGAAGGCTCCCGAAGATGATTCAACCTGCAAGTCGCCCTTAGTGGAACTAAGAGTCTTACCAATCTTAAGAACATGTTGAGATTTAAGCGCAGAAACCTTGGGAACATACATAAATTTTTGCTCTTTTCCAACAAACACTTTCTCCTTCTTAAATTTAAGAGAAGAGAAGATTAAGCTAAGAGTTTCCAAAGACTCCTCTAGTTTACCAATCCTTAAGTTTTGATTGCCATGAGTAGTGCTAGCCTCTAAAATGGTAATTCTCTTACCAATGTTTTCTATTAATTCACTAACGCGGCTAGCATTTTCTAGGATACTTGGCAAACTTTTCTCTAAAGAGCTGAGCTTTTCTACCACCTCCTCCAAGGTGGTCTCGGTTTTAGCAACATGAATAGGTGGTATTCCCACTAAACTTTCAATTATAGTGCATGCTTCTCCAGCGGGAGTACCCAGAAAATTACCTCCTGTAAGAGTATCAAGAACATACCTATTCCAACTGGATATACCAACATAAAAATTTCTAAGGAGGATCGTGGTAGAGTGCTTTTTGGTACACCTATGATGAGCATTGTTAATACGGTACCAAGCATCTTTTAAACTTTCTCCTCCTTGTTGCTTAAAGCTACAAACTTCTACTTCAGGATTACTCATTTTAACAAAACTAAAAGCAGATAAGTAAAAACAACTACCAAGGATTCTAATTTTTTTGGGTTTTTGATAAAAAGCAATGCAAGTAAAATAAATAAAGTAAAGCAAAACAATAAAACAAAGTAAAGGATGTGTGTGCGAAGAACTCCCCTCGCAGAAGTCTTCTCTTCCTCCCCGGCAACGGCGCCAGAAAATAAGCTGCTACTTGTTGATGGCGCTAGGAAATTACTGATGGTGCCAAGTTGATGTGGGAGCAGACCGTCCTTGTGCGTGGTGAATGACCAGCCCGTTGGGAACCCCAAGAGGAAGGTATGATGAGTATAGCAGCTAGTTTTCCCTCAGTTAAGAAACCAAGGTTTAATGTCGGTCAGGAGAGGAGAGACAATGATGACTGAAGGTGATGCGGAACCTGCACACACACAAACAAGTACTTTGTTCCCAACTTGCGATGAGGTTGTCAATCTCACCGGTTTGCTTGAAACAAAGATTATAAGCGTATCGAGTGGAAAACAATAAAGTATGCGAGTAAAGTAAACAGTGTGAGTAAAGTAAACAGGTGATAGCAATATGATGGAAATAGGACCGGGGTCCACAGTTCACTAGTGGTGTCTCTCCATAGATAAAATAACGCATGCTGGGTAAACAAATTACAGTTGGGCAATTGATAGAATAAAGATAACGTGATATGTCAAGAAGATCACTATGAGATTTACTCTGGGCATTACAACAAAATACATAGACCGCCATCCAACTGCATCTATGACTAATAATCCACTCCCGGGGATATCAATCCGAACACCCCACGAGTATTAAGTTGCGAACAACAGATAATTGCATTAAGCAAAGTGTGTAATGTAAACAAAGCATATGCCCTTGAGCATATGAATGTTGTTTTCTCCCTAGTAGCAACAACACATCTACCACCTTAGAGGTTTCTGTCACTCCCCCAGGTGAAATAGAGGCATGAACCCACTATCGAGCATAAATACCCCCTCTTGGAGTCACTAGCAACTACTCGGCCAAGATAGCTACTAACAACGGAGATCATGCAAGATCATAAACAACATAGAGATAACAAAAGATAATATTCAGTACAGCAACTTAATCATAAACACCAATATTCATCGGATCCCAACAAACCAAACATGTAGAATTACATAACGGTGATCTCAATCATGTAGGGCAGCTCATGAGATCTAAACATGAAGCACATGGTGGAGGAGACAACCATCTAGCTACTGCTATGGACCCATAGTCCAAGGTAGACTACTCACTCATCGCTCCGGAGGCAAGCATGGCGATGAAGAAGACCTCCGGTGGCGATTCCCCTCTCCGGCAGGGTGCCGGGAAGAGCTTCTGGACCCTCCCGATCTTCGGGTCGACGGCGGCGGCGGATCGCGATGTGTTCTGGAAAACTGATCGGGTACTTAGGTTTTTCTCGTCGGGGGGGTCTTTATAGGCGAAGGGGCGATATCAGAGGAGGGGCCAGGTGGCCTCACACGGTGGTGGCGCGGGCCAGGGGCTGGCCGCGCCACCCCTATGTGTGGGCCCCTGGTGCCTCGCCTCCTACTCTCCTTCAGATCTCTGGAAGCTTCCGGGTAAAATAAGACTTCAGGAACTTGTTTCGTCCAATTCCGAGAATATTTCCTGTGTATCACTCTGAAACACAAAAATAGCAGAAAAAAGGAAACTTGCACTGTGGCAACTTGTTAATAGGTTAGTTCCGGAAAATGCATAAAAGTGCCATGAAGTGTAACGAAACAATAGGCAAATGGTGTAAAAACAAGCATGGAGCATCAAAAATTATAGATACGTTTGAGACGTATCAACCTCCGGTGGTGATTCCCCTCTCCGGCAGGGTGCCGGGAAGAGCTTCTGGACCCTCCCGATCTCGGGTCGACGACGGCGGCGGATCGCGATGTGTTTCTAGAAAAGTGATCGGGTACTTAGGTTTTTCCCGTCGGGGGGTCTTTATAGGCGAAGGAGCGATGTCAGAGGTGGAGCCAGGTGGCCTCACACCATGGCGGTGCGGCCAGGGCCTGGGCCGCGCCAGCCTGGCATGTGGGGCCCCTGTGGCTCCCCTCCTACTCTCCTTCGGATCTCTGGAAGCTCCCGGACAAAATAAGACTTTAGGAACTTGTTTTGTCCAATTCCGAGAATATTTCCTGTGTATCACTTCTGAAACACAAAAACAACAGAAAATAGGGAACTGGCACTGTGGCGACTTGTTAATAGGTTAGTTTCGGAAAATGCATAAAAGTGCCACGAAGTGTAACGAAACAGTAGGCAAATGGTGTAAAAACAAGCATGGAGCATCAAAAATTATAGATACGTTGGAGACGTATCAGATGCACGAGTAGAGCTCATACTCAGTACAAAACGAAGGCTAGCAAAAGACTGGGAGCGACCAACTAAGAGAGCAATAACGGCCATAATCATGCAAAGCGACAAAGCAACATTAAAAGAAGCATAAGATGGCATCAAAAGTCAAAAACTAAATGATCATAGAGGCTATTGGCGACTTTGTATGAGTCTAATATGTGTGAGCATGCGCCAAGTCAACCCAAATAAAGCATCAAGGAGAAAACCAAAATAATGCTTCCAAACGATAAAAAGAACGCATGATTTTTTTCAAAGGCTCATTAAGAAATCTCGGTTATTTGAGACAAGTCATGCTACAGCAAAAACACTAAGCATACTATCAAAAAGACATCAAGCACGACATGAAAAAGTCTAAGCCGCAGTCTACACAAGCTCCTTCTTGTACCACTTTTTTGCATAAAGCTTTTTCTCTTTTCCAACACCATTCAAACTTTTTGATAAACACCTCTTTTGATGAAAACCAATATAGACCAGAGGCAAAAATACACCTTGATGAAAAGATATAAGAAGATCTGAACATAAATCAAGGCGAAAATCGAAAGCTAAATGCAGTTCTAGAAAAAGAAGAACACTCGTTGAAATTATAAGAATGAAAAACGGAGTGTTCTTGGCAAATGAAAAGCAAGGCAACTTCTCCAAAAGAAATTTGTTGGGGTCCAACCATTTATTGCAGCAAACTAAACTAAACTAAACTGAAAACTAAAAACAACTGACGCTCTAAGAAAAACGCATAATGCATGAAGCAATAAAAATATAGTGTGTTGAAAGGTGACCTGATTTTTGCCGATGAAGAAGGGGTGCCTCGGGGGCATCCCCAAGCTTTGACGCTTGTACTTCTTGGATATTTCTTGGGGTGATGCATGGGCATACCCAAGCTTGAGCTTTTGTCCATTCTTCAACTCATCTCATCACTCTCCGATCCCTACACTTGAAAACTTTCTTCATACAAAACTAAACACAAATCTATTAGCAACATTAGTGTAAGCATAACATTAAATTAACCCTTTTTGCTTCAGGTTTCAACTCAAAACCACCACATATAAAGCATATACTACTGTAGCAACTTCCCCAAAAGTTCCGTGATCAAAAGAACTCAAAAAGAAAGCGATAAAGCGGCAAACACAAATATTGGCAGAAATCTGTCAAAACAGAACAGCTGACAAATGTCAAATTTTTGAGGGGTTTTCTGTTACTCAAATCAAAAAGTGTTAAACTAATGAAAGTTTGGATACAACCTAGGGCATATGCACAAGAAATCGCAGGTCCAAAAGGTATACAGAGAATTTTCACGAATTTTTACGGTCAGCACCGAAAACTATTTCAGGACAGCAACATCCCCAAATCTTACCTCGCTCAAATTAGAGGCTTCTCTTGGCACAAAAATGAAATAAAAAGGATAAGGAGAGGTTATTACAGTAGTAATAACTTCCAAGACTCAAATAAAAGAAAGAGAACTGAAAATAAAACATTGGGTTATCTCCCAAGAGTGCTTTTCTTTAACGCCTTTGAGCTAGGCGCAGAAAATTGCGAATCAAGTATTATCAAGAGAATTATTAAGATCCATTGTAGGAACAAAGAAATGAATTCTGTCCAAATGAGGTTTTGAGTACCCCTTGTAGTCACGCCTTGGTACACTACTTTGATCAAAAAGATTTTCAGGGCAAATCCAACTAAAATTATTTTCCAAGGCATCATGAATTCCTACAAGTTTACAAGGTATTGGCATCCTACAATCTTCATTGGGTGTACAAACAATGTCAACAGGCGAGCCAAGCTTATTAAATTTCTTAAAAACTTCCCTAGCCTCAATAGCAACATCTCTAAATTCTATGCGCAAAGTTTCCAAGATAAAAGCTTTCTTTTCAGGATCCTCAATTTCACAAAGCTTAAGAAACATGTATTGCATAAAAGTATTAAGGCTAGCAAACCTAGCTTCCAACATGTGAATCAAATAAGCAGAAGCAACTTCATAACTAGGAGCAAGCTCAGCCAAAAACTTTTTCTCAACTTCTTTATGCATACTAATATGATTAAAGAACTCCTCAATGTTAATTTTTCCAATAATTGAACCACTTCCTACTGAGAGGTCCTCCAAAACGTACTTAGGGAACAACATAATGAACTAGAAGTAAAGAAATAACAACTACCAAGGATTCTAATTTTTTTGGGTTTTTGATAAAATGATGCAAGTAAAAATAAAGTAAAGCAAAACTTAAAACAAAGTAAAGGATGTGCGTACGAAAACTCCCCTTGCAGAAGTCTTCTTCCTCCCCGACAACGGCGCCAGAAAACTTGATGGGGCTGAGTTGATGAAGTAAAAATGACGGCCAGTTGAAAAACCCCAAGAGAAGGTTTTGATGAATATAGCAGCCAGTTTTCCCTCAGTTATGAAATCAAGGTTATCAATCCAGAAGGAGAGAGACAAACGACTGAAGGTGATGCCCACTAGCTGCGTGATGCTCTAACAAGGGCGCCGTTAACGATAACTTGTTAGCGCGTCTTCAACCAGTAGCAACGTGGAACCTGTACACACATAACCAAATACTTTGTTCCTAACTTACGATGAGGTTGTCAATCCCACCGGTTTGCTTGAAAAAAAAGGGTATGAGCGTATCGAGTGGAAAGTGATAATAGTATGCGAGTAAAGTAAACAGTGCGAGTAAAATAAACAGGTGATAGCAATATAAAGGAAATAGGACCGGGGTCCACAGTTCACTAGTGGTGTCTCTCCATAAGATAAAATAATACATACTGGGTAAACAAATTATAGTTGGACAATTAATAGAATAAAGACAACATGCATATGATGAGAGGATCACTATGAGATTTACTCTGGGCATTACAACAAGATACATAGACCGCCATCCAACTACATCTATGACTAATAATCCACTTGTGGCGAATCAATCCGAGAACTCCACAAGTATTAAGTTGCGAACAACAGATAATTGTATTAAGCAAAGTGTGTAATGTAAACAAAGCATATGCCCTCGAGCATATGAATGTTGTTTTCCCCCTAGTAGCAACAGCACATCTACAACCTTAGAGGTTTCTGTCACTCCCCCAGATTAAATAGAGGCATGAACCCACTATCGAGCATAAATACCCCCTCTTGGAGTCACTAGCAACTACTCGGCCAAGATAGCTACTAACAACGGAGAGCATGCAAGATCATAAACAACATAGAGATAACATAAGATAAAATTCACTACTTCAACTCAATCATAACACCAATATTCATTGGATCCCAACAAACACAATATGTAGAATTACATAACGGTGATCTCAATCATGTAAGGCAGCTCATGAGATCTAAACATGAAGCACATGGTAGAGAAGACAACTATCTAGCTACTTCTATGGACCCATAGTCCAAGGTAGACTACTCACTCATCGCTCCGGAGGCAAGCATGGCGATGAAGAAGACCTCCGGTGGCGATTCCCCTCTCCGGTAGGGTGCCGGGAAGAGCTTCTGGACCCTCCCGATCTTTGGGTCGACGGCGGCGGCGGATCGCGATGTGTTCTGGAAAAGTGATCGGGTCTTTAGGTTTTTCCCGTCAGGGGGTCTTTATAGGCGAAGGGGCATCGTCAGGAGTGGACCAAGGCGACCTCACACATAGGGGGCGCGGCCCAGCCCCTGGCCGCGCCGCCCTGTTGTGTGGGGCCCTCGTGGCCCCACTCTGTCTCCTCTTCGGTTCTCTGGAAGCTTCGGTGAAATTTTGGGCGACTGGCTTTGGTTTCGTCCAATTCCGAGAATATTTCCTGTGTAACTTTTCTGAAACACAAAAATAGCAGAAAACAGAGAACTGGCACTGTGGCGACTTGTTAATAGGTTAGTTCCGGAAAATGCATAAAAGCGCCACGAAGTGTAACGAAACACTAAGCAAATGGTGTAAAAACAAGCATGGAGCATCAAAAATTATCGATACATTTGAGACGTATCAACCACGTTCTGCGTGTGGGGCAGTCCAGGTGGAGGGGCCCCATCGATCTTGCCCGCGACTTGCTCGCCGACGGCTTCGCCCACCTCCCACGGGGCTCACCAGTCATGTACCGCCTCAACGAGGTTCGTGATGGTGTCGACCTCAAGCTGCTCACGGTCACCTTCACCAACCCGTTCGACGCGTACGAGCTTCTCGGCGAGGTCTTCTGGTGCGGATGCGAGTCCATCTTCTTCACCAACTGCAACATCTTCACCAACATCTCCAGCATCTTCCCCACCAGGAACCATATGCACTGCCTCCCGTACGACAAGTGAAGACGGTGGTGAAGAAAGTGATGCGGAAAAGATGAAGATGTTCTCTGGCAGCTTGTCATGTTTTAAGTTTTATCATTTTATTTCCTATGTCCTGTCATTTGTCGTGCCGTGTGTCATGTCCGTCCCCTGAACTCGTCTATCTAGCCATCTAGGGTACCCATCTATCTAGCCATCTAGGGTACCCATCTATCTAATATATTGTCGTGTTATTATGTGTACTTTGGTGATCATGCTACTTTCCATCTTATATCTAAGTTATTATGCGTTACACCATTATTTGCATCTGATTTATTAGAGTTTTCTATCATTTTTATGCAGTATATCAAAGTACAAATCATGAAATCACATTATTTGCATCTGATTTATCGGAGTTTTCTATCATTTTTATGCAGTATATCAAAGTACAAATCATAAAATCACAAACACGGATCGTCACATCAAAAATTACAAACATGGATCCTCACATCAAAAATTACAAACACGCAATGCTTGACCCATGCTTGAAATCACAAAGAAGACACGCCAAAGGCTTCAGATACATGCTATTTTGATTTACACGGATCTCTTTATTTTTCTCAAAATCCACGGATATCTTTATTTTCTCATAATCCACCGTGCACAAAATCAACACGACATGCTCTTGCCGCAAAAAAACACACTATAAGATCATGCACAAATACGACATGCTCCTGTATAAATCACAAACACGACATACGTTTTTTCAATCCTAAACCAAATAATGATGTTACTATACGTAGCATTCTTCCCTACGCTTCTCAATATCCTTCCATCCGCCCCACCGGTTACAAGCACAACCCTGAACGCTTCTGACAAGGGTATAGTTAATAGAGCCCGTTAGTTGAGTACCCCTGAGGCCCGTTGAGCTAGGCCCAATTGTAATGATAGTCGAATACAAGTTCCTACCGTATGTCGATATTGTAATCTGTATCGGACCCTACCCGATCCTCGACACCTGGCCACCTATATATAGGGGCCAGGAGGGGATGGTGTAGGCCAGATTGAAAGCAAGCCAGGTTAAACACCCAAGTTTACTTTTGACACACACCTATTTTGACTAACTTTACCCTCGAGTTCATCCGACGCCCTATCCCCCCGATCCTAAGTCCTTCATCTAGGACATTTGTCGAGTTAACCCCTCGTCAATTGGCGCCGACCGTGGGGACTCTAGGCGTTGGAATCATGAATTCGACGGCTTTTTCGCTTCTAGCCAACAGCAGTTCAAAACTCGACGAAACTCAAGAGATGGAGTTAACCATTGGAAGTTTGAGCATCATCGTCGGGCCATCGGGTTCGTCTCGCCTCTCGGATTCGATGAAACCAGATCCGCCGGCAAACGAGCCTGAAGCAGAGGAAACATTGGAATCATCAGAAGGCTCTTCCAGTGAGGTAAACTCACCGGTCAGCTTAGAAAAAGTATCAATCACAAAAGGCGACAAAATTCGGGAAAATTTCAACTCAGAAGAGAAAGCGTGTCAAACGCACAACAACGGAAAGGACTTCGCCGTGGAAAGCAGCGGCGTCTCCAAAGTACATCAGCTATGCGTCATTATCACTGAAGCAGAAGAAGGAAACAATAGCGAAGGAAGTAAAAAGGTCGACAGGCAAGTCGACAAAATGAAAGATCACAACAAAAAGGAAACGGAGAAGGTCCATGTCTCGGCTGGTGAATGGAGAATGATCAAATCAGCTATTAATCATGGTACAGAAGTACCCGAAGGATCGAGAAGAGAAGTTCTAATGGGTTATCAGTATGCATTGTACCAACACAGGAAGAAACTAAGGGAGGAAAGAAACATGATTTTTCAAGACAACAACAGTATATCAAGGGAAGAATACTGGGAAGACTATAGTGAAGATTCAGAATACAGCAGAGAAAGGCGCGGAGACCCAAAACACAACAGAGGGGCGACAACACGCGACAGAGAGGAAAGGTACTCAAGGAGTCCTACCCCGCATCTAGAAGAGGAGGAAGACGACTTCATACAAAAAAACGCCAGAGGCAGCATTAGTAGCAGCGCAAGCGTATTTACTAGCTACAAGACCAGAACCTAGGGACCCACGAGAAGATATGCATCAAGCAGCAATACGAAGCCTCGGAATAGTAGAAGGAAAGATCAGGGAACATGGTCCAAAGATGAAGTCGACAAATTCCAAGGGAAGTCAAAAGGAAAAGCTCAGATACAATTTCACAGATGACGAGCATAGCGAATCATCAGAAAAGAAAAAGCGACAAAAAAGGAAGGAAGACGCAAGAAGTATAATAGCACAAGCTCGAGTAAATAAATCGCGACATGCTTGGAGGGAAGAGAATTACGAGGACGACGATAAACATATGGGCGCGTTGTGCTTTACCCATAGGGTTCGCAAAACGCGGGTACCCAAAGGATTCAAATTACCACACGACCAGAATAAGTATGACGGGTCGCAAGAACCTACCTTATGGCTGTCAGATTATCTGCAGGCAGTACAGATATTAGGGGGAACAAAGGCGACTGCAATGCAAAGTTTGCAATTGCACCTCACCGGCGCCGCACGGTCCTGGTTAAATACCCTACCCGATGAATCCATTGGAAGTTGGGGGGAACTCGAAAGTCAATTCACAAGAAATTTCCGTTCCACCTACAAGCGCCCAGCATCACTGGAGGAAGTTAAAGCATGTGTGCAGAGGAAAGGCGAAGCGCTACGTTCTTATATACAACGCTGGAGTATAATCAAAAACTCAGCAGAGGAAGTCTCCGACGAACGAGCAATAGACGCCTTTTCAGAAGGACTTCGTTGCTTAGATCTTGTGGAAGAAATAGGAAGAACAAGACCTACGACAGTAGCCGAGCTAATGGAACAAGCCAACAAATTCGCCGATGGAGAGGACGCGTATAACAACAAAAGAGGACGTTCGCCAGAAGTCGACAGAATAAGTAGACAGAGGAGACGACACCGCAGCAGGGATAACCATAGAGGGCGAAATCAGGTAGCCACGGGTTACGTACTAGAAGAGGAGGAAGGACATGAAAGTAGGAGGTTTCAGGCAAAAGGAGTAGAAAAATCGAGGTACTCTGGTCCTTCGGCCGAGGATATGCTATGCGGACCTTGTCGAATCCACTACGCGTATCTCGACGGGAAAAGGGTCTCAAATCACCAGATGAAGGATTGCAAAAACATTCCTAAGGTTGCAAAGCGCCATGGGTGCAAGCCAAGAAGGGAGGCAAGGAGAAAGGCACAGAAATCAAGGATATCAAATGCAAAGGCCAGCAAGACACCTAGAGTCAAAAGTGTATATATCAGCCATGATTCAACCGGTGCCCAAGTCAAAGAAAGAGCGAAAGAGCATATCCAGGCAAGTAAACCTAGCAATATCATCACCGCCAGCTACCACAGAGTACCTACGATGGTCGGAACAACCAGTCAAGTTCAGTAGAGCAGACCACCCAAGGAAAATTCCCAGGCCAGGCCACTCGCCTATGGTCTTAAAGGCGCAAATAGGAGGGTACGGCATCGGAAGAATGTTCATGGATGTAGGGAGTGGCATAAACTTAATATATGCTAGAACCCTAAAGGCAATGTGCATCTCGCCGACGAGTTTGAAGCCAACAGATTGCTCTTTCCACGGAATAGTACCAGGAGCCGCAAACTACCCTTTGGGAAGGATAGAACTCGATGTCTGTTTTGGCAGTAGTGAAAATTATAGAAGAGAGAAGCTGGAGTTTGAAGTTATGGACTGGCCGTCGCAATATCATGCAATCCTGGGGCGTCCAGCATTTGCAAAATTCATGGCAGTGCCACACTACGCGTATCTGACATTGAAAATTCCAGGGCCCAAAGGAACAATTACAGTACAAGGGAGCTTTGAAGTAGCCAACACGTGCGACAGAGAATTCAACAGGATGGCGCAAACCTTCGGCATGACAGCAGAATATGAAAGGTTAAAAGGAGAAATGGATCATAATGTGCTACCCGACGTCGGACGATCCCTGCCAGATCAGGCTTTCGACACAATGCAGGACTCGAAGAAAATTCAGGTCCATCCCACAGATCCAAGCAAGACGACATCAATTGCGGTGAACTTGGATCCCGCATAGGAAGGCGCGCTCGTCGAGTTCCTCCGTGAGCGCTGGGAAATCTTCGCCTGGTGTCCATCAGACATGCCAGGGGTTCCCAGGGAACTCGTCGAGCACGCACTAAATGTAGATCCCAAGGCAAAGCCAGTCAAGCAACCATTGAGGCGATTTGATGAACCTAAAAGGAAGGCGATAGCGTCAGAACTGCACAGGCTAGAAAATGCCGGATTTATCAGAGAAATCAAAACTTCGAGTTGGGTATCGAACCCAGTTATAGTACCCAAGAAGAACACAGACGTACAAAGAGTATGTGTCGACTACACATCTCTCAATAAGCATTGTCCAAAGGATCCCTTCCCTTTACCCCGCATCGATCAAATAATCGATTCAACAGCGGGATGTGCAAGGCTTTCCTTTTTGGACGCATACTCTGGCTACAACCAGATCAAACTGAAGAAAGAAGATGAAGAAAAAACGGCCTTCATCACACCGTATGGGGTGTTTTGCTACCAAGTGATGCCGTTCGGCCTAAAAAATGCAGGAGAAACTTATCAAAGGATGATGCAAAGCTGCCCCGGGAGCCAAATAGGGCGCAACATACAAGTCTACATTGATGATGTAGTCATCACCACAAGAGAGGAGAAATCTCTAATAAGCGACTTGGCAGAAACCTTCGACAACCTGAGCAGGTATAAGCTTAAGCTTAACCCGACAAAGTGCTCTTTCGGTGTCTCAGCAGGACAACTTTTAGGGTTCCTGGTATCAGCACGAGGAATAGAGGCGAACCCAGAGAAGATTCAAGCAATTCTGACAATGGGGAAACCCACGAAACTACACGACGTACAGAAACTTGCAGGACGCGTCGCGGCACTAAGTCGCTTCGTTGCTCGACTAGGGGAGAAGGCACTTCCTTTTTATGCACTCATGAAGAAGTCAGACGATAAATTCGAGTGGACAGAAGAAGCAGACGCAGCGTTTGCACAGTTGAAAAAAGTGCTTTCCACGCCACCAGTGCTGGTCGCACCAAAAGAAAAAGAACCACTGCTATTGTACATCGCCGTAACCTATCAGGTGGTGAGTACAGTATTAGTAGTCGAAAGAAGTGAGGAAGGAAAAGCCCATGGCGTTCAGAGGCCAGTATATTTCATTAGTGAAGTGTTGTCTCCAACAAAGCAAAGGTACCCGCACTATCAGAAGTTAGCATACAGTGTCTTCACAACAGCACGAAAACTACGACAATACTTTGCGGTGCACCCAATTATAGTGGTGAATGAGGCGCCACTGTCGAACATACTGAATAATCCCTCAGCAACAGGACGTGTCTCTTTGTGGGGAATCGAGTTATCTCCCATGGACATCACGTACGAGAAAAGGAAGGCCATCAAGTCGCAAATTTTGCTAGATTTTACGGCAGAGTGGCTGGAGCTGCAGAGCACAGGACCACCAGATTTATCTAGTGTTTGGACAATGTACTTCGATGGCTCTAAAAGAGTCCAAGGCGCAGGCGCAGGAGTAGTGTTGATATCACCTCATGGCGACAAATTGAAGTACGTCCTGAGGATGAGCTTTCCACAGGCTTCTAACAATGAAGCAGAGTATGAGGCTTTGTTGCATGGAATGAAGATGGCTAAAGCATGTGGAGCAACTCGCCTAAAAATATTCGGAGATTCTAACCTTGTCGTCCAGCAAGTTATGAACAGATGTGACACAATCAATGACAACATGCTGGCCTACAAAAATTTGTACCATTATCTCGAAGGAACGTTCGATGGATGCGAAGTCTCGCACGTAAGCAGGAACAGCAATGAAGAAGCCGACAATTTAGCAAATATCGGGTCACAGTGTTTACCTGTGCCATCTGGAGTATTTTGGGAGGAAATAGTAGAAAGATCAATAAAAAGTGAAAAAAGCTCGACTACTACAGGAGGCTCGGGGGCTACATTAGAGCCAGAGGAGGTCATGATGATAGAAGAAACATGGATGCAGCCATATCTTGCATACATGATAAATAAAAAATTACCAGAAGATGCAGTGGAGGCCAAGAAGATAACTCGAAGATCGAAAGCGTTTGTCGTGTTACAGGGGAAATTGTACAAGAAAAGTATTACTGGCGTTTTGCAGCGTTGCGTAACGCCCCAAGAAGGACAAAAAATACTACAAGACATACATGGTGGAGTATGCGGCCATCATGCTAGCAGCAGAGCAATAGCAGCAAAAGCTTTCCGACCAGGATTCTATTGGCTAACAGCCATCGAGGACGCAAAAGATATAGTTCGACAGTGTGAAGCATGTCAAAGGTTTGCATCTAGACCGCACGCACCAGCAGCGGAACTGCAAACAATACCATTATCTTGGCCTTTTGCACAATGTGGCCTCGATATGGTGGGAAAGTTGCACAAATCCTGGCCAGGAGGGCATGTCTACATGCTAGTGGCCGTTGATAAATTCACCAAATGGGTGGAAGCGGCCCCGGTGACAACTCAAGATTCTACAGCAGCAATCAACTTCATCAAGTCCATAGTTTTTCGTTTTGGGGTGCCACACAGCATCATCACAGACAACGGGACGAATTTCACTTCAAAGGAATTCAAGAGTTACTGTGAAGGATTAGGAATCAAGCTAAAATTCGCATCGGTGGTGCACCCGAAGACAAACGGGCAAGTCGAAAAAGCTAATGGCCTGATATGTAGTGGGATAAAAAAGAGGCTCTTAGCACCTCTCGAGAAAGCCAAGAGCGCTTGGGTAGAAGAATTGCCCTCCGTTCTTTGGAGTCTAAGAACTACGCCTAATGCAGCAACTCAAGAAACTCCTTTCTTCTTGGTTCATGGCGCAGAAGCCGTGCTTCCAGTCGAGGTTACACACGAGGCTCCAAGAGTGACAGCATATGACGAGACAACATCAACAGAAGCATTGCAGGATGATGTCGATGCACTAGATGAAGCAAGAGATAAAGCATTAGAAAGGGCTACGCAGTATCAACAGAGTCTACGAAACTACCATAGTAGTCGAGTTCGTCCACGATCCTTCGTGGTGGGAGACCTAGTTTTGCAACTCAGGCAAGATAGCCATGGCAAATTGGAGTCCCCTTGGGTGGGACCTTACATCGTCACCGAAGTAATACCAGGAGGAGCATATCGACTACAAGACAAGAAGACTGGAAAGGACGAGAGCAACCCGTTGAATGCAGAGCAGCTACGGCGTTTCTACGCGTAGGATAAAAGTAGTGTTATCTGCAAATTCGAGTTAACCTTCTGAACCCAGAACATGAGGCCACAGGTCGGGTTCTTTGGGGTTGAACTCGACAAAATTGTACAAATATCTCTACTTCTTCGCCTCGGGGGCTTTAACCCTCGGGTCGTACGAAAGGAATTCTTATCGCAGCTTGGAAGACTTTTTTCATTATAAGGTTGTACAGGCAACCCGATAAATATTGAAACAACTTGGTTCGTAAAGGAACCCGATATTCTTCTTAAATCGGTTCACAAAGAACCCGATAGATGGAAAAGTGTACCTCAGAACAATGACTTGTTTTCCTGGTACTAGCAAAAACATCGGCACCAAGTGCGAATATTCATTACAGATAAACATGGTAGCAAGGACATTATCAAATGAAATTACATAAAAACAAGTCCTAATGGAAGTGGACTTCAGCTTCATACTTCTTCTGGCAAAGGGTGCCGTCGTAGATCTTCACGTCGAACTTCGACGTGCCGATATGGAAGTCGAAGGCCATGAAGAAGCCTTGATGGATGTCGTGGTCCTCTGCAAATTGCGACCAGCCGCCCTTAAAGTACTGCTCGCCGTCGCCATCATACCACACCTCCACCTCGTATGGGATGCCACTGCCAGACTGTTCACGGAGAACCTCCTCTCGCAGTTCGCGGCCATCCATGAACTTGGTAAAATTCAGCGGCAGGCGCTGAATCTCACGGCACTGCGCCATGGCAATGCAGAGGAAGGAAAAGATATGGGGAGGCGCAGCAGGAGCAGCAGGAGGAGGAGCGGTTGGACCTGGAGCAGCGCCAGTCACCTTGGGCTTGTTCTTGCTACCAGGGGGCGGCCGGGACGACGCTTAGCCGGAGCATCCAAAGAAGTTCCTGTGGCGGCTGGCGGGGTGTTCTTGTTCTTACTTCCACGAGGGCGACCCCGACCTCGTGGCGCCACCGGGGAGCCAAGGGTCAGACGAGAACCTTCAGCATCAGCCATGAGAACAAGGGAGAAACCTCGGAAAACCCTAGATGGAGAGAGAAGATGATGCGGCGGAGGAGGAATCTGATTAGGGTTATTTACCTTAACCAGAAGGTGCCTTATTTATGAGCACGTGTTATTGGGCCTCGGTGCTACAACAAAGCCTGTAAACGTATTTTACAGCAAGAGTTAAATTCTGCGCACAGCAGACGATAATATCAAAGAAGAAAAATAAGAAAAGGAGACTATGGTCGCACGATATGAAAACTTCGACTTGGACTCGGGGGCTCGCCAACAGTGAGACGTTCACAGAAGAAAAGGTGGCGCCGACGAATGCCAAGTAGGTGCATAAGACTGTATACGAAGGAATTTCGATTATAGCCATGGGGGCTCCTATTTTCAAGAATGGTAAATACAAACTTCACCCTGAAGTGGTGGATGAGTATTCGACGGCAAGATGTCCTTAAGGTATCTCAAAATTGAAGTATCTCGACGATGATGTATCTGGAAGTTAAAATATCTCGAGTTGAAGTATGATGAGTTACATTACATTTTTTGAGCCTATACTCAAAAAAAGCCTTTTTCGACTATAGCCTCGGGGGCTACTCCCATCGGGAGCGCTGAGCGCGCACCCGACGATATTTCTTGGCAAAGCATTATAATTCGAGAAGTACAGGAGTGTTACTCCCATCGGGAGCGAGTTTTATGGTTGAAGAAACCCGAATATTTTCAGTCAAGATTTGACTGCGATATGAGATTCTCGAGTTGCGTTATCGCAACACAACTCGAATGCCGTGACTTGTCACGAAGGTAAGACCCCGGGATCCGTCCTGTGTGGCCTGGTATACGCACATGGATGCGCTCTGCTGGTATGTATCCGTGTCTACGACGCGAAGAAAATCCAGGTGGACGCACTGGGTACCCTGAGAACCACTGGGATTCATTCTTTGTAACTCCTAAATGCGGCAGAAGAATGGGTTTGACCGGTATCCCGAATTCAAATCCAAGGGGATTGAATTTGAAGTAGGTGACAAGTATCTGTTCCGGCAGTTAACTGACCTCTTGATCCGTCAGAGTTGTCAGGCTTGTTCGTCAAGACCCCTTGCGAACAAATTATTATAAATATAAGTCGAAAGACCAAGTCGAAGATTTGAAGATAAGAAGAAGTCGAGGAATTGATCAAGTCGAAGATTTGAAGATTAGAGATTCAACCCGAATCTACAATTCTGGTAGAATCTCAGGGGCTACTGACAAGGGTATAGTTAATAGAGCCCGTTAGTTGAGTACCCCTGAGGCCCGTTGAGCTAGGCCCAATTGTAATGATAGTCGAATACGAGTTCCTACCGTATGTCGATATTGTAATCTGTATCGGACCCTACCCGATCCTCGACACCTGGCCACCTATATATAGGGGCCAGGAGGGGACGGTGTAGGCCAGATTGAAAGCAAGCCAGGTTAAACACCCAAGTTTACTTTCGACACACACCTATTTCGACTAACTTTACCTTCGAGTTCATCCGACGCCCTATCCCCCCGATCCTAAGTCCTTCATCTAGGACATTTGTCGAGTTAACCCCTCATCAGCTTCCAAACCACGCTGTCGTGGGTTCAAATCCCAAACGCACCCCACTTTTTGGTTTATTTTTTTTACCCTTTTCATTGCCCATCCCTAATGGGCCTAATTGGATGGAGTTGGCCCATTAGTCAAGGAGACACACTGGGATACTTTTTTTTACAGAAATCTTTTTCCATTTAGTTTCCCAAATTCTAGCTTACAAATTCCTCCCAAATTCATGCCTTCTAATACAATTTCAACATTACAACCACTGCAATTACCATAACACCTACAAATGCCCAAACGTAATTGCTAATTTGTGCTTCTTCGAGCTTCCTAATCTTCTGATTCAAACTCCTGAGCTCAACAGCTACCTCCATCTCCTCTGCCTGAGCTCGCGCTGCGGCCGCTGCCGTCTCTGGCGGGATGGGCAACCATTCCCCGTGCATCTCTAGCAGTTCATGCATCAGCATCTGGACCAGAGCATCGACCCAAAGAAAGAAACATCTTACCTGCATGAACGCAAACAACAGATCAACCATTGCTCAAAAATCCCAACCACAAAATAATGAAATTGCCCTGATTCTTACCCCCTTCTCGCTGGACACATAAAACGGACGATTAGAGTTCTTCTCTGTGCGCGAAATCCGCCGAACAACTTCCGCCCGACACCGCGGACAGAGGAAGATCGGGATCTCCAAGCTCGCCGGAATATCGATCCGCGAGGTGGCGCGGGAGATAGAAGAAGATATGGATCTTGATTCACAACCGCCCGGAGCCGCATGTGATCTCAACGCCTCGGGGCAAGGCCGACACCGCCCTCTCGGTCGCCCGCGCTCTATAGGTGTAGCAGACGGTCGAGCGCTCTGTCGGCGGCTCCGCGCTACTAGTAAGCGGCACTCCCCGTCGACACCGCCCTCTCGGTCGCCCGCGCCCGGCTCCTGGCTACCAACAGGGATCGATTCCCTTCTATGCGCTTGGCTGATTTCTGCTCACCGCTGCGAGCTCTGGCGGCACGTTCCGGCGATTTTATCCCCACTGCGAATGGTTTGTGGTCCAACGGCTACTGGGTCCCACAAGCCACGCCCACCAACGGTCTGGTCTTCAAGCCACGGCTGGTCCCACCTGACAGGCCTGAGTCAACCACCATTGACCTGACGGAGACGGGAAGCATCACGGAACGAGTGCTTGCGCGAACACTAGGGGCAAAACTGAGCACCATTCTCCACTGAGGGCAAAGCTGAGCATTCGACGGCCTTTAGTGGCTAACGAATAAATAACCCCTAAAAGTACGACCATAACGCTAACCGAAATAAAAATGGTTGCAAGGGATGATGCAGACGAAGATAAAAGACAATGACTTGCTTTGAAAGACATTGTTGTGTAGTTTTTTTTCTCTGCAAAGTTGATTCGTAGTTATGCTTAGCATATCCGGACAGCTCCATATAGCGCCTATCATACTAAACTATAAACATTCATCTTAACCGAACATAGTAAGTTATCGTAATACACAATCAAAGAGAAAGTAAGAAGCTGCGTGACTAATATTCTTCTGGAAAACACCTTGAAAGTCCAAACACATTATTCACCCAAAAAACAAAGGCAAAAGCATAGTACGTGTGTAGCTACTGCCTAGCTAGTTTAGATAAAATGCAGGAGGGGAGAACTCCATGACAAGGTTCGTTCTTGCTAAAGAACTCGATGGCCACAGCGGCATGTAGGGCAGCTCCGACGGGGAGCACATCCTCGTCGATTACTAGGTGTGATGTGTGCACATGGGTAATCTCCTCGCCGGCGCAGCGAGCACCAACAAAGAAGAAAGTGGTCGGGATCTTCTGCGCATAGAACCCAAAGTCCTCTGCCGCCATCACTTGGTCACACAGACTCACGTTCACCTCTCCCAACAATATCTCCGCCACCGCCTTGGCGTGCACGTACAGACCCTCGTCGTTCACCGTGGCCGGGTATGGTCGGAGTTCCTCCTCCATGAAGTCCACCGTGGCTGTGCATCGTCCCGCCGATGCCTGGCCCTCGATAACCTTAATTAACCCATCCATTCATGTTAGTTTGTTACAAGAAAAGAAACTAGTCGATAAATTTTTGTAAACGTACTAAATTATCTCATGAACATACCTCTCTAATCCTCTTCATGAGATAAGATAATCCTTCTGTTGTCATGCTCCTAAAGGTGCCACCAAAGGTCATGGATTCCTCCTTTGATGAAGGTAACTGATACCACCTGCATTGATGAAACATGTACGGGTCAAACACTGATTAGACACACACACACACATAGACACATGTTTAATATGTAAGAACCAGTCTAATAGAGTTCGGAGCTAGAAAAACAACCACATAAGGAAGAACAAAAAAGCAAATGTACCGCGCTCTGAAGGGGATCAGTCTCACGAGAAACAAGTTGTTGGAGACTAAGAGCATCTCCAGCAGCAGCGCTATATCTGCGCGCTGTTAAACGCTGAGCCAGCACGCTGTATCCGCATGCAGCGCGCGGAGCCTGCATGTCCTTAGCCGGAAGCTGCAAAACAGCGCTGGAAAATGCAGCGCGCAAACAACACTTCACCAGGCGCTGCATAATAGCGCGCGCTCGACCAGCGCAAACAACAATCCAACATATGCATACATCCAACTATATCAAACAAACACCGAAAAATGAACAAAAAATGTCTAAAAAATTTATGACACAAAGTTTTGCATCAACAATAACACAAATAGTTTTACAAACACACCAATAAATAGTTTTACAATAATACAATAAAGCCGTTCACCAACAAATTATTTCACAACAATACAACAAACGTACAAATAAAATATGACACTAGCGGCCTCCAAATATGGCACTAGCGGCCTCCAAACCATTTCCACCACTCCTCGATGAGATCTTGTTGAAGCTCATTATGTGTTTTATTGTCTCGGATTGCATGATAAGAGGCCATGAACCGTGCCACCCTATGTTCTGCCCGTCGAACTTGCACGGGCACACCCATCAAATCATAGTGGTGGGTTTGAACTATATCTTTCCCACGGTTATCCTCTATAATTATGTTATGCCTGATGACACAAGCATTCATAATATACCAAAGACACTCTTGGTCCCAAAATCTAGCCGGCCCCCTCACAATGGCAAATTGGGCTTGTAAAATCCCAAATGCTCTCTCTACATCTTTTCTAGCCGCCGCTTGTGCATTATGAAAACTACATTGTTTCTTATCTTTGGGCTTCTTAATCGACTTCACAAATGTTTGCCACCTTGGGTAGATGCCGTCGGCAAGGTAGTACCCATAGTTGTACTTATGGCCATTTGCTTCAAACTCCACTAGTGGACCTTCACGCAATGCAATCCTTGTCATAAGAGGAGACCTTTGAAGAACATTGATATCATTGCAAGACCCGGGCATACCAAAAAAAGCATGCCAAATCCAAGTCTCGTAGTCGGCCACCGCTTCAAGGATTATAGTGGAATCCTTTTTCTGCCCTTTGAACTGTCCATGCCATGCCGCCGGACAATTCTTCTAACTCCAATGCATGCAATCTATGGAGCCAAGCATTCCGGGAAATCCCCGAGCCGCGTTCTCCTCCAAGAGCCTAGCCGTGTCCTTGGCATTGGGGGCTCTCAAATATGTGGCGCCAAAGACTTGCACAATGGCCACAACAAACCTCTTGACACACTTGCTAGCGGTGCTCTCACCCATGGCCAAGTGGTCATCAATCAGATCCGCCGGTATACCATATGCCAACATCCTCAAAGCGGCGGTCACCTTCTGATATGTGCTATGCCCGAGCTCTCCGGCGGCATTCCTCTTCTGCACAAAATATATATCATACTTGGCCACCTCCTCCGCGATGCGCTTGAACAAACCGGTGCTCATCCGAAAACGGCGACAAAAATAGCTCTCGGGAAATGTTGCATCGTCATTGAAATACATCCGCATTAACTTGTTGTGGCCTTCGATCCGTTCCCTCCATAATTTCTGCCTACCAAAAACTGAGCCACCTATCTTGGGCTTCTTGTTGGCTCGCCAAGCCAATAGCATGGCAATGGCCTCATCTTCCTCCATATCAAACTCATCATCGGAATCATCATAGGATGAGGATGAACTAATCTACATATGTGCAAAAATAATTAAAACATCTTCTACCATCTAAAAAGCACCAAAAAATGGGCGCGGGCGCGGTGGAACAAACCTTTTGGGGATTTTGACGAACATCTTGTGTGCGCCAAATTCGCTCCCGGCTCGAAGAAGACATCGGCGCCGACGAGGGTGAGCGCGGCGCCGCGGCGGCACGCCTTCAACGAATCGAGCGCGCGCGGCCGCCAATCTTCAGGAAATCCGACGGTACGAGAGCGCGGCGTCCAAGGCGGTGGGTGGGGCGTAGCCGGGGTAGGTGAGCGCGGCGTCGACGGGCGCTGAGCGGGGGCGGCCGCCAGTGTAGCTGAGCGCGGCGCCGACGAAGGTTTGGTGGTGGCGGCGGAAGGGGGCGCGGAAGGGGAAAAGGGGCGCGGGAGAACTCGCGGCGCGGGAGGGAATGTTCACAGCGGTTGGCTATTGCCGCGCGTCTCCAGCGAAAGCGCGCGCGCGAGAAGAAGCACCAAAACTCCCACGCCGGATTGCGCAGAATGCAGCGCCGCGGTATTTGTTTCCAGCGCGCGAAATTATGCAGCCTCTATTAGAAGAGGATACAGCGCGCGCGTACGATAAAAAAATTAGTTATTTTAGCGCTGCGCTATTTTAGCGCTGCTGCTGGAGATGCTCTCAGAATGACCAAAGAGGCAGCGACCATCGGGTCAGCCGTGGCATGGGGGACAGCAGCGTGACCGCCCTTTCCAACAACAGTCGCTTTGAATCGATCCGATCCAGCAAGGAACGGTCCAGGTCTGGAGCAAACAGTGCCCACCGGCAGATACGTGTCGATGTGGATGCCAAAGATAGCATCCACTTCATCAAGGATGCCTTCTTGCAACACGTGGTAGCCGCCCGTATGGCCCTCCTCCGCTGGCTGGAAGACGAGCTTTACCGTGCCCTGGTTGGTTAAGCATAGTAAACACATGAAGACCATTCATTAGTCTCATTTGTAACAATTAAGTTGTATAAACATCTGGAGGACGAGCTTTCCCATGCCCTGGTTGGTTAAGCATAGCAAACACAAGAAAGACCATTCATTGGTCTCATTTGTAACAATTAAGTTGTATAAACATCTATCCATCTTTACCTCATGTCTCGTTAATTAAAACCAATTGCATATTTCTATAGTTAAACCTTTTTTGTAGTCCATTGTGAACAACCCATCAGAATACTTATATTCATGCCGGTAAGGGAAATTCAGGGACTATAGGTGTCGATCGATTGAGTCATTGGGAAATATTGTGCTATATCCACACAAAACATTGTCACAAATACAGTGTAGCATCACAGAGACAGAAGACAAGATGACACCACCACGTACGGTGATCCAAGTGAGAGTACGTACCTTTGAGATCGTGCTTGCAGGATTGAAGCAGCTTGGCGGCTCCGAGGAGCATAGCAACGTGAGCATCATGCCCACACGCATGCATCTTGCCATCTTCCTTGCTTTTAAACTCCCACTCTACCATCTCCTGCATGCGTGTCAGAGTGGACCGGGTATATTATTACTCTCTTTATATCAACTAGTTGAATGCCCATGCGTTGCTACGGTATCCTAAAATTTAAGTGATTTTAAGGTTCTATGCAACGATCTGGTGCATTAAGAGCAACTCTAAGAGACCCCTCAAAATCGCAGAAACCTTAAAATAACCGTTGGTTAAAGGTTGCAGAAAAAAACGTGCAGACCAGATACCTTAAAACGGCGACAACCCTTAAATTTCTTAAAGGGGCTCTTATAATTCGCGGCATAACCTGCACATACAAGGGTTTTGTAGTCAAACCGACGCTGACCTGTATTCCACTCACGCGCTTGGCGGGAATGAGTTTTTTTAGCTCCCGCTCTTCCCTCCCTTCCGTGCTCTCGTCGCCACCGCCGCTTTGTTTGTGTCCCCACGGCTATGCGTGTTGCCACGGCTACCTCCACCGCCATGAAGCAGAAGCGGCAAGAGAATCACCTTGTCGCCATTGCAGGCGCCGCCGCTACATCTCCCGCGGCTGCATCCCCCGCCACTGCAGCACCTGCGCTGTCGCCGGTGGTGCAGCGATCTCACGCCCCTGTGGATAAGACTCCGAAGAAGAAGAGGGTGGTCATCCACACCGCGAAGCCGCCGAAGACTGTCCCCGTTGCCTCTGCTCCCATTGCTCCCGCACTGGATATGTATACAAAATTCCTCTTTTCTGTTCGTGTGAATCAAAATTATGAATGCCGTAAACTGAATGTGCAACGCAAGTGACACATTCTCCCATGCTATCACCAAGCAAATGTATTGCGGAGTATTTGCTATCCTTTGATCAAATTATGCAAAAAAACGGAGATTTATGGTTTTGCGGGGTGTCTCTGCAAAATAGAACCCGTAAACGGAACCTTATAAACGAACATGCCATTTTGCAGTTCCTTTTGCGGGATCTTCTCGAGCGGAGCTTGCGCCAGCCCTCAAATTCGTTTTAAAGTGTCCTTTATTTGCGTTTTAAGGGTCGCAATTTTAAGGGATATGTTAGAGGGGTGCAGCTCCTCTGCAGTTGTACTATTACTGTACCCATACGGTAGTAGCTATATCTGCCACTCAAATGCAATCGAACGGGCCTCTTTCTATCCCTCCTTGCAAACCTAATTAAGAACATATTTACTATGTTTAAGGAGACATGGAGGGCAATCACGATATCTTCTATGTTGGCGACAAAAGACTTGGTGACCCATCTAAACTGCCGCCAAAATACTTGCGTGACCACTCTAAGCTGGCGCAAAAAATGAAGCACGATCATCTCCTACAGAGTACAGAGTACAGATTGATGAACAATCAGGCCAGACAGCCAGGTCTACTGCAATATGGTCATCTCCTAATCCTCCTTTCAAGTGAAAGGAAAGACACGTCAGTACAGGACACCTCGCCACCGCTGGTCGTGATTGGGACGCCTTGCCGCCGAGCAGCGACACAGCGTCGTTCCTCGATCTGCCTTCCTGCAATGATTTGATGTCTTCACCCACCTCTCCCTCCTCCGGCTGGGAACGTCACACTCGTGGACGCCAGATGCCGCCGGCGGTCGGCCCTGCACTTCCAGCAAGCAACAATATTGTTGCCACCTGCCAGTGCTGCCCCTGCAAGTCCTCAAATGAGTAGATACAACGCCATGTTTTTTCCAGTTAGGTGTGCATAAAGGGATAGAAGGACACCCTTTCGATTGTATTTGACGGCACATTTAAAGAACTACTGTACGGGTACCACGCCCCTGTTCTGTTAGAGATGCTCTAAGCTGAGTGCTATTGAAGTATTTTAAGTCTTAGCATTTATTCTTCACCTCGGAAGGTTTTGAATTCTAATGAGGGGCCACTCACGGTGAAACACCTTCTAATGAAAAAATAGCACACACTCATATGTTGAAATTCTATACATGTCAAGTCTACATTCAGTCAATGTGGTAAAAATGAAGCAATACGTCTCATTGCCTAAACAATATATGGTAGTCATAGGAAGGCTTGGGATTTGCCACCAAATAATAATTGTGCATGTAGATGATAAGCAATTTCCCTTTCTTTTTCAGTTATTTTTCAAAAAAAAAATTCAAGTTCAGATAATAGTCAAGTGATTTTCAGAAAGATAGAAGTACATTATATATTTTGAAGTGGTGCTAGAGATTAACCAGTCTAGCTACTTACAACACGAAGTCATAGACACCAAATTTGCAGCCGCATGCAAATAAGTCCAAACTGCAGCTCAGGGTTACACAAATGCTAATCAAGTTATGTGTTTTCCACGAGCGCCAAGAAGCTACAAACCTTCCGAAACACACACAAAAATACCGGTGTTTATTCTTGCCTTATGTTTGTGAGCACCGGAGAAGATTCCATGGCGCCAGGTTCTTCTAGAGGAACTCCATACAATTTGCCTATGGTTTCCCCCGTAGACTTGGCCAGCTTGTCATCGTTGTTGTACGGTTCATTGCTACAGGAAAGTAACTCAGAAATAAGGTTTTCTCATATTGCAATTCAGGCTCTTGTAAAATGCTCACATAATTCAAACCCACACAAGAACAGTGAGAGAAATGCTGGAAAATATTAGTCAATACCTTGTCCGTAGGTCCGGAATGAAGCAAAAGGCTAATGATCTTACCAGCCATATCCCTTCATCTGCTGCACATATGCTTATCTGAGCAAAGAAAAGGGATTGAACTCTCAAGTAAAGCACGCAAATATTGGTACCATCATGAGGCCGTGGTGTAATCTGTTCCCACTTCAGCTCATAAACAACAAAATTAACCAAGAGATTGACTAAGTTCATCTTGCTTACTTGTGTGCATTAATACAAACACATGGCATGTTGTGGAGCTAGCTAGTCTAGGAAGAAGAGTCAGTTCCATCTCCATTTGATTGAGTCCTACCGATTATGGAATCCCAAATAAAAACGAAAATTTTAGATAGATGAGAATCACCGTGGAAAATTCGTGGGGCACTCTATATTAAATGTTTGCCTCTAAACATTCAAGATGCACTGTATACACCTGCGCACAAACAGCTCACTTGTGAGAGAGAGGATCACTTACGTAGGCGGTGCAGACATCAGGATATCTGTGGGCCGGAAAAATGGAGTCAGATCACGAACGCCACTATGAGGAGCGAAACTGAGAGGCCGCAAACCTGCAGACGAACAGATCAGGAACACCACAATCATCAACAGAGAAAAGCAAATATCCGGCAAGATTGCGCTGCCCAGACCAATTCCTTGCGGCCAGGCCTTCCCGGTCGTTGTCCACATCGATTACAGGCAAAGATCGGCCAGATTTGGGCCAAGAGTGGCCGCAAGCTGCAGCCCTACCACCTGGAAACGCTGCCGACCGATCTCAACTATAGACACGCCGTCGCCACCCTGCCGTTCTAAAGCATCGCCACAGAAGCGGCGGCCACCCCGCCACAACCTCGCCCCATCTTCAGATCCGACGACTCCCGATCAAGACGGTCTTCTCCGGTTGCCCGCTTGGCCCGTCTAGCGTGAGATCCACGTCGACGCACTGAGTGACGGGAACCGTGAGGATTGAGGAATCGATTTGTGGCTTTTTTTTTCTTCGTCTAGTAATGGAGGCCTGGAGAAGTGGAGGGGAGTTAAGAGGGCCATGGGACGTGGGGAGAGATTTTTTTTCACAGTTTGCTAGCAGAGCTGCGGACGTTTTTTCTCACGTGGCGTGAAAGGAAGGGAGGTAGGACGTACCGCCGAGCATCCATCACCTCTAGCCATTTAATATAGTTTAAATTTAGGATGATGCTATGCGTACATCACTTTTTTGTACAAATCTTGTACGATGGTGCAGATCAAGCGTCCATGTGTTTGACTGAAGCTACAACACACCACTAAATTGATTCTCGTACACACAGAAGTTCGTACATAGAGAGGTTTCTATCAATTTATGCTCCATTAGTTTTTCAAAATGCATACTCCATCGAATCCTCACCAATGTTTATCTAGAGTTATCTGCATTAAATGGCGGGCTTCACGCTATAAATATCTTTATTATTTAGAAAAGCATCAATACATAACAAATACAAACTCTATACCAAATGCAAATACACATGCTATACTAAGCTAGTACAAAATTGTCGACACTTATTTCCGATCAGAAGGAGTATTATTTATTGTTTGGGTAGTCTGTGATCAAGATTTGAATCCGATAGGAGGTTCAAGTTTGCTTCACAGGCAACCAGTTTTCCTTAAACATTTTGTCATCGGGCAGGAGGTACTAGAGGTACTAATGTCAACCATGGACGTGGGATAGTTTTTGATGATCTACTCTCTCCGTACCAAAATATAAGATATTTTAATTTTTTTGACACATATATCTAGATATCTTTAATTGTGCATTTTAAAAGCAAAATAAGTAAACCTATACACTAAAATACATCTTAGATATATGCGTCTTAGAGAAAGCCTAAAATATCTTATATATATTTTAAAATGAACACAATTTATCGTTGACTAGCCTAAAATATTCCTGTCATACTTGAACAATTAAGGACGACTCAACCGGGTCAGTGTTAAAAAAAGGGTCATATGACTTACTACCTCTGTTTTAAGGAATAAGGCGTACGCGCATTTCAAAGGAAATTTTAATCAAATAAATAGAGTAACTAAAACTTGATTATATTATATAAAATTAGTATCGTTGGATATTGAAACATACTTTTTTATGATGCTAATTTTAATTATATCAATATTCTTTATATATTTAAAGTAAATCATGGTCAAAAAAAATACGCAAAATGAGGGTGTCTTATTTTTGAAACGGAGGTAGTATGATTTTTATATGAGGCAATGCTTTCTATACTACGTTTGCTTTCTGCATTAGGACGGGCGTGCTGACCTGAATGGGCAGCGCGTCCATGTCGGCCGGAGCGCGAACACCGGTCCGGGGCCACCGCCGCCGGTGATGGTGGCCACGACGCCAGTTCGCGCGATGGGCCAGACGTATGGGACAACGAGGGCGTCGAGCTCGGCGCGCACGAGCGCGGAGGTCCGGTGCTCCTGAAAGGCCAGCTCCGGATGCTGGTGGATCCTCCGCCACAGGCCTCGCAGCCAGGCCGCGAACCCCGGCGCCCGCGCCTCCTCCAGCAACAACTGCGTGGCTATCGTCGTCGTCGTTGCCATCGACCCTATGCTGGAACTCGCGGTCGCAGCAAGCTGCTAGCGGGGAGAAGAGAGGCAAGCGCGTTGAGGAGAGATGGATCGATAGACAAGCGAGAGCTGAACTGAGCTAGGTGGAGTCCGGGAGGGGAGAGCATTAGAGCATCCACAGCGTTGTGCTAAAAGTGGTTCCATATTGAAAATTTAGCTTTTAGAACTAGTTCTCTCCATTGTGGAGGTAGTTCCAAAATATCTAAAACTCGGAACCGGAGCAAGGAGTTGCTCCGATGCCAAATCCATCTTGATCAATAAAATATTGTATCTTTAGCCAAGGACCGGTGAAAGTCATGCATGGTGTTGAGGTGAGGAGAGAAAACATGCATATTCTATGTCATTTTAATCTGCTGTGGGTCCTCTTGTGTAAGAATTGGGAACTATCTACACTGGAGCTCCCAAGCTAATTTAGCATCGATGCTAAAAAGTTCCGAGTTGGCAAATTTGGCAATGCACACGCTGTGGATGCCCTTAGACTAGCTAAGCTGGAGAAATAACTCGCTCGCTCACTCGTGCGATGCATGCGTGTGCGCGCACTGCGCGGGTGGGTCCAGTTTTTCCTCGCTATGCCTTTTTTCGTGTTCTCGACAAGATTGATCCTCTTTTTAAAGTTCATACCTAACTACCTAAGAAGTTTACCAAAGGGGAAAGCTGCAATTGAGCTCACACACGCCTACACACTTTATTTTGTCGTGGAGATAAACACCTTGGGCTGAACTTTGAGATCTCGCCTCCATCGATCTTGGAGCTGACCTATTTCTTTTTGAAACGCGAGGAGTTGACCTATATTTTACTTTCATCGGTTTAGCCCTATTCTATTTGGCTATAAGGAAAAGATGTGGCCGAGCACCATCTCAGCTACACCCGCTTGCTACAGTAAATGCATGGATCAGAAAAGTGCAATGATGATTGGAGAGGAAGTTTATCAGCTAGCGCAGCATTGATTAGGATTTTGTTTAGTTTACTTGGCTGTGAATCATGGGCAAATTGGTTCAGATATAGACAAAAGTATCCCAACCATTAACCAGCTCATATGTGGTGGAGATAAGGGGGATAGGTGAGGCTGTGCTAAAAAAATCTTCTCTCTTGGCTGTAATTCGCGTTGTCATCTCAATCCCCCTAGTGAATCTACAATTTGTCCATTGTCCTCAAAATTGACATTTGTCTAGGAAAAATTACCCAAGGTATCTCATGGGACCCACCCCCAATTTTTCTATTCCCTTTTTACCCATTATTTCTTTGTCATTTCCTATTCCACTAAACAACATAATAAAAATATATCAAAACACCTATAAATTATGGAAACAACTCATACTTTCCATATTCACAAATTGACATACAAATTAAAAAGGAACTGGCATAATAATTATATATATTGAGATTCAAACCCATTGACACAATTTTTTTTCTCACAAATTCACATGAATTTGTCCATTTTTATAACAGTATACAAAAACTAATATCACACATAATTGTAAAAGAAATAATGTGCAGCCACATCGACAAGTACAGTTGTGGGAAGGGATTCGACCATCATGTGAGAGCAGTAGCAGCAAATGAGAGAGGTGGGCGGCGATTGCCGAGCATGGGCAAAGTGTACTCGTTTAGAGGATGGCGGTGAAGGCCACAATATTGCACGCCGACGCGGGAGGAGGAGCACGGAAGGAAGTGACCGGAGTGGGATAGCACAAGTCATCTCTGACTCACAACCTCTGACGGGCCACAAACTAGCCAACAATGGGCTTTAAGACCCAGATATGAGATGTTTTTTCGTGCTGAGTGTTGACTGACGTTGAGAACGTAACCTAAGCTCGGAGTGACTGCTTGATCAAAATGGTCAGATTTCGTTAAACACTGTAGGCAGTGTCATTTTTTCTTTAAGTATTCAATAATGGTCAAATATGTCATTTCCCCTAAACAACAATTATTGTGAAAGGAGAGATTGTAACTGAAGCCAAGTTTTGCTAACATCATGATAGGCTTGCTAACATTAGTCGGACACAAATTCACAACACCTAAGTAGACCAAGTTTTGCTAGACTGGATTTTCGGAGTACATCGGAACCCCCCTTTCTAAATTTAACAGATATTATACTTGTAAGTTCAAAAATTACAAAAACCGTACACATATATTATGGTTGGGAAAATACTCACAAAATAAGATGACTATTTATGCACTAGGTGACATGAGAAAATGACAGCACTGGGTTTAACATTTGAAACTAGAACCGTAACATTCTCATTTTAATGAATCTTAGCGAATGGTCATACGAGTAATATTTGATTAGAAACCACATGGCTCAATAAATTTGTGTTTTTTTTCAGAATTTACAAAACGTACCTATACCATTTTTGCTTATATAGTGTTAGAAATTGGGTACACCAGACCCCACAGGTTCATGGTTCAGTCTAGCATCAGATTTAGTACTCCCTCCGACCCATATTACTCTTCGCTAATACGAATGTATCTATTATTAAAATGTGTCTAGATACATCTACATTAGCGAAGAGTATTATGAATCGGAGGGAGTAAATTTTTTCATCTTCATTTGGGAGACCCACGAGATATCTTTTCCATTATGCCAGCATGGCCCACATGTCATCGAAGGTAGCTTGTCCACGAGCTCCCCTTCACATAACACACAGGAATGGCAATTAAGAGTTTTTCTCCGCCACGGCCGTATAAGAACTCCATCAGGAGATCTGACGAGAAAGTTCCGTGTTTTGCATCCACTAGTAAGCTCGCACGTGCAACGCACGTCTATACCAAGTGACAAACAAGAGAACGCCTGACATATGTCTGTGAGGTTAATTAGAATGTTCAACAAATGCAGGTGTTTTTTGCATTCCAAACTATGTTTCAACCTTACGGAATATTAACACCTAAACTCATGAGAATAGACTGTTCTGCAAGATACCGGGTCATGCTGCCTCTTAATCTTGTGTAGAGATCCTTCAAATTCTGAACTATCCGCATATTAGCTTTGGTTTCATCAACAATAGCAAAAGTAACCTCTTCTCAGATGGATTCAGGGCTTAGGAAAATGTGAAAAGCTACTGTTCAGCCTCTCAATATTCAAACAGAAATAAATTGAGGGTAAATTAACAAAGTTATATGTCACCTATGTTCTCTTGAATTTAGTGTTCGGCCCAGCCGATAGAAACAATATTTTGCAAGACACGGGGTCATGCCGCCTCTTAATCTCTTGTAGAGATCCTTCAAATTCCGAACTATTCGTATATTAGCTTTAGATTCATCAACAATTAAGAAAAAACTATTCGTATATTACTAAAATGTGTCTAGATACATCTACATTAGCGAAGAGTATTATGAATCGGAGGGAGTAAATTTTTTCCTCTTCATTTGGGAGACCCACGAGATATCTTTTCCATTATGCCAGCATGGCCCACATGTCATCGAAGGTAGCTTGTCCACGAGCTCCCCTTCACATAACACACAGGAATGGCAATTAAGAGTTTTTCTCCGCCACGGCCGTATAAGAACTCCATCAGGAGATCTGGCGAGAAAGTTCCGTGTTTTGCATCCATGGATTTGGGATCGGGGCGTCGCCTCGGCTCACGGCCGCCGCTGCATCGGCATGGACCTTCGCGCCGTCGTGATCCCGGCGGAGCTGACCGCATCAGCTTCCTCTCTGACGACATGATCCTCCTGATCCTGGTGCGCCTGCACTGCGTCCGCACCGCCGTGCGGACCGGCCTCCTCTCGCGCCGGTGGCGCAACCTCTGGACTCGCCTCACCGATCTCTCTTTCCGTGGCGTCGCGCCTGCCATGATCGAGGCGGCGTTTTCCCGCTTCAACGCCGCCTCGCCCGCGGGAAGCTCGTTCCAACTCGACATCCGCCTCCCGTCAAGACCCGACGCCGCCGAGGTCGACTCGCTGTTGCACGCCGCGGCGCTCTTCTCGCCGGCCGGGCTAGTCTTCGCCATCACGCCGTACTTACGGGGTCCAAGACTGATCCAGTTGCCTTGCTTCCAACATGCTATCTCCATCGAGCTAGACACGCAGCAGTTCACCGTCAAGCCGCCGGCAGCCGGCGAGTTTCCCGCGGTTGAGAGGTTGTCCATCTCCGGCAAGATCCTGCACATCGGGGCCTGGGTCACCTGCTGTCCACGCCTACGTGTTCTCAGGGCCAAGTTCCGTGGCCTCAGACCCGGCTTGCATTGGGGTCGCGCGAGGTGGCAGTGTCCATCCATATCTGGTTCTGCACCCGCGTTCCGGACTGCTTGTCGATTCTTAGCCAAGCGGCAGATCTCTCTCCACAGGAGCTCGTCTACACGGATAGTAAGGGCGAAAGACAATGGCATGTCACCATGCCCTGCTTTCACCAGGCCAAATCGATCGAGATTGAAATCCCGGGCAGCAGCTTCACACGACCATTGGGCGGCGAGCTTTCAGCACTCGAGAGATTGTGTCTCTTCGGCTGCGAGATCGTTAACCTTGATGAATTTGTCTCCTGTTGCCCGCGACTTCGTGTGCTCAGGGTGGACGGTAATACGTTGGGATGCGACATCACGGTGCACTCAACATCGCTGCGGGAGCTTGTCCTGGGAACCTACAACTATTGTAGTGGCATCAATATTGTGACCCCCGAACTTAAGCAGCTGACGATGGAAGTCCGTGCCGCACATGGCATCGGCACGTCCGTCTTGGCGCCATTGGTGGAGAAGGTCTCGTGGCGGCGCAGGTATAGATGGCCAGATCCTCCTGTGTTCGGTTTTTGGTACCTACAGAGGTTGAGCTTACAGACAACGGCAAGCAACGGAGAACAGGTACTCACTCACGATGGGGATGGGGAAGACGAGTCGGTTCAACAACTCCCTCAAGTCCATGTCTTGTCAATATCCATGTGTGCCTCCGTAAGTTCAGTCTCTTGCTCAATTTACTGAATTTATTTACTACGTATCTTAGTTGATTGCTCTTGGGCTCTTGGCATACTTTTAAGCAGGACCCCTCGGATGAAAATCTCAACTTTGCACGAGAGATACAGAAAATCTTGGTTGCTAAGTTCTCAGTTGTGGATATACATCTCCTAGCAACGGGGCATGTGTATGGAGCAACTCTGTCTCATCTCCTTCAGGTGCTTTCTGTTTACAGTGCTATAAAAATACTCAAGGTCAATCTAGTGATGTCAGACGAATCCGAGGTAACATTTCGCTGTACTTATTGTTCCTTAATTACATTAACAGTACTTCTTCAAGACAGTTTTATCTATGTATTTTTTTTGTGTGAATCGAGCAAGCATAAACGAATACCGTGTATTCTAAATTTGTACTACTATTTATTTGTTTTAGGTGACCCAAGCATGTATAGAAGATTGTTTCTGTGATAAGCCCAATAATTGGAGAAGCCAAAATATATCCTTGCCTCATTTGGAGGAAGTGGAAATCAAAGGCTTCAAAGGAGAGAATCATGGGTTTGATTTCTTCAAACTTATATTCAAATGTGCCCCAAAGCTTAAAAGGGTGACCATTAAGCTTGAAAAAAGGATGAAATCATTTTCCCCTGGAGGTTGCGCTAAGAAAATCTACAGTATTTCCTTGGAATATCCTTCTGTGAATTTCTATGTGTACCTCGGTTGTGGTAGGCTGGCTCCGCATCCATGATTACCTTACTCACAGATACAACAAGATTGTAATTTCTTTACAAGCGAGATGCAAGTGGCATCTGTAGTGGTTAACGTAATATGGTTTTGGTAGAACCTGGAGTATATCGATGCTAAATCACTTTGAACCTATTATTTTGCCGACAAACTCACATAGTCCCAACATATTTCAAGATTCCAGGGATCGCAATGGGTTATTTCTACTTCTATTTTTTTCTTTTTTGACGTTGGTTATTTCTATTTCTTCTTCGTGTGCAACATTTTTTTATTCCGCATGGTCTATCTAACTCAAAAGTGACCAATGGAGAAGGCGTGATGCTACATATTAATATTGGAGAAGGTCACAACTACATGTGGCATGATTTTTTGGTAGCCTACATGTGGCATGATTTTTCTGTGTGTGTGGCTGATGCAAGTCAATGACTATAATGTTGGAGAAGGTCACAACTACAGTTGTTATAATTATGACATATTGTATGCTTCATCACTACAAAGCTTTTAAATCTAAAAGTTTTTCTTTATAATTTTTGTCAATCTGCTTCATATAACGGGAACATGTCATTCTTCAAATGCTTGGAGGTTTCTCTTCGGAGTCACGTCTCTAGGAAATCATGGATCAACTTGTAGCATGGAGTTTTGGTACTATTTGTTCTCGTGATAGGGGCACAATCAATTGGCCGAGGACCAAGCAATCACAACACAATGATGATACCGATATTTGTTAGCGAGGTTCAGCAAACTTGGCAACTTCTTGGGGCATGATAACAGGTGCTCCTCCACTCTCGTACCGCAACACCGGCTGCCCTAGGGTCTGGGTGTCGACACATTTCGCCGGCTTCTCCTGTGTACATACTGCTATCAATACATCATGTCATATGTTATATTACGTGGCATCCCCTCCACATTATAAAGGAGGCCAAGACTATAAGGGCGTGTTTGGTAGCCCGGCTCAACCCAACAATTCCTATCCCAACTAGAATATCTAAACATTTGGCTGTTTGGTAGCTTGGGCCGAGCGAGCGGGCAGTGCCCACTTCGACCGAATAACGCCTCTCGGCCCTGCCCGACTGAGAAGCTCGATTCGAGCTTCACAAGTCGGCAGGGCCGGACTCGGCCGAATTTCTGTCCCGCGCCCCACGCCTGCGCTCCACGCCCGTAGGGGTCTCAGACCTTCCTCCTCACTTTCCCCCAAATCACCAACTCCCTCTTTTCTCTCGCCCCTGGAAACCGCCGCCGCATCCCGAGCACAGCCGTCGCCTCCCGACGCCGACCACCGCCTACCGATGCAGGACGACGCCTCCCGACACCGGCCGCCGCCTCCTCCCGACGGTGGCCACCTCCTCCCTCCTCCCGACGGCGGCCACCTCCTCCTTCCTCCCGACGCCGCCTCCTCCCGACGGTGGCCACCTCCTCCCTCCTCCCGACGTCGGCGTCCGCCTTCTCCCGACGGCGGCCACCTCCTCCCGATGCCAGCGTGCGCCCGTCCCTCGCGCCGGACCTCTGCTGCAAACCGCGGCCACGCCAGGCGCCTCGCCACAGCCACGCCAGCGCCGCGACCTCGACGGCCAGCGCCGCCAGAGCCAGCCGCGCCACGGCCAGCGCGGCGACCTGCCCAGCCAGCGCCGCCACGGCCCTGCCAGAGGGACCTCGCCGAAGCTCATCCGCCCATCAGGGACCCGGTTGCGTTTTATAGGGACCCAATTGTATTTTTATAGGGAGTTGACTGCTTTATATTTTATATAAAGGGAGTCGATTGCTTTATATTTGGTATATAAGGACCTGATTGTGTTTCCTTTTTCTATTTAGGTGTCTTTGCATAAATTTTAGACCTTTATATCATCTCTCAGCCCACACAACCTACCAAACAACAAATATATTCAGCTCGTCTCAACTAACACGAGCTAACAAACACGCGAGAAAATCTGAGCTCAGCTTGGCAAGAGTCAGCTTGGCTCAGTAGAGATAGTAATTCTGAGGTGGCCCGGGCTACCAAACACACCCTAAGAGTCTGAATCCAATACTACTTGTATCCTATTGATGACCCACAAGTATAGGGGGTGTATCGTAGTACTTTCGATAAATAAGAGTGTCGAACCCAACGAGGAGCAGAAGGTGTTGATAAGCGGTCTTGATCAAGGAATCACTGTAAATACTAGCAAACAGGTTTTCAGGGGTATTTGGTAATACGAGTAAAGAAAGTGCGAGTAAATAAAAGACAGTAGTAACAATTGCAGCAAGTGGCCCAATCCTTTCTTCAGCAAAGGATAAGCCGGTTGTGTACTTATAATAACCAAACGTTCTCGAGGACACACGGGAGTTTCTGTCAAGAGCTTTCGCTTCATAAAGCCAATAGTCTTTATTGGTTTGATAGGTGTTATGGGGGTGAACCTGTGCTAGTGCACTACCCTTACTAGGATAAATACACACTTGTGATTATACCCCTTGCAAGCATCCGCAAATACAAGAAAGTAATTAAGATAAATCTAACCACAGCCTTAAACTCTAAGATCCTACGTTCCCTGGTGCAATGGTTTTCCGACGGAGGTTTAGGTTTCTGTCACTCCAGCAACCCCACAATCGGTAGCCAAATACACAATGCTTCTCACTAGGCCCATAAATGGTGAAGTATCATGTAGTCGACGTTCACATGACACCACTAGTGAAATAGCACCACAACAATATCAAACCATTAAATATTTCTCAACAATAATTTACTACTAACATCTTGACTTCTCCCATGTCCTCAAGAACTAAACGAACTACTCACAAGACATCATATGGATCATGATCAGAGGTGAAATAATGGTAAATAACAATCTGAACATAAACCTTAATTCAATGGTTCCACTCAATAGCATCAACTACAAGAGTAATCAACACCGGGAAAGTTTCCCCTATGAATATAACAAGATCCAACTCAAGATGTTACAGCGGGATGGCGTGGTGATGGTGGAGATGAAGGTGCTGGTGATGGAGATGATGATGATGATGATCCCGATGAAGTCCGGTGTGATGGTGATGACGATGGCGATGATCTCCCCTCTCCGGGAAGGAATTTCCCCGGCAGATTTCTGCCTGCCGGAGAGCTTTTCTCTCTCTGGTGTTTTCCGCCCCGCAGAGGCGGTGGTGTCTAACTCTGAGCCCCCCCTGACTTAGGTTTTTGGGGACGATGAAGTACGCGGAGGGGCGAGACCAGAAGTGGGCCAGGGCACCCTCACACAGGGCTGGCGCGGCCAGGGGTCAGGCCGCGCCACCCTGGCGTGTGGGCCCACCCTGGCCCCTCTCGACTCCTCCTTCTGGCTTCATGAGTCTTCTGGGAAAATAGAATTTCCTGGTATTTTTCTAGAATTTTCCTGATCTTCAAAATATGGTCCCTCGATGGTCGTTTTTCCAGCAGAATCCTCACTCCTGCAGCAACTCCTCCAATGATCATCAAACATGTGAAAGCAAAGGAAATAACATAAGTATCAACTCTAAATAAGAAATATATCAATGAATAACAGTAAATTATGATAAAAAATAGTGATGCAAAATGGACATATCAACCCCCCCAAGCTTAGACCTCGCTTGTCCCCAAGCGAAAACTAAACTCGGTAAACATGACCACAGATTTATGGAGTGAAGCGTCGATAATCAAAATACGGACAAGAAGCATCACATTCACCAAAGCACAAATTATAATAGACAGCAACTTCCCTTTATAAGATATAGACTTGCAATGGGTAAAAGAGAATCACATGTAAAGATGCACAAGGTAAACTATAATTGGCAATGGCAAACCTTAGTTCTTGGTCAAAGAACTATGAACAAGTTATTCTTTCTTTTAAACGGAGCCTTTTGAAACAGAGCTAATATAGCAAAGATCATATGCTCAACAAGGTAAACTTTTTTATTCATAGAAAGCTTTCAAAGATATATTCCTTCAGAGAAAAGCATTACACAAAACAAGGAAGATAATAAACATGATTAAACGGATCAACATATGGATGAGTGAAACATAACAACTCAAATGCTTGCTTGAGACAGAGGGAAATAGGTTGACTCAACATAAAAGTAAAAGATAGGCCCTTCGCGGAGGGAAGCAGGGATTAAACATGTGCTAGAGCTTTTCATTTGTAAAACAGAGGTAAAAAGTTATTTTGAGAGGTGGTTGCTTTTGTCAACGACTAGCAACGGAGTTCTTGATATCTTCCATACTAAACAAGTGAGAGCGGTTCCGAGATGTCTGGTTAATTGGCACTTTGGTGCTCTTTTATAGCTTTGCACTCCTCCCCACCTTTTTCCTTTCTCAAACCATGGCTAACCGATTCCATCGGGTGCCAACCAACTTTCACATTCCATGGAGGAGTGCTCTTTTCTTTTCTTTTTGAGATTGTAATGGTCTGACCAGCTCCCTTGCAAAATTAATGACGAGCAGATGAAGCTGCCTAGTCGAGGGGTACTCAATTTAGTATGGAAGATAACAAACCCATCCACTACGTCCTCATGAGCTAAAAACAGTGGCACAAAATGAGAAGTGTTTGAAGGTTTTTGAAACGTAGCACATGAAAATTTACTTGGAATGGCTTGAAATACCATGCATAGGAATTTATAGTGGACTCTTTGGAAGTGACTTGGCTTTTGGGAATTGGATGCACGAGAAGTATTTCCTCTCAGTACAGGTTTTTGGCTAGCAAGGCTGGGTAGCAAGCATAAGAGTTGCATGTAACAAACAAACAAACATATAATAAGAACAATCATGCAAACTCCCTTGAAGGTACAATGATTTTGACTTCAGGAATAACAATGCTTATAAGCCAAACATAAGGAAAACTGAAGTGATGTAACTACAAGCACTTCTTTATTCTTTTCTACTCAAACCTCAAGGTAAAGTTGCTACTGACCAAGCTAGGTTTGCCAAAACCAACTAAATTTACTCATGCTCCCAACGTGATACCAATACCAATAAACAAGACTAGTCATATAAGAGAGATTGCATACTAGCATAAAGTGCGCGGAAAGTAAACGATAAAACTTCTCATTAATATTTTATTACCGCAACTCACACCAAGGGATACATAGATAACCAACTAAGGAGGATACTTCCAAACTGCAAACTATTCTATAAGATAACTTCTCTATTCATGATATGACACTACTTGAAAAGTAAATGAGCAAAAGGTAATGATGTGATACCGCGGCACTCCCCCAAGCTTGAAACAAGCCAAGGGGATGCCTATACCGATGACGAATTACTCCTTCGGTGGTGGTGGCGGATAATCTTTGATAAGCTTCTCAATCAAATCTTTCAGATCATCAATTTTGTACTCGAGGTTACGAATCATCTCAGAATTGTGCTCAACACGGTTCATGAACCTATCAGCAAGAGAATCCCAGCTCTTGGAATTATTTCCCCATCCTTCTTCACTCTTGGCACTTCCTTCTCTTGCACTGTTAGAACGATCTATATCCCAACCCGAGGGTAATCGCGACCTAGGCACCCTTTGAAACTGATGTTCATGTACTAGAGTATGGAAAGGATTGTTGCCTGACGGAGATGTCCGTGGAGCCAAGGTGTGATGCGGCACACCTCCTCCGGTCCTTATGCGTGTACTCTTCTTGAACTTGTCATGATCTGTCACCACCCCTATGCTGGCAATCATGGTGTTTGGCCTCGAACTTTGATCTTCCTCCTCGTCTTCACTTTCAACCTCCTCTTTCAGCCGGAAGTCCTTGGTGTCATCTTCCGGAGGTGTCTTCTCCTTGTCATCGCTTGAAGAGGCCATGGCTCCCCCAAGCTTAAGATCAACTCCTGACAGAAACAGCTCGAAACAAAACATGACGAGAAAATGATATACAGACCTCGGGGACTCCGGGGGGTTAAATAGGCAAAAATTATACATCGAAATGAAATCACAACATTAAACCGGGACGGAAACGAGTTTCGGGGTGCTCTCACACCTAGGTGGCGCGGCCAGGGGTGGGCCCGCGCCACCTGTGTGTGAGGGACACACGGACTCTTTTTCCTGCCCGTTTTTGTCTCGTGATTTTTAATATTTAATAAAAACAGCAAAAATATTAAAGGAAGAACTTTTCGCGAAACTTCTCTGACTAGAACTGTTACCTATTCAAAAACGAACTCTGTAGGTACCTGCAATTTGTCTTGGATGAATTCTTCCGGAGAAATTATTTCAATAACATCAACATCTTCATTATAAGAATCTCCAGAAATATAATGTTTGAGTCTTTGCCCATTCACCACTTGTGTAGAGTCATCTTTCAATGAAGCAATCTTAATAGCACCTGAGCGGTACACTTCCACAATAACATATGGTCCTTCCCATTTAGAGAGTAATTTTCCTGCAAAAAATCTGAGACGAGACCTATACAAAAGAAATTTCTCACCAACATGAAACTCTCTCTTAAGAATTCTCTTATCATGCCATTGCTTGACTTTCTCTTTAAAAAGTCTGGCATTCTCATACGCTTCGTTTCTCCACTCATCTAGAGAACTCAAATCTAATAACCTTTTCTTACCAGCTAGTTTAAAATCTCTATTAAGCTCTCTCACTGCCCAAAAAGCTTTGTGTTCTAATTCTAAGGGCAAGTGACATGCTTTTCCGTAAACCATCTTATAAGGAGACATACCCATGGGGTTCTTATAAGCAGTTCTATAAGCCCATAAAGCATCATTTAACTTACTAGCACAGTTTTTCCTAGATCTATTGACAGTCTTCTGCAAGATAGACTTGATCTCCCTATTTGAAAGCTCCACCTGCCCACTAGTTTGGGGATGATAAGCAGAAGCAACTAGTGGATACCCCGCGCGTTGCTGCGGAAATTTGTTGCGGTTTTTGTGAACGGTACTCGTGTAGAAGCGAAGAAGATGAACCCAGTTGATGCGACACATTAGCATACCATACAACCTGTAACTTGCATAATAGAAGAAACAGATAATTTAAGAGCATAAAGGAAATGATGGAAGATTGCCACAATTGTGAGCCATCATTCTTTTGGCAAGGGATTCAATTGGCTATTTTCCAAATAAGTTAACTTCCTTGACCAGATATCATCTTACAAATGTGACAAGGAAAGCATAAAACATTGCATGCATGGCAAAAGATGCTAAATAATCATTTAAATTACTAACTTTTCTACAGATCTTAAAAACAACTTTCCTATTCTTCTTACTATGAATATATTTTTTCTGTGAGAATCTTACTAAGTTACTAAGAATAGCTGAAACAGAACGACGTCATCACATGTAGGCACATAAATAATTAAATTATAGATTCGACTTAACACTGCATCAGGAGTAAGAGAGGAAAACATAAATTATATTCAGAATATGTAGGCATACAAAGTATAAAAAGTGCAACAAAAAAATGGCAAGGGAAGACAAAGGACCACCCGTGCTTACTGCTTACTACTCACACTGCATCTACAGCAAAAAGGGTAACAGCTAATCTGCTGAACGTTCTGGTACTCTCTGAACAACTTCGCTATTTAATATACTTGTTAAGAAAAAAATACAAGGTTTCATATGAATTCCAATTAAATTACTAATCCAACACATAGAGATTGAGAGAGGTGCTTGCTTACGAAAAGCACAATCTTCTCATAAATATTGACTTGTCCCATCAAAGGAAAACAAATATATTCTCCATCCTCGTACGATCATTTTGTGGTATCTGTAACAAATACCAACATGCATAAGAAATACATCTGGTGTAAGAATCTACCTATCCAGATTAAGAAGGATGAAACCTGATTGTGCTTAGGCATCATCAATATCTGAGAAGGCACTTGCTGAAGCATTCGGTTGTCCCAACCAAAAAACAGATATGGTGTAGGCCAAACGACCTATGATAATCGCTTCCAAGTAATCAGAATTTCATACATGAACAATCAAAAGGGAGGAGAACATGTACCTGTGCAGAGATCAGGATATTAAACAAATAGATCGTCAGATTAATGAGCTCATAGGCAAGGACAATGTACAGATCGAGGCTGCAAATTTGCTGAGCACGCCGGGCAAGATGGGGGTGGCGTCCTGGTGTGCTCTGAGTCTCGACAACTACCTACATGCTACATTAGATAACTCACGACACTGAACCAAAGTAGGTAAGAGCCATGAACGATGCAGATGCCACCGGGTTTGGCATTTACCTGGACGGTAAGGAAATACATGGCTACCATGCAGGGCACTCATATTCAGTGCGAAGGGTGTCATTTCCTTGAGGACATAACTGTGGTAAGCTGCAGCGGCAAGATGAAGCAGAGGTAATAAACTCCTCGAGAAGGAAGATATCTGAAATGAAACGACTATGCATTGAGTTGGAGGGGCGAAGCAATGGCGATAGGCACCCAAGGAGATTGAATCATGAGGAGTGGAGCGGCTAATACAATTGCTGAGAGATGCTGAGCATTATATGACGCTTCAAAATTAATTGCAGCATTAACCATTGAAACAATGGAAACTGAACTGTAGATGTTTTTGGCCGCTGCTCTCCCCATTACACTGATGAATTTATTTTCTTTGGTACCTACATGCAACGGCGCTGTTTCCTTTTGCTCTGCACCAATATGGACCTAGGGGTTACAATTCGATGAAACTAAAGACCATAGATTTCAAATCTGACGGACAGAAATAAGAGGGATGATGTGGCTCCATGAGGTTTCAGCTTGCAAACATTAATTACATCTTAGTGGGGATGAACTTTATAGATATTATAGATTCTATGATTGACATCATATTTAGCAAGAGTTTTTCTAAAACCTCCGTGAATAAAATGAGAACCTCCATCAGTCATAAGATATCTAGGCACACCAAACCTAGGAAAAATAACATCCTTAAGCATTTTTAACGAGGTCTCACCATCGGCACTCTTTGTAGGTATGGCTTCTACCCATTTAGTAACATAATCTACAGCAACAAGTATATGGGTATAGCCTTTTGAAGGAGGAAAAGGACCCATAAAGTCAAATCCCCAACAATCAAACGGTTCAATAACAAGAGTGTAACTCATAGGCATTTCATTGCGTCTAGAAATATTACCAACTCTTTGACATTCATCACAAGATAAAACATACCTTCTGGCATCCTTAAAGAGGGTTGGCCAATAAAAACCTGATTGTAGAACCTTCTGCGCGGTTCTATCTCCAGCATGATGCCCTCCATAGGCGCTGCTATGGCATTTTCTTAATATCTCTTGTTGCTCATATTCCGGTACGCATCTTCTCATAATACCATCAACTCCTTCTTTATATAAATGTGGGTCATCCCAAAAGTAATGCCTCAAATCATAAAAGAATTTCCTTCTTTGCTGAGCTGTAAAGGTCGGAGGCAAATACTTGGAAACAATAAAGTTAGCATAATCAGCATACCAAGGAAGGTCTCGCGAAGTTACATTAATTGCAGCCAACTGTTCATTTGGAAAACTATCATTAACAGGAATAGGATCAAAGGAAATGTTTTCCAATCTAGATAAGTTGTCAGCCACAGGATTTTCAGCACCTTTCCTATCTACGATATGCAAATCAAACTCTTGTAAAAGCAACACCCATCTAATAAGCCTAGGCTTAGCATCCTTCTTAGTCATAAGATATCTAATAGCTGCGTGATCAGTATGAATAGTAACTTTATAATCAACAATGTAAGATCTAAACTTATCACATGCAAAAACAACAGCAAGAAACTCTTTCTCAATAGTAGCATAATTCTTTTGAGCAGCATCAAGAGTCTTACTAGCATAATGAATAACATTCAACTTATTATCAACGCGCTGCCCAAGAACAGCACCAACAGCAAAATCACTAGCATCACACATAATTTCAAAAGGTAAATTCCAATCAGGTGGTTGAACAATAGGAGCAGTAGTTAAAGCCTTCTTAAGAGTTTCAAAAGCTTCCTTACAATCATCATCGAAGACAAATGGTACATCTTTTTGAAGAAGATTAGTAAGAGGCTTTGAAATCTTAGAGAAATCTTTAATAAACCTCCTATAAAAACCAGCGTGACCAAGAACACTACGAATACCTTTAACATCTCTGGGACAGGGCATTTTCTCAATTGCCTCCACTTTCGCTCTGTCAACTTCAATACCTCTTTCAGAAATTTTATGTCCAAGGACAATTCCTTCATTTACCATAAAGTGGCATTTCTCCCAATTAAGAACAAGGTTAGTTTCTTCACACCTCTGCAAAACTTTATCAAGGTTGTGCAAACAATTATCAAAAGAAGTTCCATAGACGAAGAAATCGTCCATGAAGACCTCCACAATTTCTTCACAAAAGCCATGAAAAATAGCAGACATGCATCTTTGAAAGTAGCAGGAGCATTGCATCAACCAAACGGCATACGTCTATAAGCATAAGTTCCATAAGGACAAGTAAAAGTGGTTTTCTCTTGACCATCCTTCTTAACAGCAATTTGAGAAAAACCAGAATAACCATCAAGGAAACAAAAATGAGTCTTTTTAGACAACCTTTCTAACATCTGATCTATAAACGGTAAAGGGTAATGATCTTTCTTAGTAACTTTGTTCACCTTCCTATAATCAATGCACATTCTATAACCAACTACTACCCTTTGAGGAATAAGCTCGTTATTCTCATTAGGCACAACAGTCATACCTCCTTTCTTAGGAACACAATGAACATGACTAACCCATCTACTATCAGCAATAGGATAAATAATACCAGCATCAAGGAGCTTTAATACCTCATTTCTTACCACATCCTTCATCTTGAGAATTAGGCGGCGTTGATGCTCCACGACTGGCTTCGCGTCTTTCTCCATATTAATGGCATGCTGACATAAAGTGGGAGAAATCCCTTTTAAATCATCAAGAGTATATCCCATAGCTCCTCGATGTTTCCTCAATATCTCCAATAATCTTTCTTCTTCCTTTCCTGACAGTTTAGAGCTAATAATAATAGGATATATTTTCTTATCATCTATGTAAGCATATTTAAGATTATCAGGCAAAGGTTTTAATTCAAACACAGGATCTTCCTTAGGTGGCAAAGTGGTACCAAGATCCTCCACAGGTAGATTATGCTTGATTAATGGTGGTTGACGAAGAAGAATATCGTCAATCTCTTCTCTTTCCTTGCTGAAAACATCACTTTCGTGATCTTTCATGAATTGCTGCAAGGCATTATTAGGAGCAAGAGCAATAGAAGCAAGCTGTTCAACTCGAAAATTTTCATTAGGCGTATCATTTTCATAAGAAGTCTTAGCAAACTTGGAAAAATTAAACTCGTAAGACTCTCCATTGAACTTAGTAAAAAAAATTCCTTCTTACAATCTATCACGGCGCCACAGGTGTTCAAAAATGGTCTACCAAAAATAATAGGACAAGTTTTACTAGCCTCCTTACCAAGTGCTAGAAAATCAGTAGGGTATTTAGTCTTACCACAAAGAACTTCCACATCTCGAACAATACCAAGAGGCCAAACAGTCTCTCTATTAGCAAGCTGAACAACCACATCAATATCTTCAAGTTCACAAGCGCCAATCTCGTGCATGATTTCTTTGTAAAGCTCTAAGGGAATAACACTTGCACTAGCACCAATATCACATAAACCATAATAGCAATGATCTCCAATCCTGACAGAAATAACAGGAACACTTGTTTTCCTATGCTTTTTTAGGATGTGAGAGAATGTTAGAAGCATCTTCACAAAAAAGAATAGATTCATCCCCTACATCTTTAGTAACAAGATCCTTCAATATAGCTACAGGAGACTTAATAGTAATTTGCTTATCAGGTTCTGCAGCTTTCTTAGTACTTTTATTAGACACACTTACGAAAGTAGAATACTTTTTTACCTTAGCAGGGAAAGGTGTCTTCTCAAAATAAGGCTCAGGCACAATGCTATCAACAGTACAAACTTCAGTAGCTGCGGCAGGTATATTACTAATAGAGTCTTTATAAGGCGCATGATATTTGTTCCAATCTTTCTTTGGAACATCAATATAAGAGGCAAAGGCCTTAAGACAATTAGCAAGTATTTGAGAATCAAGACCATAAGCAGCGCTAACACTATGAAAGTCATCGGTCCCCATAAAAGATTTAATGCATTCATAATCATAGTTTATACCTGACTTCCTACCTTTGTCGTTTTCCCATCCTTCAGCATTCTCTTGTATACGGTCAAGAAGTTTCCACTTAGCATCTTCTTTCATATGTGTAAATGATCCAAAGCAAGAAGCATCCAAATAATCCTTATCAGGAAGAGTAAGCCGCGCATAAAAATTATCAATAACAATATTATTGGGGAGCTAATGAATGGGGCATTTGAGCATTAGTAACTTCAATCTCCCCCATGCTTGGGCAATACTCTCTCCATCATGAGGCCAAAAAATATATATCCGGTTACGATCTTTATGAATTTCACTTAGAGGATAAAACTTGGAATAAAAGAGAGGTACAATATCCTCCCATGCCATAGATGGACCATCTTGGAGTAGTCGATACCACTCTTCAGCTCTTCCTTTCAATGATAATGAGAATAATTTCTTCTTGACCTGGCTTGGTGAAATACCTGCACATCTGAAAAACTCGCATAATTCATGTATACATAATAAGTGATCACCCGGATGGATAGTTCCATCACCTGAATAGCAGTTATCCATAACACGCCCAACAATTTTCATAGGTATTTTAAAAGGATCAATTTCAGCAGGCGGTGGCGGTGGTGGTTCCTCCGCATGTGCAGCAGTAGTAGTAGATGTGTTTCCAAATAGGAAACCAAATGGAGAGTTCTCCATAGCAGAGTAAGACAAAAATAAAAAACAAAATAAAAACAATACTCACAGTGATGGTTACCTTTACCAATTCCACTCTTCAATAGCGCTACACTCCCCGGCAACGGCGCCAGAAAATAGTCTTGATGACCCACAAGTATAGGGGGTGTATCGTAGTACTTTCGATAAATAAGAGTGTCGAACCCAACGAGGAGCAGAAGGTGTTGATGAGCGGTCTTGATCAAGGAATCACTGTAAATACTAGCAAACAGGTTTTTAGGGGTATTTGGTAATATGAGTAAATAAAGTGCGAGTAAATAAAAGACAGTAGTAACAATTGCAGCAAGTGGCCCAATCCTTTCTTCAGCAAAGGATAAGCCGGTTGTGTACTTATAATAACCAAACATTCTCGAGGACACACGGGAGTTTCTGTCAAGAGCTTTCGCTTCATAAAGCCAATAGTCTTTATTGGTTTGATAGGTGTTATGGGGGTGAACCTGTGCTAGCGCACTACCCTTACTAGGATAAATACACACTTGTGATTATACCCCTTGCAAGCATCCGCAAATACAAGAAAGTAATTAAGATAAATCTAACCACAGCCTTAAACTCTAAGATCCTACGCTCCCTGGTGCAATGGTTTTCCGACGGAGGTTTAGGTTTCTGTCACTCCGGCAACCCCACAATCGGTAGCAAAATACACAATGCTTCTCACTAGGCCCATAAATGGTGAAGTATCATGTAGTCGACGTTCACATGACACCACTAGTGAAATAGCACCACAACAATATCAAACCATTAAATATTTCTCAACAATAATTTACTACTAACATCTTGACTTCTCCCATGTCCTCGAGAACTAAACGAACTACTCACAAGACATCATATGGATCATGATCAGAGGTGAAATAATGGTAAATAACAATCTGAACATAAACCTTAATTCAATGGTTCCACTCAATAGCATCAACTATAAGAGTAATCAACACCGGGAAAGTTTCCCCTATGAATATAACAAGATCCAACTCAAGATGTTACAGCGGGATGGCGTGGTGATGGTGGAGATGAAGGTGCTGGTGATGGAGATGATGATGATCCCGATGAAGTCCGGTGCGATGGTGATGACGATGGCGACGATCTCCCCTCTCCGGGAAGGAATTTCCCCGACAGATTTCTGCCTGCCGGAGAGTTTTTCTCTCTCTGGTGTTTTCCGCCCCGCAGAGGTGGTGGTGTCTAACTCTGAGCCCCCCTGACTTAGGTTTTCGGGGACGATGAAGTACGCGGAGGGGCGAGACCAGAAGTGGGCCAGGGCACCCTCACACAGGGCTAGCGCGGCCAGGGGTCAGGCCGCGCCACCCTGGCGTGTGGGCCCACCCTGGCCCCTCTCGACTCCTCCTTCTAGCTTCATGAGTCTTCTGGGAAAATAGAATTTCCTGGTATTTTTCTAGAATTTTCCTGATCTTCAAAATATGGTCCCTCGATGGTCCTTTTTCCAGCAGAATCCTCACTCCGGCAGCAACTCCTCCAATGATCATCAAACATGTGAAAGCAAAGGAAAGAACATAAGTATCAACTCTAAATAAGAAATATATCAATGAATAACAGTAAATTATGATACAAAATAGTGATGCAAAATGGACGTATCAACCCCCCCAAGCTTAGACCTCGCTTGTCCCCAAGCGAAAATTAAACTCGGTAAACATGACCACAGGTTTATGGAGTGAAGCGTCGATAATCAAAATAAGGACAAGAAGCATCACATTCACCAAAGCACAAATTATAATAGACAGCAAGTTCCCTTTATAAGATATAGACTTGCAATGGGTAAAAGAGAATCACATGTAAAGATGCACAAGGTAAACTATAATTGGCAATGGCAAACCTTAGTTCTTGGTCAAAGAACTATGAACAAGTTATTCTTTCTTTTAAACGGAGCCTTTTCAAACAGAGCTAATATAGCAAAGATCATATGCTCAACAAGGTAAACTTTTGCATTCATACAAAGCTTTCAAAGATATATTCCTTCAGACAAAAGCATTACACAAAACAAGGAAGATAATAAACATGATTAAACGGATCAACATATGGATGAGTGAAACATAACAACTCAAATGCTTGCTTGAGACAGAGGGAAATAGGTTGACTCAACATAAAAGTAAAAGATAGGCCCTTCGCGGAGGGAAGCAGGGATTAAACATGTGCTAGAGCTTTTCATTTGTAAAACAGAGGTAAAAAGTTATTTTGTGAGGTGGTTGCTTTTGTCAACGACTAGCAACGGAGTTCTTGATATCTTCCATACTAAACAAGTGAGAGCGGTTCCGAGATGTTTGGTTAATTGGCACTTTGGTGCTCTTTTATAGCTTTGCACTCCTCCCCACCTTTTTCCTTTCTCAAACCATGGCTAACCGATTCCATCGGGTGCCAACCAACTTTCACATTCCATGGAGGAGTGCTCTTTTCTTTTCTTTATGAGATTATAATGGTCTTACCAGCTCCCTTGCGAAATTAATGACGAGCAGATGAAGCTGCCTAGTCGAGGGGTACTCAATTTAGTATGGAAGATAACAAACCCATCCACTACGGCCTCATGAGCTAAAAATAGTGGCACAAAATGAGAAGTGTTTGAAGGTTTTTGAAAGGTAGCACATGAAAATTTACTTGGAATGGCTTGAAATACCATGCATAGGAATTTATAGTGGACTCTTTGGAAGTGACTTGGCTTTTGGGAATTGGATGCACGAGAAGTATTTCCTCTCAGTACAGGTTTTTGGCTAGCAAGGCTGGGTAGCAAGCATAAGAGTTGCATGTAACAAACAAACATACATATAATAAGAACAATCATGCAAACTCCCTTGAAGGTACAATGATTTTGATTTCAGGAATAACAATGCTTATAAGCCAAACATAAGGAAAACTGAAGTGATGTAACTACAAGCACTTCTTTATTCTTTTCTACTCAAACCTCAAGGTAAAGTTGCTACTGACCAAGCTAGGTTTGCCAAAACCAACTAAATTTACTCATGCTCCCAACGTGATACCAATACCAATAAACAAGACTAGTCATATAAGAGAGATTGCATACTAGCATAAAGTGCGCGGAAAGTAAACGATAAAACTTCTCATTAATATTTTATTACCGCAACTCACACCAAGGGATACATAGATAACCAACTAAGGAGGATACTTCCAAACTGCAAACTATTCTATAAGATAACTTCTCTATTCATGATATGACACTACTTGAAAAGTAAATGAGCAAAAGGTAATGATGTGATACCACGGCACTCCCCCAAGCTTGAAACAAGCCAAGGGGATGCCTATACCGATGACGAATTATTCCTTCGGCGGTGGTGGCAGATAATCTTTGATAAGCTTCTCAATCAAATCTTTCAGATCATCAATTTTGTACTCGAGGTTACGAATCATCTCAGAATTGTGCTCAACACGGTTCATGAACCTATCAGCAAGAGAATCCCAGCTCTTGGAATTATTTCCCCATCCTTCTTCACTCTTGGCACTTCCATCTCCTGCACTGTTAGAACGATCTATATCCCAACCCGAGGGTAATCGCGACCTAGGCACCCTTTGAAACTGATGTTCATGTATTAGAGTATGGAAAGGATTGTTGCCTGACAGAGATGTCCGTGGAGCCAAGGTGTGATGTGGCACACCTCCTCCGGTCCTTATGCGTGCACTCTTCTTGAACTTGTTATGATCTGTCACCACCCCTATGCTGGCAATCATGGTGTTTGGCCTCAAACTTTGATCTTCCTCCTCGTCTTCACTTTCAACCTCCTCTTTCAGCCGAAAGTCCTTGGTGTCATCTTCCGGAGGTGTCTTCTCCTTGTCATCGCTTGAAGAGGCCATGCCTCCCCCAAGCTTAAGATCAACTCCTGACAGAAACAGCTCAAAACAAAACACGACGAGAAAACGATATACGGACCTCGGGGACTCCGGGGGGTTAAATAGGCAAAAATTATACATCGAAACGAAATCACAAGAGGAAACCGGGACGGAAACGAGTTCCGGGGTGCTCTCACACCTAGGTGGCGCGGCCAGGGGTGGGCCCGCGCCACCTGTGCGTGAGGGACACACGGACTCTTTTTCCTGCCCGTTTTCGTCTCGTGATTTTTAATATTTAATAAAAATAGCAAAAATATTAAAGGAAGAACTTTTCGCGAAACTTCCCTGACTATAACTGTTACCTATTCGAAAACGAACTCTGCAGGTACCTGCAATTTGTCTTGGATGAATTCTTCTGAAGAAATTGTTTCAATAACATCAACATATTCATTATAAGAATCTCCAGAAATATAATGTTTGAGTCTTTGCCCATTCACCACTTGTGTAGAGTCATCTTTCAATGAAGCGATCTTAATAGCACCTGATCGGTACACTTCCACAATAACATATGGTCCTTCCCATTTAGAGAGTAATTTTCTTGCAAAAAATCTGAGACGAGACCTATACAAAAGAACTTTCTCACCAACATGAAACTCTCTCTTAAGAATTCTCTTGTCATGCCATTGCTTGACTTTCTCTTTAAAAAGTCTGGCATTCTCATACGCTTCGTTTCTCCACTCATCTAGAGAACTCAAATCTAATAACCTTTTCTTACCAGCTAGTTTAACATCTCTATTAAGCTCTCTCACTGCCCAAAAAGCTTTGTGTTCTAATTCTAAGGGCAAGTGACATGCTTTTCCGTAAACTATCTTATAAGGAGACATACCCATGGGGTTCTTATAAGCAGTTCTATAATCCCATAAAGCATCATTTAACTTACTAGCCCAGTTTTTCCTAGATCTATTGATAGTCTTCTTTAAGATAGACTTGATCTCCCTATTTGAAAGCTCCACCTGCCCACTAGTTTGGGGATGGTAAGCAGAAGCAATTCTATGATTGACATCATATTTAGCATGAGTTTTTCTAAAACCTCCGTGAATAAAATGAGAACCTCCATCAGTCATAAGATATCTAGGCACACCAAACCTAGGAAAAATAACATCCTTAAGCATTTTTAACGAGGTCTCACCATCGACACTCTTTGTAGGTATGGCTTCTACCCATTTAGTAACATAATCTACAGCAACAAGTATATGGGTATAGCCTTTTGAAGGAGGAAAAGGACCCATAAAGTCAAATCCCCAACAATCAAACGGTTCAATAACAAGAGTGTAACTCATAGGCATTTCATTGCATCTAGAAATATTACCAACTCTTTGACATTCATCACAAGATAAAACATACCTTCTGGCATCCTTAAAGAGGGTTGGCCAATAAAAACCTGATTGTAGAACCTTCTGCGCGGTTCTATCTCCAGCATGATGCCCTCCATAGGCGCTGCTATGGCATTTTCTTAATATCTCTTGTTGCTCATATTCCGGTACGCATCTTCTCATAATACCATCAACTCCTTCTTTATATAAATGTGGGTCATCCCAAAAGTAATGCCTCAAATCATAAAAGAATTTCCTTCTTTGCTGAGCTATAAAGGTCGGAGGAAAATACTTGGAAACAATAAAGTTAGCATAATAAGCATACCAAGGAAGGTCTCGCGAAGTTACATTAATTGCAGCCAACTGTTCATTTGGAAAACTATCATTAACAGGAATAGGATCAAAGGAAATGTTTTCCAATCTAGATAAGTTGTCAGCCACAGGATTTTCAGCACCTTTCCTATCTACGATATGCAAATCAAACTCTTGTAAAAGCAACACCCATCTAATAAGCCTAGGCTTAGCATCCTTCTTAGTCATAAGATATGTAATAGCTGCGTGATCAGTATGAATAGTAACTTTAGAATCAACAATGTAAGATCTAAACTTATCACATGCAAAAACAACAGCAAGAAACTCTTTCTCAGTAGTAGCATAATTCTTTTGAGCAGCATCAAGAGTCTTACTAGCATAATGAATAACATTCAACTTATTATCAACGCGCTGTCCAAGAATAGCACCAACAGCAAAATCACTAGCATCACACATAATTTCAAAAGGTAAATTCCAATCAGGTGGTTGAACAATAGGAGCAGTAGTTAAAGCCTTCTTAAGAGTTTCAAAAGCTTCCTTACAATCATCATCGAAGACAAATGGTACATCTTTTTGAAGAAGATTAGTAAGAGGCTTTGAAATCTTAGAGAAATCTTTAATAAACCTCCTATAAAAACCAGCGTGACCAAGAACACTACGAATACCTTTAACATCTCTGGGACAGGGCATTTTCTCAATTACCTCCACTTTCGCTCTGTCAACTTCGATACCTCTTTCAGAAATTTTATGTCCAAGGACAATTCCTTCATTTACCATAAAGTGGCATTTCTCCCAATTAAGAACAAGGTTAGTTTCTTCACACCTCTGCAAACCTTTATCAAGGTTGTGCAAACAATTATCAAAAGAAGTTCCATAGACAGATAAATCGTCCATGAAGACCTCCACAATTTCTTCACAAAAGCCATGAAAAATATCAGACATGCATCTTTGAAAAGTAGCAGGAGCATTGCATAAACCAAACGGCATACGTCTATAAGCATAAGTTCCATAAGGACAAGTAAAAGTGGTTTTCTCTTGATCATCCTTCTTAACAGCAATTTGAGAAAAACCAGAATAACCATCAAGGAAACAAAAATGAGTCTTTTTAGACAACCTTTCTAACATCTGATCTATAAATGGTAAAGGGTAATGATCTTTCTTAGTAACTTTGTTCACCTTCCTATAATCAATGCACATTCTATAACCAACTACTACCCTTTGAGGAATAAGCTCGTTATTCTCATTAGGCACAACAGTCATACCTCCTTTCTTAGGAACACAATGAACAGGACTAACCCATCTACTATCAGCAATAGGATAAATAATACCAGCATCAAGGAGCTTTAATACCTCATTTCTTACCACATCCTTCATCTTGGGAATTAGGCGGCGTTGATGCTCCACGACTGGCTTCGCGTCTTTCTCCATATTAATGGCATGCTGACATAAAGTGGGAGAAATCCCTTTTAAATCATCAAGAGTATATCCCATAGCTCCTCGATGTTTCCTCAATATCTCTAATAATCTTTCTTCTTCCTTTCCTGAAAGTTTAGAGCTAATAATAATAGGATATATTTTCTTATCATCTATGTAAGCATATTTAAGATTATCAGGCAAAGGTTTTAATTCAAACACAGGATCTTCCTTAGGTGGCAAAGTGGTACCAAGATCCTCCACAGGTAGATTATGCTTGATTAATGGTGGTTGACGAAGAAGAATATCGTCAATCTCTTCTCTTTCCTTGCTGAAAACATCACTTTTGTGATCTTCCATGAATTGCTGCAAGCCATTATTAGGAGCAAGTGCAATAGAAGCAAGCTGTTCAACTCGAAAATTTTCATTAGGCGTATCATTTTCATAAGAAGTCTTAGCAAACTTGGAAAAATTAAACTCATAAGACTCTCCATTGAACTTAGTAAAAAAAATTCCTTCTTACAATCTATCACGGCGCCACAGGTGTTCAAAAATGGTCTACCAAAAATAATAGGACAAGTTTTACTAGCCTCCTTACCAAGTACTAGAAAATCAGTAGGGTATTTAGTCTTACCACAAAGAACTTCCACATCTCGAACAATACCAAGAGGCCAAACAGTCTCTCTATTAGCAAGCTGAACAACCACATCAATATCTTCAAGTTCACAAGCGCCAATCTCGTGCATGATTTCTTTGTAAAGCTCTAAGGGAATAGCACTTGCACTAGCACCAATATCACATAAATCATAATAGTAATGATCTCCAATCCTGACAGAAATAACAGGAACACTTATTTTCCTATGCTTTTTAGGATGTGAGAGAATGTTAGAAGCATCTTCACAAAAAAGAATATATTCATCCCCTACATCTTTAGTAACAAGATCCTTCAATATAGCTACAGGAGACTTAATAGTAATTTGCTCATCAGGTTCTGCAGCTTTCTTAGTACTTTTATTAGACACACTTACCAAAGTAGAATACTTTTTTACCTTAGCAGGGAAAGGTGTCTTCTCAAGATAAGGCTCAGGCACAATGCTATCAACAGTACAAACTTCAGTAGCTGCGGCAGGTATATTACTAATAGAGTCTTTATAAGGCGCATGATATTTGTTCCAATCTTTCTTTGGAACATCAATATAAGAGGCAAAGGCCTTAAGACAATTAGCAAGTATTTGAGAATCAAGACCATAAGCAGCGCTAACACTATGAAAGTCATCGGTCCCCATAAAAGATTTAATGCATTCATAATCATAGTTTATACCTGACTTCCTACCTTTGTCGTTTTCCCATCCTTCAGCATTCTCTTGTATACGGTCAAGAAGTTTCCACTTAGCATCTTCTTTCATATGTGTAAATGATCCAAAGCAAGAAGCATCCAAATAATCCTTATCAGGAAGAGTAAGCCGCACATAAAAATTATCAATAACAATATTATTGGGGAGCTCATGAATGGGGCATTTGAGCATTAGTAACTTCAATCTCCCCCACACTTGGGCAATACTCTCTCCATCATGAGGCCAAAAATTATATATCCGGTTACGATCTTTATGAATTTCACTTAGAGGATAAAACTTGGAATAAAAGAGAGGTACAATATCCTCCCATGCCATAGATGGACCATATCTTGGAGTAGTCGATACCACTCTTCAACTCTGCCTTTCAACGATAATGAGAATAATATTTTCTTGACCTGGCTTGGTGAAATACCTGCACATCTGAACAACTCGCATCATTCATGTATAAATAATAAGTGATCACCCGGATGGACAGTTCCATCACCTGAATAGCAGTTATCCATAACACGCCCAACAATTTTCATAGGTATTTTAAAAGGATCAATTTCAGCAGGCGGTGGCGGTGGTGGTTCCTCCGCATGTGCAGCAGTAGTAGTAGATGTGTTTCCAAATAGGAAACCAAATGGAGAGTTCTCCATAGCAGAGTAAAACAAAAATAAAAGACAAAATAAAAACAATACTCACAGTGATGGTTACCTTTACCAATTCCACTCTTCAATAGCGCTACACTCCCCGGCAACGGTGCCAGAAAATAGTCTTGATGACCCACAAGTATAGGGGGTGTATCGTAGTACTTTCGATAAATAAGAGTGTCGAACCCAACGAGGAGCAGAAGGTGTTGATGAGCGGTCTTGATCAAGGAATCACTGTAAATACTAGCAAACAGGTTTTCAGGGGTATTTGGTAATACGAGTAAATAAAGTGCGAGTAAATAAAAGACAGTAGTAACAATTGCAGCAAGTGGCCCAATCCTTTCTTCAGCAAAGGATAAGACGGTTGTGTACTTATAATAACCAAACGTTCTCGAGGACACACGGGAGTTTCTGTCAAGAGCTTTCGCTTCATAAAGCCAATAGTCTTTATTGGTTTGATAGGTGTTATGGGGGTGAACCTGTGCTAGCACACTACCCTTACTAGGATAAATACACACTTGTGATTATACCCCTTGCAAGCATCCACAAATACAAGAAAGTAATTAAGATAAATCTAACCACAGCCTTAAACTCTAAGATCCTACGCTCCCTGGTGCAATGGTTTTCCAACGGAGGTTTAGGTTTCTGTCACTCCAGCAACCCCACAATCGGTAGCCAAATACACAATGCTTCTCACTAGGCCCATAAATGGTGAAGTATCATGTAGTCGACGTTCACATGACACCACTAGTGAAATAGCACCACAACAATATCAAACCATTAAATATTTCTCAACAATAATTCACTACTAACATCTTGACTTCTCCCATGTCCTCAAGAACTAAACGAACTACTCACAAGACAACATATGGATCATGATCAGAGGTGAAATAATGGAAAATAACAATCTGAACATAAACCTTAATTCAATGGTTCCACTCAATAGCATCAACTACAAGAGTAATCAACACCGGGAAAGTCTCCCCTATGAATATAACAAGATCCAACTCAAGATGTTACAGCGGGATGGCGTGGTGATGGTGGAGATGAAGGTGCTGGTGATGGAGATGATGATGATGATGATCCCGATGAAGTCCGGTGCGATGGTGATGACGATGGCGACGATCTCCCCTCTCCGGGAAGGAATTTCCCCGGCAGATTTCTGCCTGCCGGAGAGCTTTTCTCTCTCTGGTGTTTTCCGCCCCGCAGAGGCGGCGGTGTCTAACTCTGAGCCCCCCCCCTGACTTAGGTTTTCGGGGACGATGAAGTACGCGGAGGGGCGAGACCAGAAGTGGGCCAGGGCACTGATACGTCTCCAACGTATCTATAATTTTTGATGCTCCATGCTTGTTTTTACACCATTTGCCTATTGTTTCGTTACACTTAGTGGCACTTTAATGCATTTTCCGGAACTAACCTATTAACGAGTTGCCACAGTGCCAGTTTCCTGTTTTCTGCTGTTTTCGTGTTTCAGAAGTGATACACAGGAAATATTCTCGGAATTGGACGAAACAAGTTCCTAAAGTCTTATTTTACCCGGAAGCTTCCAGAGATCTGAAGGAGAGTAGGAGGGGGGCCACCAGGGCCCCACACGCAGGGGTGGCGTGGCCGCGTGGGCCCCACGTGAGGGCGCCTGACTCCTCCTCTGACATCGCCCCTTCGCCTATAAAGACCCCCCGACGGAAAAAACCTAAGTACCCGATCAGATTTCCAGAACACATCGCGATCCGCCGCCACCGTCGACCCGAAGATCGGGAGGGTCCAGAAGCTCTTCCCGGCACCCTGCCGGAGAGGGGAATCGCCACCGGAGGTCTTCTTCATCGCCATGCTTGCCTCCGGAGCGATGAGTGAGTAGTCTACCTTGGACTATGGGTCCATAGCAGTAGCTAGATGGTTGTCTTCTCCACCTGGTGCTTCATGTTTAGATCTCATAAGCTGCCCTACATGATTGAGATCACCGTTATGTAATTCTACATGTTTGGTTTGTTGGGATCCGATGAATATTGGTGTTTATGATTAAGTTGCTGTACTGAATATTATCTTTTGTTATCTCTATGTTGTTTATGATCTTGCATGCTCTCCGTTGTTAGTAGCTATCTTGGCCGAGTAGTTGCTAGTGACTCCAAGAGGGGGTATTTATGCTCGATAGTGGGTTCATGCCTCTATTTCACCTGGGGGAGTGACAGAAACCTCTAAGGTGGTAGATGTGCTGTTGCTATTAGGGAGAAAACAACATTCATATGCTCAAGGGCATATGCTTTGTTTACATTACACACTTTGCTTAATGCAATTATCTGTTGTTCGCAACTTAATACTTGTGGAGTTCTCAGATTGATTCACCACAAGTGGATTATTAGTCATAGATGCAGTTGGATGGCGGTCTATGTATTTTTTTGTAATGCCCAGAGTAAATCTCATAGTGATCTTCTTGACATATCACGTTTATCTCTATTCTATCAATTGCCCAACTGTAATTTGTTTACCCAGCATGTGTTATTTTATCTATGGAGAGACACCACTAGTGAACTGTGGACCCCGGTCCTATTTCCATCATATTGCTATCGCCTGTTTACTTTACTCGCACTGTTTACTTTACTCGCACTGTTTACTTTACTCGCATACTATATTGTTTTCCACTCGATACGCTCATAACCTTTGTTTCAAGCAAACCGGTGAGATTGACAACCTCATCGCAAGTTGGGAACAAAGTATTTGTTTGTGTGTGTGCAGGTTCCACATCACCTTCAGTTGTTTGTCTCTCCTCTCCTGATCGATAAACCTTGGTTTCTTAAACTGAGGGAAAACTAGCTGCTATACTCATCATACCTTCCTCTTGGGGTTCCCAACGGGCTGGTTATCCACCACGCACAAGGACAATCTGCTCCCACGTCAACCACGCAGCAGGCACCCTCACACAGGGCTGGCGCGGCCAGGGGTCAGGCCGCGCCACCCTGGCGTGTGGGCCCACCCTGGCCCCTCTCGACTCCTCCTTCTGGCTTCCTGAGTCTTCTGGGAAAATAGAATTTCCTGGTATTTTTCTGGAATTTTCCTGATCTTCAAAATATGGTCCCTCGATGGTCCTTTTTCCAGCAGAATCCTGACTCCGGCAGCAACTCCTCCAATGATCATCAAACATGTGAAAGCAAAGGAAATAACATAAGTATCAACTCTAAATAAGAAATATATCAATGAATAACAGTAAATTATGATACAAAATAGTGATGCAAAATGGACGTATCACCTATCTAGAACTAATAATACAAGTCCAAGTCTAAATGTAACCCAACTTGTACATAATATTTGATACAAACACAAGAAACTCCACCTTGGTTAATATTCTTCACCATCTCGAGTTTGTCCAAGTGCCAAAATTTCATGTACTTTGGACCAAGTTGTCTTCATTGAGCTTCACCCCTTATCGTAAGCTCCATATGACGCTCTCTGCAACTGTAGTTCCTTCTTTCCATTCAACACCGTCAAACACCGATCACTGATCTGCGTGAAATGCTTTCAACTTGAAGTAATTTCACTGTTAGCCTTAAGTCACTCTAAAAAAATCCACGGTTGTCTCACAACCAATAAAGCGGATTCATCATGGCTGACTCTTGTCCATCATTTGATGTCAATCACAATGATTCAATCACTAACTTGGACCTTGTACTCGCCAACAATGCTTCAACTCCCATGCACACTTGACAACATGTCGAACCGCTAGTGCCCTAGTCTATCATTGTGTCCCTTTCTTACTGCACGACTCAGAAATGTCTGCTCGTCAGGCATCTGTAATGTTGGCCAATATCTACTGGATATATAGCTAAGCCACACCACCTTAGTCCCCAATTGAGATAACCAATACCAACTTCCATGCATCCCTCAAACGCTGAGCTAGCACAAAAAGTGTGCTTGTCGCCTTCCCGCTGAAATAGGCTTCCATTTTCTTGATCCTACATCATAGACCCACATCAACCGAGTGGAAAATTTTCATAATCTAGCGCCACCTTCAATATGACTCTATGGTAGATGATCAGTCCGCCACATGCCATATTGACTTCAAGCTCTCATGTGTACACCCCTTGAATCAACCCACACCATCGCCATGTCAATGCATGCCTCCTTCAGTCATTCGCACATCCTACCACACCATAATATTTAGACACCATCGGCATCATGCTCTCATGTTGTCATCGTTGATCTTCACCATCTTCTGTTCCGACCAACATCCATGTTTGTAAAACTATGCCGCTTGACCAAATTGAATGTATTCGACTACAAAATGCACTCTAGACTAAACGAACCGTATGCGCACATCGCCTCTCACCGCATGCAGCTCATCTTGATAAACTTTACACCATGCTACACATCAAGCATATATATATATAACACACGAACACACATAGCAAAAACATATCAAAATTTCCTTTGACCAAATCTGCCTATCTATGTCAATCTTCCCGTGAACTTGCGGCTCTACGTCATTCTCCGCATTTTTCTACTGTTGTCACATTGTACAAATACATATAAAATGTATATATGAACTTTGCATTTTAGTATATCATATTCCTTCATTTTTGCATCATATCTAAGGTTTAAAAATATTTTACATTGATTTTGAGGATTTTCATCAAGTCCCCTTTATTTTGGTTTAACTCTATAGAAAAAAACTCATGTTTTGTGTATTTTCAAGGTTTAGGAACCTTACAGATCTCAAAAGGATTGAGAATTTTTTCCATGTCATTATTTCTGGAAATACAAGGATTAGAGAAGAATTAGACCACAGGGCCAATTAGGCCCAAAGTAGGCCCCATTAGCGGCCATCACTCCAGGCCACACCATGGGAGCCCACCGCCGCCTAGGTTTGGCACTCACATGACCTAAAGCCATTATAAATATGTTCCTGTACATGGAGTCACGAGAAGGCGGCTGCATACACAGAAACCACTAAACAAAGATAATACCATTACATATTGGAGGGGGAATGCCGATGGAGTCCTCCAGGTTGCTCCTCCTACTTCTTTAACAAGGTCATCTTCATTGTCTCCATGATGAAAAGAGAGTATTCCACCTCCCCTGGACTAGGGCATGTGGAAATAGAGAGGCCAATCTCTCTCTATGCTCTAACATATATTAGAACTGTATGAGCTGCCCTACATGATTATTATCATACTTTTTGTGGTGAATATTTTGTTTATAATATGAGTTATGAGATGCAAAGTTACTAGCATGTGTTAGATGTATTTGTAGATGCATATGTTACTCTGTCCATGTATGCTTTGTTCTGATAAAACTTGTATGTAAGAACCCATGAGGGGGGATGTGTGTTAGATGAATTAAACTGGTAGTAGCATGTGGTTAGTGAAAAAAGATCAATGTGCCGCTATAGTTTTTACTTTTCCATTCTTTACCCACCAGGGATTAATGAATACATATGCTATTGTTCATCTTGTGAGATAGATGAACTTGTTTGTTTAAGGTAGCATATTTGTTTTCAACATCATGTCAAAGTTTCCAAGGTTGTTAGTTCAACTTGGTTTGTGAAATTTCTCTTACTAGGGGAGAATTAGTGACATATGAGGAATGTTTATCTTGCACTAAATGAAGTTTCATCACTTGTAATTTGTTAGTGAAGTTGCATTCATACCACCATGTTTATTAAAGAGAGGTCAAGTGAAACCATGATCCTCGGTCCTAATTTCCATATAGAAATCATATTTTGCTATATTTTGCATAATACTTTACTTTTAGTTATTTTTAAATTAGAAATCACAAAAATATCTTGTGTTAGCTCTTACTTTATTTGCATTAAAATTTGTTTGAAAACCTACACATCTTGTGTCTGCCTAACCAACACCACGGTGGAGTTGGGCACACAAAAATGGTGCCTTGTTGTAGGTTGCTAGAAGAGGACAAGGAAAGGGGGCCTCTTTTTCCTGAGAGTTTGATATAAACCCCCGAGTCACCGTTCTAGGAACATTTGCGCTTGCAACATCACTCTGCCTTGGAGTCCCAACAAGTTAGTACACATGTGTAGTTTTGTTTCCATCAAGACTTATTTTCTGGCGCAGTTGCCGGGAAGAAGTGCAAACACCTTGCAACCATCTAAGCTTGGTGAGTCCTACACTTTGAGTTGGGTTGGTTGTAAACTTTATTTATCCAAGCTATGTACAATAGCTTTGTTTCTAGTTTTGTTCTATTTAGTTGTGTTTAGTTTTCTTCGGTCTTGCATTTAATTCTTCAAATCTCAAAAACTCTACAAGAACACCAAAACATGAAAACCCTGGAGGGGCTTTCTAGAACTTACTAGGTGAGTGCCCGTGCGTTGCCACGGTCCTCTAAATCCTACGCCTTGTTTTAGATGCCTTTTCAAGTTTCACGTTTGACTATGTGTTCTGTATAACTTTGATCCCTTTTCAGATCGTGCATGATAAAATATTAATTGATTACATAGTATAATCGTTAAAAGAGAAATGTGTCTTTATTCTCTCCTTTCATGTCTCTCGGTCGCTATTATTATATTTAGTCACTCTACAGAACTCGAGTGTAGTTTAAAAAATCTTATTGAAAGCGAATCGTGAATTGCACTATGGATATACAAAGTCCACCACAAGTGTGATGTTACATGATTATTGTGTAAGACACTACGACCATTAATAATGTACAAAGATCCCAGCATGGCATGTCAACAACACTGATATAACTTTGTCAATTTCAATATTCATGTAAACATTAGATTTGGCAATAGCATAATTGCTGAGGAGTAACCATCTTAGCGCGGAATCATTCTCCTTACTACATAGTTAAATAATCCAGTAGATCGTAAATCATATCTTCATTTTTTTACCACTCAGTAACTGTAACAATGTGGGAATAACAATGTCATAACCAATGTGAGTGTGTGACCATGGCCGGTGTGTCGTGTTGTGTTTTTTCAGTTTTTGTTAGTTTTCCTCATAAACTGGTCGTGCGGTTTTGGATATGTCCCTTATCTTACCCTTGTATCATTTTAGGCCAATTTTTCCTTATAAACTGGTCATTCTTCTTCTTAATGCCGGTTGCTAAAAAAAATACTATCCAAATATACGCTAGTTCTTTATTAGTCGGAAATTGATGGAGTGTGAATGGAATGAATCAGAACAATTGTGTAATCTTTTAATGTAGAATATCTTAACTTTGTGCATGCATATCACGTCTTGTTTTAAGATAATTTAGGCCTAATAATCAGGCAATGACCTAGGTCAGAGTAACCAAAGGTAACGTCGCATTCCAAGTTGATTATAATCAAGCATCAACGGATTTGAGACTAATTTATATTTACAAGTCAAGGGATGCGACATCAAAGAAACAATTACATTTTTTCACAAAAGATGGTGTTAATTTACAAAGGGCACATAGTAACTTTTCCTACAATATTCATATTATAATGACCAATACTAAGATCCATGTACTTTATAATGTCATTCTTATATTAACTTTATTGTAATTGACAGAACAATTGGGAACAGATTTGACATGAACAAATAACCAAAACAGTATCGGTTAAGAACCATTGATCCATTCATCAACTTCAAAGAAAACCAACCAAGAGCACATTCTCGCATGTACATGAGGTTAAAGTAACATTCAGAAATCCCCTAGAGAAGGCATAATTCACAGTCAATTTTGTCGTGGCGAAGTTAGCATCTGGTAGAGGCTTAATAACACACACACATGGGCACCGGATACTGAGGCGTCAGACACTGATACAGTATCGGAAGTCACTGACTCACAGAGGAGCTGCCCGGAACTTCGCTGGAACGCAATCTCGACCAGCACGGGGCTCCCGAACTGCCTCTTCTTCGCCTCCTCTTGCGAACACCGCCTCCCGCAATGCAGGGTCCAACACCCACAATATTAAATTTATACCTTGGTGTGGAGAATATGGGAGCCAGCGCAGCATGAGCTGATGATAATGAACTCATGGTCGGCATTGCTTCGTGAGGCCATGTGCGGATTCGAACTCCCTCATGTTTGGTTGTCTATAGTCAGGTTCTAGTTCATCAATCGTCACAAATCTGCATAATGAATTTAGTTCGTGTCCGCGGTAAGAAACTAAGATTGCATATTCTACGGCAGCTAAAACTATTCAAAAGAGATTTATGGGGGATCATAGAGAAGATGCAAACCTGAAGACCATCAATACCCCCAAACTCGTGCCCCTATGCCTCTTACGTTAATGGTCAGAGTAGCTTCCACCTTTGGATATCCGGCAGGTGCAGTGTGTCTATGCTGCAGTGCTGCTGCTGATGCTCTCGGCCTAGATGCTGCAAAAAGTACATTAAAAAAGTTAGAGATGAAAGGAGAACACCAAGATGATAGAGAGATCATAGAGAGACGGGGATAATAAGAGCAGAGTCGAGGTAGCCGTCGTCGTCCACTCAAACCCAGGCACTCTTCTTGTGTACGGCATGGACCATCAGCCATTGTAGTTGCGTCGCTGAGCAAAACGTGACAGGCGTGCGGTCCGAGCAGAACCACACCAAGGTCCGAGCAGAGCCACACCTCTTGCACAGCCGCGCCAAGACAGAGAGGAGGGAGAAGTCCCGGTGCTGCGTACCAGAGTAGAGTGAATAGAGAGATTAGACGAGCCGTCGCCGTAGGCCGCCAGATGCAATGGTGAAGCCAGAAGAAAGGAGATGCAATGGTGAAGCCAAAAGAAAGGAGCGATGCGTGGAAAGACGCGATTAGGGATGGGCAATGAATGACGTGATTGCTTTCCAAGCTATGGTTGAGGGAACGGCAAAACAATTCCTTAATTGTGGTAGTAATGCACGGGCAATGAATGACGTGTGATTGCTTTCCTTGATTTCCCCAATCCGTGATTAATTGATACGATGATTTTTTCCAAACACACAGAAAGTAAAAGTGATTTGATTTGATCCGGTTTTAGCTTTAACCAATATGGACAGCAATGAATTACCGATTTGATTGCGTGCGAAAATATGGACAGCAATGAATTCTGATTTGATTGCGTGCGAAAATTGTTAGGGGTATTTTGGTCACTCAAATGATGTGCGTCGAGTTGGTGGCCTCACCACCAACTCGAAACCAATAGTAAAGATAGTAAAGATGTGGATGAAAACCATGATGAAGATTGCGCTTTGATTAATTCATGAAATACCACTCATGAGATAGATGGAAACAATTACATGGCGTGCTATAGTACTTAAATGATTTAGCTACTGAGTTAAGTGATTTTTATGATATGACTTGTTGCTCTAGCCTCTAGGCAAAAAATAAACATTTAAGTTTCCAATGTAAGTGATGTGCATCATATATAATGAATTTTCAAGAATGTTCGAACCATATTTTAACACAATTCTTGTTTCAGCAGTCATCTACCCAATTAATTAGTACAAACACACGAAAAATGTCACATTCGAGCTACTTTAGAGCATGGCCGCACTTTTGCAGGACTAGTGCGTCAAGGGACCTAAATTATGCGTCTCGGATTACTTATTTGAAGATGAGCACACCATATTAAGAAAATTATGGACCTGCTGAAAATGATTCGTGTGATGAGAAGGACTAAAACAGAAGGTAAGTAGCCAACACGGAATCTACTTGGGGAGAAAACATAGAAACAGAGGGAGGTGAGCAGAGTAAGTAGACCTTCCTTAAAACGGAGGCACGCCATCTTCAGTGCACTAGAGGTGCTGCTGCAATTGACATCTCAATTGCTAATATCATATTGTCATTTTTGTGCTCCCATTGTGTCGAAATATAAATCAAGGAAATACTACTACCCGTATAAGACCGATACTATCCCCCTATAACCTTGGGCATTAGGCCCCTGTTGTTGGAGGGCAATGGGCGATTGTCCCTCTTCGTTCCTGCCCTTAGGACAAGGCCTGACCAGAACTAGGGCTGCACTACTACCAGCGGTGTTTTCCAGGACATGCGAAAGACTACAACTGTTGACCTCACCTAAAAATTAGGTATAAAACTTTTGTCTTATTCCGAATGTGGTGAGTAGCTACTAACCATGGTAAGTAATTGTCCAAAATCAGCCAAGAGTCTAGAAGCTGATGTAGTGTTGAGATGTCGTCGCTACACATCACTACTTACGGCCTCATGTAAATGCCCTCTAGTGGTAATAAAAATCACCTCTGACTTACATCCTCGGATGGGCTACAAACCGGTTAGGCGATGGCCTTTAAGCACCAAGGAGTGGGATGATTTTCCGTGCTAGTGTTGGTTGGCATGTCAGAACGTAACCTAAACGTCATGGTGATTGTCTAGGCCAAAATAGTACGATTTAATTAACATTCTAGGTAGGTTTTATTGCTTATGTATTCGACAAGGGTCAAATAATGTCATTTTCACCCTAAACAAAATTATTTAGAAATGAGAAAGTACAACTGATGCAACATTTTTTATCACATCACGATAGTGCTACATAAGCCGGGGGCATATTTACTACACTAAAATAGACAAAGCTCACCTTGAAGGGATTTTGGGGTCTAGATACATCGGAACCACCTTCCCAAAACTTAGCATAAATTGTGAGTTTTGAAAATTTTAAAAAAATCATCTACTATAGCGATTTAAGGCATTTAATTTTTCGTGAAATAGTATGACTATTTGTGCCTTGGGTGAAGTGATACAATGCAAGTGCTACAATTTAAGTTTCGAAACATAACCCGTAACATGCATATTCTCATTTTGACATTTTAATGAAACTGAGTAAATGATCATATATTATTTGACAAAAAACTAAAATGGTGATTTTGAACTCAATATAAGTGTGAATGTTTTCCAGAATTTTCAAGATATAGAAATACACTTTTTTCTTAGTTTTAGGAATTGAGTACACAGGTACCCATGTTCAGTCTAGTAAGGCCGTGTGCATCATTTTGATGCAGAGGCTGGGCGTTCTTGCTTCTATTTCGAAAAAAAATGTTCACTCTAGTATTTTCCTTGTTTAGCCGGCCAATAAGCTTCAAGATTCTTTTTGTTTTTATCTTGATCAAAAGTTCATAGTGACATATATATTTTTTGTTTACAACTTTGATAGTATATCAAACAAAATGGAACCGAATTTCACTTTGCATTATGTATGTGTACCCTCGTGTCAGCTGTTGGAAAAATCAGCAATTTACCAAAGGATTTAATCCATGAAAAGGTTGAACAAAATATGACAGAAAGCATGGAAATCAAACAAACCATGTTTACAAGTGAATGGTATGAACAAAGCATATCTAGCATATCTAAACCGATTGCTAGTCCAAGAAACTGAAGCAAACAAGCGAAGATCAGGAAGACATACAGTGTTGGAGCCGGTGCGGATGAAGAACCGCTGTTGGTGTTGTCGTCGGTGAGAGACATGTCGCCGAAGAGGTTGTCGATGTCGGGGAAGAAGTCCTCGTTGGAGAAGACGTCGTCCTCGTTGGGGAAGACGTCGTCCTCGTGGGCGTCCGTGATGAAGAACTCGCCAGTAGTCGCGCAGAGCGCTCCCCAAAAACCTTATCGCCTCTCTCCCGTACAGGATCGCAAGAGACGGGGTTCCGGAGGCCTACTGTCCTGGCTCGCGGTGCACGCCGCAAGACGGGATGGGGAAAACTGTGAGGCAGCGCAAAACTTTGGAGGCAGGAGGCAGTGGTGGCTGTGTGCTGTCTATTCGCAGAGAGGAGCGACCTCTCTTTTATAGCCATAGAGGGAGGCGAACAGGCAGCGCGGGAGGCGAAACGAACAGCCAGAAGATGAACCGAACGGTCTAGTATTTATTTTCCACTTAGACAAATCGTTTCAGCTTCCACGTGACCGTTCAGTTCTGTAGTCCAGTCATGCGTGATAAAAAGAAAGATTTGGCACATTCCGCGGCGCGCGCGCGTCAGGACGAGGCGGGCGGCGGAGGAGGAGCGCGCGTGAGAGAGCCTTCTTCTCACATACTCTTACCACAAGGGGGAGAGCTCACCTTATATGCTGGTCCAACTCCTTCTAAACTAGCAATGTGTGACTAAACATTTGTCCCACCCCTTGTCATGCATGAATGGGCCACATAGGCCTCTAGGATTTAGAAATTACTGGATTTACTATTTATAAGCTGGGCCATAAAAGGCCAAAATTCCAACATCAGCTTGCATCAGATTTTTAGTGCTATTGTTGATAGTGCCATTTTGCAGACCTATATGAGATCTCTTTTCCGTTATGTCAGCGTGTGACTGAACGATGTCAGAGCATGTCTAACAGGCCCCTCATAACGTACGCCCCCCTTAAAATTCCGGCGAGATACGGGGTGCGGGCATTTGCGGCCGTCTAGCAGGCCCTGTATTTGGCCCGGCCCGTATCGGCCGAATACGGGGCCCGGCATTTCCACCCCGCCGCCCCGTACTTATAGTGGGCGAGGGTGCGAGTGGGGGGCCAACCCCTCACTCGCAACCCTAGCGCCGCCGCCGCCACCTCCACCTCCGGCGAGCAATTCCGCGTCGCCCGCCGCCGCATTTCCACCGCCGCCGCCATGAGTGGACAGCGCCGAGGTTCTGCACCGCCCGCCGCCGGATCGGAGCTGGATGAGGCGTGGAAGCGGCAGTGCAAGTACTCCGCCGCCGGATCTCGGCGTGCGGCTTGCAAGTACTCCACCGCCAACATGCCGCCGTCGCTCCGGGACTTCGCGGAGGGCGGCCCCTACTACAAGGCGGACCCTCCGCTGAAGCCGATGAGCGGCGCGGACTTCGACAAGTGGCAGAGCCGGTGGGAGCAGGAGCGGGCGTGGAAGGAGGCGTGGGAGAAGAAGCACGCCTGGGAGGGGGAGGGCAGCTCCAGCGGCGGAGGAGGCCGCGATGAGGAAGAGGCGGTGGAGGAGGGGGAGGACCCCCTCTTCTTGGAGGCGGTGGCCGCGTCCAAGAAGGAGGCCGCCGACAAGGCGAGGAAGGAGGAGGAGGCAGAGGCGGAGGAGGCGGCGGCGGCCATCGCCGCCGTCAACGAGCTGATTGCTCGGGAGGCCGCCGCCACCACCCCCGTCGTCAACATCGACGACTAGATCACAGTGTACAAGTTGCGATCCAGTAGGATCGCGCTATTTTGTAAAAATCTATGTCTATGATCAATGAAAAAGTAGTTTCGAATTTTTCCGGGGTTTGATTTTTTTGAATTTGCGGGGTGAGGTACGGGCTCTGCTAGACGGATCACCGATGAACTGTGTGATCGCGACCTATTTTTCAGATACAAAGCCCTCTACTTGCGTTTTACGGGGCAGAAAAATAGGGGGCCTGTTAGACATGCTCTGATACAAGGTGGCTTGTATACGAGCCCTTCTTCACATAACAAAGAACGTTGGGTGACAGGCAGGTTACATGGTTGTGAGTACGAACAAAAAACGGAACTCACCAATTAATACATCTTCTCCGGCCTTTTGTTTCTGAGAAGACGCTGATCGAGCTGGACCTATCCCACTAGGATTCCGTCAAAGAGTCCTCTCCGCTAGGGCCGCATAAGAACTCCATCGGAAGATCTGACGAGAAAGTTTCGTGTTTTGCATCGATGGTTTTGCGATCGGCGCTTCGCCACGGCTCACGGCCGCCGCTGCAGTGGCATAGACCTTCCCGCCGGCGTGATCCCGGCGGAGCTGACCGCATCAGCTTCCTCTCTGACGACATGATCCTCCTGATCTTGGAACGGCTGCACTGCGTCCGCACCGCCGTGCGGACCGGCCTCCTCTCGCGCCGGTGGCGCAACCTCTGGACTCGCCTCACCGATCTCTCTTTCCGTGGCGTCGCGCTTGGCCCATGATCGAGGCGGCGTTTACCCGCTTCAACGCCGCCTCGCCCGCCGGCACATCATTCCAACTTGATATCCACCTCCCGTCGAGAGCCGGGGCCGACGACACGGACTCGCTGCTGCGCGCCGCGGCGCTCTTGTCGCCGGCCAGGCTAGTCTTCTCCATCGCGCCGTACTTTTTCGATCCCAGACGACACCACATCAACATGATCCAGCTGCCTTGCTTCCAACACGCCACCTCCATCGAGCTAGACACGCAGCAATTCACCGTCCAGCCGCCGGCAGCCGGCGAGTTCCCCGCGCTCGAGAGGTTGTCCATCTCCGGCACGTTCGTCGACATCGGCGCCTTTGTCACCCGCTGCCCGCGCCTACGCGCTCTCAGAGCCAAGCTGCGCGGGCTCGGGCCCGACTTGCTCAAGAAGGAGCTGGGCTCACTCAAAGGTGCGTTGGGCACTCGCGAGGTGGCAGTGTCCATCGACATCTGCGCCCACATTCCAGACTTTTCGCTTCTTAGCCAAGCGGCGAATCTCTCTCCGCAGGAGCTCGTCTACACGAATAGGTGCCAAACGCTTGCCTCGCTCTGCCCTGAGCTGCCCTGCTTTCAGCGTGCCACCTCGATCGAGATTACCATGCCGGGCTTGAGCTTCACACCACCATTGCACGGTGAGCTTTCAGCAGTCGAGAGATTGTGTCTCTTCCGCTGCAACATCATCAACCTTCGCGAATTTGTCTCCTGTTGCCCGCACCTCCGAGTGCTCAAGGTGGACGGTGCTACGTCCGGCCGCGACATCACTGTTCACTCATCATCGTTGCAGGAGCTTGTCCTGGGAACCTACAAGGATTGCCGTGGCATCAATTTCGTGACTCCCGAACTGAAGCAGCTGACGATGGAAGTCCATGCCGGCGGGGAACTCTACACGACCGTCTCGGCGCCATTGGTGGAGAAGGTCTCGTGGCGGCGCTCGTATACATGGCCAGCTGTTGTGTTCGGTTTTTGGCTCCTCCAGAGCTTGAGCTTAGAGACGGCGGCAAGCAGCGGAGAACGGCGGGAACTCACCGACGCATGGTTGTCGCTTCAACAACTCCCTCAAGCCCATGTCTTGTCAATGTCCATGTGTGCCACCGTAAGTCCATTATCCTGCTCAATTTACTGAATTTGCTAACTTTGTTAATTGGTTTCATGCTCTTGACATACTTTAAAGCAGGGTCCCTCATTACCAAATCTCGACTTTGATCGAGAGATAGAGAAAATTTCGGTTACTGAGTTCTCAGTTGTGGATATACGTCTCGAAGCAAAGGGGCATGTGTATGGAGCAACTCTGTTTCATCTCCTTCAGGCGCTTCCACTTCGCAGTGCTACAAAAATACTGAAAGTCAATCTAGTGACGTCAGAGAAATCCGAGGTAACACACGAACACCTCGCCCTACTTGTTCAAGACAGTTTTATCTAGGTATTCGTAGTTTGGAGCAAGCATAAAGAAATATCCTACATTCTAAATATGCAATACTATTTATCTGCTGCAGGTGACACAAGCATGTACAGAAAATTGTTTCTGTGATGAGCCCAAGAATTGGAGAAGAAAAAGTAAATCCTTGCATTATTTCGAAGAAGTGGAAATCAATGGCTTCAGAGGAGAGAATCATGGCTTTGATTTCCTGAAACTTATATTCAGATGTGCTCGAAAGCTTAAAATGGTGACCATTAAGCTTGAAAAAAAGAGTAAATCATTTGCCCCCCGAGCTTGCGCTAAGAAAATCTACAATATGTCCTTGGCATATCCTTCGCTGAATTTCCATGTGTACCTCAGTTGTGGTAGTCTGGTTCCGCGTCCATGATTACTATGCTCTTGGATGAAACAAGATTGTATTTTCTTTACTGCCGAGATGCAAGTTGCAGCTTTAGTGGTTATCATAATATGGTTTTATCAGAACCTATATCGATGCTTAATCAGTTTGAACATTACATCTGAAACATGCCTTCTGGGTCGGCGATTCCTGAAGCATCCCTGCTGCCCCCTAAACCAACCTCCCCGTCTGCCTTCTGGTTCACCCCGCCGCAGCTGGATAAGACCCTCCCCCCTTGCCCCGTCGTTGATCCATCCGTGAGGTACGCTGTCACAAGACCACAATTTAGTTATAACTAAGATTTGTTCATTGCCATGGAGTTCAAGCTAAGGCTAGGGCTTTGGACCCTCGCAAGACTGATTATCAACAACATGAGGCATCTGCATCCTGGCGGTAGATTCTCAATAGATAGGATATTACATGGCAGCACGGTTGACGCGAAGACAGTTCGCTTGTATGGCGAAGGACCCATCAAAATCAAGTGTTTTTGGTAAGTGGGGGCGGCAACATATTGTGACTTTGTTTTGGCGATGCTTTAGAATACCGAGTCTTCAATTCCGAGGTGAAAACCTTAGGTCTAGACTTCATTGGTTGTGCGGTGATAATAATGGACCTCTATTTGTATTCGTTGTTGAAGGAATTTTTTGAAAATTGCTCGAACTTTTATTAGGATGAAAACCTATCTAATTATGGTGGTTTGTGTTAGAATATAAATATATTGTATAGCCTCTATCCATTAATTTTGTACTTCTGGTTTAGTTTGCTAGTGCATCAATCCTTTATGGTATCAGAGCCAAGAGGTCTCGAGTTCGAGACCCTGATGTTGTTGAAATATTGGGCTTTTTCATATGAGCCCATACTAGATTTCAGAAATTTCTAGAAATCTCAAAGCCCATGTGTGTGAGCCCATGTGACATGCAGCCCAAGTTGTTGGCTGCACAAAGGCAAGGGGTGGGAGCTAAGTTTAGTCCCATATGAAAAATTGGGAGAGATGTAGACCAACATATAAGGTGAGGTGTTGCACCACTTGGTAAGTGAGTGAGAAGAGAAGTGCCACACGCGCGCTCCTCCTCCTCCTCCTCGCTCGCTCATCTCGACACGTCACGACGCGCGCGCGCCGCGGTTTGCGGAATTGAGCCTCGGAGCCGAGCTTATCTTTTTGCTGCACAGGAAAACCGAGCGTTTGACCGAGTCCTTGACAGACGCGTCACAGCTAGCCGGATCGTGGGCTGTTGTAACCGACTCGGGCGTGCGATGTGGGCGTGGCCCACGTTGTCTAGGGTTTCTCCGATGCGCCGCCTATATAAACCCTCGCCCGGCTACACGCCGCACACATCCTGAAACCGATCTAGGGTTTTGCCACCTCTCGCTGCTTGCGCCGCCTCCGTTGTCTACCTCATCCCGAGAGCCGGCGTGCACCGGCGAACGGGAGAGCAGGTCTCCGGAACCACTCGTCTTTGCGATCCTGTACGGGAGAGGGCGAATTAGGTTTTTGGGAAGCGCTCTGCGCGACTGCTCAAGCTCTTCATCACGGGTCGTCTTCCATCCAAGTCGGGCGGTGCAGCCTACCGCCGTCTTCATCACCGTCTGCTTCGACCAGTCTACTCCAACGTTGTGATCAACAACGTTACTGCAACGACTACATCTGCAAATGAACGGTACGTGCGGTTGACTACTGTTCGTCTGTTCATCATGTTCTGCGAGTACATGTTTAGCTGCTACTTGTTTCCGTTCATCTTGTTGTTTAGCATATCTAGTATGTTCGAGTTACATGTGGTAGTAACTGGTATTGTCATGTTTAATATTCTGAAATTAATCATGGAAATTGTGCCTAATTATCCAACAATCCAAAAACCTAATTATAGGCAATTTTCTAAATTATCAATGGCTGGTTTTACCGATGCACTGAGGCCGGATAAATTTACCGGTGTGCACTTTAAGAGGTGACAGTACAAGGCTGAGCTTTGGCTGACCACGATGAAAGTGTTCCAGATTAGTAAAGGCAAACCTGAAGGAGCTATGTCTGACGATGATCAGAAAAAGTTCGAGGAAGCCAATACTATCTTTGTGGGATGCATTCTGAGCATTCTTGCCGACCATCTGTGTGATGTGTTTATGCATATAAAAGACGGGAAGGAGCTCTGGGACGCACTAGACGCAAAGTTTGGTGATGCAGATGCTGGCAGTGAACTGTACATCATGGAGAGCTTTCATGATTTTAAGATGACTAAGTACCTTCCTGTGGTTCAACAAGCTCATGAGATACAGTGCATTGCCAAAGAGCTTGAACTCCTTAAGTGTGCCTTACCCGACAAGTTTGTGGTGGGTTGCATTATTGCTAAGTTGCCCCCTTCATGGAGGAACTTTGCCACAGCTCTCAAACACAAGAGACAGGAGATATCAGTTGAAAATCTGATAGCGTCCCTTGATATTGAGGAGAAGGCTCGTGCTAAGGACACTACTGAGAAAGGAGAGGGTCATGCTACTGCTAACTTTGTGCAGCAGAAAGGAAAATTCTCAGGCAAGAATAAAGAAAACTTCAAGCCCTCTTTCAACAAGCCTGTAAAGACTACAACCTTTAAGAAGAAGAAGCCGAACAGGGACAGGAGTGATCTGACTTGTTTCACTTGTGGAGAGCCCGGCCACTTTTCCAAGGACTGCCCAGAACACGCAGACCGCAGAGGGAAAAAGGCCAAGAATGTCAATGTCATGACTGCTAGCAATACTGATGGGTATGGTAATCTATTTACTGTTCTTTCGGTATTTCAATCTCCCTCTTGGTGGATTGATACGGGTGCTAACGTTCATGTGTGTGCTGACATCTCTATGTTCACTTCTTACCAGGCCGCACGGGATTCCTCCGTCCTAATGGGCAATGGGTCACATGCCTCTGTTCGTGGTGTTGGCACGGTAGATCTGAAGTTTACTTCGGGAAAGATCGTGCAGCTGAGGAACATGCAGCATGTCCCTTCTATGAACAAGAATCTTGTTAGCGGTTCCCTTCTCTGCAGAGATGGGTTTAAGGTTGTTTTAGAGTCGAATAAGGTAGTCGTTTCCAAGCATGGATAATTTATTGGAAAAGGCTATGAGTGCGGAGGCTTGTTCCGCTTTTCACTTTTAGATTTCTGTAATAAATCCATGAACCATATTTGTGGCGGTGTTAGTGATGATACCAGTGTTTGGCATTCTTGTTTATGTCACATTAATTTTGGTTTGATGTCACGGTTATCCAGCATGAGTTTAATTCCGAAATTTACTATTGCCAAAGGTTCTAAGTGCCATAGTTGTGTGCAATAGAAGCAACCTCGTAAGCCTCATACGGCGGCCGATGAGAGAAACTTGGTACCTCTAGAACTCATACATTCTGATCTATGCGAAATGAATGGTGTGTTGATAAAAGGTAAAAAGAGATATTTCATGACATTGATTGATGATGCGACTATATTTTGCTATGTTTACTTGTTGCGAACTAAAGATGAAGCTTTAGACTACTTTAAAATTTATAAGGCCGAAGTTGAAAATCAACTAGAGAGAAAGATCAAGCATCTTAGGTCGGATCGTGGTGGAGAGTATTTTCCTAAAATCTTTGACGAATTCTGTGAGGAACACGGTATTATTCATGAGAGGACGCCTCCCTACTCGCCCCAATCTAATGGGGTGGCCAAGAGGAAAAACTGCACGCTGTCTGACTTGGTGAATTCCATGCTTGACACTGCTGGTTTATCGAAGGCATGGTGGGGGGAGGCTTTGTTGACTGCATGTCATATCCTGAATAGAGTTCCTAACAAAAATAAAGAGAAAACCCCTTATGAGGAGTGGGTTGGGAGAAAGCCATCACTTTCGTATTTGCGCACTTGGGGATGCTTGGCGAATGTAAACGTTCCCATCCCAAAAAAATGCAAACTCGGACCAGAGACTGTGGATTGCATCTTTCTAGGTTATGCTCAGCGGAGCATTGGCTATAGATTTTTAGTAGTTAAATCCGAGGTACCTGATATGCATGTTGACACTATAATGGAATCTCATGATGCAACATTTTTTGAGAATATGTTTCCTATGAAAGATATGCATAGCACTGCTAGATTTTCTTCTGAGATAATTCTTGAATCTAGTGCATCTGATGATTATTTTGAGCAACCACATGAGAACGCTTTTGAGAACGTTCATGAGAAGGATGACAATGAAGCTCCTACAAGGAGCAAGAGACGGAGGACTGCGAAGTCCTTCGGTGATGATTTCATTGTGTACCTTGTGGATGATACTCCCAAGTCTATTGCTGAGGCATATGCATCACCAGATGCAGATGATTGGAAAGAAGCTGTCCAAAATGAGATGGACTCGATTCTTTCTAATGGAACATGGGAATTATCAGAGTGCCCCCATGGCTGTGAGCCTGTGGGCTGCAAGTGGGTGTTCAAGAAAAAGCTAAGGCCTGATGGTACTATTGAGAAGTACAAGGCGAGACTTGTAGCGAAAGGCTACACACACAGAGAAGGCGAAGATTACTTTGACACCTATTCACCTGTCGCAAGACTAACCACCATTCGAGTACTACTTTCCATGGCTGCCTCTTATGGTCTTATCGTTCATCAAATGGACGTAAAGACAGCTTTCCTCAATGGAGAGTTGGAAGAGGAAATCTATATGGATCAGCCTGATGGATTTGTGGTAAAAGGTGAAGAGACAAAGGTGTGCAAGTTGCTAAAATCTTTATATGGCCTGAAACAAGCACCTAAGCAATGGCATGAGAAGTTTGACAGAACTTTAACTTCTGTTGGCTTTGTCGTTAATGAGGCTGACAAGTGCATATACTATCGCCATGGTGGGGGCGAAGGTGTTATATTGTATTTGTACGTTGATGATATTCTCATCTTTGGTACAAACATGAAAGTGATACTTGAGGTCAAGTCTTTCTTGTCAAAGTGCTTTGATATGAAAGATCTGGGAGAAGCTGATGTGATCCTGAACATCAAGCTGAATAAGAACGAGAGTGGGATTACTTTATCGCAATCCCACTATGTTGAGAAGATCTTGAGCCGGTTTGGCTTTATTGATAGCAAGTCTTCTCCAACACCTTATGATCCCAGTGTGATATTACATAAGAACAAGAACGAACCAACAGATCAACTGAGATATTCTCAAATCGTTGGTTCACTCATGTACTTAGCGAGCGCGACAAGATCTGACATCTCTTTTGCTGTGAGCAAGTTGAGTAGGTTCATGTCAAACCCGGGTATTGATCATTGGCATGCACTTGAAAGGGTCATGCGCTATCTATGTGGTATAATGAGTTACGGGATTCACTATTCGGGGCACCCTGCTGTGCTTGAAGGATATAGTGATGCAAATTGGATCTCTGATGTAGATGATATCAAAGCCACTAGTGGGTATGTGTTTACCTTTGGAGGTGGCACCGTATCATGGAGATCATGTAGACAAACCATATTGACGAGGTCAACCATGGAAGCAAAACTTACTGCTTTAGACACAGCCACTGTAGAGTCAGAATGGCTGCGTGAGCTCTTGATGGACTTACCGGTGGTTGAAAAACCTGTGCCGGCCATCCTCTTGAATTGTGACAATCAAACAGTTATTGTCAAAGTGAACAATTCTAAGGATAACGCGAAGTCATCAAGACACGTTAAAAGACGTTTAAAGTCTATCAGGAAATTGCGAAACTCCAGAGTAATAACTGTTACGTATATTCAAACAGACAAAAACCTGGCAGATTCCTTTTCAAAGGGACTATCACGGAATATGATAGACAGTGCATCGAGGGAGATGGGTTTGAGACCCATAGATGTTATGCCATAGTAGTAACCCAACCTTTGTGATCGGAGATCCCGTGAATTAGGACCTGGAAAAACAAGCTAGTGGTTTAACTGAGGAGAGTATTCTTTAACCCTCTCTATGTGAAGATGCAAAACTCTCAAAATCTGTAAGGCAGGTTGGCAATATGCCTTAATGTGTTTCTGTTGGCTATGGTTAGCAAAGATGCTGTCCTACAGAGCATTCTTAAAAGAACACACCTATATGAGCCCGATTGTTAAACGTCACAGTCTATGAGATTTGGGTGATCTCTAGTAAACTCATGAAGAGACCATGGAGTACGACGCATATGCTCCAACCCGCGGGGTAGGCTACTGGCAGCCATGTACTGGTTATGACTTTGAGTGAAATCTTGACGCACAAAACTTGCAATTCAAGGCGTAGTCCATTGTTCAAGTTGCTGATAGACGTAGCTTAAGGTTCTAGGCGGAAGTTCAACTTAACAGTCTCTGCTGAAACACTGGTATATAAACAAGTAGTGAGGTTTGGCAAATCTCTAAATGGGCATTTGAGATCTGGTGGGGGATTGTTGAAATATTGGGCTTTTTCATATGAGTCCATACTAGATTTCAGAAATTCCTAGAAATCTCAAAGCCCATGTGTGTGAGCCCATGTGACATGCAGCCCAAGTTATTGGCTACACAAAGGCAAGGAGTGGGAGCTAAGTTTAGTCCCAAATGGAAAGTTGGGAGAGATGTAGACCAACATATAAGGTGGGGTGTTGAACCACTTAGTAAGTGAGTGAGAAGAGAAGTGCCACACGCGCGCTCCTCCTCCTCATCCTCGCTCGCTCGTCTCGTCTCAACTCAACACGCCACGACGCGCGCGCGCGCGTGCCGCGGTTTGCGGAATTAAGCCTCGGAGCCGAGCTTATCTTTTTGCTGCACAGGAAAACCGAGCGTTTGACCGAGTCCTTGACGGACGCGTCACAGCTAGCCGGTTCGGGTCGCTCCCAGATTGTGGGCTGCTGTAACCGACTCGGGCGTGCGACGTGGGTGTGGCCCACGTTGTCTAGGGTTTCTCCACTGCGCCGCCTATATAAACCCTCGCCTGGCTACACGCCGCACACATCCTGAAACCGATCTAGGGTTTTGCCACCTCTCGCTGCTTGCGCCGCCTCCATAGTCTACCTCATCCCGAGAGCCGGCGTGCACCGGCGAACGGGAGAGCAGGTCTCCGGAACCACTCGTCTTTGCGATCCTGTATGGGAGAGGGCGAATTAGATTTTTGGGAAGCGCTCTGCGCGACTGCTCAAGCTCTTCATCACGGGTCGTCTTCCATCCAAGTCGAGCGGTGCAGCCTACCACCGTCTTTATCGCCGTCTACTTTGACCAGTCTACTCCAACGTTGTGATCAACAACGTTACTGCAACGACTACATCTGCAAACGAACGGTACGTGCGGTTGACAGTTGTTCGTCTGTTCATCATGTTCTGCGAGTACATGTTTAGCTACTACTTGTTTCCGTTCATCTTGTTGTTTAGCACATCTAGTATGTTCGAGTTACATGTGGTAGTAGCTGGTATTGTCATGTTTAATATTCTAGAATTAATTATGAAAATTGTGCCTAATTATCCAACAGATGTGAGGGGGAGTGTTAGAATATAAATATGTTGCATATAGCCTCTTTCCATCAGTTTAAACTTTTAGTTTAGTGGCTAGTTCATTAATCCTTTAGTTTGATCCGGCAATGGCAACGTTTGTGCATTATTTTCTTCCTGGAGGCCTCATCGCTGTTGGAGAATTTCTTCTTTGGAGTAAATGATATCGTGGGTCATACAACTTGTCCAGTATATGCACTTAAGTCACACATCTTGCAAACTTGACTAACCGGTCACACAACTTGTGAAACATATGCACTCGAGGTCACAAACCGATAATTTGTCCGATTTTTTTGTGTAAAAAACCCATCATGCACTGGGCATGTGAGGTCAGTTGGATGCTTTTTTGCATTTAACCCCCTGGCCAAAAATTATGTCGTACAATTTCATCTTTCTAATTTTTTTCAAGGTTAACTGCAAAAAAACAAGTTCAAATCAAGATTTTTTTCTCAGTCAGCTTTTTTACCGGAGGGCACTGGAATTTCCGGTTACCAAGCAATCTTGAAAATCTCGTGAACTTATTGAACGAGATTATTCAAACAAATTTTGATTTTTTTTACATAGAACAAATAGATTAGATATACAGATTTGAACAGGATTGTTTACAAGCCCTGGGGGTTCAATCGTAATTTTGGAAATCAGATGTTTGAAGTTCGAATCACACGGTAGACAATATAGAATTTTTCACGTTTTTAAACTAAAACAGACAGAAAAAGAAAAATGATGATACTGGACGTCGAGCCCGCGACCCTACGTAAATGTTTATGGACAACTTGCCACCAGACCTCGCAATAAGAGATGAAATATCTAATATATGTAGAGTATTGAACGTAACATCAGACTTAAATTCAAATTCAACCGAATTATTTTTAACCTTATCAGTATTTTCGGAGGGGACCGAGAAAACCGGTTTCCGATATTTCCGAAATCTCGGACAAGAAAAACCTTGGTCCAAATGACCTCACGTGCATAGCGTGATGTTTTTTTTTACCAAAAACTGGACAGCTGACCGGTTTCTGATCTCCGATGCACATGTTTCGCAAATTATGTGACCGGTTAATCGAGTTTGCAAGATGTGTGACTTAAGTGCACATACGAGAAAAGTTATGTGACCCCCGGTGTCATTTACTCTTCTTCTTTGGCCAACTGCTCAATGAGAAGTCCTTGATCATCCTCATTGTCCACCTCTAACTCACGCATGTTCACAACCGTGAGGTAGTGCCAGAGATAATATTTGCCACCTCTATGTTCGGTATTACTATTATCACTTGTAATACCAGAATTCTCAAACCTAGGTCTTTTGGGTGAAGGAGCAGCCCTGGAGTCAAGGGAAACAACATAATTGCCCTTGGTGTGGCCACCAAACAAAATAGCATCAATTTCATAGTAAAAGTCGTAAAAATATTCACCCAAAATCCCTTCAAATTTCTCAGGTAACTCATGAATATTTCTACATCCAATGAGAACCCCTACAAAATTTAGGTTTATGAAGGATAGTTTGATCTATTTCCAAAGAAATACCCACAAGGGAACCAACATAAGCTGCAGTAGCATCACACCTTTTTGCAGGGGAATATTTTTTATTTTGAACTAGGCTTTACGCATCTGTGCTTTTGCTCCACCGGCAGCATACCAGACAGTGAAACTCAATATACCATTGAAAGTTTTCATTTCCATCCTCTTCTCAGAGCAACCAGTGCTCTCTGTTTCTTTTAGATTAGTAAATCTCGTTTGAAACTAAGTAAGGAACACCTGCCTTGCAGTGCATCGCCCCCGACACCAAAATATTCATTAATCTTTGTTTCAATATATTTGAAAGTAGGATTCCCTTCCAAAACCGAAATAGAGACAATGGAACCATGCTCTTTAGTTTGTTTTCCTTCACACTTATCAGAGAAAAAACCGTTTCCAGGAGCTTGAAACCCACACATAGCAACAATGTGTTCCCAAGGTTTGAATACTTGACAAATTTGCCTAATATGGCCCAGCTTGTTACAATGCTCACATCAAATTGTAGGATGAGAGGCAGCAAAGTGACCCACCAAATTACAGTTGAAGCAAGATCAATGTTACCAGCAATGTTCCCAGGTTTGTTTCACATCTAAGATAGCTGCTGAAATTTTCTTCGGGCGGCCTCCTCCTTGCCCCCAGAGCTTGTGGCCGATTTATCATGCTGAGCTGCTTTCTCCCATCGTTCTCGAATAGGATCACACTCCCTTCCATTCTCCAAACCCTGACCAACCCCTTCTCGCTGTCACACGTTGGATCTGTTGTTCTCGTTGAATCAAGGGTTACCTGCTGCTACTCGTGTGATGATGACGCCAGAAAAGAGCTGTGCCGTGTAGTTGACGTGGGAGCAGTAAGTCCTTGTGCGTGGTGATGACCAGCCCGTTGGGAACCCCAAGAGGAAGGTATGATGAGTGTAGCGGCAAGTTTTCCCTCAGTTAAGAAACCAAGGTTTATCGAACAGGAGAGGAGAGACGGTGACGACTGAAGGTGTTGTGGAACCTGCACACACACAAACAAATACTTTGTCCCCAACTTGCGATGAGGTTGTCAATCTCACCGGTTTGCTTGAAACAAAGGTTATGAGCGTATCGAGTGGAAAACAATAGAGTATGCTAGTAAAGTAAACAGTGCGGGAAAAGTAAACAGGTGATTGCAATATGATTAAAATAGGACCGAGGTCCACAGTTCACTAGTGGTATCTCTCCATAGATAAAATAACATGCTGGGTAAACAAATTACAGTTGGGCAATTGATAGAATAAAGATAACGTGATATGTCAAGAAGATCACTATGAGATTTACTCTGGGCATTACAACAAAATACATAGACCGCCATCCAACTGCATCTATGACTAATAATCCACTCCCGGGGATATCATCCGAACACCCTAGAAGTATTAAGTTGCGAACAACAGATAATTGCATTAAGCAAAGTGTGTAATGTAAACAAAGCATATGCCCTTGAGCATATGAATGTTGTTTTCTCCCTAGTAGCAACAACACATCTACCACCTTAGAGGTTTCTGTCACTCCCCCAGGTGAAATAGAGACATGAACCCACTATCGAGCATAAATACCCCCTCTTGGAGTCACTAGCAACTACTCGGCCAAGATAGCTACTAACAACGGAGAGCATGCAAGATCATAAACAACATAGAGATAACAAAAGATATAATTCAGTACAGCAACTTAATCATAAACACCAATATTCATCGGATCCCAACAAACCAACATCATAGAATTACATAACGGTGATCTCAATCATGTAGGGCAGCTCATGAGATCTAAACATGAAGCACATGGTGGAGAAGACAACCATCTAGCTACTGCTATGGACCCATAGTCCAAGGTAGACTACTCACTCATCGCTCCGGTGGCAAGCATGGCGATGAAGAAGACCTCCGGTGGCGATTCCCCTCTCCGGCAGGGTGCCGGGAAGAGCTTCTGGACCCTCCCGATCTTCGGGTCGACGGCGGCGGCGGATCGCGATGTGTTCTGGAAAACTGATCGGGTCCTTAGGTTTTTCTCCTCGGGGGGTCTTTATAGGCGAAGGGGCGATGTCAGAGGTGGAGCCAGGCTCCCTCACACAGGGGTGGCGCGGCCAGGGGCCAGGCCGCGCCGGCCCTGTGTGTGGGGCCCTGGTGGCCCCTCTCCGTCTCTCCTTCGGATGTCTGGAAGCTTCCGGGAAAAATAAGACTTCAGGAACTTGTTTCGTCCAATTCCGAGAATATTTCCTGTGTATCACTTCTGAAACACAAAAACAGCAGAAAACAGGAAACTGGCACTGTGGCACTTCGTTAATAGGTTAGTTCCGGAAAATGCATAAAAGTGCCACTAAGTGTAACGAAACAATAGGCAAATGGTGTCAAAACAAGAATGGAGCATCAAAAATTATAGATACGTTTGAGACGTATCAAGCATCCCCAAGCTTAACTCCTGCTCGTCCTCGAGTAGGTAAGTGATAACAAAGAATAATTTTTGAGGTGACATGCACCTACACAATCTTGATCATATATGCAAGCATTGGTGAGCTAGGATCAATAGAACTTAAAACATGGGCATGAAAGATATAATCATGACAATAAGAAACTTAGCAACCATGTTGTAAACATGCAAATGAACACAAACAAAAGATCATGATAATGAAACAATGAAAGTCAAACGTGTGTTCAAATCATAAGGAAAAACATACAAATGGTTTTCAGCTTGTCCTTCAAAGAGAGCAAAACATAAATACATAGGACACCTCAAAGTTTAAGAGGGCGACTAGATACAAATAATTTAAGAACAAGTGAAACCAACAATATGAATCAATCAATGAACTTTGGGACAATGCATATCACACTAAGAATGACAACTATGCTCTCTTAATGGTGCATAAAGAAAGAAGGTGGTGACTCAACATAAAAGTAAAAGAAAGGCCCTTCGCAGAGGGAAGCAGTGATTGCAAGTTTTATAACCTTCAAAAATTATGGTACTTACCGGCTTTGAGCTCTCATTGCCCCCATCATAAGCATCTTGAATGGTTAAAGTTAATGCGAGAACAATTATGATGCATATGCTTGACAAATCATAAGTTGAAAACCTCGTGCCCCGTGAATACGAGTACCCAAACCTCATGCTACTTTACTTAGAGTCCCAAGCAAGGCTCTTGTCATTGTAAGTATATGCATATCATTGAGAACCGCCAATGGGGTACCTCCGTGCCCGATGACATGGAACAAGCCCACACCAAAATGACAGGACAAGCAGACAATGAACACCTCGACATCTCTTTTATTTGCTCTATTGTTTAGCTTTTTATTATGAGATGCGTCGTCGAATGTTCACCATGGGTATGCTGCAAATTTCCACCATGAATTATGCATGGCTTAGATTGGCGGCCCGGCGTTTCCCTAACACATCTAAAAACTCCATGATCCTCACAAGATTCCCAATTCATTTCACACCGCGGGCATCCATAAACAAAAGATCACGATATCAACTAAAATAGAAGTGCAATGTTGAAAGCTTGCCCCATGACAGCATGGCTGGGCTAGAATCCAACTTACAACTTGCAAGCATAACAACTCAACATAAAAGACCACAATGTCAAATTTTTAAGAACAGGAAAAAGTAAAGTGTGCCTTCCGGTTCGTGAGAGCTTTACTGACCGAATTTCGCATAACACTGGTAAGAGTTTAATTTGAAGAGAAAATAAAAGCAAGTCAAATTTACTTGGAATAGCAAATTGCTAGTAGGTATGTATGGTGGACACAATGGCAAACTTTGGCTTTTAGGAGTTGGATGCACGAGTAGAGCTCATACTCAGTACAAGGTGAGGGCTGGCAAAAGACTGGGAGCGACCAACTAAGAGAGCAGTAATGGCCATAATCATGCAAAGCGACAAAGCGACATTAAAAGAAGCATAAGATGGCATCAAAAGTCAAAAACTAAATGATCATGAAGGCTAATGGCGACTTTGTAAGAGTCTAACATGTGTGAGCATGCGCCAAGTCAACCCAAATGAAGCATCAAGGAGAAAACCAAAATAATGCTTCCATACAATAAAAACAACGCATGATTTTTTCAAAGGCTCATTAAGCAATCTCAGTTATTTGAGACAAGTCATGTTACAGCAAAACCACTAAGCATACTATCAAAAAGACATCAAGCATGACATGAAAAAGCCTAAGCCACAGTCTACACAAGCTCCTTCTTGTACCACTATTTTGCACAAAGCTTTTTCTCTTTTCCAACACCATTTGAAATTTTTATAAACACCTCTTTTGATGAAAATCAATAAAGATCAGAGGCAAAAATACACCTTGATAAAAAGATATGACAAGATCTGAACAAAAATCAAGGCGAAAACGAAAACCAAAAGCAGTAGCAGAAAAAGTAGAGCGCTCGATTTTTAATAAGAGTGAAAACTAGAGCGTTCTTTGCAAATGAAAACGAGTACATCTCCTCCAAAGGAAATTTTGTTGGGGTCCAACCATTTATTGTAGCAAACAAACAAACTAAACCAACTAAGAAAACTAAAACAACTGACGCTCCAAGAAAAACACATAGTGCATGAAGCAATAAAAATATGGTGTTTTGAAAGGTGACCTGATTTTTGCCGATGAAGAAGGGGTGCCTCGGGGGCATCCCCAAGCTTTGACGCTTGTACTTCTTGGATATTTCTTGGGGTGATGCATGGGCATCCCCAAGCTTGAGCTTTTGTCCATTCTTCAACTCATCTCATCATTCTCCAATCCCTACACTTGAAAACTTCCTTCATACAAAACTAAACACAATTCTATTAGCAACATTAGTGTAAGCATAAAATATATTCAACCCTCTTTTAGCTTCAGGTTTCAACCCAAAACCACCACATATAAAGTATATACTACTGTATCAACTTCCACAAGAGTTCCATGATCAAAAAGAACTCAAAAGAAAGCGATAAAGTGGCAAAAACAAATATTGGCAGAAATCTGTCAAAACTGAACAGCTGACAAAGGACGAATTTTTGAGGGATTTTCTGTTGCTGAAATCAAAAAGTGTTCAACTAAGAAAAGTTTGGATATAACCTGGGGCATATGCACAAGAAATCGCAGGTCCAAAAGATAAACAGAGAATTTTCACGAATTTTTACGGTGCAGCACCGAAAACAGTTTCAGGACAGCAACATCCCCAAATCTTTACCTCACTCAAATTAGAGGCTTCTCTTGGCACAAAAAACGAAATAAACAAGATAAGGAGCGGTCATTACAGTAGTAATGACTTCCAAGACTCAAATAAAAGAAAAAGTACTGAAAGAAAACATTGGGTTATCTCCCAAGAGTGCTTTTTCTTTAACGCCTTTGAGCTAGGCGCAGAAAATTGCGAATCAAGTAATATCAATAGATGAAACATCAAGATCAACAGTAGAGATCTTTTCAACAATGAAGGAAAATGTGTTCAACTGAGTTTTTGAAACTCCTTTACGATCACGCTTAGGCACACTACTTTCATCGAAAAGATTTTCAGGACAAATCCAACTGGAATTCTTTTCCCAAGCATCATGAATTCCTATAAGTTCATAAGGTATTGGTACTTTAAAATCATCGGGCGTACCAACCGTAACAGGCGAGCCAAGCTTATTAAACTTCTTAAAAACTTTCCTAGCCTCAATTGCAACATCTCTAAATTCTGTGCGCAAGGTTTCTAAGATAAAAGCTTTCTTTTCGGGATCCTCCATTTCATGAAGCTTAAGGAACATGTATTGCATAGAAGAATTAAGACTAGCAAACCTAGCTTCTAACATGTGAACTAAATGAGCAGAAGCAACTTCATAACTAGGGGCTAACTCAACCAAAGACTTTTCCTCAACTTCCTTATGCATACTAATGTGATTAAAGAACTCCTCAATGTTACTTTTGCCAATAATCGAACCACTACCTACAGAGAGGTCCTCCAGAACAAACTCAGGGAACAGCATGATAAACTAAAGTAAAGAAATAACAACTACCAAGGATTCTAATTTTTTTGGGTTTTTGATATAAAAAGCAATGCAGGTAAAATAAAATAAAGTAAAGCAAAACAATAACAAAGTAAAGAATGTGTGTGCGAAGAACTCCCCTCGCAGAAGTCTTCTCTTCCTCCCCGGCAACGGCGCCAGAAAAAGTCTTTGATGGCGAGTTGTCGAGGGAGATTATTCTTCTTCTTTCCCCGGCAACGGCGCCAGAAAAAGTGCTGCTACTCGTGTGATGATGACGCCAGAAAAGAGCTGTGGCGTGTAGTTGACGTGGGAGCAGTAAGTCCTTGTGCGTGGTGATGACCAGCCCGTTGGGAACCCCAAGAGGAAGGTATGATGAGTGTAGCGGCAAGTTTTCCCTCAGTTAAGAAACCAAGGTTTATCGAACAGGAGAGGAGAGACGGCGACGACTGAAGGTGTTGTGGAACCTGCACACACACAAACAAATACTTTGTCCCCAACTTGCGATGAGGTTGTCAATCTCACCGGTTTGCTTGAAACAAAGGTTATGAGCGTATCGAGTGGAAAACAATAGAGTATGCTAGTAAAGTAAACAGTGCGGGAAAAGTAAACAGGTGATTGCAATATGATTAAAATAGGACCGAGGTCCACAGTTCACTAGTGGTATCTCTCCATAGATAAAATAACATGCTGGGTAAACAAATTACAGTTGGGCAATTGATAGAATAAAGATAACGTGATATGTCAAGAAGATCACTATGAGATTTACTCTGGGCATTACAACAAAATACATAGACCGCCATCCAACTGCATCTATGACTAATAATCCACTCCCGGGGATATCATCCGAACACCCTAGAAGTATTAAGTTGCGAACAACAGATAATTGCATTAAGCAAAGTGTGTAATGTAAACAAAGCATATGCCCTTGAGCATATGAATGTTGTTTTCTCCCTAGTAGCAACAGCACATCTACCACCTTAGAGGTTTCTGTCACTCCCCCAGGTGAAATAGAGACATGAACCCACTATCGAGCATAAATACCCCCTCTTGGAGTCACTAGCAACTACTCGGCCAAGATAGCTACTAACAACGGAGAGCATGCAAGATCATAAACAACATAGAGATAACAAAAGATATAATTCAGTACAGCAACTTAATCATAAACACCAATATTCATCGGATCCCAACAAACCAACATCATAGAATTACATAATGGTGATCTCAATCATGTAGGGCAGCTCATGAGATCTAAACATGAAGCACATGGTGGAGAAGACAACCATCTAGCTACTGCTATGGACCCATAGTCCAAGGTAGACTACTCACTCATCGCTCCGGAGGCAAGCATGGCGATGAAGAAGACCTCCGGTGGCGATTTCCCTCTCCGGCAGGGTGCCAGGAAGAGCTTCTGGACCCTCCCGATCTTCGGGTCGACGGCGGCGGCGGATCGCGATGTGTTCTGGAAAACTGATCGGGTCCTTAGGTTTTTCTCCTCGGGGGGTCTTTATAGGCGAAGGGGCGATGTCAGAGGTGGAGCCAGGCTCCCTCACACAGGGGTGGCGCGGCCAGGGGCCAGGCCGCGCCGGCCCTGTGTGTGGGGCCCTGGTGGCCCCTCTCCGTCTCTCCTTCGGATGTCTGGAAGCTTCCGGGAAAAATAAGACTTCAGGAACTTGTTTCGTCCAATTCCGAGAATATTTCCTGTGTATCACTTCTGAAACACAAAAACAGCAGAAAACAGGAAACTGGCACTGTGGCACTTCGTTAATAGGTTAGTTCCGGAAAATGCATAAAAGTGCCACTAAGTGTAACGAAACAATAGGCAAATGGTGTAAAAACAAGCATGGAGCATCAAAAATTATAGATACGTTTGAGACGTATCACCTGCCTGATAATTCCTCCCTCGTCCCACACCACGATCATGATCCACAGTGTTCCTTCCGCCGCCACCACCACCACCATCCCCCCCCCCCCCCCGCCCCCCCATCGATCTCGATGAGTTTCTAGCTTCCATAGGAGACGCAAAAACTACTTGTGCGAATGATCTGTAATCGCTTGCTATTTTTCCTTGCCACCACTCAAAGAAATCTTAAGAATTGGAGACTAGAGACCTGGATCCCGACCAAATGTGAAAGAATAGGGAGTCGATAGTGCGGTGGGGGTTAATAGGAACCTCCGAGCCACGTTCCCTCCCCTGCGGGGCACCTGTCTTAGTGACAGCACTCTTAGTCTCGGAAATAACCTGCACCGACCTAACCATACATGTGTTTGGTGGGGGTTAACACAATTTTCTAGTTTTACAATGAAAAGAAAATAAAATATGTGTAGGTTGCAAAGTCGGTTTGTATTTATGCTGGAGTACATTTCTCCGAATATCTTTACAGTTCTTAAAATTATTCTGTTAGCTTTATTATGCTAGCCATAGGCCCATATTCAAACACGACTTAAGCGCAAAAATAAATAAAAAAGACCCGAGCACCGCTGTAAGACAGTCTCCTAAAGAAACCCGACCACACAAGCAAGTTGATGCCTCCAGCTCGACAACACTCTGTCACCACCGTGCCTCCAAAGGAAAAAGAAAGCACAAAACATAACAAGCAACGGTAACCTCTTTGCTTTCACCATGTTCCGGCCAATCCGCTGGCTTTTGTTTACGACCCACTGGTCTGGGTCTTCTCTGATCTGGACGTTGGAGCCGCGTCCACAAGACCTCACCTCGCCAAAAGTCTTCGCCTAGCTCGTCTCCCCCACCCCTCGCCGCGCCGTGCTCTGCTCCGACACCACCATTAATACCCCATTATCCCGGGAGCTTCTCCACGCTCCTCATCACTAGCTAGCCATCCATCCACCTCTACCAAGGCTCAGACTCAGAGGCCACGCAGACAAGCACAGCAGCTAGCCATGGGGTGCCGCGACTGCGACTGTGACGACTGCAGCTGGACATGCATCGCCATCTCGGTGGCGGTCGGCGTGGTGCTCGTGGTCGTCCTCATCGTCCTCATCCTCGCCTTCGCCGTCGTCAAGCCGCCCACCGCCACCGCCGACGACGCCCTCCTCACACGCTTCAACCTCTCCGCCTCCCCCAACGCGTCAACGCCCCAGCTCCAGCTCATCTCCTACAACGCCACCGTCACCATCTCCCTGCGCAACCCCAACATCTACTACGGCATCAGCTACAGCGCCCTGCCCGCCGTCTTCTCCTTCAACGGCACCAAGTTTGACGAGGCCAACACCGTCCGGGCCTTCGACCAGGGCGCCAAGAAGACCACCACCGTGCGCGTGACCGTCGGCGGCGTCGCCAAGCCCCTGCCCAAGCTGTCGTCGGCCGGCGCGGCGGAGTTCGGGAAGGAGAAGGAGGCCGGGCAGTTCCAGGTGGAGGCGCGGCTGGACGGCGAGATGCAGTACAAGGGACGCGGCAAGAAGTGCCCCGTGGCCGTCATCTGCCCGCTCAAGCTGCAGCTCGTCGACCCGGACGTCGCCGCAACCGCCTTCCAGAAGACCAAGTGCACCATCCTCAGGGCAAAGACATCAGGATGCTAGCCGCTAGCGGTCGCCATTCACATGACATGGCCTCATTTTATCTGTTCTCCTCTTCTGCTGTAAAAATTAAATTGATTCCTGATCTTCTTGATTATTTCAAGTACTAGAGAAGGAGAACCAATACCATGCCGGCCGGTTCCTTTTCATTTCAAGTGCACCATCCTCAGGGCAAAGACGTCCGGATGCTAGCCTCGTGCTCGCCATTCACATATGGCCTCATTTTATTTCATCTCCTCTGCTGTAAAAATTAATTGATTCTTGGGGTTCTTGATTAGTTAAGTCCTAGACGGTTCCTTCTCATTTCAATAAACGAGAACGAACTTTCAGATTCTTCTCTTGATTGATAGAGGTTGCTAGCTGTTGCACATGTCTCGATCGGTGGGTATGATTAAGAAAAAGTCGGTTGGGGTCTTAGGTAGTTTTAAAATTTATTTTCTGTTGCCAGAGGAGTTGCTAAGAGAGACTTTGGGAGGAGTTGACTACTGAGAGTCGTTCCAATTTGTTCGAGGTTGCTCCGTCGTCAGACACGGTGGAAGCAGCTAAACTAAACGCAAGGTTGTGGATACCATGATAGTCCTTCAAATTTCAAAAAAGAAAGAACGCGCTTTCAGAATCTTCTGTTGATTGAGTAGAGGTTGTTGTTGCATATATATATATATATATATATATATATATATATATATATATATGTCTGAGAGATTGGTGGCTATGATTAAGAAAAACCCGGTTGGGGTTCAGGTGGTTTGCAAATGTTGCATGGAAAATGCACTGCAATTTATGTGCCATTGCGAGAGGAGTTGCTGAGAGACTTTTTTTTAGAGGCAAACTGAAAGAGACTTTGGAGGAGTTGACTACTCGGTTGTTCGAATTTGTTTGAGGTTGCTCTTCTTTTTTGGACAATCAATATATTTATAGTAATGAATATTACCTGGAGAGATGAACTATCTCCAACGACTAAAAAATAATGCTTAAAAGAAATCACTTAATCTTCAAGATCTTCAAACTTTTTCTTTATCTAAGACACAATCTTGTACATTTTTAAAGGGAGCCGTAGAATAAATGTCAAACAACAAACCTATAAAGATCAATGAGTGTTCTCCCATAATTTTGAGCCCCAATACAAAGGCTATGTGCACAATGAAACTCGTAAATTAGTTAGCCAACATCGCAAGAGTACCAACTCTAGGAAAAACGAACGAGCAACATAATCAACGTTGTTGGGGAGCCAATAGTATGAATCACCATTATCGAGGACGTAGCAAGCGGGAAAAATGATATGAATACATCCTTGGTTGCGACAACGATAAGAAAAAAAATAAAAATCGATCTAGCGAAGCATGATCTCAAGGACCATACCTAAAGAAATAATTTTCCTACACCACCATTAACGCCGGGAAGGAGATCGTCGTTGCACGACGGGCCAGAGATCACTTATTGTGACATGGATGACCAAAAGGAATCAGGCTACCAAAACCCTAACAAAATATATTGGAAATATTGCTTTTATTAAAAAATCCACTCATAAATCTGGTTTGCCACCCCTCCCACTTGCGAGGCTAGCCGGAAGAGGCAGAACTGTTGCATAGTCGAGGCGGAGGTGGTGATGGCAACAAAAACTACATGTGTTTACCACAAAGGTGACGCGAGAGTTTATATTGAACTCACGGGGAAAGGTTGTTCTTTCTCACTTTCCTCTTCTTTTTTTGACACCTCACTTTCCTCTTCTAACAACCTACATCAACAAAACAGTTTTGTGTCCCAATTCTAGCGATGTATTTGTCAGGCACACATTGCGTGTAACTAAGACAAAAATTGGTGCAATACAGTAAAAATTAATGCAAAATATTTTATATTTTCATATTTAAATGCAACTAAAATAAAAGAGTACCAAAGTACTAGGCTTTTCCTGTGGTTTAAAATGGATCGGGGATTTCACTTGGCCTCTCTCAGAATCATGGTGACATGAATATAGCTTCATAAGTTAAAAGCAATACAAACAAACAAAATAGTAATTGATAAGCATTCATATAGGCATCACATCCAAACACAGAGATCATGCAACATATACCTCTAATCTTCCAATAGCAATGGAGAAGTCCACAAACTATATTTAAGAATCAACAAAGTATTGCATTAAGAACTTTGACATAAAGTTGAACAACATTATATTATCTTTAGCAAACAAGGCCATCTTTGTTGTCAAAAGATGAACAATAGCATAAGAATTCATTTATCCCTAGTGAGGTAAAAAAAAGAAAAGGTATAAACCTTGGCAGAGAACATAAATACAGTCCCATGCAAACCACTAGATTACTCCATCTAACACACACAACCCCCTCTCAGAAAGCATACATGCATGGGTAATGTATGTATCTATTAATACATCAACCACATACTGAAAATTTGCACTTCGTAACTCTACTCAATAACAAAAGATCCACAATGGGGTAATACAAATATGACAAAAATCATGCAAAGTAGCTCATGTGGCTTAGTGAAGTACATGGATAGAGATCATACAAGTAATTCCCAGAAATCATTGTCTAAGGGTGGACTACTTCCTCTTCATCATGGAGACGAAGGAGTTGATGTTGTTAGAGGCGAAGGAGCAATCGAGGGCAATGTTTGGTTACGTGTTTCTCTGCTTTCGGCTTCCTCCTTGTGAACTCAACGAAGGGGTTCTACATGGGGCCCATATTCAACTCTAGAACTGTTTGATTTGCATCGTGATTCGTTGGAATGAGAACTGCATATGGGTGTGCAAATGCACATCTTTTTTCAAATTGCACATGAAATTGAATGACATGGGAATTAAGTTAATTCTAGATCAATGGAGACTTACCTGCATTCGATGTATTAAATGCAGGGTCGGGAGCTAAGTCGACACTTGGGACATGGATCCCATCAAGCTGATGTGTTTGTGTGAAACCCCCTTCTTATCTTTATTATTAGAGTGGAAACTGACCGGTAGGTACGTTGTCATCAATTTTTTAGTGAGCTCCCCAAGGAAAAAAGAAAATTAAGCCGCACTCGCCCCACTTGACCATTTCTCTATCAACTATTGTGAAGTCTGCAATACAGGGAGGCGGATATCTAGCGGTGGGGACACTAGTTCCGCAGGTGGTGGCGCTAGAACCGCGGGTGGCGGAGCATCATGACGGGGCCTTCTAGGGACGCATGCATGATGAGGACGCACGGTCGCAACCACGAGAGGCGGAGAGCATGTGAGGCAAGAAGGCGGCGAGCAAGAGAGGAAGAGGCGATGGGGAGCAAGTGAAGATGAGGGCGCGTCGGGGACGCATTCATAGTGTAGTAAGGGTGTCGAGTAAGGACTGAGGAGGAGCGTGTCCCAGTGAGAGAGAGACGTGAGCACGCATGATGAGTGTGTACATCTACATAGGGTTGGCGTTAGGGTGCCTGACAGCCAGGCTAGGCTGGAGTGTTCCTGCTCTTTAAAAACCTTTAATATATATAAACCATGTTCCTTTTCCATTTTGATTTTGCGGGAAAGAAATAGAGAAAGAATTCATTTAAAAGAAGGCCCAATTGATGTCTACTATACACTTTAAAGTTCATATGAGTTTGTATGTATGTGTTGAAAATGAAACTAATAAACCAGGGCCTTACTTAGCTGCGAGAAAACTGATGGAATAGAACAAATTAGAGCATAGTTTCATAGAGAGTATCCCTGGAAGAGAGAGAGGTCTAAATTTATTCTTTCATGTGCAACACATAGATATTCAGCTAGTCATACGTAGTAGCATAATTCAATGGTCAGTGCACTAGTTCAGGAGGGAAGAGCCATGTTATCCCCTGGGAATGCTTAAAGAAACGTCCTTCTCTGGATGTCTGATACTTCATATCAAAAACCTCGCCATGTTATCCCCTGGGAATGCTTAGAGAAACGTCCTTCTCTGAATGTCTGATACTTCATATCAAAAACCTCGCCCGTGTCGATATCATAAACAACATCCTCTTCCACCTCCCCAGAAGGTGCACAAACAGATTTAGAGAAGCATATGCTAATGAAGAGTGCTCGGCCACCACCTAGCCCACTGCTAATAGGCAGTGGCGACCATGCGCCCATGCTGGCGTCCGCCTCCATAATATCACGCGGCGAGTAAACACGCGAGCATTGTCACACGGGATTTGCGTATATCTCCTCACCATAAGTAGTTTTCCACGCGAAACAATGAACTGCCGAGAGATGGTGATCAAGTCACCGGTTTCTTCGTCATGCGTATATTCTCCAGAGAAACTTGCATAATGGCTGCCATCTTCATCTTGTGGTGCATCATCATGATCATGAGGTGCCTCCCCCTCCTCTATATTGTCATCATCCACGGCTACATCCTCCTCCTCGTGCTCCTCTACTTCCTCCTCTATAGCAACATCATCATCATTATCATGTTCTATCTCTTCCTCCTCGTTGCTATTATCATCATCATCAGAAGAGCTCCACTCATCATAATCATCATAACCTGTGGTCATCTTATAACACGCTTGCCAATGGTGATCACGGGCTTGCCATCGTCATCCAGTGCAAGATTAAGCGGTATTAGGTCTTCGGCCTGGGTTATGGCATAGAGCGTGTCTCCAAGAAACGCGACATCGTTGATATAGATGTAGGGAGCTATGAACGGCTGGGACACCCAAGCACCCTTCCCTTGCAGAAACACGATTAGAGGGTAGTTCATCATGTTCAGTGACGGAGCTGGGGGGGGGGGGGGGGGGGGGGGGGACCAGCAGGGGTCTTGGCCCCCCCTAATGCAGGTTACAACAAGGTAATTTGTATACATAAGTTAGGTTTAGAAGCCATTTTTAGAGAAAATTATCATGGTTAGCCACTGTAGATGTACTTGGTAGCGTACTCGAACTCGTGCTCGTTGCCGAGGCCAACAGCAAGCCAAGAGTCGGTGGAACCGACAACGCAGACGCCGCCGTCTGGGAAGTGTTCGAGGGTAAGCGGGAGACCGTCGAAGTCAAGGGGATGTAGATTTGCTCCTCGCAGCCCCAGAAGACAATCCACGGCAGGTGACGACGCTCGTGGTGGCGCACGGCCGAGCGCCATGAGCGGTAGACGGCACCGATGCGTGCACGCTCGACGGGGTAGGTGCTGAAGCAGGCGACGACGAGGCCTACGAGATCCAGCGGGAGGTCAGCCCACGAACTCACGAAGTCATATGCTTATGAGTTAACGTCCATTGTCCATTAGGGCATGTCCTGCAGGCCGATCTACCGTGTCCGAATATGTCCACGTGGACAAAAAAATAGGTAAAAATGATTTTAATGGGCCAACTCAAACAGACACACGGGGGACGGACCGACGCATTTCCGACCCATATGTGGGCGTGAAATGCGGTCGGGCGGATGACGACCACGGTGGTTGGCTGTCCGCACATGTCCGCGTCTGGCCTGCATGTCGTGAACCAAAAAAAGGGCCACAGCATCGCTACAAAAAAGTTGCCGACGATCGTCTCCCTATTTACTACTGCTACACTATCCTACTCCTACTCGTCGTTGCCGCGCCGCCATCCTTGGCCTGCAGACGCCTACATGAGGGCGTCACCCAAGCCGGCGTCGACAGTGTTTGAGCCCTCGCCGTCGGTCGGGCGGGCACGTTGGACCTAGCAATGAGCCAACCGGATGCGGTGGCGGCGCTCGCTGGCGAGCTCGTGGACCTCGTGGGCACGCCTCGCCATGGTCATGTCCTCGTCCCAGTGGTGACGGTCCCTGGCCATCTCCTCCCGCGCCGCTGCGTCCGCGGCCTCCTCCTCCGCGAGCTCCTCCGCCCGCGCCACCTCCCGAGCTGCCACCTGATACGTGCATTTTGCATCATTATATTTGCATCATATAGGACTAGTTTATATTGTTATTTGCATCATTCTTTCGTTATTCATGCATTTTTAGATGATTTCCAGGACTTTCCTACAAAGTCCCCTTCTCGATATTTAATTTCCGGGAGATAGAAAATCTCCTATTTTCGTATTTTGATATTCAGGGACCTTCTGGACCTCAATCTGATCGGGGATTTTTACACCGTCAATATTTCATCACGAGAAGCACCTGGAGAGGTCGTAGCACACGAGGGGAGCCACGAGACTCAAACGAGTACAGGTGGCGCGGCCCAGCAGGCAGACCGTGCCACCAGGGCCCATTTGCCCCTCGAGAGTCGCCTCGCCTCTGTCTTCTTATGTACGTCTTCGTTTCGACATAAAAGGGATGCCCTAATTTTCACATAATTTTCTGAGGCGGCGGCAGAGGCGGAACCCTTCTTCACCTTCGGAAGGGCTAATCTGCTACCGCCGCCGAAGGGTAATCTCCGCCATCGTAGCCACTGAATCCTCCTTGGCATGGGGAGGGAGCATCTCCATCACATCTACAGCACCATCTTCATCATCCCCAAGATCAGCACCATCTCCACCTCGAATTCAATGTCATACCCCTCATAGTTTGTGGTAGATCGAACCCTGGATATTATTTAAGTGATGTGTGCATGTTTGTGCTTGGAAACTTTTCATTATTTTGTGGTGAAGTTATACTTTTAGATTGTGTTGTACCTTATATGCCACTGGTTATGATCATGTTTGATACTTGTGAGTAGTTCCCGTTGTTCTTGGGGGCATAGGATGAATTGGCTATAATTTCTATATAACATGCATGGAGTATTTGGTTATGTTTTGATCTTTTATGTGGTTCTATGATGGTAATGTGCGAACATCGACTGCATATTACTTCACATATATGGGCTCATAGGGCTGCACCTTAGAGTAATAAAGAGAATGAGAAAGGAGGGAGAGACAGAAACCTATTTCTTAGACTTGGCGTTATTTTTAGGGGGTTTCTAGATCGGGGACCTTAGAGCTTTATTCAATAATTGGACAACTTATGTCTTAATGTACCCCTAAAGATCATGAGAGTGAACTTAGGAACATTCATTAGGGGTTTGTAGCATAGTGGTACTATGATTACACCTATTTTTGGCTCCATCCAATGAGAATAAAATTTGACAAGATACTCAGTTCATATTGAACTAGAAATTTGTATGCTAAATAAATCCATGCCGCCCCTGGGAACATTTGTCGCTTATTGAATACACTTGAGCTTGTCCTCTTGCTGCATAGAGGATTGGGATTTCTCTAAAAAAGAGCATTTACTTTATCTCAATTACATTTTCAGTATTTATCTCTTTGCACCTTTACATTCAAAATCCCCAAAAACACCTTTATTATTATTATTATTATTATTATTATTATTATTATTATTATTATTTCCTGTTAAACTTGCTAACCAGTACCTTCAGCTCCTCGTGGGTTCGACAACCTTTTCTATATTGAAATGTACTACAATTGATCTCCTCCACTTGGGAGCCATCACCGCTGCAGCCGCCTCCTGAGCCACCGTCACGGCGGCCTCCTCGGCCACGCGTGCCGCCTCCTCTTGAGCCGCCATGCACGCTGCCTCCCTTGCCGCGTTGGTCCGCACCACGAGCATGTCCGCAAGAGCCTCCCGCTCTGCCGCCATGAATTGGCGTGTGACCTGCTCGTGGTACGCGGTCTCGAACGAGGCGAGCAGCGCCACCTGCTCGTCCGTCGTGGCTGGAACGGCCGCGTCGCCATCGGAGGAGTCACCGAAGAGGGCCTCGATGTCGTCGCTCGCGCTGCCCTCCTCCTCGGGCTGCTCCTACGGCACGACCATGCCCACCACATAGGCCTCGACCATGGAGGCATTGTCGGCCAAGGCTACGAGGTCTACGATAGCGTGGTACGGCCCGAGGAAGGGCCCAACTATCGACTTGACTGTGGCCACGTCGACGGACTGCACCTGCAGCAAGGCCACTGCTTGACGCGTCGCGTCCTCCAGTACCTCCATCACCTACTTCTCCTAGTGCGTAGAGGTGGCCGCCGCCAGCGCACACGCTCCTGCTCTACCTGCCTCGATCCGACCATGATGCACAGGCGGAGGTTGATGGTCTGGCGCACCTTCTCCACCTCAGCCTGCATGACCACCTCCGTCGCCGCCACGAAAGTCGCCACGTCGCCCGGCTGCTGGCCTGCGAGCTCCTCTACCCAGCGCATGGCGTCCGCCACCTCCTCGTTCTCGGGGAAGCAAGCAAGGGCAAGCTCCCTGAGCACAGCCCACTTGCTGTTGTCGGTGGGAGCCATTGGTAGCCAGTGGCGGTAAGGATTTGGTGGCGGACGGTGGGAGAAGAGGGTTTTTGGGTGTCCATGGCAGGCACGCGCTAGCCATATTTATAGGCAGCCCACATCGGCGCCAAACATTGGCCCGCACGTGGGAACGGCCAGCAGGAAACATTGGCCCATGCGCGCGTTTGAATTCTGGCAGAGTGGCGCGCACCGCAAATTTGCGCCGAGCGTCGTGCCTCCGTCCTCGAGACGTGCATGCCAACAAGGTGGGCAATAAATGGGTCGGCCCATTGGGTTGCCCCCTACCCATCCGGACAGTCCTCATTTTGCTATCCGCGGCCCAACCCATACAGACCAATGAAGACCGTTTCGGATAGGAAAATGGCTCACCCCGCTAGAGATGCCCTTATCCCCGGGGATAGATACTTCTCGTCCCCCGCCTCCCCTGAACGCCACATGCCCCAATGGGACCCACCCACCCCCTATCTTCCTTTTCCAAATGCAGCCGCATAGCCACATTCTGTCGTGCCCCTGCTTCCCCGAGCACCGCCCCTTCTCCTCCCTATGGAGCGCCGTGATACGTCTCAAACGTATCTATAATTTTTGATGCACCATGCTTGTTTATACACCCTTTGCTTTGAGTTTTATGTTACACTTCGTGGCGTTTTTATGCATTTTCTGGAACTAACCTATTAACAAGATGCCACAGTGTCAGTTCCCTGTTTTCTGCTGTTTTTGTGTTTCAGAAAAGTTACACAGGAAATATTCTCAGAATTGGACGAAACAAAAACTGAACCTCCTATTTTTACCGAAGCTTCACAAAGACCGAAGATGAGACGGAGGGGGGCCAGGAGCCAGGCTCACCACTAGGGGGTGCGACCCAGCCCCTGGCCGCGCTGCCCCATGGTGAGGCCAGCTGGCCCCACCTCTGACGATGCTCTTTCACCTATAAGTTCCCCTCGTCGGGAAAAACCTAAGGGACGGATCTCTTTTCCATGAAACATACTGCAAGCTGCCGTCGTCGCCGTCACGAGATCGGGAGGATCCAGGAGCTCTCCCCGACACCCTGCCGGAGAGGGGAATCCCTGCCAGAGGCCTTCTACACCACCATGGTCGCCTCCGGAGTGATGTGTGAATAGTCTACCTTGGACTATGGGTCCATAGAAGTAGCTAGATGGTTGTCTCCTCCACCATGTGCTTCATGTTTAGATCTTGTGAGCTGCCCTACATGATCAGGAGCATCTTTATGTAATCATACATGTTGTGTTTGTTGGGATCCGATGAGTATTGGTACTATGTTAAGTTGATGTGCTGAATATATATCTTATGTTATCTCTATGTTGTTTATGATCTTGCATGCTTTCCGTTGCTAGTAGCTATCTTGGCCGAGTAGATGCTAGTAACTCTAAGAGGGAGTATTTATGCTCGATAGTTGGGTTCATGCCTCTATTTAATCTGGGAGAGTGGCAGAAACCTCTAAGGTTGTAGATGTGCTGTTGCCACTAGAGAGAAAACAATATTCTTGTGTCCAAGGACATTTGCTTTGTTTACATTACGCACTTCGCTTAATGCAATTATCTGTTGTTCGTAACTTAATACTCAAGGGGTCCTCGGATGATTCCCCGCGAGTAGATTTTTAGTCATAGATGCAGTTGGATGGCGGTCTGTATTTTGTCGTAATGCCCAGAGTGAATCTCATAGTGATCCTCATGACATATGTATGTTATCTTTACTCTATCAATTGCCCAACTGTAATTTGTTTACCCAGCATGTGTTATTTATCTTATGGAGAGACACCACTAGTGAACTGTGGACCCCGGTCCAATTTCCTTTACATTGCTATACTATTTTACTTTTACTCGCATTGTTTACTTTCTTGCATACTATTATCCTATTACCACTCGATATGCTCAATCTTTTGTTTACAGCAAACCGGTGAGATTGACAACCTCATCGTAATTTGGGAGCAAAGTTCTTGGTTGTGTTGTGTGTAGGTTTCACGTTGCTGCTGGTGAAAAGCTACACGCCGACAAGCAGTTGATCTGGCGCCCTTGTCCAGAGTGTCACGAAGCTAGCAAGCATCACCTTCTGAAGTTTAGCTTTCTCCTACTGGTTCGATTAAACCTTGGTTTCACAACTGAGGGAAGACTTGCTACTATGCTCATCATACCTTTCTCTTGGGGTTCCCAACGAGCTTTACTTACAAGCCATCACACCGCCCTTGCTCCTCCCATCGAGCTCCGCCCCTTCTCAGCCGCACAGCCACATACCGCCGTGTCCCTACTCCCCCGAGCGCTGCCCCTTCTCTTCCCTGCGGAGCGCCGCCTCTGCTCCTCCCACAGAGCTCCGCCCCTTCTCCTCCCGGGGAACACCATGCCCCTGTTGGAATTTTGGCCCTTTATGGCCCAGCCTATAAATAGTAAATCTAATAATTCCTAAATCCTAGAGGCCCATGTGGCCCATTCATGCATGATAAGGGGTGGGACAAATGTTTAGTCCCACCTTGCTAGTTTAGAAGGAGTTGGACCAACATATAAGGTGAGCTCTTCCCCTTGTGGTAAGAGTGTGTGAGAAGAAGGCTCTCTCACGCGTGCTCCTCCTCCTCCACCGCCCGCCTCGCCATGCCACGCCTCGCCTCGCCTCATCACGATGCGCGCACGCGCTGCGGTTTGCGGAATGTGCCTCGGTTCCGAGCCTTTATTTTTGTCACGCATGACTGGACTACGGAACTGAACGGCCACGTGGAAGCTGAAACGATTTGCCTGAGTGGAAAATGAATACGAGATTGTTCGGTTCGTCTTCTGGCTGTTTGTTTCGCCTTCGCTGCCTATTCGCCTCCCTCTGTGGCTATAAAAGAGAGGTCGCTCCTCTCTGCGAACACACATCACATAGCCACCACTGCCTCCTGCCTCCAAAGCTTTGCGCTGCCTCACAGTCTTCCCCATCCCGTCTTGCGGCGTGCACCGTGAGCCAGGACAGTAGGCCTCCGGAACCCCATCTCTTGCGATCCTGGACGGGAGAGAGGCGATAAGGTTTTTGGGGAGCGCTCTGCACGACTACTGGCGAGTTCTTCATCACGGACGCCCACGAGGACGACGTCTTCCCCAACGAGGACTTCTTCCCCGACATCGACAACCTCTTCGGCGACATGTCGTCTCTCACTGACGATAACACCAACGGCAGTACTGCATCCGCACCGGCTCCAACACCATATGTCTTCCTGTTCTTCGCTTATGTGCTTCAATTTCTCGGACTAGCAATCGATTTAGATATGCTTTCTTCATACCGTTCTCTTGTAAACGTGGTTAGTTTGATTTCCATGTTTTCTGCCATATTTTGTTCACTCTTTTCATGGATTAAATCTTCTGGTAAATTGCTGATTTTTCCAACATTCCAAAAACCTTATGCTTTTCATAGGCAATTTTCCCCTGTTGGCTATGCTACGTCTCTGAAGCCCCCGGTCTTCGAGGGCGTCAACTACAAGAGATGGTGTGCAAGAACCGTCATATGGCTCACCACCATGAGATGCTTTGATGCATCTAAGGGCAAGCCTCAGAGAGGGCTTACTCCTATTGAGGAGAAAGCTTTTGAGGAAGCCGACAACCTCATGAGAGGTGCTATTATCAGCGTTCTTGGCGAGAACATTGTTGACTTGTACCTGTCCCTCACTACGGGCAAGGACATGTGGGATGCGCTCGAGGCCAAGTTTGGGGTCTCGAACGCAGGCAGTGAATTGTACGTCATGGAGCAATTCTTTGACTACAAGATGACTGATGAGTGCGGCATTGTTGAGCAGGCTCATGAGATACAGTCCTTTGCTAAAGAACTCGAGCAGTTCATGTGTGTGTTACCGAACAAGTTTATTGCCGCAGGCATCATTGCCAAGTTTCCTCCCTCGTGGAGGAATTTTGCTACTTCTTTGAAGCACAAGAGACAGGAGTTTTCTATCATTGATCTTATTGGGTCTCTTGATGTGGAAGAGAAGGCGAGAGCAAAAGACACATGTCCTCGAGGTGCCGAGGGAGGTTCTAGTGCCAATGTGGTATAGAACAAAAACTTCCAATCTCACAAGTCCAAGAACAAGAACAAATCTGATGGCAAAGGAAAGTTTAATGGGAAGAACAAACCATCACAGTCTACCAACTTCAAGAAGAAGACCGATAAGAGGAAAGGAGAATGCCATGTATGTGGCGAACCTGGACACTGGGCACCTAGTTGCCGAAACTGCTTTGACAAGCGTCATGGGAAGAGCGGCAAGACCGCAAATGTTGTCATTAGCGATGCTGAGATGAAGGACTATGGGTATGGTATACTTCCTACTATCCTTTCAGTTTGTCAGTCTCCTAATTGGTGGATTGACAACGGCGCTAATGTACACGTTTGTTCTGATATTTCCATGTTTTCCTCTTATCAGGTCACAGGGACTTCCTCCGTGTTGATGGGAAACGACTCTCATGATACTGTTTGTGGTGTTGGTACGGTCGATCTAAAGTTCACTTTAGGAAAGACCGTGCGGCTGAAGAACGTGCATCATGTTCCCTCAATCAATAAAAATCTTGTTAGCGGATCTCTTCTATGTTGGGATGGCTACAAGATAGTTTTTGAGTCCAATAAATTTGTAATATCCAAGTTTGGAAACTTTGTTGGTAAAAGCTATGAGTGCGGGGGCTTGTTCCGCCTATCTTTGTCAGACGTTTGTAATAAAGTTGTTAACAATGTTTGCAACAATAGTTTATCAAATGTTTGGCATTCATGACTTTGTCACGTTAATTTTGGTTGTATGACGCGGCTAGCTAAAATGAAATTAATCCCTGAATTCACTACTGTGAAAGGCTCCAAGTGCCAAGTGTGTGTGCAAGCTAAGCAACCTCGCAAGTCTCATACGACTGCGGAGGCAAGAGATTTAGCACCACTAGAGCTTATACATTCAGATCTTTGTGAGATGAATGTTGTTTTGACAAAAGGTGAAAAGAGATACTTCATGACTCTGATTGATGACTCCACTAGATACTGCTATGTGTATCTTCTAAAATCAAAAGATGAGGCTCTAAACTTCTTTAAAATCTATAAAGCTGAAGCAGAAAACCAACTTGATCGAAAGATCAAACATCTTAGGTCTGATCGTGGTGGAGAGTATTTTTCCAACGAGTTTGATTCTTTTTGTGTTGGAACATGGTATAATCCATGAGAGGACGCTTCCCTACTCACCTCAGTCAAACGGGGTGGCCAAAAGAAAGAACCGCACTCTAACTGATTTGGTTAACGCCATGTTAGATATGTCGGGTCTTTCTCAGGCATGGTGGGGGGAAGCTATATTGACAGCTTGTCATGTCCTAAACCGAGTTCCCACAAAGAACAAAGAAATTACTCCATTCAAGGAATGGTAGAAGAAAAGGTTAAAACTCTCGTACTTATGGACTTGGGGTTGTTTGGCCAAAGTCAATGTGCCAATTCCCAAGAAACGCAAGCTTAGACCAAAGACTGTTGATTGTGTTTTCCTAGGTTATGCTTTCCATAGCATTAGGTACAGATTCCTGATAGTGAAATCTGAGGTACCTGGTACGATCATGGAGTCGAATGATGCGACTTTCTTTGAGGATATCTTTCCTATGAAAGATATGCCTAACTCATCAAATCAGGAGATGCCTAGTTCATCTAGACGGGAATTAATTAAAATTCATGAACCCACCATTCCGATAGAACACTTTGAAAATCCTGTGGAGAATGACAATGAAACTCCTAAAAGGAGCAAAAGACAGAGGACTGCAAAGTCCTTTGGTGATGATTTTATCGTGTATCTTGTGGATGACACTCCTAGTTCCATTTCAGAGGCCTATGCATCTTCAAATGCTGACTACTGGAAGGAAGCTGTCCGCAATGAGATGGATTCCATCTTGGCTAATGGAACTTGGGAGATTGTCGATCATCCTTATGGGTGTAAATGGGTGTTCAAGAAGAAGCTTAGACCCAATGGTACCATTGAAAAGTACAAGGCACGCCTTGTTGCTAAGGGTTATACCCAAAAAGAAGGCAAAGACTTCTTCGATACTTACTCACATGTGGCCAGATTGACCACCATTCGAGTACTACTTTCCTTGGCTGCCTCACATGGTCTTCTCGTTCATCAAATGGATGTTAAGACGGCTTTCCTAAATGGAGAGTTAGATGAGGAAATCTATATGGATCAGCCTGATGGATTTGTGGTAGATGGTCAAGAAGGAAAGGTGTGCAAGTTGCTGAAGTCTTTATATGGTCTTAAGCAAGCACCTAAGCAGTGGCATGAAAAGTTTGAGAGAACTTTAACCGTTGTAGGCTTTGTTGTAAACGAGTCTGATAAATGTGTGTACTATCGCCATGGTCGGGGCGAGGGAGTCATCCTATGTATGTATGTTGATGATATCCTGATATTTGGGACCAATCTTGAAGTCATCAAGGAGGTCAAAGACTTTCTATCTCATTGCTTTGAGATGAAAGATCTACGAGTGGCTAATGTGATCTTGAACATCAAGCTACTGAAAGATGATGATGGTGGGATAACCCCTAGTAGGAAAGCCCTTATAGATGGGATGCAATTCTGTGGCGCACCAGCTACTAGTGCGCCACAGAAATAATTTCTGTGGTGCACCAAACCAGGTGCGCCACAAAAATATGTTATTTCTGTGGCACACCAAAAGACCATGCGCCACAGAAATAGGGTGGGACCCATGCCCTGCCAGCCCCAATCATTGGTTCCTCTATTTCTGTGGCACATCAGGGCCAGTGCGCCACAGAATTAGAGCATTCTATGGCGCGCCAGGGCCAGTGCGCCATAGAATTAGAGTAATTCTGTGGCGCACTGGCCCTGGTGCGCCACAGAAAGAAGTCATTCTGTGGTGCACTGGTCTTGGTGCGCCACAGAATTAGCTCATCCCACCACAATAGAGGAGCGGCGCAGAAATCGACGATCTTCTAAAAAATTGGAAGGAGTGCCCAGCGCCGGGAAAGAAGCGACCGAAGCCAGAGCCGCTGCTCGGTGTATGAAAAGCAAGGTCTATTTTCCATGACTTGGAGTACTGGAAGGTCCTCCACATGCCCCACAGCCTCGATGTCATGCACATTACGAAGAACATTACCGAGAGTCTGCTTGGCACTCTTTGCAACTCGGAAAAGTCCAAGGATGGGCCGAAAGCAAGATACGATCTGAAACATTTTGGCATCAAAAAAGCTCTTCAAGCCCCCGATACTGATGACAACGACGATGATGATGATGATCAGACGGAAGGGACTCAACATCTCCGCAAAAGGGCTAAGAAGAACGCGGTGGTCCTTCCCGCTGCCTGCTTCACAATGAGTCCGGAGGAGCTCGAGTAGTTTTTCAGGTGCTTCCTACGAGTGAAAGTTCCTCACGGTTACTCGGGGAATATAAGCAGATATCTAGACGTAGCGAAGAAGAGGTTCACCGGGATGAAGTCTCACGATTGTCACGTGCTCATGACACAGATACTTCCCGTTGCGATCCGAGGGATAATGGACGAGCACATCCGTGATACGTTGTTTGGCCTTTGCAACTTCTTTGACATTATCACCAGGAAGTCGATCAGCGTGAGGCAGCTCAAGATGCTACAGGATGAGATCGTGGTGATACTATGTGAGCTCGAGATTTACTTCCCGCCCGCATTCTGTGATATATGTGTCCATCTCCTTCTCCATGTCGTTGATGACATCAGGCAGCTCGGCCCGACGTTCCTCCACAACATGATGCCTTTCAAAAGGCAGAACTGTGTCATGAAAGGATACGTTCGCAACAGGGCCTGTCCAGACGCAAGCATGGCCAAGGGGTTTCTAACCTACGAGTGCATCTCCTTCTGCCAGAATTATCTAAGCACCGAGGACGACCAGGATCATGTTGGTCTGCCCACCAGGACGCACCTCGGCAGGCTCGCTAGAGTCGGTCACCGCGAGGGCTACCGCTCAGTCCATGTCGGCATTGTCAATCGACGCGACGACTTTGAAAGGGCTCACCGGGTCGCGCTACAACACTTAAAATTGATCGAACCTTTTGTGCAATAGCACAAAAGCATAATCGAGCAGAATTACATCGATATGGGCCAGCCAAGGAAGATGGGAGACATAACCAAAGAGCACAACTCTAGCTTCACGCGTTGGTTTAATCAAAGTCAACTGCTTCAAGCACAGAGCAGAAGGCCTTCTACCGAAGATGAAAAACTCATATACACCTTATCACAGGGCCCCGGGCATAACGTAAGGATCTATCAGGGGTACAACATCAACGGTTACAGATTCTACACCGAGGAAAAGGACAGGAATAGTGAAAATCAAAACTCAGGAGTAACTATGCTATCATACACCGATGACGAGACTAATGTCAAGGAAAGATTTTTTGGAAGGATCGAGGAGATATGTGAGCTCAATTACTGTGGAGAGACGGTGCCAATGTTCCGTGTGAGATGGGCCAAGAACGTCGAAAAAGAAGGCCGATATTTCACCACCATGGTTATACCGGATGCCAAATCGAAGAACGCATCCGCGAAAAATGAGCCATGGGTACTCGGTAGCCAAGTTGACCAATGCTTCTTCATCACCGACCCGTCGAGGCCTAGCCGTGTTGTCGTGAGGAGGGGCAAGAGGAGCATCATAGGAATGCAAGGACACGCAAATGAGGAAGACTTGGACAAGAACGGTGACCCAAAGATCGAGGAGGAATTCGACAAGCACTTCGACATGCCTACTACTAGTAAAGTAAGAAGGAAGACCTCCCTACCTACTAAAGGTTGTCCGTTCACACGAAGAAATCTCAAGGTGGCCGGCATAAAGTATTCAACCGCCAACAAGAAAGGCAAGAAGATTGTGAAGAAACGCTAAGCTAGCTCGGAACCGGACGGAGAAGACTTTTAAGTATGCACATGTATGTGTGATCGAGACTTTTTTTGTGTATGCACATGCATGTGTGTGTGATCGAGATTTTTTGTGTGTGTATGCACATGTGTGTGTTAGACAAAAAAGAGCAAAAAGATATGCACATGTTAGACAAGAAAGAGCAAAAAGATATGCACATGTTTTGTGTATGCACATGTATGCATCTAATAACTAAAATATTTTTTAAAAAAAGGAAATAAATTCTGTGGCGCATCTACTGGTGGGATGCGCCACAGAATTCTCCAATTCTGTGGCGCATCCCACCAGTAGATGCGCCACCGAATTTTTACACTTAGTAAAACCGTCGAGAAGCCCTCCACTCTCCCCGCACTCTATCTTTCTCTCTTGATTCCCCTCCCCCGCGTCGCGAATCCTAGCTCCGCCACCCCGTATCCCCACCCGCCCCGGTCTCCCTCCCGCCGGCGACAGGCCATCCATGCCGCCGGGTCTCGTCCCAGCGGTCCTCCCCAGCACCCGCCGTCCAAGGTTGAGAAGAGCCACTGAATCGGGCACGCCGCCACGCGCACGCCGCCACGCCGCCGCGACCAGGGAAGTGCCGTACTCCGCGGTTCGTTCACCACGACAGGCTGGTGCCGCCCTCCATCGTCCCCGGCGAGGCCGCCGCCCTGTCTCCGTCGACCCAGGCGGCCCCGCTACCTCACCCGCGAGCTCGGTCTGCCTCGCCCAGAAACTGCCCTTCCCGTCCTCCTCACCCGTGAGTTCCGCCTCCCCCATCTCTGTCTCCCCTGGTGCGCGTCTCAAGCTAGTGCACGCCTGGCCGAGCAACAAATGGCTACCGGCGGTGAGGAGTCCAGCCCCCTGCACCGGGGCTTCGGCAAGAGCCAATGGAGCCCGCCCCCATTTTTTCCAATGATGCAACTTCTGTGCCAAATTGGTCAGAGTCTAGGTGTTGTGCTTTGTGAGTTCTTGCCACATGACTGGTATCTTCAGGTTTTCATTAATCTCGAGGTTGAATTTCAAGTTTTAGTGCAAATTAATAAAGTTTTGTCTCTTGGCACTATGAGTAATTTGGTTTTGATGCCAGGTTCTTAATGTTCAAAGTTAGCTCAAGGGAAGCAAAAGTTAGTTCTGCATGTACGTTGATTGTAGGTGTAGGACAGTCTGGAACAGGCGTTGAAAAAAACTATCCTAGTTCGAATAGTAGTTTGATTAATGGTTTTTAATACAAGTTTGCACCAGTAGCCACTTACATTGGAGAATTATATATCATGTAATTTATTATACAAGTTTGCATGTACGTTGATTGTAGGTGTTAGAAAGTTTGGAATAGGTGTTGAAAAATGAACAAAGTAGCACCATATATTTATGTGGATATATACTTTGATTTTTTAAACAACATTTTTATCTTGGAATAGTAGTTTGATTAATGGGGTTTTAATCTAAATTTGAGCCAGTAGCCTCTTATATTATCCTGTAATTTGAGCTCATCGGATGCTTCAAAAGTTCTCTGTCTACTGGCGTTATCATCTCAACCGTGTTTTATTTTAACGCCATGAATATATATGTTCAGATAGGTTTGAATGTAATTTTCTTGCCCAAGTTGCACAGTAGTTCACTACAGCCTGATGAAGGGACACTTGTTGATTTAGGACAACCTGCTACTTTCTATTATTGTAACTTCTTATGCTTCGGGTGGAGCATAATAGACAGGAAAAATAGAACTTGGCGAGCGAAGGAAGGAAGGAATAAATCTTTCTGTTATTGTAACTTCTTATGCTTCTGTGATTTTTTTCCTATGTTTCAAGATTGAGGTGCCCGTTTCTCCCAAAGTGTTGATTCACTTCCGTTTCGGTTGAGAAATGGGCACTTCTAGGTAGAAAAATTAGCAAAAGTCATGCCAAAATTTTGAATTTTTTGGTTGCATTATGTACTAACTATTTGCCTCTTTTTAATGAAGTGCAAATAAACATGTCGGGCACTTTTAACCCTAAGAGCCAGGAGGAAGTCGCCAGAGAGGCCAACAAGGAATGGTGGCAGGAATACGATGAGGGAGAGGGCCGGGGGGGCACCGCCGATAGTGGCGATGAGGAAGAGGGTCGGGATGAGGAAGAGAGTTGGGGGGGGGCGCCTCCGAGAGCAGAGATGAGGAAGAGGGCCGGGATGACGCCGCTGAGACCGGTGAAGAGACCACCGACCGCACAGAAGGTGATAGCGGCGGCAACCCTGAGGAGGCCAAGAAGAAGAGGAAGGCGAAGAGGCCAAGGAGGGATCAGAGGCCGCAAGTGCTCGCCAACATCACCGATCCTTTCACGTTAGTCTCCGAAAGTGGCCTACCCTTGGAGCCTTCTAAGGTTGCCAAAGGGTACGCGATGCAACTAGGGTGCATCGTCCGTGAAACCGTGCCGCTCAACACTCAAGACCTCAGAAGCGAGGCCAACGAGGCTTTGGCCGGAACCCTCCTCCAGAAGCTTCACCAAGAATACACGTTCCCAGAGCCGTTCAATAAAAAGGTGTACTCTTTAGCTCTCACGAAGATGAGCACCGCCTTGAGCAGCTGGAAAACCCGGCTGAAGAACAAGATCAAGAAAGGTAAAAGCTGGGAGCAGATAAGTCGCAAAGACCCATCGCTCTCTAGAGAAGACTTTGAAGCATTCAAGTCATCCTTAGAGACTGACGAGGCTAAAAAATGGACCGCGTGGGGGAAGAAAATGCGGGAATTGAACCTAGGGGCTCACCGTTGCGGAAGTGGCGGTTACCGAGGAAAATAGCCCACTTGGGACAAGGAGGATGCCGAGATGATACGTCTGGGGAAAGAAAACCCCTGGCTAAAAATCACGGATTTACAGACTAGGAACTATGTCTGATCCCGCTACTACTTAGACTGGGAGATGGGGGAATTTATTACGGATTGCCCCGACGTGAAGAAGTTCGAGAAACTCCTGGTAAGGATAGTCTATATTATTATTGCGCTGATCTTATTAGGCAATGAAGCCAAATGGGCTAACCTTAAGTTCCTTTGTCTGAAGGATGATGAGTTGAAGGCTAGTTCTACGGCTGGCCCGTCGTCCCAGGGGTCGACAGAACCGTGGGACACGCCTTTCAACAGGGCAACGAACGTATACAAGGAACGGGACCTGGACAAGCCACCGACGTTGGCTGGCCGTGTGTCCGGCTTTGGCACAAGTATGAAGGTATCCGAGTACTATGGATCAGATGCCAAGACGAGAAAGGAGAGGAGGTCGACTAAGGATAAAGCTGAGGTTCAGGAGCTGAAGAAGAAGTTGGAGTCACTAGAGAAGATAGTGGACTCGACCGAGATAAGTAAGTTACTGGACGAGAGGCTCTGGCAGATCATCCCCCCTGGGTTGATGGAGGGGTTAGCTGCCTGGAATGCGGCAGGTCAACAGGGGCCGATATATGTGCCTAGCGTCAGCGGCAGTAACTCAAGTCACCAAGTGTCGCCGCTAGTGACCCCGATGCCGCCGCTCCACCTGGTCGCATCGACGCCCCCAACCGCAAAAGCTGATAGGGTGGCGGTGCCTGATAATGCACCCGAGAGTGAGCGGCCCGGCGCCGGCACCGATGCCCTTGTATCAACATTAGCAGAGATCAACGCCGTCAAGAAGGTAACTCATTAGTTAGTCCTCCGCGTCATCTTCTTTAACTATATATGCTTTGCGTTGATCTTATCCAACATGCCCCTGACTCAGGACGAACCTTGCATACTCCTGCATGTGGTGGAGCCCGGCGGCAAGTTGATGGATGTTGCTAGCGGCACTGCCATGCCCGGCCGAACTATGCACCACAGAAATATTGCAGAAGATTTGATGAAGGTCAAGTTGGCAATGGTAGTGCCGGAGTACCGTGACATCCTCCCCCCCCCATCAACCTCCGGGCACAGAGGAGGACGACGTTATGGTCCTTGGGAATTGCACCAGTTGGCTTATGACATGGCCAAAGAACCAGATCCGTCTGGGGGGGTCGTCTTTCGAGTGTTAGGCGCAACATCGGCGCCACCTCCCCTATCATTCGGCCCAAGATCGTCTGGCCCCGCGCCGCCGCCACCCTTATGGAACCGGCGGTCGCCGCCGCCACTACCCTGAAGGAACCGACGGTCGCCGCCACCACCCGAAAGGAACCGGCGGTCACTGCCGCCACTACCCTGAAGGAACCGGCGGTCGCCGACGCCACCCGGAAGGACCCGGCGATCGCCGCCACCACCACACGCCACCAACAGCTGTTGGGAAAGCTACCGCAACGACCGTCGACCAAACGCAAGGTACGCCAAGCGGCGGCATCGCAACCGCCACCACCTAACTTCCAGGACATGGCGCCACTTGATGGCAACGATGATGATGATGACATCGATGCCTACATCAACACTGGCGCCTGCAGCCAAGATATGTACATGCCTCGTATGGATGAAGAAGCCTTCCGCACTCACGGCGATCAACTTGGTCGTCCCACTACAGTCACGCAGCGCCTGACCTTCACGGGTTTTTCTCTGCAAGACACCCCTCCGGAGGCTCGCAATCCAGCTCAAGTCAAGCTGGCTACCATTTTTAGCCCTAACACGCTGTATAAGACGATCGTCGGGGAGCCACGCGAATCAACCCCAGCACCTCAAGCAACCCCAGCACCCGAAGCACCACCATCAGCACCACCAGCACCCAAGCAACCCCAGCACCCGAAGCACCACCATCATCACCACCAGCACCCCAAGCAACCCCACCATCAGCACCACCAGCACCCGAAGCACCCCCAGCAGGTCAGGTGAAGAAGCCAAGGAAGAGAGGAAATAAGAAGGGTGCATCTTTGAGCCAGACTCTTCCTAAGAGGATGCGGGCCAACGACATGGTACCACGGACACCGGGTGGCTTGCCCCGGCTTCATGAAGCTGGTAAACTGATACTGCCTGAGGACCTCGAACACCTCGCAAGTGGACCAATGATCAGTTTGCAGCAAAATATTCAATTTCTAGAGACCCTCCTTCTTAAAGACAAGGATCCAAATTACCCGATGTTCACGGTCAAGGTGCTAGCAGCAGACCCAAACTTCGTCCAAGCAGACCCACGAATATCTTCTTCATAGTGTTCGAGGACGTCTTCAATCTATTTCACTGGAAACGGCTTGACTATAACTTGGTTCGCCTATACGCGATCAATCTTCAGATGAAGATCAAGAGAGAGAGACCCCCCAACATCGCGGTAGCGGATCCCTACTACATGCGCGATAGCCAGCTGGTGGATGGCTCAAGCACACGGACCGCAGCGGTGCGGTACCTCCAGAGATTCATGCTCATGAACAAACAGAAGAACACCATTCTTCTGCCTGTCTTTCCCGAGTAAGTACACATTTGCTCGCGGCCGTCGTAACTTATGCTTTCTTATATATTTCTTCCATTGCCAATCCTTTCCAACATTCCATTTCAATTGCATGTGTTGAGCAGGGGCACATACTGCACACTCGTCGTCCTTTGCCCGAAGTGGTCACTAGCCCAGTATTTCGACTCGTCGAGTACGACGACGAAGAAAGACTACAAGAGAATAAGGGGTGTTCTCGATGAGGCTATCCTTTTCTACTCCAAAAATGGAGGCATCTTCCACGAGAAGGGGAAATTTATCAGGCCGGACACTAAAGAGCACGGGTTCAAGCACGTGATCAACTTCCCTTGCATCAAGCAGCCAGATGACAGCATGAAGGAGGCCTTCTATGTCCTCCATCACCTTAAAGGGTTTGTCGCGGATGCAGAGATGATGCGTCTACCACCTAGTATGCGAGACCCTAAAAAAATGGCAGGGGAGATCAGCGATGCTGATCTTAGAGAAGACTTCCGTCGCATCCAAGTAAAGCTATCGGAAATTATCATAGAAGATGTATGCAATAGATCGGGGCTCTTACACCAACTCAGAGGGTTGTGTAAGAGGGATATAGAAGAACGCCTACATAGGCAGGGTGATAGAAGGACATGGACAACGAAGGACATGTACAAACCATTCCCGGAGCCCATGAACAAGACGTCTCGTTGATCGAGAGACCGGTGTGCCTACCATTACTTTGAATCGATGGACAATGTGTGTACTGTGTTGTAAACTAAAATTGCTTAATGTCGTTGTTGGACTTCAATTACTATTGTAGTCGATGTCGTTGAACTTGATTACTTATGTGATACCGATGCTATATGACTTTTAGGATTATTATTATTTCCTTGCTTTAATTCTTGTGAATATGTATGCATGTGAACCCTCTAATTCTTTCCATTGCATTATATACTAATATGCCTTGTGTCCATAGAGATGACGTGGTACGTCATGTTCGAGGGGCGGGTTCCAGGAGTCTACGAGGAGTGGGCGGACTGCAAGAAACAGGTGCACAAGTTCAGCGGCAACTGCTACAAAGGATACCCGACTCAACAAGAGGCGGTTGCCAAGTGGAGGAAGCACCAGTCGAACAAGAGCAAGATGAAGACATTCGTTGTGCTCTCACTCTTGCTCACCATCATCGCAGCGGTACTCTATTTCATCCTAGTGTAGGTGGCGGCCGGTGTCACTTCATTTGTATCTTGAGATGATGCACTTAATTTGCATGGATTATGAGTTGTATGGAGATATATATGTATGATGAGTTGTATATGGAGCTATATGTATAACTCGATCGGGCTCTAAGTAATGTAATGATGATGTATAATGTTGCTATATTATATCTGTTAATATTATATCTGTATATAACCTGTATACTGTATATAACATCTATATAAAACCTGTATATCTACACCAGACAGAACAAGTTATGTATAAAACCTGTACTATTTCTGTGGCGCACTAAAACTTAATTCAGTGGCGCACCTATTTCGGTGGCGCACCTAGGACTCATGCGCCACAGAATGCCTTATTTCTGTGGCGCATATGAACTGGTGCGCCACAGAATGCCTTATTTCTGTGGCGCATGTACTGGTGCGCCACAGAATTCTTATTTTTGTGGCGAAGATTCTGTGGCGCACCGCCCATGCGCCACAGAATATGAATATTGGTGCGCCACTAATGAGGTTATCCCTACTAGTGAACACTGCTTCAATCTCACTATGTGGAAAAGATCCCGAGTCATTTTGGGTATAGTGACTGCAAATCTTCTCCTACACCATATGATCCTAGCACGTTGGTTCAAAAGAATCAGGGAGATCCTAAGGATGCTAAGGATCAGCTGAGATACTCTCAGATTATTGGCTCGCTTATGTATATAGCCAGCGCCACGAGGCCTGATATCTCCTTTGCTGTAAGCAAGTTGAGTCAATTTGTGTCAAATCCTGGAGATGTTCATTCGCAGGCGCTTGAAAGGGTTTTGCGCTATTTGAAAGGCACTATGAGCTATGGAATCCACTACTCTGGGTACCCAAGGGTACTTGAAGGGTATAGTGACTCAAATTGGATTTCTGATGCTGATGAGACAAAGGCCACGAGTGGTTATGTGTTTACACTTGGTGGTGGCGCTGTTTCTTGGAAGTCTTGCAAGCAGACCATCTTAACGAGGTCAACTATGGAAGCAGAACTCACAGCATTAGACACAACCACTGTTGAAGCAGAGTGGCTTCGTGAGCTCTTGATGGACTTGCATGTGGTTGAAAAACCAATACCCGCAATTCCTATGAACTGTGATAATCAAACTGTGATCATCAAAGTAAACAGTTCTAAGGATAACATGAAGTCATCAAGGCATGTGAAGAGGAGATTAAAATATGTCAGAAAAATGAGAAACTCCGGAGTTATTGTGTTGGATTACATCCACACATCTAAGAATTTGGTGGATCCCTTCACAAAGGGTCTATCATGAAACGTGATAGATTATGCATCGAAGGAGATGGGTATGAGACCCGCAATATGAGTTGTCCACAGTGGTAACCCACTCTATGTGATCGGAGATTCCGTGAATTAGAATTGGGAGACAAGTTGTTGGTCAATTGAGAGGAGAGTATCCCTACTTTGTATAATACCACTCCGTGAAGATGCAGTACTCTCCTAATCTGCAAGGCAGGCTGATTTTATCTTAATGTGTTCTAAGTGGCTTACTTAAGCAGAGATGTTGTCCTGCAGAACATCTTTTGAAGAACACACCTATGTGAGTCTGACTGTTAAACGTCGCAGTCTATGAGAGTTGGGTGCTCTTTAACAAACTCATGAAAGGCCTCGGAGTATGACATATAAGCTCCAAACCATGGGGAAGTCCTACGACAGCCTAGTATCAGTCAAGGCTTTGTGTGAAACTAGATTCGTAGAAAACTTGCAGTTCAAGGCCTAGTCCACTGTTCAAGTAGCAGTCTAGTGTAGCATAGAGATGTAGGTGGAAGTTCAACTTAACAGTCTCCACTGCAGCACTGGTATATAAACAATATTTTGGAACCTAAGGCAACTTTATGTGCCTCTAGGATCTGGTGGAGGATTGTTGGAATTTTGTCCCTCTATGGCCCAGCCTATAAATAGTAAATCCAATAATTCCTAAATCCTAGAGGCCCATGTGGCCCATTCTTGCATGATAAGGGGTGGGACAAATGTTTAGTCCTACCTTGCTAGTTTAGAAGGAGTTGGACCAACATATAAGGTGAGCTCTTCCCCTTGTGGTAAGATTGTGTGAGAAGAAGGCTCTCTCACGCACGCTCCTCCTCTGCCGCCCGCCTCACCACGCCACGCCACGCCTCGCCTCGCCGCGCCTCGTCACGACGCGTGCGCGCACGCCGCGGTTTGCGGAATGTGCCTCGGTGCCGAGCCTTTCTTTTTGTCACGCATGACTGGACTACGGAACTGAACAGTCACGTGGAAGCTGAAACGATTTGCCTGAGTGGAAAATGAATACGAGACTGTTCGGTTCGTCTTCTGGCTAGTCTTTTCACCTCCCGCGCTGCCTATTCGCCTCCCTCTGTGGCTATAAAAGAGAGGTCGCTCCTCTCTGCGAACACACAGCACACAGCCACCACTGCCTCCTGCCTCCAAAGCTTTGCGCTGCCTCCTGTACGGGAGAGAGGCGATAAGGTTTTTGGGGAGCGCTCTGCGCGACTACTGGCGAGTTCTTCATCACGGACGCCCACGAGGACAACGTCTTCCCCAACAAGGACTTCTTCCCCAACATCGACAACCTCTTCGGCGACATGTCTCTCACTGACGATAACACCAACGGTGGTTCTGCATCCGCACCGGCTCCAACACCGTATGTCTTCCTGATCTTCGCTTATGTGCTTCAATTTCTCAGACTAAGGATGGCAATTTTACCCACGGGTACGGGTACCCGCGGGTACCGTACTCGCATGGGCAGGGTATGGGCACACTTTTATACCCATGGTAGTACCCATACCCTACCCACTAAGTCATGGGTAGGGCACGGGTATAGCCTTCTACCCGCGGGTATACCCATACCCTACCCATTTATATCAACATGTAAATCTAGAGTATCCCAATAGTGTTGGTCGATAGAGGTCAAAAGAGTTGGGCATCCCACACCTCATTTACTCTAGTAATTAAGCATTGGTTGTAATCCACATGTGTCCCCACATTAAGGAGATTAAAATCCCACGTTCTAGCCCACAATGTACTATCAATGAAAGTAAAATTGTGAGCAACTTGTGTAGTATTTGATCCACCCGTTGGGTACCTAATGGGTATGGGTACCCAACGGGTATGGGTATGGGTAAAGTTTCATACCCGTGGCTATGGGTACGGGTAGAATTTTGTACCCATCGACTATATGGGTATGGGTATGGTATTGCTCTACCCTGCCCATACCCTGCCCATTGCCATCCTTATCTCGGACTAGCAATCGGGTTAGATATGCTAGATATGCTTTGATCATACCGTTCTCTTGTAAACGTGGTTAGTTTGATTTCTATGTTTTCTGCCATATTTTGTTCACTCTTTTCATGGATTAAATCTTTTGGTAAATTGCTGATTTTTCCAACAGCCCTGACCTCCCGCCGGAGTCCCGACCCCACCTCTACTCCATTCTACCCTTCTCCTCCAAGAGCACGAGCTCTACCTCGATCAGGTCCTCGAGTCGACCCTGGCGCCTACCTACAGCGCGTCCCTTCCACGAGAGTGCCAACACGCATGGCATCATCCCCACGAGCTCCTAGACGTCCTCCCTCGCATGGTCCAGCGTCGAGCTCCAAGCCGGCCTCCACGATCCGCCATGTCCCACATCTGGGAAGACATTGATCTTCCCCAACGGAGGCGGACGGCGCTGCCAGAGGCCTTAGTGGATGCTGCCAACGAGCGACGATAGTGCTACCCTCGGCGAACGTGCCAAACAGCGATGCTACCATGGTTCGGAGCGAGGGCTAATATTTGTTGCATACTCGTTTTATTTTGGGTATATACTCATTTTGTTTTGCTACATCATGGTTTTCAGGTATTGATATGGCATGGGAGATTTGGTACTTACATTTTTTTTGCTACATCGCTTCTGTTGTTTCGCTACAATAGCATAAACATTTTGCTAGAGGGTATTCGATGAAGTATGTTTTTTTGCTACATAACATTTCTTTGCTCCAGCGATGTCTCCGACAAGATCGATTTTTCTACAATATAATAATTATTTTGCTACTAAGTCTCCGGCGAGGTCTCCGATGAGATTTTCCGGCGAGGTCTATTGTATTTCGTGGGTGAACATATTTGTTTTTGCTACAATCGAGTTGGTTTTGCTCCAAACAAAATGTTTTTTGCTATGTTGGTACATTATGGAAGTAAAAGTTGGATTTTTCATGACTTTCTGATAAGAATAAATTTTGCTCATTTTTTACTATATTATTATATTATGGAAGCAAAAGCGGGATTGGATCGAGGAGGCTAGTTGAACACTGTGTCCCCCGCTCTGAAGGTGGGAGATAGGAGAAATTGTCGTCCGGGGGACGCTCATGTCTGTCCTTAGGAATTTAGGATAACCCTAACTAGTCTAGCCTATCTTAGGGTACAAGCTAACTAAGTTAACGTGTCAAGTACACAATTAACTCTAACAACATGCAATTTTGTAACCAAATGTGTTATACTTCGTGTTACCTTAATCAATGCTCACCATATTGAAACACAACTTTATATCTCAGGCCCCGCTTGGATGCCCAGCAATTATACACGGACGTATTAAATTACTGGGGTATTGCACTGGTCACCGAGCACACGTCCGGAAAAGAAAAAGGACCTGGACAAGTCCGTGAGGCCTTGTTTACTTCTCCGGTATTTCCATCCCGAAGAATGTAGGGATATGTGGGGATTTGGTGTTCACCCAATACTCTCAAATCCACTCAAATACTCTTCCCCAAAAATACTCTACCATGATGGAGAGTTTTTAATCTAGCCAAAAATACACTAGAGTGGAGGAGATTTGTGGGGATATCTCGGGATTATCCCCTCAAAACCCGGACTAGTAAACAACCTATCGGGGAAGTTCCGGGATACGAAATAATCCCCTCCCATCCCCTCAAATACACTTGAAGTAAACAAGGCCTGAAGGATACCGGGGTAAACGGGCCGAAATCACGTCGGGGGGGAAACAAAACGGCCAACCAAGTAGTAAAACTGGGCCGCGTCGAAAAATTTATGAGCTCCGAAATATACCCGGGTTTTGGGCTAAAAAACGCCCATCCAAGCGAGGCCTCAGAGGAGACTCGAACATTTGCTCCGAGAGGGACGGCAAACCCTATGCTCCGCCCGTTAGCGGGACCGAACCCCGCTCCGCCCGCGTGGGCGCGATACTAGGCTGGCCCGTTAACACGGCGGCAGTCTGGGTTTTTTCTTTTTTCGCTGGTTTTTTTCAGGTTTTTTTGTTTTACTTTTTTTTCCTGGTTTTTCGTTTCCTTTTCTTTTTTTTCGTTCTTTTTCTTTCTTAAAAATTCTGAACATTTTTAAAATTCGAATATTTTATTTTTTTGAACATTTTTAAAATTTGAACATTTTTATGTTTGAACATTTTTTACTTTTGAACATTTTTATGTTTGAACATATTTTTTTGCACATTTTTTACTTTTGAATATTTTTCAAATTTGAACATTTTTTATGTTTGAACATTTTTTTCAAATTTGAACAATTTTCAAAAATTGCTAAGATTTGAATTGTGTTCAGATTTATTTTTATTCAGATTACATTTTTTGTTCAAATCTAAATTTGTTCAAATTTAATTTCTTGTTTAAATCCGAAATTTGTTCAAATTTAAAATTTGTTCAAATTGTTAAATTTCCAATTTGTTCAAATTCGAAATATGTTCAAATTTCAAAATTTTCACTTTTAAAAATTGTTCAGTTTCAAAAAAGTTTTAAAATTTAAAATCTTCAGATTTGAAACTGCTCGAATTTTTGATAATTATTCACTTTAGAAAAAAAAAGGAAAATACCTGTTACTGGGCCGTTCTCGTGGCGGCCCATGAGGAGAGGCTGTCGGGCGCGCCTTCCTAGCTCCCGCTCGCAGGCGGAGACTAGGAGCTCCCGAGAGGGACGGTCCCAAAAAAAAGGAAATCCCAACTAAGCAAGCAAGTGGCAACACCCGAGTGCTGATGCCCCCACCTCGACGTACGACACTGTCGCCGAGGGAAAAAGGGCACAAAAACACGGTTGCTGGCTTGCTGCTAGTACCTCGCACGGCTACTTCAGCAAACCTTTCCCAGTCACGCACGGCTTAGATAACTACCCCGGCCCCAGCACAAACAACGGGCCAACGCCCAACGGTCACCTGCAGCTTTCACCACTGGTCTCGGTCTGCTATTCTGCTCTCATCTGGATGGCCAGAACCGCGGCCAGAAGACATCCTCGCCAAAAGTCTCCCGCTCGCCGTGCCTGCTCCGACTCCACCATTAATAGCTTCCGCGAGCTTCCCCACGCTCCTCTACCAGCTAGCTAGCCACACTCAAGAGGCTGGCCGAACCGAGCACGGCCAGCCATGGGCTTCTGGCAGCGGGACTGCTGCGACTGCAACTCCTGCAGCTGGACAACAATCGCCATCTGGGCGGCCGTCGTCGCCGTGGCTGCGACCGTCCTCACCGTGCTCATCCTCGCCTTCGCCGTCTTCAAGCCGCCCACGGCCATCGCCGAGGACGCCCTCCTCACGCGCTTCTCCCTCTCCCCCTCCCCCAACGCCTCCACCCCGCAGCTCCAGCTCCTCTCCTACGACGTGACCGTCACCCTCTCCCTGCGCAACCCCAACATGTACCGCAGCATCAGCTACGGCGCCATGGCCGCCGCCTTCTCCTTCAACGGCACCCGCTTCGACGAGACCGCCACCGTGCTGCCGTTCGGGCAGGGCGCCAAGAAGACCACCACGGTGCGGGTCACCGTCGGCGGCGTCGCCAAGGCCCTGCCAAAGCTGTCGGCGGCCGGCCCGGCGGAGTTCAGCAAAGAGAAGGAGGCCGGGCAGTTCCAGGTCGAAGCGAGGCTGGACGGCGTGATGCAGTACAAGGGCCGCAGCAAGAAGTGCCCCGTGGCGGTGATCTGCCCGCTCCTGCTGCAGCTCGTCGACCCGGAAGTCGCCGCCACCGCGTTCGAGCGGACCAAGTGCACCATCCTCAGGGCCAAGACCTCCGGATGCTAGTCTAGGTCCTAGTCGTCGCCATTGGTTGCTTTGATTTCACCCCCTCTGTAAAAATCTTTCTTCAGATTTCATAGAAAGAAAGATTTTATTTTCAGATTTATCTATTGGTGGAGTAGAGGTTGCTGCTGTATATGATTGGGAGATTTGTAGGATATGATTAAAAAACTTGGATGATTTTTGCACAATTGGGGTTTGGGTTGTTTGCAAGCGAATTTTTTTTTAATATTGCATTTTTTTCAGCTTTTTCAAATGTAGCATTAATTTGTAGCTAATTATAGAATTAGGGCACCTTTCCATCCGGCCGATGGAATAGGTACTAGTCCTATCCGGCCGATGGAATAGGTACTAGTCCTATCCGGCGGATGCGACAGGTCGCCCGGCGACGAGGCAGTGCCTGCAATCGTGTCTGGCGGATGCGATACGGTCTTCTCCTGCTAAGCACACACCGCCGGCTTCACTAGCATCTGTTTGAGACAAGTACTCACTATTTTCATTAATTTAAAGTGTTTTAAGTCGCGGCAAAATTTTCAGAAATAAATCATGACAAATATATATGTCTCATACATCATAGGATAGTAGTACAATGAGAACCATAAACATGCTTACAAATATATGTCTAATACGAATGTGCATACAAATTATTATGATACAAAGATCACATAGATCATCGACGGCGCGGAGCACGTGGTGGTCCTCGTGGCGGAAGCGTCGTCCATCCATACCTGTTAAGGGCCGCTCGATAGTACTAAGTGCTGTCAACCTCCTGGTTACCGGTCTGTGACTGCTGAGTGGGATCAGGTGGAGGAGTAGTAAGCAAGGCCATATAACCACCCATAGGGTCCGAGTTAATATCGTTGTCACCAATCATCCAAGTCGATCTCTGCATAGGCGACGTCCCTCCTCGTCCAAGCCAAATGGTGCTGCTTGCAAGGGCAAAGGAACTGCACCGTTGAAGTTTGACAAAGACGACGACGACGACTTCATGCCTAGCGACTGGGCCAAAAAAGCTTCTTCAACAAAGGGCAAGAGAGTCGCCAAGCCTTAGTTATTCATATTATATTTCTATCTTAATTTTAGTTATCCCGAATCATGTATTTCTATTTTAGTTTGCGGTATGTAATACCGATGTATCACGCACTTTCTATATTTTAGTTTGCGGTATGTAATACCGATGTATCACGCACTTTCTATATTAATATAAATGTTACTTCCAATATATATTCAGAAATATTACTCATAGATAAAACATCCGAAATATTTACCGCGACTAAAAATAATGCAAAGTAATAAAAATAACGAGTTTTCGGGTGCGCGTTGCGTGGCCGGTTGGGTGCGTGTAGCAAACGCTGCCCCCAAACTACCTATCGTATCCGGCGGATACAACAGCAGGCCGTGCAGCCGTCGGCCGCCTCAAAACCAGCTTATCGCATCCGGCGGATACAATATGTTCTTTTCCTGTCCGCCGGATGCAATGCTACCCTAGTTTCGTAATTTGCATCAAAAGAATCCTAGTTTTGTAAATGCTAAAAAAAGTGCACTATTAAAAAAATCGCTGTTTGCAACCAGCCAACCACCGTCTGGATAGAAAATGCACATCAATTTCCTTGCTGTTGCGACGAGTTGAAAAACAATCTAATTGCAAAGAAAAGCGTGGCAAATTGTTAAATCCCTCTTTGGCAACTGGGTTGAATAGAAAATGCTATGCAATTTCCGGCTGTTGCGACTGATGGAGACGCTGGGATGATGGGGATATTTGATGAGTGGACTAGAGGGTCGCTAGAATATGTTGGACAGTTGGAGGTTGGCGCTGTCTGTCTGGTGTTATTAGCATAAAACTACCACATTTCATGCCAAATGCATTAAATGGTACCACTTTACGTTCTGACAACTAAAATCTATCACTTTTTCGTAAAGTTTTTTTAAATTGGACAAATTATGAATTTGCATCCAATTGACAACAAAACTGACAGGTGGACCCCATTTGTTAGCGCTGATGTGGCAAAAACTAGAAGGTAATTGCTGAGTGTACATGGACCTCATATGTGAGCCGAAATTGTAAAAAAAAAGAGAAATAAAAAATAAACCCAACATTTCCCCACTACCCCCACCCCTATGCGCCGCCGGCAAGAACCCTCGGCCGCCGGCCTGGCCCCGGCCACCGACCTACGGGTCCGCCGCCGGCCTGAATTCATCCGCCGTCCCGCGCCTCCATGTACCCGAGCCCCGTTCCTCAAGCTTGAGGTCGTCTTCCTGAGTTCCGGCGACCGGCGCGACTTGGCCTGCTGCGACCCGCGCGACTTCGCCTGCTGCAACCCGCGCGCCTAGGCCTGCTGCGCCTTGTGCGATGCTCACCAGCAGCCGCGCGCCGCTCAGCCTTCCCGCGCCTCCGCGCGCCCAGCTCGCCGACGAGCGCTCGCCGGCGCCCCTGCTCCCCCTGGCCGGCCTTGTCCCCGCGTGCCTCTCGACCTACCTGCGCCTTCACCGGTGATCTCAGCGAGAGCAAGGCGGCAATGGCCCTTGGAGGTGGGGCTGGTCGGCGGCGGGGTTGGATCGGTTGACTTTTTCTAAGTAACCTGGCCGACGACCGGGTTGGATAGGTTGAGGAAGAGCAGTGATTTTTTATTTTTGGGTTTTTTATTTTTTAAGTGGACTGACATGTGGGACCCAATCCTAGTCAGCAAATACCCTCTAGTTTTTGCGACATCAGCGCTGACAAATGGGGTCCACCTATCATTTCTGCTGTCAATTGGATGCAAATTTGTGATTTGTCCAATTTTAAAAAAAACTTTGTGAGAAAGTGGTAGATTTTAGTTCCCAGAACGTAAAGTGGTACTATTTGGTAAATTTGACCCGAAATATGGTAGTTCTATACTAACAACTTGTCTGTCTGACACGGTGGAGACACACAGCTAAAACTAAACACATTGATTGATTTACCTTCGGACGACTGCCATCAAGATGATAATATGTAATGGAGAAATGGGAAAAAAAAGGAACATTCATGACAATTTCATTTATGTGAAGAATCTCGCATAAATGTGAAGAAACTCGCAAAAAAGCCACACAAGAACAAATCTCCGGCCCTATTATTCAAGCTTGGATGGGCGTACATTCTTGAGCTTCTCCAAAGTTGATAGATTGATTGCGAAGCTATGAACGACTTGACAAGAGAGATGCGACCCACCATAGTGATGAATTTAGATGGGCACTTTGAACAACACAAAGAAAATTGAAAGGGCATTTGTTTGGTCGGGCACCACAGTAAATTGGGCAACGGTTTGTAGGCCGAAAAACCATGGTGGCCTTGGTGTGCTCAACGCCGAGTTCTTTGCGAGAGCGCTTGGTCTAAGATAACCTTGGGTAAGAATGTATGGTTACTGTATTTGTTACTATAAATATACGTGGTATTGATTGTAAAAAAAAATTCATAGGATTTGATTCAACAGAAAATCTTTAGAAATACATGCACGTTGGAATAAGCTCTGTAAAAATTACGGAATTCTGTTATTCTAAGAAACTGAATCCTCCAAATTACGGAATTCTTTTGAATCAAGTATTTTAGTACTCTGTTATTCCTAACACGAAGGGCATGTATGCAAATACTGAAGCGAGGAGTGATGTCATGGAAAATCATGTTTAGTTAGAGAGGCACGACGGAACGGATGTGTGGCTTTGGTTGGACACAGAGCAACCCAATCGCTCCTCCCGCTATCTCCCTCCTCTGCATGTGCACCACTCAAAACCACATCTCCATCTTCCTTCCCGGAGCCCGGCAGGAATCCAGCTGCTGCACTGCACTGCGATGAGGGCTCTAGCCGTCGCCTCGCCAGTCACGGCGTCGGCGCAGTCCCGTCGTCGGTGCCTCATCGCAGGTCCATCTTGTTCTTCCCATTCTGTGTGCCTAGCTGCATTTCCATTTTCTCTGCAGTCTGCTTAGTTTTGCATCGACAATTTGATACATATTGCACATGGTACAATATGGCTATCTAGCTAATCGAATTATATATTCCCTATATCGAAAAAATCTAGCTAATAACATAGAAAAGGGCTATACATGTACAGGCATGAAGCGATCTGTATTGCGGTATGCTACACCTTTAGGTTCTCCTCTGTTTCTTGTCCCGGGAAAGTTTCTATGCTTATCGTATTCCCGATTCGCGTTCCAAACGCCATTGCACTGCAGTGTTTCTGTTCCCATGATCCCATCCGTCAAAAGTGAAATCTTCTGAGTACTTTTCGTTTTACTTGTCAAAATTTTAATTATCCAGAACAGAATGTGGCAAGGTTTCTCTTCTAGAAATTTAGTTTCTGTTGCGCACAATACTGCACGCCAACTTGCGATAATTAATCAACTGCGCATCACATTTCAGCACTTGACGCCATCAGTTAATTTCCAGGTTCATCATGCCAGACGAGGAGCCAGCTGCACAGCTCCTTCACCGGCATCACCGTGCATTGCCGGGCCCGGAAACCTGTCCCCTCGGTCCGGTCGTCATCGTCAGTTGTAGCGGCGATGACATCCAGACCGTCGATCCAGTTCATCCAGGGCACTGACGAGCAGACGATCCCAGACGTGCGGCTGACCAAGTCCAGGGATGGCAGCAACGGGGTTGCCATCTTCACCTTCGACCAGCCGTCGGTGTTCGACTCCTCCGCGGAGCTCGGCGACATCACGGGATTCTACATGATCGACGAGGAGGGCACGCTGAGCACCGTGGACGTCAGCGCCAAGTTCGTCAACGGGAAGCCGGCATTGGTGGAGGCCAAGTATGTGATGCGCACCCCCAGGGACTGGGACAGGTTCATGCGCTTCATGGAGCGGTACTCCGAGGCCAACGGCCTCCAGTTCCTCAAGAAGTGATGATGCCCATGATCATCCACGCATGAATCTTTCATTCTTACTTTTTGTTTACATCTCTGGTCCTGAATCCTGACAGACAAACACTAGTTGCATTGAGTTCAGTCATCCCTGTGACTGTTGATTTGAGTGTGGGTGTGTTCTGAGGCGAGCATGCGCCATGCGATTCTTTGCTTCAGGCTGCTTGAGGCAACCTTTGCTCCGAGAGTTGCCAACACCAACAGATTCCTGCAAGAAACAGAATCCACAATAGTATTGCTTGCAAAAGCTCATGTTATCCTATGCTTTATCCCTACCTTGCAGAGCATGCCATTGACATCAGAAAGAAATGCTTCACATATGCTTTGGCTGATCGAGTTAAGAATCACAACAGCGATCATTAAAACATATATCTTAAACACAAATCAGGAAGGTGAACTAGATTTACAATATACAATATCACTTCGTACAAGGTGTGGGTGAAAAGAAACTATAAGGCCATGGCCATAGTGTCAATATCACATCATATTAGTACATCAAGGTAACTCTCTAGGGTCCTACTGGCCGTGACGATCAGGCTAAAACATTTCGACGATGAGCTTCTTGTACTCTGAAATAATGTAAATGTTCATGTTGACGGGTGATCAATCGTCAATCATTTCATGTCCCTCTGCTTCAGTATCATTTGTCGATGACTGATTCGAGGAGGCGCTATGAGCAGTAGTACTGTTACTGCCACGGCAGTGCAGTAGCTGCACCTGGAGGCTCTGGATAAGTTCGGTGAGCTGCTGGATGTTCTTCTCCTGCGCCAATATTATCTGTTGATGATACATAATTGTCTGACTGAGTAATGTTTTGAATCACCGCATAAGAGATGATCACAACAAAACAGCAGAAATACATAACAATGGCCACTGATACTGCAACTACTTGCATGTCACTGGTATTGATACTGACCGCTCACAGACACTATAGTGACAAAAAACAGGAATAAATCATTATATTCCGAATATATATGAAAAAGTGAATAAATGAGCATGAAACCTACACAGATCGCTCGACTTCTTAAGCACGAAATACTGCACATATTGTCCAAGTTCAGGTAGGTGTAAGATATTGTTTTCTGAGAACTGGCTGTTATAATTAAATAGAAACATAAGAGCAATTCTAGTGCATACAGACATAAAATAGCAAAGACTATCCAGAAGAGGTAATTACACAAAACCACACCTTCAGGGGGACCCATTACACAAAACCACAAGCTTTGAACTTGTTCATAGAAGCCACACCTTTAGAGCTAATCACCAACACAAAACCTAAATATCCTATTTTCTCAACTTGACACTAAGACTGATATGTGTGGCCTACACGACAGGTCCAACGTGGCCATCCAGTTCGCCGTTTTCTCAAGCTGAACCAGTACTTGTTCATTCCAGGGACATCAACACACCACCCCGGCACCCCCCCGGTAGCAGGCGGCGGTGATGCTGAGACTACTTCGATGCTTGGCAACGATGACGAGGAGGGCATTGAGCGCGAGAGATACAACGGCGAAGTTGTGGAGCCAGAAGGGACAGCATCCCCCGGAGCCTCTTCGCTACAACCAGCCCGCGGAGGCAAGGGTGGCAGTGGCGGCATGCCTAAGTCGTTGATATCAAAGCAGCAAATACCTACATAGCTAGTTACATGCAGCAAGCACGGGACCGAAGCATCCATGCTCCAGCTACCTACAATTATTGGGGTAAGCAAGCCACTAGTTGTAGCCTACGATCTCTCTCAGTTCTCTCACAAGGAAGAAGACGATCAAGGCAAGAATTCATAGAGTGAGACAATGGTTTGTGCCGTGTAAAAACTGCCCGACTTTTCTGTTTCTTTTGTCCTTTTATTCTGTTATTCTGTTAAAAGAACGTGGCAAAACTCCACAATCCATTCATCTTGTGCCATCCCACGAGTGGATCATGCAGCCGGCAGACTCGGTCCTGGTTCATTACAAGCCAACGACCAGGACAAACTAGCTAACAAGCTAACTCTGACAAAAAACTGATAAAACTAGACACTACACTAGACTCTGACGAAACAGAAGAATAACACCTAAACCTGAAGATACATAGAAACTAGTACGTGCAAGCGCTCAGCGTCTTCACGTTCCTCGAGTTGGTCGGAGCAGGGTAGAAAATGACAGCAGCCACAACAAACAGCGGTGGCGCCAACAAAAGGGCCATCACCAAGAGCTTCTGGATGGTGGGGAAAACAAGCTCCAACAACCACTGCGGCTCACAGCTCCGGCTACAGCAATGGCAAATGGCTAACGGCTCTGAGCCATTATTTTGGCAGGGAAATCCAGATATGCTACTTGGCATCATATGAGCCGGTGTGAGCCCCCTTCGCCACAGTGGACTAGAAGCACGCACTGGATGACCATGTCAGACCGACATGTGAGCCACACGTCAGGTTTAGCGTTAAACTGAGAAAAACAGGACACTGGGCTTATGTGGTTTTCTGAAAATAAGACAGAAAGTTGCGGTTTTGTGTGATAAGTGCCCCTGAAGTTGTGGTCTTGTGTAATTACCTCTATCCAGAAACCTACCTATCATGCTAAACAATTCTTCCTCAGTTCTCAAGAAAGCTTCACTCAGTTAGTCAGTTCCATCTACAATACTAGAATTTGCATGGAAAACACCCAATGAACATATAAATGACGAACACTATAGCTGTTTCAGAAAAATTCAGATGGAGTTGTCGAACAGACAAAATGATATACATGCAAAAGAACAAAGTAATCACAATCACAGACTTCTATCTGATTCACAGAGTAAAACTGCCAGTGGTGGTTTCAAGCTTTTAATCCTAGTCTCGAGGCTATGCACAATACTACCTTACCACACAAAGACACCAATTCCTTCAGAACATAATACAGAAAAAAACAGCAGCGCAACCGAATAATAGAGTAAGTGTACTTTCAAAGAATGCCAGGAGCTCACTTTCTCTTTAACGGCATCTTCCCTTACGACCAGTGCCTGCTGCCTCCGCCGTGTAGCTTCCGGGCTCGCCTCGGCCTCGCCAATCTGCTGCTTCCACTCAAACTGCGACGTTATGATGAGCACGAGCAGGAGGAAGATGAGGACTATTGGTCTCGAATTCATCACTCCAATCAGCAATCACAGACCTGAAAAGAAGACCACCGCTGTCAGCTCATCAGAATCTCCCCATGACGGCTACGAAGAGACCAACTATCTTATGATTAGACCATCTTTAAGACAAGTATATAAAACTAATTTATTTTAATTTACACCAAAAGACCACTCACAAAAAATGGGCAGAATGAGGAAATCAAAGAGGCTGGCTACATCAACTACTCGCCATATTTCAGGTTCGAGGACTCGCAGTGATCATCAGCTAAGAGGAATTCCACGCTGACGCCACGAATTACCCAAAAGAAAATTAGGAATTCCGCCAGCACGAGAAACCCACAGCGCAACAGCTAAGCTCAGATCGGAACGGGCCAGGCCGTTTCCGCACGGGAACTACCCAGGGATCCGGCGCCTCAATCGAGACGATCTCGTCGGAATTTGTAGGAGAGGAAACGTAAGTAAGAGCGCGACCAACTCGCAGGAGCGGAGATCGTACCATCGCAGGTGGGGCTGTGAAGAAGCCGATTGGGGAATCGACGCGGGGGCCTCGAGGGGGGCTCCAAGCCGCCGCGGATTGGCTTCGATTCGCTCGCCGCCGGCTGCCGCTGCTAGCCCGAGCCGCCACCAACCTTCGATGAGGGTTTGAGCCTTTGACTGGTTTTTTCTCGCCAGCTAATATTTCCCCGAGGCCGCAGCTCGGGAAGTTCCTCTTCCCTTCCTTGGTGGTGCAGGAGAAGACTTTTTTTGGTTTTGAAACGGAGGCAATAAAGTATTTCCCCAATCAATTAATTACAAATAAAGTGTTCAGTTTTTAGATAAAAACCAAGCGAAAATCGAAACAAACGGGCCAAACAAGATCCTTAAGGCTCACCCCAACAACACACAACTCATGCCCAAGGCCATACATACAAGACCCCAAGGCGCACCCGACCAACCTAGCTACCAGCTCACGCTGGCCCATGCCAAACAGTCAACCCATTGTGAAGAAGATTGACAGCTCTGATTCTGAAGACGAGCTCCGGGGAGAAGATGTGCAGAACCAGCGTCGACGAAAGTCTTCACGCCGAGACCGCTCATCGCCTGTCATCGTCACCACACGCCCCCTAGGCTGCAGCTCGGACTTCATATGAAGGGAAGTCAAGGAGGAGGACGTGTCGAACACGCCGGAAGAGAAGCCGACTAACAAGATCCTGCCTCAACCACACCATCGCTGATCATCGTCATCGTTGCCATGCAAGCCATCCGCACGGAATCCTACACCCGCCACCGAATCCAACCACTGGTCCCTCCGACCGATGTACATCTCCAAGGATGATGCCCCAAGAGGGAAACGACGCTGGAGCACCGCCATCATCCGATCAACAGATCAATGGTTTCCCTCGGAGAAGGCAGAAGGTAGGGAGCTTTACCTCGACAACGCCTTCAAGAAGGGGATGGAGCCCGAAGCACCACCATCGCCGGCTCGGCCATCAGCCAAGAACAGGTTTTCACCCGGATATGCTCCCGAAGACCTCTGTCTAGCACATCGGACCAGCCACCGTGCACCACTTCATCGCCGCGAAGAACAACCCGCTCCGCAACAACCACCCATAGCTCCCGCCAAGGAAGAGGAAGGAGCACCAACCGCCGCACCTCACGGAGACCACCTGCAGCCAGGCACAGCACGACCGCCGGACGCAGCGAGTGCCTTGCCGAGCTCCATGCTGAAAGGACACAGATGTCGCCTAGAGGGGGGGGTGAATAGGCGATATCAAATTTTACGAATGGCTTGAACAAAAGCGGAATTAAACTAGCGTTTATTTTGTCAAGCACACAAAACCTAAATAAACTAGGCTCACCTATGTGCACCAATAACTTATGCTAAGCAATACAAGTAACAAGGTGATAGCAAGATAATTGACTTCAAGCACGAAGGCTATCACAATGTAAAGTGCATAAGTAAAGAGCTCGGGTATAGAAATAACCGAGGCACGTGGAGACGATGATGTATTCCCGAGTTCCTCCCTTGAAAGGGAGTACGTCTCGTTGGAGGGGTGTGGTATCGCCACAAAGGCCTAACCAATGCCACAAAGGCCTCACCCTATTCTCCGGTGTGAGCTTGCGCCACAAAGGCCTAGCTCACTCTTCCACTAAGGGGTTCCTCAAGGCGGAACCGGGCCTTTACACAAATCTTGGGGCACACATCCACAACTTAATTGGAGGCTCCCAAGGATAGCCACCAAGGCACCACAAAGCCACAAAGCCGTCTAGGGTTCCAAGAACCCAAGAGTAATAAGCTCACAAACTTTCACTTACTCGAATCTCCGGGGAGAACTCAAACCGATGCAACTTATGCAATGGCAAGAGCACACAAGGTGCTCAAATCCTTCTCACTCAAATCCTACCAAAGCAACTAATGCTATGGAGAGATATAAGAGGAAGAACAAAGGAAATCCACAATGAACTCCAAGATCTAAATCCACAAGAGGTTCCCCTCACTAAGAGGAGATTTTGATTGGTGGAATGATAGATCTAGATCTCCTCTCTCTTTTCCCTCAAAAATATGCAAGAATCATGGGAGGGATTGAGAGATGGGCAAGCTTTCCAAGGTCAACAATGGTGGGAGAGAGAGAAAGAGAGGAAAAACGAGCTAGCAGCCCTTGGGGAAGAAGGGGGTCCTTTTATAGGTCCTCCCCACGAAATATGACCGTTACAGCCATTTAGACCGGCTAAAGCCGGACTTAACACCGGCTAAAGCCGGCCAGACCGGCTAAAGCCGGACAAAAATCCGGAGTGAAACAGAGACGCAATCGAGCGCCCCGGTCCGGCTATTTCCGGACCTGGGCCGGCTAAAGCCGCCCCTCCTGAAACTGGCAGAAACACCAAAACGAAAACGGCAATAACTTGAGCATCCGGACTCCGTTTTCGATGAACTTGGGCTCGTTGGAATCACCACAACGAGCTCTACAACTTCATCCATAGAAACATCATAGTCCAACAAGGGAGTATAAAACCAAATGATGAAAGGTTTGACCTCACTTTGAAGGCAAACCGGTAAAACCTCCAAACATCAAAAACGCAATACGAGCTTCATGCGAAATCCGTTTTTGATGAGCTAGAGCTTGTCATGGAAATAACCACAAGCTCTAGAACCTCACATGGATAAAACCCAAATACGAACCAAGAAAGATGATGCCAAGTATGCAAAGGTTTGAGCTCTCTCCAAACGATACGATTAAGTTACTCACTCGAGAGCCCCTCTTGATAGTACGGCTACCGATCCTATAACCCGGTCTCACAACTAACACCATAAGACCGGTAAGAAAGAAACCCTATCAATATCATACCTTTGCCTTGAGCATTCCACTTGAGGTGGATAATGACGATCTTGATCTTCTCAAGTTGGACCACCTTTCTTGATTGAGCTTGCTTGGTGAAGTCTTGCGGATTGCTCCCCCATACTCTACTATGGAAGAGAATCTCTTTAAGCATATCTTCACATATCCATGATCACAATATAGATGGCAAGCTTCAAGCATATGTTCTCTTCTAGTTGCTCATCTTGAACTTGCGCTTTGACTTGATCAATCCTCGAATCAATTCTTCTTTCTCCATAATGATGGTGTCTTGAGGATACACATGAGAGCTCACTCAATCTTATTCTTCAAGACACACTTGACATAAGCTCAACTCCCTTAAGACCAATCTTTGTATCACTCCTTGAATAACACCTTGGTCAACACATAATCTTCTTTTTACAACCTTGAATCCAACAAATGGTTCAAGCATTGTCTATGGACAAGTCCTACACATATAACTCAATGCAACCATTAGTCCATAGGGATTGTCATTAATTACCAAAACCACACATGGGGCTCGACATGATCTTTCAATCTCCCCCATTTTGGTAATTGATGACAATCTCTTTGAGAGGGTTTATATAATGAATTCAAAGAACCAAAATGGTTGTACTAACATCAAATACTACAAAAGTATGTGATGTTAGTAGAACCACCATATATAGAGCAAACTCCCCCACAATCTATGCATGTGTGAATGATCTTGATTTCATTGCATATATTGCCAACCAAGGTTGTTGGTGGAGTTTCCGCTATATACTCAACCATGCGAAGCAACACACAACGATGCAAAGCATCCAAGGCAAATGCTTAAGAACAAAACCAAAGCATAAAACCCAATTCCCTTTAAACCCTCAAAACTTCTCCCCCATTGGCATCCATTTCCAAAATGGGTAAAAAAAGCTTAGAAGGCCAATATAGTGAGAGTTCCTCCAAAACGGTGTGCATATCCAAAATAAATGAGTGAAAACACATGCACATATACAAAGGAAATTTTTTGAAGGAAATGAAACTATATCGAGGATCAAAGATTGCAAAAAAAAAATAAGATAACACGATGGATAAACTTCAACAAATGAAGAGAGCAATCAAACAATCCAAAGAACAAATTGAATAAAGATATTATGATAAGATCGAAAAGGTGCTCCAAATAATATGAGGAAGCTCCCCAAGGTGTGTGCACAAAATATTCTATTTTAGTTGAAGTATAAGGTGCACAAACATGGAATCATCACTCCCTCAATACTATTAAAAAAAATTATACCAAGTGAAATCAAATATTATGATAACCGAAAAATGGTGCTTTAAATGAAATGAGGAAGCTCCCCAAGGTACGTGCAAAAATTGGAATGTTTGCATTTGAATACAATTTGCACAATATGGAATCCTCACTCCCTCAATAACATTTAAAATGCAACCATTTGCAAGAGATCATAGAGAAGAAATTAAGCTTACACTTGCATCAAACAAATGGTTGAGCAACAAGCAAGGGACAATATATTAAAAGGCTCAACCAAAGGAATGTGTGATAGGAATGACAAAGAATATTATAAGACTAACACAAGGATTAGCATAGAGCATCCACATAGTCTTCAATGAATGATATTGCTTAGCATTCCATCCCAACACACAAGGTTCAAATAAGATATCAAATAATAAGATATCATCTCTCATGTGTATAAGTTTCTAAGTAGACAATATCACAAAGATAATTATCACAAAGAAACATGTACACACAAAATAGATACTAAGAATAGAACATGATATCCAAAATGAAGTCATGCAATATACCAATGAGATTTTTGCTTTTAAAGCATGGCCAAAGGCTTAATTTATCTTATTGTATATTGACGAACTTCAACCACCAACATGTCAAAGACATCACAAATATCAACAAGGGAAAGAAGATAGTTGGGATGCTTTGATAAAAACAACAAGTATCAAAATGAAGGATACCAAACGGAAGAAATAAATTTGCAATTTCATCAATTTTGCACATGTGAGCTTATTGAGGAATTGATATGCAAAAAGATTGCTAAGTTGACATATATGGGATAGGAGAATCATGAGCATGATTTTTATATGTTCCCAATAATATGTCCTCATCTCAACTTGCTCACATTTGCAATAAAGAGGTTTCATTAGAATCCTTGCAAAGAGCACAACATTTGCAAATAAAGATTTTCAATGCCATAAAATAACCTACACAAGGTTGGATACTAGAGAAGTATGCATGAAGAGATACTTGTTACCGAGATATTAATGGTAGGATGTAGTAGATATGAGTTCTTCAATAATCCTAGCTTGCCTCAAATTATCATTTAGTCACCACTTCATCCTTATTATTGAGACAAGCACCAATATATCTCCATGTACCTAAAACAAAGTTCAAGTACAAGATGGTCCCCAAACTCATTGGGTCCAAAGTAGTTAGAAACTACAATATATAGGACAAACTCCACATAAATATGTGCATATATATATGAAATTGAATTTCATGCACATCTTAGCCGATTTAGGATTTGATAGAGCTTCTCCTATATATTTGATCAAAGAAAGAAAAGCATGCCATAAAGTATACATTTAGTAAATATGCATGCACAAGACTTTCTAGAGACAAAGAAGATACAATTTGGACAAAACACCAAGAAGGACAAGCGAGCACACAAAATTGTGAAGCGACAAAAGGTTGTCCAAATTATATCAATGAATCAAATCAACACAAGATTGATTCCAAAGTTCAATTAGTGAACCAAGCAAAGGCCAATGAGCATAAAGCATAACTAAAACACACGAGCTCAAAGACATATCTCATTTTAAGAGTAAGAAATAAATAACAAGGAATGAGATCACCAACTCCCAAAGAGAGCAATGGTTCAAACAAACAAACCAAACTCTCCACACTTTTTATGATGGCACACTAAGTACCAAAAAGAAAAGATTTGTCTTCCAACAAAAAACCAATACCAAATGAAATAAGCACAAAGAGTGTGTTATAACAAATATAGGAGAGCTCCCCCAAGATTAGTGCATCATTTATGATTTTGCATTTGAATACAAAATGCACACAAGTGGGATCATCACATTTACCTACATAGAAATAACACAAAACAAGTTCAACGAAATCAAATGGAATAACAAAAGTCATGGAAGACAATGGGAGCTAAAACAAATACATTTTTGGCTAGAGATAAGGCAATTAAAAGAAATAGCCAATGTAAAGATGATCAATATATATTGACCACATGATATAGTACCAATTGTCCAAGAACAAGAGGTATTTGGATTTATTTCCCGGTGGTAGTTTACATATAAATCCAAGATCATATTCACAACAAAGAAGCATACAGAGAAGGATAAGAATTAATCACCATTCTCAAGAAGATATTCTTGATAGACTCAAATAGTTAAACAATCACGCAAAGCAATGATTAAGATAACTTGAAGCAAATGGTTTTCCAACTTTGATGTAGCATTCCACATTTTAGGAAAACCCTATCAAGAAAGTATCTCACAAACAAGATCCAAAACAAGAGCAATAAAACAATTTGGCAAATTGGAATTTGTTTGAGAAAACATGCCACATAGAAGCAAGATAATTTACAATATCAACACTATGTGACACAACCTCAAATATACACATTATATTGGTTTGTAGTATGCACAAAGCATATTACTCCCCCATAATGTGATAAAACATTTATTTTTCACAAGAGGCAAATAAAATCCAACAAGATGATTAATGGACATTATAGAATTTGAATTTCTCATGAGAATGATATACCACATAGAGACTATATAATCTTTAAATATCAACACTAAGTGGTATTCCTCATGTACACACATTTTTAGGATTGTGAAGTGCAAAGCATATCACTCCCCCAAAATGGGATAGTCCAATAATCTCTCACAAGAGCCAAGTAAGATAAAACAAGATGCAATAGGCTCAACAAGAACACCCATACATGGTGTGCAAACCAACATGCACATACTTGATTACTCAAAATGAAGCAAGTAGGAAGCACACCATATACAAACACATGCAAGATACAAAACCCAACACATGCAAAGGGGTGAGTAACTTTCAATATAGATAAGTTGAGTACAAGTTACCCCAAGGAGGAACATTGGATATATGATAGACACAAGATAATTCAATTGACTTGACTTGAGAAAATATAATTGATGAAGATCCCTTAATTCTTCATGATATAGCCAAGTCTCCAATGCCCTCCAACAACACCTATTGTTCAAGTAATGGCTTGTTGGTCCCCAACCAAGTTGGGTCCTAAGAGGTTAGTAACAATAGGTTTGGCAACCCAAATGGTTCTTTTCTTGACACCACTTTGAGTACCAACAAATTTGGCAAACACATTGCCAACCTTATCCTTGCAAAGCGAATAAACGTCTTCAATTATGATAGGGTTGGATGAGTTACCACTAGTGCATGAAGAAGATAGGTGACCCTTCTCATGGCATATGTAGCAAGTTCTTTTCTTCACCTTCTTCTCACTTGATTTCTCCACAAGGGGAGCATTAGCTTGATTTTTCTTGGGAAGTGACCTTTCTTCAACTTGAGGTTGAGCAAGGGCTTGAACTTGAGACCGCTTCCCTTGTTGCTTCTCACTAAGTGCCTTTTTCTTCAAAGGGCAAGATCTAACATGGTGCCCTTCAATTTTGCACTTGAAGCTAACAATCTTGGCCAAATTCTTGACTTGTTCTTGGCCCTTCTTCTTCTTGTATATTTTAGACTTCTTCTTGTTGTTAGAGATAAATCCAAGTCCACTCTTATCATTGGGGGATTGTTGCACACTCAAGATCTTATTGAGTGTGGACTTCCCTTCATGACGATTTTCCAAGTCTTTCTTCAATGAAGTAACTTGGGCCTTGAGCTCTTTGATTTCCTCTACATGGTTAGTGACAACACATGTACTAGTGGAAGTAGAGGCTACATTGTTAGAGCAACAAGGCAAGGAGGGTAATTCATCACTAGATATAGAAATAGTATGAGTGGATGAATTACTAGTACTAGCACATGGCAATATTGCATTTTGGGAAATAGTGCTAGTGCCCACATGAGGCTCACAAGATGTTACCTTTGTAGATATAGCCTCATGAGCTAACTTTAGGCGAGCATGGGACACTAGAAGATCCTCATTAGAACTAGATAGCTTTTCATGAATTTCTTCCAATTTCCCATACTTGCTAGTTAGCAATTCAAGTTGAGCCCTTAGCTCAACATTCTCCTTCAAAATAGATGCTTCACAAGAAGTAGAGTTAGTAGCACATGCATCATTATCATTATGAATAGGAGAAGACAACTTGGCAAGAGCGAGGTCACGTTCTTTAGTGAGTTTAGAAATAATTTCATTACATGACTCCTCAATGGATTCAAGTTTCTCCTCAAGAGAAACCCGAAGCTCTTGCTCTTCCTCTAGAGCATATTTTAAATCATGGATATCATTGGCATACTCACGCTCAAGAGAAAACATTTTATCAATTTGTTCTTCCTTCATCTCAATGAGTTTCGTGCTCTCAATAGCACAACTCATGATTTCAAAGAAGTTGGGCAAAACATTTTTATGGTTATGCAAAGCATCAAAGACCACCTTACCCTTCTTGTTTAAATACTCAATATAGTCTTCTTCATTTTCCTCGTCCTCACTATTGTCCTCAACATCATTATGATTTGAAGACCTAGCCATAAGGCATATGTGGGAACCGTGAGAAGAAGAAGATGAAGAAATACTTAAAGCTCCATTCAAGACCTTGTCTTGGCCCAAAGACTCTTCGGTTTCCTCTATATGGTTAGCATCACAAATACTAGAGGAAATAGAAGCATTTGTATCATGGCAACAAGACAAAGCAAGCATATCATCATGAGATTTATTCAAGAAATTTACACATGATATGCAAGGACTATCAACACAAGCATGTAAAACATTTATGGGGCTACAAGTGTTTAAGTCCAAAGATGAAGCATTGCAATGAGATAGAGATGAAGAATCATCAAAAGTAAGCATACTATCACCATTGCAAGTTTTATCACCACTCACCATATCATTACCTTGTGACTTGCCACACTTTGGTGAAGTGGATGAAAGTTCATTGCGGCCGGAAGTGGAAGGAATACAATCATCCTCAATAATCTTGGACACACCATATTTTTCTTGAAGCTTTGTCCATATCTCATGAGCGCTCCGAAAAGGCGTGATGGAGAAGGTAACTACATCGCTCAAAGCATTAACAATCACATGAGTAGCTTGAGCATTGAGATACAAGTTTTTCTCATCCTCTAAAGATAGATTTTGAGTATCCTTTGGAGGAGAAAAACCCGCATCTACAATTCGCTCCATAGATGGGTCCATGACCCGAAAATAATTAAGCATGTGAATTTTCCAAGTATCATAATTTGTGCCATCAAATATAGAAGTGTTATTGTGCACTAATCCTCTAGCCGACATCTTTGCTCTCAAGGCGGTGAAGCCTAAAATGAGAGACCGGGCTCTGATACCAATTGAAAGGACACAGATGTCGCCTAGAGGGGGGGGTGAATAGGCGATATCAAATTTTACGAATGGCTTGAACAAAAGCGGAATTAAACTAGCGTTTATTTTGTCAAGCACACAAAACCTAAATAAACTAGGCTCACCTATGTGCACCAATAACTTATGCTAAGCAATACAAGTAACAAGGTGATAGCAAGATAATTGACTTCAAGCACGAAGGCTATCACAATGTAAAGTGCATAAGTAAAGAGCTCGGGTATAGAAATAACCGAGGCACGTGGAGACGATGATGTATTCCCGAGTTCCTCCCTTGAAAGGGAGTACGTCTCGTTGGAGGGGTGTGGTATCGCCACAAAGGCCTAACCAACGCCACAAAGGCCTCACCCTATTCTCCGGTGTGAGCTTGCGCCACAAAGGCCTAGCTCACTCTTCCACTAAGGGGTTCCTCAAGGCGGAACCGGGCCTTTACACAAATCTTGGGGCACACATCCACAACTTAATTGGAGGCTCCCAAGGATAGCCACCAAGGCACCACAAAGCCACAAAGCCGTCTAGGGTTCCAAGAACCCAAGAGTAATAAGCTCACAAACTTTCACTTACTCAAATCTCCGGGGAGAACTCAAACCGATGCAACTTATGCAATGGCAAGAGCACACAAGGTGCTCAAATCCTTCTCACTCAAATCCTACCAAAGCAACTAATGCTATGGAGAGATATGAGAGGAAGAACAAAGGAAATCCACAAAGAACTCCAAGATCTAAATCCACAAGAGGTTCCCCTCACTAAGAGGAGATTTTGATTGGTGGAATGATAGATCTAGATCTCCTCTCTCTTTTCCCTCAAAAATATGCAAGAATCATGGGAGGGATTGAGAGATGGGCAAGCTTTCCAAGGTCAACAATGGTGGGAGAGAGAGAAAGAGAGGAAAAACGAGCTAGCAGCCCTTGGGGAAGAAGGGGGTCCTTTTATAGGTCCTCCCCACGAAATATGACCGTTACAGCCATTTAGACCGGCTAAAGCCGGACTTAACACCGGCTAAAGCCGGCCAGACCGGCTAAAGCCGGACAAAAATCCGGAGTGAAACATAGACGCAATCGAGCGCCCCGGTCCGGCTATTTCCGGCCCTGGGCCGGCTAAAGCCGCCCCTCCTGAAACTGGCAGAAACACCAAAACGAAAACGGCAATAACTTGAGCATCCGGACTCCGTTTTCGATGAACTTGGGCTCGTTGGAATCACCACAACGAGCTCTACAACTTCATCCATAGAAATATCATAGTCCAACAAGGGAGTATAAAACCAAATGATGAAAGGTTTGACCTCACTTTGAAGGCAAACTGGTAAAACCTCCAAACATCAAAAACGCAATACGAGCTTCATGCGAAATCCGTTTTTGATGAGCTAGAGCTTGTCATGGAAATAACCACAAGCTCTAGAACCTCACATGGATAAAACCCAAATACGAACCAAGAAAGATGATGCCAAGTATGCAAAGGTTTGAGCTCTCTCCAAACGATACGATTAAGTTACTCACTCGAGAGCCCCTCTTGATAGTACGGCTACCGATCCTATAACCCGGTCTCACAACTAACACCATAAGACCGGTAAGAAAGAAACCCTATCAATATCATACCTTTGCCTTGAGCATTCCACTTGAGGTGGATAATGACGATCTTGATCTTCTCAAGTTGGACCACCTTTCTTGATTGAGCTTGCTTGGTGAAGTCTTGCGGATTGCTCCCCCATACTCTACTATGGAAGAGACTCTCTTTAAGCATATCTTCACATATCCATGATCACAATATAGATGGCAAGCTTCAAGCATATGTTCTCTTCTAGTTGCTCATCTTGAACTTGCGCTTTGACTTGATCAATCTTCGAATCAATTCTTCTTTCTCCATAATGATGGTGTCTTGAGGATACACATGAGAGCTCACTCAATCTTATTCTTCAAGACACACTTGACATAAGCTCAACTCCCTTAAGACCAATCTTTGGATCACTCCTTGAATAACACCTTGGTCAACACATAATCTTCTTTTTACAACCTTGAATCCAACAAATGGTTCAAGCATTGTCTATGGACAAGTCCTACACATATAACTCAATGCAACCATTAGTCCATAGGGATTGTCATTAATTACCAAAACCACACATGGGGCTCGACATGATCTTTCACATGCCGCCAGGGAACAGAGGAGCACCGCCCGAGGCCTAGGACCACCATGGTTCCAGGCCATAGTCGCGCCAACCACAGCCGAGGCAGCTCCAGACCACCTTCTTGCCGCTGCCGAGCACCGACGGGTCCAGATCAGACCGGAAGACCAGCAGCACAACCACCCGAGCCACCCATCACCTTCACCTTGCCGCACTAGCCCCGGAGTAGCCACCACGCCCGCCCACGGAAGAGGAACTACCAGATCGAGATCTGGCAGGGAAGAAACCCACGGCCAAGCAGGAGGCCAGACCTCCACCGCGCCGCACGCTTGCGCCCCTTACCAGGCCTCAACCGCAGCACCCTTCACCGCACATCCGAGCCGCAATTCATCCCCGAGGACGCCACCTCGGCATGAGCTGACCGACGTCGACGCCTCCAGCTACATCGCGCCGCCGCGCACTCCTAGCCCAGCACCACGCACCGCCCGCTCGCCCTCCTGGCCCGCAGCCGCACCACACACCCTCTTGGATCTTCCCGCCACCCACAGCTGCCCGCATCTACCGCGTTTGCCCACCGCTCCGTCGCCATGCACCGGGAGAGAAGTGTCCCATCGCCACCTTCCCTAGGGCAAGCACGGCTTCGCGCGGCGGCCCCTCCGGCAGCGACGATGCGGGGGAGGGGGCTGGTTGAGGAGGCTAGAGGCAGCGGCTAGGATCCCCCGTGTTTCTAGAGGAGGGCGACGCGGGGGTGTGTGTCCAGTAGAGAAAATCGTGCTAGAAGACGTCAAAATATTAGCTTCAGTTTTTTCCCAATATTATTTATCGTTTCTTTATTGAAGATGTTCATTTGAGAATCATCGCACCTTCTCCAATAGATATAATCTAGCGCTATATATGTGCTTACAGCATGCTGTAACGCGATGAAGTGCGCCCCACTGACACGGCCTCTACCGGAGGCTGCAAGCATGGTGGTCAAAAATAGCTTTCCAAAAGACACTGCAAACTACAACGCACGCCATCGACGCAAATAGCATACACAAATATGCAATCAACAAGATCAAACAAACCCGAATAAATCAACAATAAATAGGTTACTTATTATTATAACACAAGCAAATAGTACATGAGAAATACAACAAATTATTCACCAATAAATATAACAAGTTGTTCATCAACAATACAACCGATTGGTTTCCAACAATACAACAAACATACAAATAGTAGTCAATATTGTTGTCCATTTTATTTTCATCGCTCCTCCATAAGATTTTTTTGAAGCTCACCATGCGTATCATTGGACCGAATCGAATGATACGAGACAATGAAACGTGCCACCCTATATTGGACCCTCTTCACTTGCACGGGAACCACCATCAAGCAATATTGGGTATGATCTACATCTTTGCCATGATCAGCCTATATGATCATGTTATGCATGGTGACACATGCATTTATGATATACCAAAAGGCACTCTTGGTCCCAAATTATGGATCTACATCGGCTCGGTTTACCACGATGGTGCACTCTGGATAGCCATGTGGAGGCACGATGGCGGCGAATCCACATCGTGATAGACCACCAATTTTTTCCAGCAAAAAAAGAGATATATCTCATAAAAATTATATCATAGATTCATATTCAAAAGAAGTTTCCAATGGTATAATTTTTATGGCATATAATTTATAATTTGTTGGCAAATATTGGTGGTCAAATTTTATCTTAAACTATGTGAATGCCTTGTAAACTAAACTAGAGGGAGTACTCAACTCATCTAGGTGTCAAATCAGACAAACTAAATCATTGACAAACAAATGCGCTGATCCAGCACACCACTACATGTGTAATGCACAATTTTTTGACATAATACCAATAAAACACCATCTCACTAGTAGTACATTCCTCAGGGTGGTACAACAGAAACATCACAGGCCCAAGGTATGACTATAGAATTGCAATTTTCATCATACAAAACATCTTCAGAACCTCCTCAACACACAGAGGTTAGTTCTGGCGACTAAAACCTAGAAATGATATCTTGAAGAGTAAACTAGATTTACAACTAATGCTAGTTGCCTTGCTACGACTGCTAAAGATCTGCTCTAACTACTAGGTTCTAGAATTAGGGAATTGGTCCTTCTATTCCTATTCTATGTTTTCACCATCATTAATAGAGAAGTTGACTCGGTTGACTCTATGGATAGCTTCTGCTAATTATCAAAGCTTCATTTTCATCTTAAGTTTCTCGGGATTGCTTCCTTATTGGTTGCCTCCAATCTAAGCAAGGGTTTTGATAAGGTGGGGTGTGTAACGAGCGTTATCCGAGAAGTTTATAGGGAAATAAGGTGTTTTATGCACTATCTATAGCCTTAGACCAAAGAGTCGTTCGACAATGTAAGCTTTTGTAAATATTTCTTCAAGAGGTTGCTTTTATTCTAAAAAACTATGTTCGTCAGCCTTCATAGGTTGATTAAAGCTTAGGTAGAGCTTTTTTCCTGCCATGTTCACAGTTCCTTTAGTTTCTTGGAATAAGGAGTGACAAGTCACATTTTTATACACTCTGCAGAGGTGCGTTACTTTACCCATGAGAACCCTTAGCCTTGTTGCACATCCAAGTCACGAGCTTGTCCACACTTCCTTTGTATGGGCCCTGATACGTGCATTTTGCATCTTTATATTTGCATCATATAGGACTAGTTTATATTGTTATTTGTATCATTCATGCATTTTTATATGATTTATAGGACTTCCCTACAAAGCCCCCCCCCCCTTGATATTTAATTTCCGAGAGACGAAAAATCTCCTGTTTTCGTATTTTGCTGTTTCAGGGACCTTCTGGACCTCAATTTGAACGGAGATTTTTACAGCAACAATATTTTACCACGAGAAGCATCTGGAGAGGTGGTAGAATACGAGGGGAGCCACGAGGCCCAAATGGGCATGGGTAGCGTGGCCTACCAGACAGACCGCACTACTAGGGCCCGTTTGCCCCTCGAGCGTCGCCTTGGTGGTGTAAGATATTTCGGCTAGCCACATGCGCCCCTATTCTTCTCCTTTTATATTTTGGTCCAATTCAACCACATATGGCCGAAGCACTCTCTCTGCTTAGCATGGGGAAAAGCAATCTTGAGAACATTTTCCAGCCCTTTACATGCATGTGTGTGGACTGCAAAAGGTGACACTAGTCCTAAGAATCTTTTCAACTGCATCATAAACCATCTTCTTGGAGCCTCTCTCTCTGATTGAAATATGTCCATAGCAATAGAGAACATCTAGTTATGTCCATCTAGAACATTCCATGTTGCAAGTTGACCATTCCACTTTTGAGTTAAAGAAGAGGACTCTATGCGTAAATATAGATGGCACCCTCCTGCTTTGAAGCCATCGATGCAAGGCTTTAAAGACATAAAAAAACATAGAGAAGTATACCTTGGCATCCTTTGATACCTGAGTATCCTCTCGACAACACTGCCAGGTGACCTCTTCTTCACTTGTTCTTTGAAGCTATACAACATCCTAAAAATATTTACCCAATCACCATATAATTCATTCATTGCCCTTTGTTTTGCCTTCCACATTGTGGTATAATTCACCTTAATTGGGTAGTCCTTTTTCAAGTCTGTTGTTAGCTTCTTTACAGTAGTGTTAGGTATCCTGGCTAAAACAGGAGTGATCTTTTCTACAACCCGAAACTCTTATGTCACTGTTGACACTCTCTGTGAAATAGTAATGCAACTATATTCAAATGAGATTTTATATATTAAACCTGGTTGTACTTCCATGAGGTTGGCTTCTAGCAGAAATATACCACTTGCAAGGCTTTGCATCCCCATCACAACCTCTACACCTCACATAAAACTTACTGTTTTAGTCCATGTAGTCTTGGCATCAAATTTCTTCTTAACTACATAAGTCTTGCAACACATCCTAAACTCACCTATGTTTGGAAACAACTTCCCTACTGCAATAATAGGGATTTCCTTGTCATAGATAGACACGAGCTCATCATCAAGTGCATTATCTACATCATCTTCTTCCATCAAGTCTCCATCTACATCTTCATAAAAATGTCTATTATCATCATCTGGAGCAAATTCATCCATCTCCTTGTTCTTATCTCTATCATCTACAGGAATGCCAAACAATTTGGTCATCTCACTATCAGCCATTGGTGCAATGATCAAATTAGTACGGTCATGTCATTCTACTGAATTTCAATCAACACAAACACCATTTGCATCAACATCTGCCCCCTCAGCTAATACTGTCACTTTAGTACGTATGGGTATTATCTGCCTATGTGAAGCCCAATAATCATCTGACATGTGTGAAGCCAACTTTGAGGGCACATATATCCAACCTTCGAACCTGATTTCAGATCAAAGAGCTCCACACGAAAAGTAGTCTCTTTTCCTATCCAGCCATCTTGCTGGTCAATTTTATCAACCGTATCTTCTCCATTCTCAATTCTCACATACCCGCCCCAATGATACTTCTTGCTTTTGACCCTAAAGAGCACTCTGCCCAAGTTTCTCCACCATATCCCCCACAGCCGTCTCTTCCATGTTCTGCAGATCTTGTGAATTAATCTCTCCAAATTCAACTTTCCATCTTATAATTGTATCTCTCTCGATGTTTCACACGCTACCATCATCAGGGTTCGACTTAGATGGAAAGAAATGAATACTGAAATGAAAGCTTCTCCACACAGCATCATCCCTGCTTTGAATGGCGGCGGGCAGTGTGAGGTAGCGGAAGCGGAGGGCCATTTCGCATTCCAATTCAAAATATTTACCTATTAGTACAAGTCTCTTGGGGCTCCATCTCGTTGCCCCTCGTTTTGTCCCCATCCATGGGCAATCTAGGTCACAAATTGACCAAGGGGATTAGGTTCCAGATTCAAATCGAAAAGCAGGGGCTAGGTTTAGAAATCACTCACCACGTAACCTAGTGTCGCCTAGAAAGAACGGCCTGCTGCCGCCGCCGGAGAAGAAGAAGACGACGGTGGGAAACTGTTGGAAATGGGCGGCGCAAGGAAAGTTCCACTGTCTCGACGCTGCCAGCAAATATGTGGAATCCACCTAAATAAGGACTTTCTTAATTTTTTTTGCGGGTAAAAAAAAAGATTAAGAAAGCCCTTATTCAGGTAACCTCTCAGTCTCTCACTCCTTAGAAAACGTCGCACCGCAGCTTTAAGAGATTAAACCATAGATGTCACGTATAAGCTAATGGCCGTTGAGTAATACAAGCAGTCACTCTGCAATTCTGCTTTTCTGTTTTGGTTCTCTCTTATTTATGCTGAAAGCAAAAACGTTGAGGCGATCATGCGATCCGGTTTCCCAGGGAGCAGGACTCGCAGCTCCACCATGCATGCTCGGTGACACACACAACTCGTGCAGCTGAAACGACTAACTGAAGCTCAACTGAAGGAACTGAAGAATATAGGCAACCTCACGTGCTAGCTGGAACATATACTACTACTACATAACAACGAGATTTTTTGAGCCAAGAGACACTAGATTTTCTTGACCCCGAGTAGACGAAGAAATTCCTTGATGTTCTTGTCCGAGCTGCCACCTTGGGCCATCGCCCTCTGTCCCTTGTCCTTCCACACCGAGGCGTTGCATAGAAACTTGTCGCTTCCCATCACCTCCCTAATGCACCTCTCCATCTCCTCCCTCCTCACCACCCCTCCTTGTTGCTCCGGTCGCGCACGCACACCGACATGCCACACGTCCTCGATGTACTTGGCGTTCATGGGCTGGTCTGACCACTGCGGAACCGCCACCATTGGCACGCCGGTGCTGAACGCCTCCGTTGTGGAGTTCCAGCCGCAGTGCGTCACGAAGCATCCAATGCTGCCGTGTGCGAGTACCTCCAGCTGCGCGGTCCATGGCACGATGAGGCCCCTCCAGCCGACCCGATCAGCAAACCCGTGAGGGATCTTGGAGGTCTCGGAGGCCCTCACGACCCAGAGGAACGCCTTGCCGCTGTTGTGCAGGCCCTCTGCCACCTCGGTCATCTGGGCCGGCCCCGGCGCGGCGAGGCTACCGAAGGAGACGTATGCGACGGAGCGGTGAGGCTGGGCGTCCAGCCAAGCCTTGGTGGTGGCCGCCGCGGGGGTGTGGAGGTGGAACCCGTAGGAGATGTCGTCAGGGAGGCGGTTGTCGAGGTACGCCGACGGCACCGTCGGGCCCACCGTCTTGGCCCCCCACTTGGACGCCATGTACTCGGATTCCTGAATGAATGGCAGCGGTATGCGTAAATGGATGGTAGCCGGCCAGTGAAACAACTGAACTGAAGAGATGAACTTACCCGTGGCTGCAGCTCGTAGAAGGAGTTGACCAGGACGTGGTCGACGGCGTCGAGGTCCACGAACTGGCTCAACAGCAGCTCCAGGTACGCCGGGCACTCGTCCGGCACCGTCAGGAATGTCGGCAGGTCCTCTGGTTTCAGCCCGGCTGGCAGCAGCACGGCTGGAAGATCCTCCATCCTTCCAGCCTGGGCGTGCTCGTACGTCACGTTAACGGCGGGCGCCTGCGTGAAGAAGCACGCGGACTGGGCGCCGCGCCGCCGCGCCACGCGGGGAGCCCAGGGCTGCAGGAATGCGTCGTACACCACCGCGCTTACCTGCCGGCCCTGCTCCGCCTCCGCGCGGAGCAGCTCGTCGAGGGTGCGAGACCCGGCGGACTCCAGACGGGCCAGGTAGGCCGCGACGTCGCCGCCGGCCTCCAGGAACCCGGCGTGGTCGAAGCCGTCGGAGATCTCGGCGAGGTGGACGGAGCCAGGGCACGAATCCTGGCGCTGGCCCAGGAGGTAGGGCGTTACCGCGAGCGTGCACCGGACACCGCCGCCGACGACGTGGGATCCGGCGAGGCGCTTGCCCAACTGGAGCATCGGGTTGATGTGGCCCTGACTCGGGTATGGCAGCAAGAGGACATGGATGATATCGCTTACGTGCTCCGAGTCAGACGCCATGGCTAATCTCAGTCGCGCAGTGCATGCAGGTTGGTAGGTGCGTCCACAGGCCACAGCTATAGCTAGCGGGATGTTTTTATTTACTTCCTTCGTCCCAAAATGCAAGGCGCCTAAGTTTTTACTAAAATTCAACATCTTTTAAGTTTATATAAAAAATATGAATATCTATAATATCAAATAGACATTTTGAGAAACTATACTTTCTGGTGAATCTATTGATATTGTTTTGGTATTATGAATATTTATATTTTTACGTATAAATATGATCAAACATAAAAATATTGACTTTTGACTAAAGCTTAGGTGCTTTACATTTTGAGAGACGGAGGGAGTATTTTTTAACATTAATTCAAGATTCATCGTGACCACGTGGTCTCATCTCATGAGCTGGCAACTTGATGATATGGTCGGATATTGTCTAGTAGTCTAGAAAAAAGTAAATGCGTTGGTAAAAAGTAAGATACTACCACTGTTACAAACGGCGCAATTAGAGGCGTTTCCTCTTTATTTGGCACTGTTACCACTGGTAAAAAGTGAGATCTCACTTATTAGTTGTAACATACTGCAAGGAAGATCGAGTTGTTGCTTCTACTAGTGGTAAAGAATCATGCAAAAGCAACAGACCTAAAATAAAGATGTTTGTCACATTGATTAATGTAACAGCAGTATATTCAAATGGAATTACATCTATAACAAAACAGAGGACAATGTAACAAAATGAAAAATATTTTCTTTTTTATTTAGTTATTTGTAGAGAATCATTATTACAAATCATTTCTTTTGTAATACTCCTTCCGTTTTAAAATATAAGATGTTTTAGCTTTGTGAATCAATTGTATTTAGACATCTTTTAGTGTGTAGGTTCACTCAAATATACACACTAAAGGATGTCTAGATACATTTGCTTCATAAACCTAAAACATCTTATATTTTGAAACGGATGGAGTATTAACCAAGGAAAGATACAATCTTGGGCTGATGTGTACATCTATGGTTGGCGGCAGCAGTACGGAACACATTTCATATGTCAGAAAGAACCTCATGAATTTGTTGCTTGCACCAAGCCCTGCATGTTAGGGATAAGTTTACCGCTGACGCACTAGCTAGATGGTGCGCCAGCAATAGTTCTACAGGGGCCAACAACTTCCCCATGGGTAGGCCAGAAAAATAGTGGTGGCACACCACCTAGTTGGTGCGCGCATTATATATTTAACTGTTGATGCATGAGCAAGCAGTGCGCCAGTAGTATTTTTGTGGACTCCCCTAGGAAAAGCTACTGGGCCCACCCAATTATTGCTGATGCACCACCAGCTAGTGCACCCGCAGTTTTGGAAAAATTAAAAGTAAATGATAGAAATTTCAAAATTTAAAATCCTTTGACATGTAGTTATGTTACGTGATTTAGTTGATAGGAAAAATAAAAAAAAAGAATTTTGACATATTTTAAAGAATGTTATGTCATGGTAAAACAACAATAACTTTTCCATACAACATCGAATCGAAAAGTTGTTTATATGAAGTAGCATGTACACAAAAAGTTACATTCAATTTTTGCCATGTTCTTTTTATTATTCTAAAATAGACCGATGATAAACTAACTTGTACCGAGTGACCGTAAGATTATATTCCCCATGTTTGATGACTAAACTGATTTTGGTCAACAATTTCAGATAGTTGATGATGGTGCCAGAGAGCTTGTTGGCGTTTGTTGATGAAGTAAAATGATCGGCCAGTTGGAAAACCCCAAGAGAAGGTTTTGAAGAATATAGCAGCAAGTTTTCCCTCAGTTAAGAAACCAAGGTTTATCGTCCAAGAGAAAAGCAGACAGTGACGACTGAAGGTGATGCTTGCTAGTTGGCGACAGCTTCGGACAATTTATATATGGCGCCTCGTCCAAGCTTTGCTTGCTAGCTGCAACGCGGAACCTGCACACACACAACCAAGTACTTTGCTCCCAACTTGCGATGAGGTTGTCAATCTCACCGGTTTGCTTGAAACAAAGGTTATGAGCGTATCGAGTGGAAAACAGTAGAAATATGCAAATAAAGTAAACAGTGCGAGTAAAGTAAACAGTGCGAGTAAAGTAAACGGGTGATAGCAATATGATGGAAATAGGACCGGGGTTCACAGTTCACTAGTGGTGTCTCTCCATAAGATAAATAACACATGCTGGGTAAACAAATTACAGTTGGGCAATTGATAGAATAAAGATAAACGTGATATGTTAAGAAGATCACTATGAGATTTACTCTGGGCATTACAACAAAATACATAGACCGCCATCCAACTGCATCTATGACTAATAATCCACTCCCGGGGATATCAATCCGAACACCCCATGAGTATTAAGTTGCGAACAACAGATAATTGCATTAAGCAAAGTGTGTAATGTAAACAAAGCATATGCCCTTGAGCATATGACTGTTGTTTTCTCCCTAGTAGCAACAGCACATCTACAACCTTAGAGGTTTCTGTCACTCCACCAGGTTAAATAGAGGCATGAACCCACTATCGAGCATAAATACCCCCGCTTGGAGTCACTAGCAACTACTCGGCCAAGATAGCTACTAACAACGGAGAGCATGCAAGATCATAAACAACATAGAGATAACATAAGATAATATTCAGTACAGCAACTCAATCATAAACACCAATATTCATCGGATCCCAACAAACCAAACATGTAGAATTACATAACGGTGATCTCAATCATGTAGGGCAGCTCATGAGATCTAAACATGAAGCACATGGTGGAGAAGACAACCATCTAGCTACTGCTATGGACCCATAGTCCAAGGTAGACTACTCACTCATCGCTCCGGAGGCAAGCATGGCGATGAAGAAGACCTCCGGTGGCGATTCCCCTCTCCGGCAGGGTGCCGGGAAGAGCTTTTGGACCCTCCCGATCTTTGGGTCGACGGCGGCGGCGGATCGCGATGTGTTCTGGAAAAGTAATTGGGTACTTAGGTTTTTTCCGTCGGGGGGTCTTTATAGGCGAGGGGGCGATGTCAGAGGTGGGGCCAGGCACCCTCACCCCATGGCGGCGCGGCCAGGCCCCTGGCCACGCGAGCCTGGTGTATGGGGCCCTGGTGGCCCCCCTCCTACTCTCCTTCGGATCTCTGGAAGCTTTCGGGTAAAATAAGACTTCAGGAACTTGTTTCGTCCAATTCCGAGAATATTTCCTGTGTATCACCTCTGAAACACAAAAACAGCAGAAAATAGGGAACTAGCACTGTGGCAACTCGTTAGTAGGTTAGTTCCGGAAAATGCATAAAAGTGCCACGAAGTGAAACGAAACAATACGCAAATGGTGTAAAAACAAGCATGGAGCATCAAAAATTATAGATACGTTGGAGACGTATCAAGCATCCCCAAGCTTAACTCCTGCTCGTCCTCGAGTAGGTAAGTGATAACAAAAGAATAATTTTTTAGGTGACATGCACCTACACAATCTTGATCATATATGTAAGCATTTGTGAGCTGGGATCATAAGAACTTAAAACATGGGCATGAAGATATAATCTTGACAATAAGAACTTAGCAACCATGTTGTAAATATGCAAATGAACACAAACAAAAGATCATGAAAATGAAACAATGAAAGTCAAACGTGTGTTCAAATCATAAAGAAAACATACAAATAGTTTTCAGCTTGTCCTTCAAAGAGAGCAAAACATAAATGCATAGGACACCTTCAAGTTTAAGAGGGCGACTAGATACAAATAATTTAAGAACAAGTGAAACCAACAATATGAATCAATCAATGAAAACTTTGGGACAATGCACATTATACTAAGAATGACAACTATGCTCTCTTAATGGTGCATAAAGATAGAAGGTGGTGACTCAACATAAAAGTAGAAGAAAGGCCCTTCGCAGAGGGAAGCAGTGATTGCAAGTTTTATAACCTTCAAAAATTATGGTACTTACTGGCTTTGAGCTCTCATTGCCCCCATCATAAGCATCTTGAATGGTTAAAGTTAATGCGAGAACAATTATGATGCATATGCTTGACAAATCATAAGTTGAAAACCTCGTGCCCCATGAATACGAGTACCCAAACCTCATGCTACTTTACTTAGAGTCCCAAGCAAGGCTCTTGTCATTGTGAATATATGCATATCATTGAGAACCGCCAATGGGGTACCTCCATGCCCTATGACATGGAACAAGCCCACACCAAAATGACAGGACAAGCAGACAATGAACACCTCGACATCTCTTTTATTTGCCTTTTGTTTAGCTTTTTATTGTGAGATGCGTCGTCGAATGTTCACCATGGGTATGCTGCAAATTTCCACCATGAATTATGCATGGCTTAGATTGGCGGCCCGGCGTTTCCCTAACACATATAAAAACTCCATGATCCCCACAAGATTCCCAATTCATTTCACACTGTGGGCATCCATAAACAAAAGATCACGATATCAACTCAAATAGAATTGCAATGTTGAAAGCTTGCCCATGACAGCATGGCTGGGCTAGTCTCCAACTTACAACTTGCAAGCATAACAACTCAACATAAGAGACCACAATGTCAAATTTTTAAGAACAAGAAAAAGTAAAGTGTGCCTTCCGGTTCGTGAGAGCTTTACTGACCGAATTTTGTATAACACTGGTAAGAGTTTAATTTGAAGAGAAAATAAAAGCAAGTCAAATTTACTTGGAATAGCAAATTGCTAGTAGGTATGTATGGTGGACACTTTGGAAAACTTTGGCTTTTAGGTGTTGGATGCACGAGTAGAGCTCATACTCAGTACAAGGCGAGGGCTAGCAAAAGACTGGGAGCGACCAACTAAGAGAGCAATAATGGCTATAATCATGCAAAGCGACAAAGCGACATTAAAAGAAGCATAAGATGGCATCAAAAGTCAAAAACTAAATGATCATGAAGGCTATTGGTGACTTTGTAAGAGTCTAACATGTGTGAGCATGCGCCAAGTCAACCCAAATAAAGCATCAAGGAGAAAACTAAAATAATGCTTCCATACAATAAAAACAACGCATGATTTTTTCAAAGGCTCATTAAGCAATCTCAGTTATTTGAGACAAGTCATGCTACAGCAAAACCACTAAGCATACTATCAAAAAGACATCAAGCATAACATGAAAAAGCCTAAGCCGCAGTCTACACAAGCTCCTTCTTGTACCACTATTTTGCACAAAGCTTTTTCTCTTTTCCAACACCCTTTGAAATTTTTATAGACACCTCTTTTGATGAAAACCAATAAAGATCAGAGGCAAAAATACACCTTGATGAAAAGATATGACAAGGTCTGAACGCAAATCAAGGCGAAAACGAAAACCAAAAGCAGTAGCAGAAAAAGAAGAACACTCGATTTTTAATAAGAGTGAAAACTAGAGCGTTCTTGGCAAATGAAAAGCAAGGCAACTTCTCCAAAAGAAATTTGTTGGGGTCCAACCATTTATTGCAGTAAACAAAACAAACCAACTAAGAAAACTAAAATAACTGACGCTCCAAGAAAAACACATAGTGCATGAAGCAATAAAAATATAGTGTTTTGAAAGGTGACCTGATTTTTGCCGATGAAGAAGGGGTGCCTCGGGGGCATCCCCAAGCTTTGACGCTTGTACTTCTTGGATATTTCTTAGGGTGATGCATGGGCATCCCCAAGCTTGAGATTTTGTCCATTCTTCAACTCATCTCATCATTCTCCAATCCCTACACTTGAAAACTTCCTTCATACAAAACTAAACACAATTCTATTAGCAACATTAGTGTAAGCATAACATATAATCAACCTCTTTTTGCTTCAGGTTTCAACTCAAAACCACCACATATATAGCAAATACTACTGTAGCAACCTCCCTAAAAGTTCCGTGATCAAAAGAACTCAGAAGAAAGCGATAAAGTGGCAAAAACAAATATTGGCAGAAATCTTTCAAAACTGAATAGCTGACAAAGGTCGAATTTTCGAGGGATTTTCTGTTGCTCAAATAAAAAAGTGTTCAACTAACAAAAGTCTGGATATAACCTAGGGCATATGCACAAGAAATCACAGGTCCAAAAGATATACAAATAATTTATACGAATTTTTACGGTGCAGCACCGAAAACAGTTTCAGGACAGCAACATCCCCAAATCTTTACCTCGCTCGAATTAGAGGCTTCTCTTGGCACAAAAACAAAATAAAAAGGATAAGGAGCGGTCATTACAGTAGTAATGACTTCCAAGACTCAAAAAAAAAGAAAAAGTACTAAAAAGAAAACATTGGGTTATCTCCCAAGAGTGCTTTTCTTTAACGCCTTTGAGCTAGGCGCAAAAAATTGCGAATCAAGTAATATCAAGTGATGAAGCATCAAGCTCATAATTTGCTCTAAGAATAGAGTCAAAAAGTAATTTCTTTCTTTTCCTAGGGAAGTGTTCCATACCTTTCTTTAGTGGGAATTGATATTTGATAGTGCCTTCCCTCATATCAATGATGGCACCTACCGTTCGAAGAAAAAGGGTCTTCCCAAAATAATAGGACATGAAGCATGGCATTCAACGTCCATAACAAGAAAATCAACGGGAATAAGGTTATTGTTAACCACAATAAGAACATCATTAATCCTTCCCAAAGGTTTCTTCTTAGCAACATCAGCAATAGGAACATCAAAATAACACTTTTCAAGCGGTGGTAAATCAAGCATGTCATAAATTTTTCTAGGCATGATAGAAATACTAGCACCTAGATCACATAAAGCATGGAAATCATAACCATTAACATGCATATCAATGATGGGTTCCCAACCATCTTCTAACTTCTTGGGAACAGAGGCTTTTTGCTTCAACTTTTCATCCCTAATTTTTATGAGAGCATTGGTAATATGCTTAGTAAAAGCAATATTTAAAGAACTAGCATTGGGAGTCAAAGCAAGCTTTTGCAATAACAAAATAACTTCAGATATATTGCAGCCATCAACATCAAAATCATTAAAAGAAATAGAGCTATCAGCTCCTACACTCCGAAAAATTTCAGCACTCTTTTGAGAAAAAGTTTTGGCAGTTTTAGGCTTTTTAACACAAGGAGTGGGAGTTTTCTCTACACCAATCAAAGTAAGAGGATTGCTAGCATTAGGAGCAACATCATTAGAGGTAGTAATAGTACATACCTTCATCTCTCTAGCCATCTCATCTTCTCTTTCCCACCTGGCATGCAATTCCGCTAACAATCTAATATTTTCATCAATTCTAACTTGAATAGCATTAGCGGTATCAAAAACATTGTTCTCTTTCACATCATTAGGCAACACTTTTAATTTTAGAAGTTCAACATCATGAGCAAGGCCATCAACCTTAGAAGCAAGAATATCAATTTTGCCTAACTTTTCCTCAACAGACTTGTTAAAAGCAGTTTGCTTACCGATGAAGTCCTTGAGCATTACCTGAAGCTCGGAGGGCGCGGCCCTAGTGTTGTTGTAGGAATTACCATAAGAGTTACCATAACCATTACCATTGGTAGAAGGATACGGCCTATAATTGTTACTAGCAAAATTGTTTCTATAAGCATTGTTGTTAAAATTATTGTTTCTAATGAAATTCACATCAACATGCTCTTCTTGAGCAACCAAAGAGGCGAAAGGAACATTATTAGGATCAATATGAGTCCGATCATTAGCAAGCATAGCCATAATGGTATCAATCTTATCATTCAAGGAAGAGGTTTCCTCAACAGAATTTACCTTCTTACCTTGTGGAGCTCTCTCGGTGTGCCATTCGGAATAATTTACCATCATATTGTCAAGTAGCTTTGTTGCGGCGCCCAAGGTAAGGGACATAAAAGTGCCTCCAGCAGCTGAATCAAATAGGTTCCTCGAAGAAAATTTTAGTCCTGCGTAAAAAGTTTGGATAATCATCCAAGTAGTCAGTCCATGAGTGGGGCAATTCTTTATCATAGATTTCATTCTTTCCCAAGCCAGAGCAACATGTTCATTATCAAACTGAGTAAACTTCATAATATTGCTACGCAAGGATATAATCTTAGCAGGAGGATAGTATCTACCAATAAAAGCATCCTTACACCTAGCCCATGAATCAATACTATTCTTAGTCAAAGACAGCAACCAATCTTTTGCTTTTCCTCTCAAAGAAAAAGGAAACAACTTGAGCTTAATAATATCACTATCAACATCCTTATATTTCTGCATCTCACATAGCTCAACAAAATTGTTGAGATGAGCTGCAGCATCTTCAGTACTAGCACCAGAAAATTACTCTTTCATAACAAGGTTCAACAAAGCAGGCTTAATCTCATAAAAGTTTGTAGCAGGAACAGGTGGCTTAATAGGAGTGCAGATAAAATCACTATTGTTCGTGCTAGTAAAGTCACACAACTTGGTGTTTTCAGGATTGGCCATTTCAGCAAAACGAAAGTAAACAAGTAAAAACAACTACCAAGGATTCTATTTTTTTTGGGTTTTTGATAAAACGATGCAGGTAAAATAAATAAAGTAAAGCAAAACAATAAAACAAAGTAAAGGATGTGCATGCGAAAACTCCCCTCGCAGAAGTCTTCCACTCTTCCCCGGCAACAGCGCCAGAAAACTTATTGCTGGTGCCAAGTTGACGTGGGAAAGTGTAGTTGATGTGGGAGCTTCTTCTTCTTCAATCCCCGGCAACGGCGCCAGAAAACTTGATGGGGCTGAGTGATGATGGTGCCAGAGAGCTTGTTGGCGTTTGTTGATAAAGTAAAATGACCGGCCAGTTGGAAAACCCCAAGAGAAGGTTTTGAAGAATATAGCAGCAAGTTTTCCCTCAGTTAAGAAACCAAGGTTTATCGTCCAAGAGAAAAGCAGACAGTGACGACTGAAGGTGATGCTTGCTAGTTGGCGACAGCTTCGGACAATTTATATATGGCGCCTCGTCCAAGCTTTGCTTGCTAGCTACAACGTGGAACCTGCACACACACAACCAAGTACTTTGCTCCCAACTTGCGATGAGGTTGTCAATCTCACCGGTTTGCTTGAAACAAAGGTTATGAGCGTATCGAGTGGAAAACAGTAGAAGTATGCAAGTAAAGTAAACAGTGCGAGTAAAGTAAACAGTGCGAGTAAAGTAAACGGGTGATAGCAATATGATGGAAATAGGACCGGGGTCCACAGTTCACTAGTGGTGTCTCTCCATAAGATAAATAACACATGCTGGGTAAACAAATTACAGTTGGGCAATTGATAGAATAAAGATAAACATGATATGTCAAGAAGATCACTATGAGATTTACTCTGGGCATTACAACAAAATACATAGACCGCCATCCAACTGCATCTATGACTAATAATCCACTCCCGGGGATATTAATCCAAACACCCCATGAGTATTAAGTTGCGAACAACAGATAATTGCATTAAGCAAAGTGTGTAATATAAACAAAGCATATGCCCTTGAGCATATGACTGTTGTTTTCTCCCTAGTAGCAACAGCACATCTACAACCTTAGAGGTTTCTGTCACTCCCCCAGGTTAAATAGAGGCATGAACCCACTATCGAGCATAAATACCCCCTCTTGGAGTCACTAGCAACTACTCGGCCAAGATAGCTACTAACAACGGAGAGCATGCAAGATCATAAACAACATAGAGATAACATAAGATAATATTCAGTACAGCAACTCAATCATAAACACCAATATTCATCGGATCCCAACAAACCAAACATGTTGAATTACATAACGGTGATCTCAATCATGTAGGGCAGCTCATGAGATCTAAACATGAAGCACATGGTGGAGAAGACAACCATCTAGCTACTGCTATGGACCCATAGTCCAAGGTAGACTACTCACTCATCGCTCCGGAGGCAAGCATGGCGATGAAGAAGACCTCCGGTGGCGATTCCCCTCTCCGGCAGGGTGCCGGGAAGAGCTTCTGGACCCTCCCGATCTTCGGGTCGACGGCGACGGCGGATCGCGATGTGTTCTGGAAAAGTGATCGGGTACTTAGGTTTTTTTCCGTCGGGGGGTCTTTATAGGCGAAGGGGCGATGTCAGAGGTGGGGCCAGGCGCCCTCACCCCATGGCGGCGCGGCCAGGCCCCTGGCCGTGCGAGCCTGGCGTGTGGGGCCCTGGTGGCCCCCCTCCTACTCTTCTTCGGATCTCTGGAAGCTTCCGGGTAAAATAAGACTTCAGGAACTTGTTTCGTCCAATTCCGAGAATATTTCCTGTGTATCACCTCTGAAACACAAAAACAGCAGAAAATAGGGAACTGGCACTGTGGCAACTCGTTAGTAGGTTAGTTCCAGAAAATGCATAAAAGTGTCACGAAGTGTAACGAAACAATAGGCAAATGGTGTAAAAACAAGCATGGAGCATCAAAAATTATAGATACGTTGGAGACGTATCAATAGTAACGATAGATTTTACTCTTTACATAGCCGTCGTGATTGATTATCTGCATCTTCGCATGAGCCCCTACACACTGCATTGACCGACAGTACCCCCCTCTGTTTTTATATACTTCGCGTTCTAGGTTTTGTCAAAGTAAAATATACAAACTTTGACCAAAATATAAGAAAAATAATATCTATATCTATAATACCAAAAAGGAACAAAGGCTATTGTGAAGGAACAACTTGAATCTTAATGAGGAACAATGTTGTAAATATATGGGGAACAAATATACGATCATGGAACAAAATCATTACTGCAAAGGTTAACAAGGTTATCATGAAGGAACAAATTGATTCTAAATGTGGAGCAAAAATATCGAATGGGGAACACAAATATTGAACCGTGGAAAAGGACATGCCTGCAAAAAACATGGCTAACGCAAAGGAACAACTGGAATCCAAACATTCAATAAAATAGTAAAATATGGGGAACAAAAGTATAGAAATTGTGGCACAAAATAAGAGTAAGGAAACAAAGCTAGCGCGAAGGAACAAATATAATCTACAAGCAAAACAAAATTGCAAGATATGGGGAACAAAAATATACGATGAACACTTTTAGAAACTAAAATATAATAATCATAAGAAAAGAAGAACAAGTTTTGAACTAAAATATAAGTATCATAAAGAAGTTCCTTTTGAAACTAAAATGGAACAAAAAAAGCATCTTGAAAAATATAGAAACACGTTATAAAAGAGATAAAAAGAAAAAAATAGAAAGAAACATAAAAATAGAAAATAAAACAAGAAAGAACGAGAAAAGGTAAAAAATAGAAAGAAATGGAAAAAAATAAAATAAAACAAGAAATAATGATAATAGTTAAAAAACGAAAATGAAAAATAAAAATATAAGCATACGCTCTTCCCTATTAAGCTATTATTACGTACGAATCGGTAAGACAGCGAAGAAAGACCGGAACGCTGGCAAGTACATGGGCCAACCTAAGATAGAAATCCTTAAGCGAAACGAATGCCCCCTTGCGCGCGCTAGCGAGCAATCTCCGCCGCGCCGCCCCTAGCCCGGTGCAGCGTGATCCTGGCCACTACCTCAATAGGTGGCCCATGGGCCTATCCGCTGCCCACTCCGGCAAGCGCCGTTGTGAGGAACTCGAGTTTGTTCTCCACCAACTGGTCCGACGGTGCCGCCGGCCCAATCCAGCTCTTGGTGCAACCAACCATGGTGGGTTGCATTCAAGATCTGGAGAAGGAGCCATTGTTGATTTTGCCTGTGTTTTTTAGTCGTCTTCCTAATTTTTTTATAGAAACTTGTGATTGATCGACAGTTGAATTCTCTGATCTGAAGTAGCAATTTGGGTTCAAAACACACTTTATTTTGACAGTTGGGTATTTGTTTGAAAATATTTTGTTGGTTCCGCTTTTTTGTATTCGAAGCTTCTCGGCTGTTCAAACCTCAACTGATCAATGATTGTTTCATGCTGAGTTCAAATTTTACAAATTATTGGTGCAAAAGTAAAATCTCAAATTTTTTATTCGTCTGCCAAAAAGTTACTGAGAAATTCTCGCTCTTAATAATTTATATGTTTGTTGAACTGATTGATTTTGAATAAAATAATTAAAGAAGAATGCGAGAGGTGGATACATAAGGAGTTTGTCCATGTTTTTACAAATTTGATTTAGCTCTTCCAACCTTGCTTGTTCTTAGGGTCTGTTTGATTCTGCTGTGGATTCTGTAAAAGCTGCTGTGAACTGTGAACTATGAAAAAGCTGCTGTGAACAAAGAATGGTAAAAAAGCAGGAAGTTGTTTGGTTGGAACAACTGTGGCTGTAATTTTGCACGAATTGTTCTTACAATATTTATAGACAGTTTATACTACAAGTGACCGCAAAACACACAAGTGCTAGGATTTACTTGTAAAATAATAATGTTGACTTGTTGAGAACCGTAGATATGCAGGCAAAGTTTACTCATCTGAATTTATACCATCGTATAGTTGAACTATGTAGGTTTTATATGTTTAGATCGACCGCATATTACACCTGTACAACTATAGTACTCCCTCTGTCCACTTTTAAGATCTTGTAGAAAGTGTATTAGATACATCAACGCGGATTTGCTACCACCGGTGGTAGCTATGCATACATGCATAGTCCTTGGATTGCATGAGTATGATATTCCTACCGCATGCGATGTAGAGAGCAGGAGATGACGGTGATAATGGATGAAATGCTTCCGTTTGTTGCATGCACATGGTACTCTTGAATGGCTACCTAGGATGGCAACTGTGGATGGCTAGAGCAGGTGGTGATTTGAGACATGCCATGCCTAGTTGCCATATCTAGTTGCCATGCAAACTCTTAAATGTCTACCTAGGATGGCAACTGTGGATGGCTAGAGCAGGTGGTGATTTAAGACATGCCATGCCTAGTTGCCATGCACACTATCCTAACCAAGTAACCTACAGAGTTGTCTTGTATGTTTTCCTAACCGATCAAGGTGGTGATTTTGGGAATGCCACACCTAGTTGCCTTGCACACTCTCCTAACAAAGTAACCACCTAGACATGCCATGTGATGTAGCCATCTTGCTAAGCCATACGTGTAGTTCGGTGGTTTGATTAAGTAGCAGCGCTCTCAAAATCAACAAATCAATTAACCGCTGATTTTTTTTGGATTATGTATTAGGAAAATGCTAAATAGAAAAGGATACGGTGGCTATGAGTACACAATGGAAGTGGTGATATGAGATGGTTTGTTTGCATGGTTCCATGGTGTGGTGGCTTTGGATGGATAGGTTGAGTGGATGGTGTAGTAGGTGTGTGTGTGTGTGTGGTTAGTTGGGGTGGATAATCCAATAGGTTGCATGGTGTGGTGTGTTGAGGTGGTGTGTTGAGGTGGTGAGAGATGGGAATATGCATGCAAACGCCGTCTGTTAATTCTTGTGCTCCGGTAGAAAATCACATGCTCCCTATAGAGGATCTAATGGTGGATGGTGGGAGCATAGCTACTACCGGTGGTAGCAGGCTATTTTGCTTAGATACATATCAAAATGATGTATGTCGATATATTTTATGTGTATGTTTACTTATTTTAATTTATATCTAGACTATATTAAAAAAAATTGCAAGGCCTTACAAAAATGGACGGGAGTAAGTGCGATGCCAAATAGCTAGTACTATTCCGAAGAGAAAAAAATATACGATTGAACGTGTGAGGCGAGGACCACTAGCTAGCATGTGATTCAGCAGTTAACTAACTCCAATGCAAAGACAAGATATGGATCAGCCGGCAGGGAGAGATGCAAAACAAAACAAAACAAAAAAGATGCTGAGACAGCGATTCTGGCCATCGTTCTTGCTGCTTGGGGAAGAGAAGCAGATGGGGAGAGATGACGCGGTGTGAATTAGGACCCGAATACCCGATGCAGGTCGCCGCGCTGGGTGTAGGCGACACGAGGCATGGGAATGAGGTTGGAGCAGCGGGTAGCTGCCGGACCAGCGGAGCGCCGCCAGCGAGTCAGCCGGAGGAGCGGCGAGGCACAGTGCAAAATCGCGGTCTGCACTTCCGATAGATGGAAGTCTGCCAGACGAGGGCGTGTTCTATTTGGAAGGAATATAGCGAACCGGTATGACTTGTCGGTGGCAGCGTGGGTAAATCCGCTAAGAAGCTGGTTTTTCAACGCGCTGGAAGCAGGGTCAGACCTGCTTTGAAATTTACAATACGGGAATCTGCTGCTTCCTAGAATCTGTGATAAAAAATAGTTCCTTTGGTTAGCTTTTAAATTTTCCACAGCAGAAGCAGGTTAAAAAAGCAGAACCAAACAGACCCTTAATGTTTATCGATATGTGATTCTTTCTACGCTGAATCCAATTTAGACTCTCATATTTTGCATTGATGTAATTTCGAATTTGATTCTCCTTTGCGAATTTGAGTTGGAGGAAAAGTCAACCATTATTATTTGGAACTAGGATGCTACGCGGCGGAGATGGTATCATATCGATGCTTGCAAGGGTTTCGTATCAATGATTAGCAAAAGTTGCATCAACTGATCAGTAGTACCTAGTATCTGTTAATTGTACATCCCTGATAATTATTGGGCTAGAAATGAGAGCATGTTACTAACTTCTAACTCAGGACTCTCTGTCATCTACGGATCAAGACTCGCCATCATCTTGTCAGAAATTTCTAATATATATCCAGCTTCTTTATCAACAATGTTCGTACTGGCTTTAAGCTTTGCAGCACATCAGTGTGTCTCTGGAAATAATTAGAAGCCTCTCGTAAATTTTTGCACAAATGACAATGCCAACTGGAATCTTCATCTTCCGAACTCATGCACTAAAGGAAATAATGAAAAAACAAACTACCACCATTTCAAACTGAAAAGAGCACAGTTCCCATACAAACCTACTGCTTGAATAAAGAACTGCATGCAAAATGAGAACCAAACCGTTTGAGTAACTTCTAAGTTAATAATATAGCTGAAGTTCTGGAACAGAAGCTAAGGTACTCTCCCTTATGGCGACCAGCCTTGCGGTGGGACGGCCTGGTACTTCGAGCTCCGACCTCTCTGGCGTCAAGGGCGATGTCAATGGCGACCTGGCCTCTCTGGTGATGCCGGCTGCTTCATGTGGCCTGGGCACCCTTGCCGGCGGCAGGACCATTGAGGAGTGCAGGGAGTCAATGATCCCTGGTGGCCATGCTCACAGGACCATGGAGAAGCCCTGGGAGATCGTGGTGGAGGGCCGTGGCGATGCTTGTCGTCCACCGGTTTCTGCGAGCAGCCTCGCCTTCAAGCAGTGGGCGCGTGGAAGATGATTTCGTTGCCTGGCCAAAGACCATCTCGTCCGTGATTGTCGTGAGCCTTTCAGGTGCATTGGTTGCCTGCATCTAGGCCACCGAGAGCGGGATTGTAGGCGTCGCCCTGCCATGCCTGATGCTTCCTCACACGATCTTCATAATCCGCCTCGTGGGTCTCCTCATCCTCGCTCGTGGGCGGAGGTTGCGGCGCTTCCGCTCACGGGAGGTGGTCCTGCTCTTCCGCGACAGCATCCAGAGGTTCATGGCATCTTTCGCCATGTTGAAGAGCGTGATGACACTTGTGATACCCGTCGTGCTGACGTTGTTGGCTACGATAAGAGTGTGTTGGATCAGTTGCACGAAGCTTTTACAACTTAGTTGGCATCGTTTCGCTCGCAACTACAGGTCATGGTGGCTGAGGCGATCCGAGCCTTGTGTGAGGGGGCTTCGTCCTGCAAGGTTTGTTTGGAACGTGCTGCCGGCTCGGACCCTGCTCCCCTTGGCGATGCTGCTGATGAGGGGAAGGTGGACTTGTATGGTTGTTTCTCCCCTCGTGCTAGCCTTTGCACGTTGTCCTTGCCTGCTGCCTCTATGTGTGAGGCCACAGAGGCCGTGGCTCCAATTTTGCAGATTATGCCCGAGTTGCAGGAGCTACGTGAAGAATCATCTGTGGTGCTCCCAATGGAGTTAGGATCATTACAGGCTTTGGCAGTGGCCACGACACACTCACCACCGCCATCTGAGCCTTGCCAGCCGGTTGCCCATGTGGACAGTGGACCTGTGGATGCTTCGGCCACCCTCTCGTTCGTTGCCATTGGGCATGTGGTATCTTTGAGTGACGAGGTTGCCGAGGCAGGTGTGTTGGCACTTAACTCCGATGCTCTCTTTGCAAAAGAGTTGTCTGCCTTACTCGTCAGTTTGGAGGCCGCTATTCCTGGATATGGCATGGAGATTGCTTGCGTCTTGGCGGGAAAGGCTTCAGAGCACACAATCAGGAAGGTGGAGAAGTCTCTCAGAAGCAAGAGAAAGAAGATGGTTTTCTCATGGAAGTTTCCGCGGCTGATTGATGGACCCCATTTGAGTTGGCGGGTTCTTTTAGTTGGTCTTCTTTGTGGCGTGGTGCTCTTAGGGTCGTCAGTTTGCTGTTGTAGTAGTTTCTGAGAGCTTGTTGGTTGGTGCTTTCGGTGTTGCTCATTTGTGGTGTTGTTGTATCGATTTTCGTCCATTTTTCCGTTAATTAACTAGACAATTCTCTTTTTCTTAATTAATAGATTGGGGCAGAGCTTTTGCCCCCATTTCAAAAAAAAAGTTGCAGATGTACATCATATAGAGTAGGCAAACGATTAATCACCTCGGAGTTTGCAGCAGAAACCCTTTTTTTATGTTACTAGTTGAATGCCCGTGCATTGCCACCGTCCTTATAATATTTGCTTGTCGCACATGGCAACATTTCAATCTAATTCACCAAAAATTTACTTGTATTAAAATTAGGTATTTCATCAAATTATAATTAACCTCTATTTTCTGATTGTTCCTTGCAATTAACCACTGAGGTTGATCGTTCCAGTGAACTGCAATACATGAAATAGCAAAGATTAAATTAAATAGAATACATTACAATTATTGATCATGACAATAAGGGTCATGCAACTATAAACCCGATTTGATCAGGTCTTCACACACTGCAACTACAAACTTCGAGGTTTGTTTGCTCATCTTTCACATTTATGTCTCAAATTCTTTGCTCTCACTTTATTGCATTTTTATTTTTGTTTCTACCTTGTCCGTCCACTATTGTTTTAAGCAGCAGAACAACACGCCATTTGTTTGTAGATGCTAGCTATACTTCTAACCGAGCCGATGAGAGGAGAGCTTGCAATTAGCAAAGGTTAGAAGGTTTTTTCCATGTAGTAGGGTGATTTTAGTGACTGCCACGCGTCAAGCGCCACGAAACTCTCCTCAGGCTAGACATGCTCGGGCTTGAGGAGCTCTGGAAGGATGTCAGCCAACTTCGAGGTGCCCAGGCTTAATTATACACCACCTCCATACATATATTGAACCACCACTATACATGTTCTGATATCCGCCTTGTGGCATGAACATGTTTTTCCTATTTAGACCTCTTATCATTTTTTTCATTTTGGAATATTACCGTTAAAATAATTGTATTTCTTCTAATTTATTTTTTACTATTGATTTTTTAAAACATTTGAGATACACTGTTTCTTTCCTTTGATATCTGAGGACATTCCTCCCTTCGCTCCTTCCAACGGTGGGCGTGGAGGAACCTCAAGATCACCACACTTTCCTTTAAATCTGGATTCAATTTTCTAGATCAATTGCAACAGTGCGTTGGAGGATGTAAGTGTGGCACCCCTTAGTTTCCTGACTTTTAGTTTCATAATAGTGTGGCCCTTCCTTGAAATCTGAAGTAATTTCCTCCAACAAAGGGTAACATTGTATGGGAGAAGGGACGTGTGACACTAATGTCACCTTACTTTCCTAATTCATTTTTCTTAAATCATGTTTGACATTGTAAGGACAGGGACATATGAAAACACCGCCCCTATCACCCTTTATAATAATTAAAAATAAAGATATTGATTTGTCGAAAATGACATAGTACAGGTCACCACGAGTAATTAGTTCCCCTTACATGATTGCTTTTCTTTACCGTGCTAAAAGATTACATATACAAATATAGTTATTCTTCTATGTGAAGCACGCACACCCTTCTCTATTGCGCAAAATCGTTAACTATTTCTCTATACATGCTGCTAAGAGTATTTAGAAATTAGCCCAATATAAATTAATACTGATCACTGAAAGCTGCTCATAGTACATGCTGATAAGACTGAAATGTCTTGTCCCGATGCATGCTTATTGCTTATAACTGATGCATGCTCACAGATGAAGAATGGTCATAGCTGATACATGCTCATGGGCACGGCCGATACTTCCTACATTCAGAGAACGGCTTTTCAATTCGTAGTATCAGTACACAGTTTCAGATTATTGTAGACAACTGTTTCAGAACCTGCGCATATTGCAAACGATATAAAATCCTGTTGCAAACGACATAGTACTAATAATCCTATTGCAATATATTGTTTCAGAACAATTTCCGAACCAAAACAACAGTGAACCCCGCTGGAATTAATCAACAGTAAAAAGAAAGCAATCAGCAGCATATGCAATTCTGTTGTTCCACGTATTTTCCCAACATGGCATCGAGGAATCAGACATGGGCGGATCGGGCGCGCAGGAATACAACCGGGGGTCGGGGTAAACGGCCAAGACAAACTACAAATGGCAGCGACCTGGGGTCGGGCTGACGGCCAACGACCGATTAGAAAGGGTTAATTGGATTCATGCCATTAGAACTTTCACACTCTCGAAAAATGCCATTACAAATTCATGACTTGGAGATATGCCACTCCAACTTCTTCATACCTCTATATATGCCATTGCAGTCATTACCAAATCATATACTGTCAATTATACTCAGATACATACATGTATACCACTACACCCACGTATGGACATGTAATAAAAAATCACCCGTGGCCGATTTGCAGCCGCACACCACATCGAGGAACAAAGCACTGCTCCAGCTCTCCCGCCCGCTCGAACAATAGTGGCGGCGGCGGCCAACATACTCGGGACTGGAGGCGCTCAGGATGCCGCGCCCGCGCTAGCCGGCGCTCGCGGCTGCAAGCCCCCTCGTGCGATGCATCTGCTCCACGGGGTCGTTGGCCGGCGGGTCTGAAAGTCGTTGAGGTTGCCGGAGATGGCGCTGCTGGAGGACGGCATGGAGCTGTCAATCCCTGGGCTCTCATTCGTTGGCCACTAAGGTTGGTCTAGGCAGGAGCGAAGCTGAGAAGATCGGCCGTGCCTCATGGATGCGGTTCCTGGATGCGGGCAACTAAAGTCATGAATTTTGTTTTGTTTTGCTCTTTTACCTGGCCATATATGAGTATACATATACGTATCTGAGTATTATTGACCGTATTTGATTTGGGAATGACCACAATGGCATAGACAGAGGTATGAAGAAGTTGGAGTGGCATATCTCCAAGTCTTGTTTTTGTAATGGTATTTTTTTAATATATGAAAGTTGCAATGACATAGATCCAATTTTTGAGCTCGTATGAGTAGGGCAACGGAGCTCAAACAGGCTGGTGCGCTGGGCAACAACATTGGAGCTCATGAATGCGGCGGTCGAGCACGCATCAGACGATCGACGACACAACTCGGACATGCAGGATAACGAATATTCAATGGGCCTACCTAAAGCTGCTCGTTCGCTTGACCATGGAACCTATCGGCCTCTCCTTGCTTGCGTTCCTCGTCATTGTTCTTGGCCTCTCCCTTGTTTCCGCCCTCGCTCGCTATTGTCAGAAGCGCTCTGCCACCACCCACCGGCCACGCCCCACGCCGGCAGGCCGCTTGCCGCCCGTCCCTTAGCCTCCCTTGGTACCCTTCTCCCTCGACATCGTCTCACCCTGCTTGATCCATCCCGCCTGTCCATCATCACGATATCTCCATGCTTCCCTGCATCGCTGACCTCCCCTAGCTAGCCACCTGCAATGCCTGGTTGCGACCTCCGCTTCCTGCAACTCCAACCCGCCATCCACCGGTCCTCCTCCGACCGGCGAACATAGAAGATGCGAATCAAGATGATTTGTTATTTTGTTAAAGAATTACTCATATATGGAAGCAAATCGGCCAATTAATTCACATACTTATGATGAGGTAATTTAGGAGATCACCATAGGGAGCAAATTATTTTGGCAAGTAAGATTTTGATTGATTGCACGCTTAGCAGAGGGTCCTCTAGAGCTAATAGCAGTACACGGGCATGGCCTACTAAAAATAGTATATGAGGAGGAATATTTGATTTCCATGTTTCATATTAATTTTGCCTTCTAGTTTTGCTAGGGGTATTTTGGGCAATCAAATAATATAGAGGCAAAGTGCCTTCACCAACTGAGAACCAATAGTATATATAGATATATAGATAAGTACTAAGGTACCCATAACTGAATATAATATAACAGGACCAGATGCAGTAAAGGGTCAGAAAAAAAGCTGCTGATTTGGGGTCCAAATCAGAGTCAGCTAAATATTCTGAACGGTGTTAGAGAAACATGCATGTAAATCAACAAAGAAAATAGCTACAGAAGAGATTGTCCATTCAAATTTGTTGTATGCTCATCATCAAGCGTTTGATTGAGACTCTTTTGATCTATAGCAGAGCTTGTTCTAACTTCAAAAGAAATTACCACTGCTGAAAGATAAGAGATACGGAAGGAAACAAAAAATACACCCAAATCAAAGCCTTCTCTTAACGAACAAATAAAGCATTCCCAACAATTCAAAAAGAAGCTTTCATTCCATGTATTGAAGCTGGCCTCGGTATAATTCTGGAAAGAAAGTAAGATCAGCATAATTAATATTACTTTTGATCGAGAAAGTAAACCATACCTGAGAATCTCAGCAATAGTTTCATCTTTCAGAGAAATTTCATGGATTCTCTTAAGTTAACAATTTTAATAGACTGACTACATTCTCGAGTCAGCTATATCTGGGAAAAAGGAGAAAATATATTTGCGTTAAACCAAGAAAAGGCCCGTCGCCTCGTTGACATACACAATCTCTAGCTTGACTTTGCTCTCACTGTCATGTCAAAACCAAAGCAGAGATATATATGTCACACAGATAGTAATGCAGATGCAATATATCATATGCACAAATATAGGCTGTAATTATATAGTAAAAATGAAGCCATGCCTTTACCACAACCCAAACAGGTTTGCATCATGCCCAAAAAAAAAACCGTAATTTCTCCACGACAATAACAGCCCCATCTCTTTTAGACTTTACAATGGTTCCTCGGCTAAATGCATCAATCACCATGAGGATATGATCTTACCAAAAGGAGCTGCAATATTGTAGGTTCGTCACACTCACCCGATTGATAGCCTCCGCAAGAGCACGATCGGCGACATCATGTATATGACCATTGCCTTTTTTCAGATCTGCAACATATTAAGCGGAGCAAGGAAAGTCGATGAACAAATGGACATGACGACTTCTACAATCTACAAATACACAACCTGTACTAATGAAGTAAATAATCAAGCATTAAGCATAAATTGAACAGGGAAGGGGCTAAATCTGTAGGAGTCTCACCAGAAGACAGGAGGGGATGTTGAACCGGCACATCAGGCGATCAAGCTCGACGGCGTGGAAATGGATACCACTGAGCATGAAGACATGCAGAAACCATACGGCAGCCTGTCCATAATTGAGGAAGTGTGTGAGTAGACAGGCATAAACACGAACACTGTATTTTTGTGAGAAAACATAAAACAACCCACGGTATCCTCAGTGAGGATACTGCTAGTAGACTTTTAGTCGAACACATAGCCTGCACAGATGAGAAAGTGTATCCCTGTAGAATCAGCACAAATCGTACGGAATGAATCAGCTCTCTGAAATCGAATAGCATTAAGGGCAGGGAGAGACACATTACAGCTCTTGGAGGTAGCTGTCTCTACGGGCAGCTCAGCAACATGGACGAAAAAACGTAGGCATGACGAAGTGTTGAGAGAGGAGAGGGAGAGCACCACCGGTGCACGGTGGAGAGCTGTTCACCGCCTCCATCTTTGTCATCTTGCTTAGATGGAGGGCCTACCTGTGCTGACATGGGCGACGGCCTGGCGGACGGCGACTGTGTCGATGCTGGCGCGCGGACGGCGGCTGTGTCGATGTTGGTGCGGATGCCGGCCAGGCGAATGGCAACGGGGGGCCTATGCTGCCGTGGACGCTGGCCTGGAGGAAGGCGATGAGGTCGACGCGGGCGCGGACGGTGGCCTGGCGTTCCACGGCGAGGTGCACCGCTGGGAATCGATGGAGCAAGGCGTGCTCGGGCTGGGAAGCCGCACCAACCGGAGGCGCTCTCCCTCCTCGCCAGGGCTAGGTGGGGCTTGCCGAGTCGTCGACCCTCACATCCATATAGCCGTCATCTAGAACGTGCCACATCCAGCAAACCACGGCGACGGCGCGGGGCCGGAGCAAGCGACGAAAAAGAAGGATGGGAATGTCTCCGATGGATCATACGAATGATCTGTAACAGAGAGATGGAATGAATGAAGGCAAACAGGGCGCAAATCAATCAGGAGAAATCAAGGATAAGGAAAAAGGAAAGAGATCGGATCCTTAGCTGTCAGCTCTTGAAATAACATGACAGGAGAGGCTAAAACATGGGGAGTAGCAGCCGGCGGTGGCACGAAAGCCACCAAGCCCCTCGTGCTCCGGCGTGAGCTCCTCCACATCTACCTAGACTATCTCCTTTCTTCAATAGTCGTGTTGCCCCAGAAGAGAGAAGGGCGCCTCGATGGCGGCCTCGCCACGCGCCTCATCAAAGATGGAGAGGATGACGCCGATCTCCCGAAAGGAAGATACGGGCGGCGACCCATATGGCAAGAAGAAAGAGCGGATTAAAGGAGTTCGAGGAAGCTGCGCCTCTCCCTCTCGGCGTCTGGCCGCAGCGCGCGCCTCTGGAGCCTCCGCTCGAAGCAGGCCGCCGGAAACGTCATCTGTGGCCATGGCGATTAGTCTTTAGGTTTTTTCTTTAGTTAGAGGAAAAAAGGAGGAGGAGGATGCGATGGGCTATTTCGATTTTTCTAGAGGCCCTAGCACCGCTTTGACCAAAGCGACCGCGATTCGCTCGGTCGTGGGCTTTTCTAAGGCATGGTAGAAACATTTGGTATGAACAGTTAAATGTGGTAAATAGTGAGTGGCTAATTTTGCACATAAACAGTAACAGAAACGTTGACAGGGCGAGAAAGCCCATCGGCTTTATATATAACTAGGAACATGTGGCGCGGCGCCATAAGACCGTGATATAAGCAGTGCATACACTGCTATATTATTAGCACTGAATACATAGTTCGTGAGATCATGCTGTCCATACTTGATATAAGCAGTGCATACACTGCTATATTATTAGCACTGAATACATAGTTCGTGAGATCATGCTGTCCATACTTGCTACAACCGTTGGTAGATAGATAACACTGCACGTGGTAATCTCGATGGCAGGTGTTGTGAAAATAGATATCTCGATGCAGACTGACTGTTTCATCAGGATATCTCGATGCAGACTGACTATTCCGTTCGGATATCTTGATGCAGACTGAATGTTTCATCACGATGCAGACTGACTATTCCGTTCGGATATCTTGATGCAGACTGAATGTTTCATCAGTTCGTATAGTCCTCACCAATTCTCGATGGTCAACTTGACCCGTTGCTGCAGGTGAGAGTTTGGTGTTTGCTGCAATGAGAATGGTCCAGAATTAGTTCATTTTGTTGTGCTGAAACTCTTTATTCACCGCAAGTTTATTCTAAAATTGGAACTGACAAAGAATTGTACAGACTAACAGACACAAATGTGCCATAGTAATATGCTGTAGAAAAGGCAGATAAAATGACTGACCAGATGAAATAGGTGATGCAGAAAATACAAAATCTGCTTCGCTCGAAAATTTGCGGCGGATTTAAAATAAGGTTCAACGATATAAAAACAGAAAAATTCCGGTTTGTCTATATGAATGTGCTCTGTAAATCAAGAGAAAATGTTTGAATTGTCTGATTTGCCAAGACACATATATGCCTGATGCTATGTCTAAGTTCTGTGCATCCATGATATGATCTCAAGTACATACTCTTACAGATGCTCAAGTACTGGATTTTGCACATATGTTGATATGCTATGTGTCATTGATATCAAAGTATAATTAGAAAGCAAGATTGCTACTCCCTCCGATCCATATTACTCTTCGCTAATATGGATGTACCTACCGCTAAAATGTGTCTAGATACATCTATATATTAGCAAAGAGTAATATAGGTCAGAGAGAGTACAATTTTTTTCTTGTTGAAAGGTAAGGTACAATCCTCATAACGTATACTCTTCTTGACTTGATAACAAAACCATTATCCAAAGGATAATTGAAAAATACGAAATTCTAATCAACTTAATCACACTGCAAGAATAGTTTAAATGGAAATTCGGAGACGTATCACATCAGCATCGAATTTATTTGGAAGTAATGATCATTGTTTGAACTACTTAAGCAAATCAGAAACGAAAAGATACAATGATCTCCTCACCATGCCATCATCACTGAGGAGTTCACCATCTACACTGTCATGCATGCTTAAGAAAACAGACATGGCGGGGGGTTAAGGGAGGACATGAATTAAAAGGAAAACTCATTTAGTTTGTTCTCTACACAGACAATTCAACTCTTAACATACACTGAATCTGTAAGAGGAAAGAATGATGCATAAGATAAATGCTGTTACCCATAGAACTACCTCAAAGTACAAAGGATCTGTATGTTCACCAAACAAAAGAACTCTTTGGAAAAAATGAAAGCCACGTAAGAGATAAAGTTGTATAATATTACCTTATTCGGGGGTTGCAATATCATGGGAGAACCGTACACTGCATTAGGAATTGACTTCCTCATAGGGCAGCCATGGGGAGGGAAAAAACATGAATGTAAGGCATAGGCGCAACATAGACCATCGTTATTCATGAAATAATGAAAAAGTACATTTCAAAACTGCACCTACCCAACAGGTAAAAGAGGAAGTATAACATTGAGTGGGAATGGATGCAGTGGATCCAAGAAAGTAAATAAATAATTTCCAAAAAGACCATGACAGTATATAACAGGGTATCCATGGATTTATGGATTGGTAACACACTATAATCAACCAATCACAAGGTATTGCCACAGAATAGAACAACAAAAAATTAAGAATACAATAATAATAAGGTATTATGTACTGTCATCTGTTGGTGTGCGTCTTCGCCCAAGCAAAAGAATCTAACAGGCACTCAATTACTGGCACTGAGCTTAGTTTCGAAGGCAGGGTAGTTATCTGAAGCTGAGCAATCTGAGGGACCACAAACCCAGCTGAACCATATACAGGAGACCATTGTGTTAATTCAATTTATTGTTGATCGATTGTTCAAATTACACAGATAACTTGTACAAAGACATGAAGGGGTAATCTTGGGCAAAATGTAGCAGAATTGTAACACGAATAAGCACATTTTCTTCAACAGATTCATGAAGTGTTGCAACCGTACAAAATATGTCAGGCTTTGGGTGTAAGACAATTACCGCAAAGTACTTCTGAATAGCTCTTACATCAAGCATCGCTGGCGAAATCTAGTGTTCGTCAGCGCCTCCTAGTATCAGTCATCTTTGATCTTTATGTAGAGACGATTGTTTCACCTGTAAGAATTTAATTCTGCCGTGAGCCGCCATAAACATCTTATATAAAATTCAGAGAGGCTAGAAACATCTGGAGACTACAAATACAGAAGTACTGCATACAGTAAGAGCTTGATCTCAGTAATTCAAACGAAGGATAAATAACTTAGCGGTTGCTCTTAATCACCAAAAAGGGAATTTGTATTCTGCATACTCGAGTTCTGGGATTTTTTAAAGATGAAATCATATCACTAATCAGGATGCACCAAAATTGGTAACTGTAATTAAATGTTTTAATTACCTTGGTAAAGCAGAAGCTAAATCGATGAGCCTCTCGTCATGCCCTTGACGGCCATGTCCTCCTGGAATGCGCTGAAGAACTCCTCCCGGACGGTGCTGGAGGCGCATACCTCCAATTCCTGGCCGAGGAAGGCAAGCTTCATGTTCTTTTGGCCTTGACGATGTTGCCGCCGTCATGTCCTCGAAGCCGGCGATGATATGGAGTTACATGGCCTCCATATCTCGGGAGTTAGGCAGTGCCGAAGCTCGGGAGACTTGTGGGGGGCAGGAAGAGTTGCGGTCTTCTCGCCGCCATAGAAAGATTGGGGAAGAGGCGACACGGGCTGCTGCTCTCTCGTCGACCTTTTGTCCCTCTCCAGCGTGAGCTCCTCCTGGTCCGCTTAGTCGACCTCCCCGTGGCTCTGACCGCCGCCTCCAGCAACGATGACGTCCAGCCCCACATCCAGCGCCGACCGCCCCCGGTTCCCACACGCGCCCACCACCGCTACAGCCTCTCCGCCGATCCCGCGCCCGCACCCATCGCCATGCTCTGCCGGATGGGAAAAAGAGGAGGCAGAGGAAAAAAGCACGTGGGGGTGAGAGATATGGGGGGCGGTGCCGGTGAGGGAAGCAATCTAGCAATGGGGACTGAAGGAAAGAGGCAGTGGGCAGCGATGAGGATTGGGGGAGAAAGACGCCTGGATTTCTCGGGACTGGCTTTTGTGGTCTGCCGCTTTGACTGGAATTTTCCAGAGAAACCGGGAGGAATGAAAGCCTTGTGTTAACGCCAGGATGAGCATGACGTGGTCGTCTCTTATTGGATGAATCAGACCAATGAACAGTGACTCAAAATTTGACAGCTGATTTGGCTCGCTAACAGGGGTGAGAAAACCCATCGTATTTATATATGTATCTATAGTATTTAAGCCACATTTCTTGTACGAAACAGGTTCGCAGGATGGCATCGTCAGGTTTCAACCATGGTCCAGGTTTTAATGCAATCTCTCTGCCAACCATTTACATTTAAAATCATACAGATTGTCATACGACAGGCCATCTGAGTTGTACATTGTATTTTCAATATGTTGCAAATTTCTAATGCGTCTATAATTCAGCATGTATGAGATGCCATTGAGCCATAGCCACACATTCACGCTCGGGCAGTCGGTAGCAAACGCGCCCGAGTGCAATGAGTAAGAGGCTGACTACATTCACTAGATCGAGCTAGGACAATCTAACAGTGAGTATGCAATTTCAGTTCTCGGCTAAAGTAAATAAAACAGTACTCCAATAGTTCACCACCTACACCTGACAGCTCCAGAAGCATTTACTCCAAGTGAATAAACAGTACTACAATAGTTCAACAGCCATAACCTGACAGCTACAAATGCACGTACTTCAAGTGAATAAACAGTACTACAATACTTCAAATGGATTTATTACAGATAGACTAACACAGTGAGCTCAACAAGCACAAACTATACTCTCAGAGCTCCACAAGCTTCCAACTCAAGGAATTCCTCTTTCGTAAAATCATTCTTTACCCAGGGTTGGTTGATGTGGGAGGTGTTGAACCCCGGATGTTTAGGAAGGGGGCAAGGGCTGGAACCCCAAACCACCGGTGCAGCTGGATCATGCATCCGCTTCCTCACGTTGTAGAATAGCCCTTCAAATATCAGCTGCAAAAAGGCCTCAGCTTGTTTGGCAGAAACCTGAAGTACATCAAGGAATCAGAATCACCAATGTGAAAAAGTAATTTATTACCTTATTACTACAGAATCTTACCTGTAGTATATAGTCATAGGCATGCGAGCACCAATTTTTGCCAAAGCTCCACTGGGAGCCAACTCTCTCAACCTCGTAATTGCGGAAGTCGAACAGTAACTTCAATATTGCAGACTTGTTTGCAGTTACTTCCCAGTTTGGGACCTTGCGATAAGGTAATTGTCCTGCTGGCACTGGTACCCGCCTCATTCCCACCAAAATTTCAAGGTCGTTTTCATCCCCACTGTATCCAACATCAGTTTCAGTGGATAGAATAAATGCAAATCTGGCAGCTCCTGTGAGGACCCCTGCGTGTCTCTCAAAGTACCTCCGATTTTTGTTTATGATTAACGGGAAACTGAGGACACTATGCTGGAGGTCATGAACTAATGATCCCAACAACATGGGTAGCCTACAACCCTGGGGTAACCTCCAGCCCTGAGGTAAAGGCCTAGGAAGATTGAAGTGAATCTTGCGACGATTGGTAAGCAAATGGTTTTCATTATATAGAAAAATCTGGGAAATGACACTGCCAAGGTCAAATAGATTGGTGTAATAAGGTTCCCGATCAAAAGCAGCATACCCTACACCTTGTTTAAATGACAGTTCCAAAGAACTCCTGCAGTATAATATATCATCAAGAGTGAAATGGCTAGGACACCTGACAGGATACTCTTTGTGGACCAGGTCAATTAGAAGATGCACAAGATTGATTCCCTTCTTGTCTAGTCCAATGAAATATGGAGTCATGTCTTCATAATGGAGTTCTTCATCGAACAATACCACATCAAACAGATCATCTGCAATCTGCCCTACATATTCTAAGAGAGGAATTTTGGTGTTGCTGTTCCAATATAAATAGAAGTGTGTAAGTCGTACAGAAACAATAGCAAACTGTGCTTGTAATATGAAAAACAGTCAAAAACAGTAAAAGAGGAACTAGCGTATATTACCTGCTGCCACCACGCAGTTTAGGACGGATGTACAGTGAGAAATCCTTATCATCAACACCAACCACACTAGACAGCTTAGTTTCCAGACTTACAACCTTATTGTTAACTTCTATCCAACTATCAAACCAAGTGTTCAGCTTCATGAAAATAGTTGAAACAACTTGCCCAACAGACATATCAGTAGCAAATGGGAGACATAATGTATGATCCAACACTTTCACTAAAGCCTACAAAAAAAATTAGATAGGACATGTGTTACCATATTTTTGTCTCTGATAAATATGCAACAGTCCATAAAGGCATATAACAGTAGTAGTACATACCTGTATGGTCCGATAGAGAATACATTCTGGGACAGGCCAATCCATCGGTGCCACCACCTACATGAAATCAACAAAATAAAACAAACTGAGTATACTTGTGTTCCAACTACTTCTGGCAAAGATTATAACCCAACTGCAATGTACACAACATAGATGTCTATGATGACAATTCTATTCAAATATAATTCACATAAACCAAATTAGGAATTGGGAAATTGTGAGGTATGGGAACAAACTAACAGCAGCAAAAGATGACGCAGAGTCCTCTCCAGGTGGGGGGTGTGTAACATCAGCACCAAAGATGATTGTTGGGACTTCAGACACAAATGGTATTCCATTTCGCACAAAAGCTCTCTCAAGAACTGTGTTGCGCCCTCCGGCCTAGTTAAAGACAAAGAATCATCACACTGATGTAAAAACTGAAGTTAAAAAGTATTGGAGGGGAAATATAGGTACCTTCACGTTGATTTTGAGTGCAACATTTTCCAGATATTGCTTGTTTGGTCTGGAAGCATGCCTTGGCAGGCAACATTGAGACACAATCCCAAGGTCAGTCTCGCAAACCCTTTTAATTTTCCCTGCAAAACTAAACATGTTACATACATATACAAAAAATAAATGGGGAAGCATATTTGACCAAACCAGCAATATGCATACCGTAAGAACCAGTGACTTCAGGTAGGATTACTACTAACAGTTGGAGCTGACCTCCCTTTCCCTGTTGAGCTATTAATTCCCCTGTCCTCCTGTGTATATCTCTCAATGCATTCTCAATGTTGTTGGGAGTAGCTGACCGGATGTCGACAACTGGCCTTGGGCAGACAGACTACAGGGTTGGAAACAAAAGTCAGACATATGTTGAATAGATAATGCCTAAGGAACATGAAAGAAATTCGGAGGTTACCATTCCAGTGGCATTGCACATCTGAATCAGATCACAACAGAACCTGTATACCTCCTCAGGACGTATGCGTGAAAAACTTAAACAGGCCCAGTTGTCTATGATTCCTCCATTAATCATTTTCTGGGGGAAAAAGAACCAATAAGACTACTGTCATCAAACATCACATAGACTACAAACATAATAATGAGAGAGGTGCAAGAACTCAAATGAGACTTCAATACAATATACTACATACAGGAATTCAATATTATCAAGTACTCCCTCCGATCGGAAATAACTGTCGGGGACTTAATACAAACTTTGTACTAAGCTAGTACAAAATTGCCAACACTTATTTCCGATCGGAGGGAGTATAAGATAATCAGAACAAACATAAACTCTTAAATGTTGCCATAATTTCTGTACCAGAAAAAGTAATTCTTAGAGAGATTAACTGTGTGAAAAAAAAGTAATAAGGTAATACCTTGTTAATCATGTTCCACTGTCCAACACTAGGCGCACAAGTTTTCTCCCTTCCAGAATCATGATACCTCAACTGAAACATTAAAGGATGTGATGACTACAAATCCTCACTTTTTAGCACCTCAAAACATTAGACAAAAGATGGAAGTAAACATACAATGGGAGGAGGCAGCACAAGGGCTGGAACTAAGGCCAGGTCACTGCACACCTTGATTCCAAACTCCTGAGCAAACTTATCCTCTGCATACTTGTTGTGTAGAACCATCTACAGTGTACACAAAAAATAACGCTATGAGAAATGGCAAAGCTTATATATAACATCACAAAATGATGTAAAATGGAACAACTACCAAATATATCATCACAGCAAATGATGTAAAACATATATGGGAAAAGAAGATAAGTACTCCAGAGCATTAAAATGATGACAGGTACCTCACGAATGCTTTGCTCCCTCTGCTGTGGACGTTGACAGGTTACTCTAAGTATGTTGGTCACTTGTTTGTCATTAAGCTTCTTAGAGTACCTTTGCCCTTCTACAATCTTGCATGCCTGCAAGCAATTTATATGAAGCACTGAATAAACGATATCTAATTTAAATATGAGGAAGGAGTTATGGATAATGTACCTCCATAGGCAAATATAAAGGCCGAGAATCACTTCCAGACTGAAGGCAAGGCCAATTAGTATGCTGAAGCTTGTAGTTATATCTATCTAAGAAGTACTGAACAACCGTCATTCTCGTTCCTCTGTCATCAACAGGAAATCTAACAAAAACAGAAGAACAGGAGTAATAAGACATTGAGAGAAGAACAGTAATGGTCATAAAAGAAACACTAACAAGGCATATAGTTGTGAACCATGGTGTAAGCATTCAAATAAGACAACGTGGATGGATGTTTGATTTTTTAAACTAAAGAGTTGTAAGATCTTATAAGCTCAACTAAGCACATGTAGATGTTTACTATGTTACAGAAAGCAAATGGATCAGCCTCAGGAAAAATGTTGTATAAAAATATTGTTGTGATCTCCTAGCCAGGTCCTAACACAGCACATCAACAAGAAAAGCACAAGCACAAAATCAATGAGAGACATCTTTCTAAATAAAAAAATATATCCAAGCAAGACAATTTGTTGATAGTTGTCCTAGAAAATATACACTGCAGAAAAATGGAAAATATATAACAGCACGTGAGGAAAGATTAGTACATGAGCTGGCTCATGGGGACATTAGTGAGCCCTGTTATCTTGTATCTTCTGATTTGGTCTGTCTGATGGTTTGTTTCCACACGCACTCCTCGTAGTGCTTTCTTTATCTGCACATATTGGGTAGAAAAGAGATTACTCAACTATTTGCAAACTATTACATGTTGCAGTTCTGCAAGGCAAGTATTTTAGTAGCCGAGTAGAAATAGTACCTTCACACGGTCCCTGTCATTCAGAGGCCGGGAGACGTCACGTAGGTTGAGGAACTCTTGCACAAATTGGATCACTGTCACGGGCTTGAAAAAGGATGTTGCTGATATATCTGTATAAAGAAGTGTAACAGATCAGATAAACAAGGCAAGAACAGACTGCAATTCGAAGACATTAACTGACAGAGGAGTACCTATATTGAGCGAAAGCCCCATCTGTGTCGGACGCAGGCTCTGGTAGTAACCTCTCCAGCACTCTAATCCTTCACCAATGTCTCCTCTGTGACCAAATGTGGTGGAGAAAAAGGATCTGGACACTGTGACATAGCTGCAAAGAAAAGTTATTGCCAGAATGAGTTCTAGAAAACAAGTATTATCAAGAAATTCATTGCAAGAAATTCGAAAATAGATGTTATACTTCCAAGATGGTGACTCCCTGAGAACAACATCAAATACTTGGATTGTTTCTTGAGGCATATCCCTCTGTCTCCCGCACAGAAACTGCTGAAGGTGGTACAGGTCTGTTCTCCCAGCAATTCGAATGGTGATCTTGTACTCCCTTTCAGCCCTGCAAAGCCGGAGTGCTTAAGTGAGCTACAAGTCTTTATCGAAAAAAAACTCATAAACAAGTAGCTCAAACTGAAAGAATTGACCCAAACTAAGAATCGGAAGCTGACCTCTCTTTATCTTTCTTTTCAGGATCAACCAGTGTAATAGTGAATTCCTCTGATTCAAAAGGAAGTGACCCTGCAGTGTAAAGACTCTTCCTTCCATCATAGGCAGGCAATTTGCCGCCAAGAGATGTCTTCCCGTGTACCTTGATAAGCTCACTGAGTACTTCTCTGTTTGTTTGCCTTGATTTTGACTCTGGGTTGACGGAAACCTACATCCAAATAAACAAGGGAGGATAAATAACCTGTCACAGAAATCAACCAAACCAGGATTGCACAACCATTGTTAGATTCAGTACAAGAAAGGGCCAATTAGCTAGCACAGAACTATCAATTCAGTACAGATTAATAAACCTACTCACGTCTTTTACATATTTATGCTATGATCATTCGAAAGAGTAGCCAATTGCAAATTAAAGTGATATAAATTAGTATCCTGTCAAAATATATGAAAAAAATTGTCGGACCCTAGCAACTACTAAACAAATGCACAATAATAAACGAATCAACAGCTATCGGGAATACATTTACACAAACTTAGCAAACAATTGGCAACGCGTACCATCTGGTGACCTCCATTTCGACCAAAATGTCCACTAGAAACGGGATATTCGACGAAAATTAAAAACTAGCGGGGGGAAGAACACTGGATCCGAATAGCAGCACCCCAAACACAAGTAGGGCACAGCAAAATATTTTTGGTACATCCATATTAGGGTTCCACGAAACCGGATCTATGGGCCGCGCTTAATGCAGACGGCGGTAAACGCCGGAACCGGAGAAGGGGTGGCGGTAAACGCCGGAACCGGAGAAGGGGTGGCGGCGGAGGGTTCGGTGGGTTGCTGTGACGGGAACGAGGTGGACTGTGTGAGGGGCGCACGAATCTCATCGCAATCATGCGGTTCAGAAAAGGTGAACGGAAATATGTGCCAAATAAATAAATTGCTAGGAGTAGAATAATTCGTCAACAATTCACACGACGTGCACACGTGCTACGGAGTTTACACACTTTTTTTGAGATTGTTTACAACTTACCTAGAACAGATCTATTTAACCAATAAGAGGTCAATTAATTGGAGAACAGTGTTTACTTCGCAAGAACACAGAGTTCACTGCCAAAAGTTCCAGTGAGATCATTTCCTCGATGTATGGGATCGATGAAGCAGTTGCAGTCATAATGCTTCATCAAAATCCCATGTATCGAACATACTACTAGAAACAAAGGTAATCTCCCTAACGAGAGGTAGAAAAACAGATCTACCACGATTAATCTTGTTTCACAAAAACTTCCACAGAGAGCCAAGAAAAAGTCGAACGAAAGTTACCCAAAACGGGCCAACACGAAGTACCAAAGCAAAGATGCTGCCATGTACCAACACAATGAATTGGACAGTGCACGGCCTGTGCAGAAGTGCACCTATGCCTGCCAAGCTCTCGGCGTCGCATGCTGGCAGCCAACACAATAGTAGATCTGAACATGGCAACCAAAAGCGCAAAGGCAGCTAGTCGTCTGAAGTCTGAGCGCAACGCGACAGAGGGACACAGAACTGCCAAAACGCAAGGACAGAGCTAAGGAGCAACAGAACAGAAACGCATAGCAAAAGCGGCAACCTCGCCAAGAGACCTTCCGTTGCTCAAGATGGTAGCCACGACCAAAGAACACGGTCATGCATGCATGGACCGGGTACCGTGGTCGCGCATCTGCCTTCCCACCAGCTTTATCTGGTGGCTTTGCCATCTCGTCGCAAGACCAGGGGCGTCCAAAACGAGCACCCCATGTGTACAACTAAGAAGAACGCCAGAAATTGCAAGATCCCAAAGGGGAAAACAAAACCCCATGATTAAAATCGTCAAGGGCCGATGGCTTTGCATGGAACGGGGAAACTCGGACCAGCACCCACAAGGATGAGATCACGAGCACATCGCCCAAACGAGCCCCAAAAGTAGCAAAAAACGGAGCACGAAAAAACACATCCATCGTGCAAGTAAACACACAAGCAGCAAGGAGAGAGAACCAAACGAAGCACTGATTCGACTGTGCGCTGGATGGCCTGGAGAGGAAACTTTTCGTTTCTCTTCAAAACCTCTCATGGACCGAGAGAACTCTCGCAGCGCCGATCCATGTCAAAAAACCCAAATAGCAAAAATCGACAAAAAAACCACACTGTGTCTCTCAGATCGGCGAGTCGACTGTATGCTTGTGGATGGCCTGGAGAGGAAACTTTTCGTTTCGCTTCAAAACCTCTCACAGACCGATAGATCTCTCACAGCACCCATCCATGCCAAAAACCCCAAATAGCAAAATCGACGAAAAACAACACCTCATGTGTCTCAGCGCAGGTCGCCTGAGAACCCGTACATGTACGCGGAGGCGCTCGACCAACATCCACACAAGGATGAGATCTGAGACGCTCGTCGCCTAAAAAGCACCAAACAATCGATGGAAAACCCACACGTACATGACGCTCACCCAAACAGATCAGTAAGCGAAAACACCAAAAAATCGTACGAGACAAGGCATGGAGCAGCAGATCTGGTAACAACGCAAGCTAGCAGGGCAGACATGCAAGGGAAGAAAACAGAGAGCTAGTACGTCGCGCGCAGGGGGTTAGCGAGGGGTTCCTTACGTCGTAGTGGAACAGGTTGTTGTCGGCGACGTTGACGAGGAAGTGGTTCGCGCGGATCATGACCTTCCTCCCGGCTGTTCCAGCGCCGGGACGCGCAGGGTGGGCGAGCCCCTTCTTGGAGACGGGCGCGAGGTCGACCTCGCGCGCCTTCTCGGCCGCGGGCTGGCCCGCCTGCGACGCCGCGACCGCCGCCGCCGCCGGTGCCAGCGTGGTCGGAGCTCCGCCGCGAGCGGGAGGAGGCGACGTGACGCGGGCTGGCCGGAACGGTCGCGCACGCGCCCTTGACCGCCGTAACCATGGCGTAGTACGGCGCCTCGGTTTTCTCCGCGGCTTCGGCCTCCTCCTCCTCCTCCCCCTCTACGCCACCTCGACAAGGGACAGGGAATTCTAGCGGAAGAAGCGGCCACCACAGCCCGAGACGCCGCTGAGGTGGCCATGGGATAGGGGAAGGCGGAAGCAGTGAGGCTGTGGGGTGTGAAGGGGGAGAAAACGGCGAGTCCGTAATCAGAACCCCGCGTGCCTTTTATAGGCACGGTGAGCTAAGCAAACCCCGGGTGGGTGCCTCGGTGCTGTGTCCGTACGACGGGAGTGGCTAGGGTTTCAAATTTCGAATTTTACACTTACACAGGACCCCGTGTGCAACTTCTTTCGCTTAGGTACCTGGATATAAGAATATGAAAGTCCATGATGTTTGAATATTTGTGTAACATTAGTTGATCTATCTACCTAGTCTGATTACAAGTATATACTAGTACAAAACATTTTGGTAGTAAAAATCTAGGATTAAAATGAACGTATCTACAAGCTGCAACTTATGACTGGTCAAGAGTTTAAATACACTTAAAGAGTATAAAATGAAACAATTAATATTCGTTTAGATTAGAATTAAAATGAATGTATCTACAAGTTGCAACTTATGACTGATCAAGATTTTAAATACACTTAAAGAGTATATAATGTATCTACAAGCCGCATCTCCCCGAACTCTAGTCTATTTTGGGCAAAAATTCTATGGCAACTCATAAAAGTTTTATATACAACACATGGCTTTTAGAAAAAGACGGGCCCATACCTACCATGAATAGAGTATTTGAACTAATCCGACATGATTCTTTTAGGCTAAACTATCTCGAAATAAGCTATCATCGGACCAAATAGGCATAAACTACATAAAACACTCCTTAACCATGTTACTCTCTCCACGACTCAGTGAAACAAGCCTGACTAGCTCTCCATCTCCACTAATTCCTTACTCCTAATCCCCGCTTGGACCGTCACACAATACAAGAATGCCCCATATATCCGACAAAATTCTTGGTATACACCAGCAAGAATTGCGTACGGAAATTTTTGCTTGGCAGATCCCCCTTTTGGGGTGCAAGCAAAGCATGTGGCCATTTATGCGTCGTGCTAGATACCATGTCGGCAGATCCGAGCGCCATGGTAGGTGACATGCAAGAGCGGTGCTCTGTTATACCACACTAGAGGAACAAAAGCATTATTTTTGAATTTGTGGGCTATGCATTTTTTTCTGACTTTTGAAACAGAGACCGTCCCACTATGAAAAGTTTTTCTTACCAATTAGTTATATACACCATCCACCAACACTCACACACGTATAAACACCGATCATCATTGTTTGAACTGTACGAGTTTCTCTTGCATAGTGGATGGTTAAAAGTTTTTCTTACCAATTAGTTATATACACCATCCACCAACACTCACACACGTATAAACACCGATCATCATTGTTTGAACTGTACGAGTTTCTCTTGCATAGTGGATGGTTGAATTGTTTGGTTGGCGCGATGACTGCACCAACGATAGTGAGACAATGATCTATGATTTGTTTCTGCTTTTGGTGTTTGTTTTGTACAAAATAATCAATTAGTTAATATGTGGTGTTTGTTTTTATAAAATAATTAGTCTCTCTGAGATGGGATACATCCTCTTTTTCTCGCTTAATTTATCTAGTTGGCAATTAACAAGATAGAGGGACTCCTATTATCAACTTTTATTATCATATAAAGATAGTTGTGAGTGTGTGCCTCAAAGATGAACCCATTACCTACTTTAGGGAATTTGAGCAACGGGGCCCCATAGATCCTGAATTACCGAGTAACCCATAAAACAAGGGCTCAAGCTTAGCTCCTCTACAATGGAATTACTACTACAAATATGTTGTAGCTTTTAAATCGGATGTCCACTTTTAAATCCAAAGGCTCTTCTTTTCTCTTGCTTAAGTTTGTTGGCAACTGGGAAAAAAGCCACTAGCGATAGAGATGCCATGGAACCCCTAGACGGTGCGACGGTGGTCCTCAGTTTCTAGGCGCAACTACACTGGAATTGGAGGACGGGAGTTTGCGCTCCTCGTTAACGAGCCATAGTGATGCACAACAAAGCGTCACACGGTTGATCAAGGTGTTGTTGGACCTGCAGTGATTGATCACACAATTTCCAATACTAATATATATCATATATGAATTCATTGGCGCCATTTTTATAGTGAATTTGAGATAGCAAGTTCCCTATTGCTCGTTAACCAACTAGATTTTCTACACCATGGTCCAGCTAGCTTGGTCTTCATGAACGTACAACGACTAATGGTTTCCTTAAGAATCTTGCGCTCTAGTTCTATGGCTCATCTATGAGCCAAGTGAAATCACGACCTCCGGCGGCGTCTCTGTCTCTCGATCCTTGGTGTGGGTTTCTCCAATCAATAACTGAGTTATGAGAGGAGGGTTAACAACCTTTGTATTAAGAATGGACGGCTGATTTTAGAGCTACATCATCTTTATAGTAGTAACACAACTATAGAGAAGCCGAGTCCATAAAATAAACCCAATACCCATACTCATTTCCTATATAGTACAGGGAGCACACTTGCCCCACAACCCAATTATCCACGTTGCTGCACTTTCTCATCTCCGTCCTCTGAAACCTAGATCCCAAATGTCAAAATGCTAACCCTAATAGACCACGATCCGAAATCCCTAATGATTAGGCTTGTCAAAATCCCAAATCACAAGGTCGCCCGTAAGAAGAAGGCTATGTGGATGTGCACGGCTTGGCCAGAGTCGCTAGTTCGCCGATTACGCTCGAATATTGATACCGTTTCAGAGTCCTCGAACGATGTTCCCAGCATGTGGTTTTGTCTTCATCCCGTCTGCAGATTGCATTTTGTGTGGTTCTGCTTTATCTTCTTTAATCGCGCCTACGTCTTTTTTAGTATTGCGGCAAGGTCATAAACATCGTAAAGATCCAACACGCCAAAGATGATGGTCCAATCAGACGCGATGTAGCTCATTGTGCAAGTCGCCACAAAATAGAGATATACGCAAAGACACTAGTGGAGAATGAAGCACATTAGCCTAGACAAGTGTTAGCACCTATTTTGGGTAGGTTGACGACTAAGGTGAGGAGAACAAGCAGGCGATGTGACATTGGGTTTCTGGGCCAAATCCAGGAGGAGCTGAAGAAAGCCGACTTAGAGCACCAACATGACTCCTGATAAATCCAAAAGAATTGGGCAGACACAAGGCAAATATGGGTCGACTTAAGTCCAAAAGCCCAAAAGACCAATGTCAAAAGAATAAGTGAGAAGTCGAAGACACCGTTGAGGGTCCAGACCACTCGCATAAAGTCAGAAAAAAGTGGAAGATGCTTGAAGCCTATACCCGGCACAAAATAGAACTGACTTGGTAGTCTACACAGTTTACAAACTGAATTTGTAACAAGTAGCATAGTCTATGACTTGCACAGAGGGACTAACCGCTCTATAAGTATACGAGGGGTGAAAATTAAACAAACAATTGTCAATTGATACTAGTTTTTGGCTTCTAGTAAGTGTATTCTTTTAGTGAGGCCAACTTTATAATTAGGACCAACACAAGAGTGCACAAGTTATTAGAGTGTAATGTAATGAGTTTATGCGCTGCACTCTTTTTCTGTTGTATGTTTGTATAGAGAGGATTTTGTACATGTATTAGTTTGTCTATCTGGCTTGATGCGAGAATGACTTTTTTATGTGACTGTTTCGGCCAGGATTTGGTGGAACTATAATAGTGCACACATCCAAGACACGTCTCTAGTTGAAACAAACTGACAATCACACACGCTGCTGCTGCGTGGTGGTACGTTGGAACTATTTGCGCGTCGGCCCTTGCTCTTTCTCTAAACTGGTTCTCAGACCGCAGCGGAGGCAGCACAGCGTTGCAGGAATATTGCACCCGAAATGACCGCGGTACCCTTGTATTAACGTTGGCGACGTTGGCTCTGCGACGGGTCGGCGTGCGCAGCAAGAAGCTCCGGGGAAAAGCAAGAAGAGAAGCCGCTGCTGCGATGTCTGCGGCGGGCGGACACGCGTCGACCGGGGGCTGGTGTAGCTTCGCTTTTTGCATGTGGACCGGCCTGCGCACGCACGGAGACAAAATCGTAGTAGTACTAGTACTAGTAGGAAAGTTGGAGAAGCGCGGACCCAGGGTGTTGGTCGCCATCCCATACTGTTTTCTTTGGGAGTACTCGTCCGTAATTACTGTAGGTACTCCTACTACTGGTATGTACGATGTACAGTAGAATCGTAGTATATAGATACAGACAGTATGTATCGTGTCCCCAGTCCCCTGAGTGAAACGGCGATTTAGACATAATTAACCCAAACTTGAAACTATTTTAAAAAATAAACCATCGGCAAAACTATTTCAAAAAACTAACCCTTTTTTGCGTCGCCAGGAGGGGTGGCGAAGCAGAAGTGCGTGCGTCGCCAGGGGAAGTGGCGAAGCAGATAGTGCGTCGCCACTGGTAGTGGCGAAGCACGAAGGCGTGCGTCGCCACGGTGAGTGGCGAAGCACATTAGGGTTAGTTCATGACCCCGGCCCGTGCCCGACCTCCCCCACCCCTCACTCTCCCTCCCTCACCTCTCCCTCCCTCATCTCTGGCGGCGCCGGCGACGGGTGGTGTTCTTCCCCCTCACTCTCCCTCCCTCCCTCACCTCTCCCTCCCTCATCCATTGGTGCCCTCTTGATCTTCACTAAGGTATGTTCCTCCAATCCCCCTTCTCTAATCCCCCAATCCCCCTTCTCTATTTGTATGGTGGTATTTTAGCAAGATTGATAGATGGATTTGTAGGATAATGTCCTCAAGATGAATTTATTTGTATGGTTGATTGAAATGAATGATTCCAATGAATTGATGGATGATTCCAATGGATTGATAGGTAGGGATGGATGAACTAGCAATTTGTGTGATTGTTTTATGTTTTTGTTATTGAAGTAGCAATTATTGATTACTTGTGTGATTGATTTGTGCTTCATCATATGTATGAAATTAGTAGAATTATTGATAGGATGAGTTGTATATTATATGGATTTTGTGCATATATGCTCACATATGATTGATTTCAATGAATTATTGATTTGTGCTTCATCATATGATTGATTTATTATATGGATTTTGTGCATATATGCTTCATCATATGATTCCAATGAATTATTGATTTGTGCTTCATCATATGATTGATTTATTATATGGATTTTGTGCATATATGCTTCATCATATGATTCCAATGAATTATTGATTTGTGCTTCATCATATGATTGATTTATTATATGGATTTTGTGCATATATGCTTCATCATATGATTCATCATATGCTCACATATATGCTCACATTATAGTCGGATTGTTTAGGATGGAGGATTTAAGTAATGAAAGCATTCTCGAGGGTGAAGTTGATGTTAAGCACCGTGCCTATAAGATGTCCGAGAAGAATATGGTAATTATAAAACCAAGTACTCAAATGTAATATTCTTAAGCGTGAATTGGTATGTGACACCATGCATGTATGTTCGTCACCGTGCAGGTTTTTGGACCATTGCGACTGAGGTACAACCAGATGACGTCAACGGCGATGAACTATGATGAGCGGTACACCCCCTACATCCGCAATCTAGGGCTTCTACCGTTCATCCATATGGTCACCCGGACGACACTCAACGTCAATCCTGCCGCGATCACCGCGCTTGTGGACCGGTGGAGGCCGGAGACCCACACCTTTCACCTCCGGACCGGCGAGATGACGATCACGCTGGAGGACATGGCGATGATACTTGCGCTCCCCATCGAGGGGGCTCCTCTTTGCATTGATACATCCTGTGATGATTGGCGCGGGAAGATGCTAGATCTTATTGGGGCGTGCCCCGGGGATACTTTCAACGATAAAGGAGTAAAGTTGAGGGTCCCCGCGGGGGCAACTTTCAAATGGATCTCAGATAGCTTCGGTACGTGCCCTGAGGATGCCGATGAGGATCTCGTCAAGATCTACGCCCGCGTGTACGTGTGGTATGTTATCACACGGAGTCTGTTCAATGACACTAGTGGGAAGACCGCACACTGGCATTGGCTGAAGGCGCTCACCGTCATGGATAAGAAGTGGAGCTGGGGCACTGCTGCATTGGCTTGGTTGTATCGTCAGGTAATGAGTTGTTTTGTCCACTCCGTACATTTGCTCTCCATTTTGGCTACATTCCAGTTATTGATGTTTGCTTTCATACCTTCTGCAGCTTGACGATGCTTGTTGTAGGACAGAGCCACAAGCTTGTATTGCTGGTTCCCTGCTTCTTCTTTCGGTGTGGAGTTGGGAACGGTTCCCTGTTGGACGGCCGAAAGTTGGTCCTCGTAGAGACTGGGACGATGGTGACGACCGCCACCGGTATCCCACGCTTGCTTACTATTGGGACCAGCATTCTGAGTTCACTTCTGACACAGAACAAGCATATCGACAATACACCAACGAGTTTGACAACCTAACCCCTGAGCAGGTAAAATAACTCTATTCCCTCACTCTGAACTTGTCATATATATGATATATGATATTGTGAGCTTGATCTTCTTTGATATGATCTTCTTTGATATATGATATATGATATTGTGAGCTTGATCTTTCTTTGATATGATCTTCTTTGATATATGATATATGATCTTCTTTGATATATGATATATGATATATGATATTGTGAGCTTGATCTTCTTTGATATATGATATATGATCTTCTTTGATATATGATATATGATCTTCTTTGATATATGATCTTGTCTCGGGTATTTAGGATCTTCATTATTGGGCATGTTGTAGGTGATATGGCAACCATATGGCAAAGGATATTCTTACGGGGCGCCTTCTTATGGTGACGCTGCCTGGGAGATTAACCCTGCTTGCATGGCTGAACAAGCTCTGTTTCATATGCGTTGCCCGTTGATATGCATGTGGGCTGTTGAGCTTCACTTGACGCAGCGGGTTATGCGGCAGTTTGATCTTTATCAAGAGTGCCCGCCGATGTATGAGGACACGGATCGTCAGCTTCACCGGTATGAATCATAATTCCGCCGTTCCGCCATTGTGTAATGTAATTCTTGTTTGTTGACAGTGTGCTATTTTTATTGTGCAGCTATGACAGGATCAAATGTCGGAAGACAGATTGGCCCAATATTCACAAGATGCATATCAAGACGTTTCAACAACGTGTGACGGAGACTAAGCGGGCAAAAGGAATAAATATAGCGGACCATTCTGATGAGGCTTTCAACAACTATCTCCGTTGGTTTCAACCTCGGACTCGTTTGCAGCTTCTTCCGGATGCCTACACGGATGAGATTTTGGAAGAACCTTTGCATGTTCGACTCGATATGCAGTACTAGTTCAGTCTTCAGGTACGGGCAGTGGCCCGCGCCCCGCCCTTCCAATCGATGCATGCACAGGCCGTGCGCCGCCGCCCGCCTCTGGGATGGGACATGGCGGAGAGAGCTGCAGGCTAATTGGCATCCGAAACTGTACGTACATACTTACCATACTACTGTACCTAGTCTAGTTTAGAATATACGGAGCTCCATCCCAAAGGAGGCCCAAAAAGAATGGGAAAAGGCAGGCGGAAGAAGCCAAGAATGAAAAGCGGATTTGCCACAGGAGAATCACCGCGGCGCGGCAGGGGCCTGCGGGGGTGGGGTCACGCCACACAGCAGGGGACGACATGTCGTGTGCTACTGTCGCGGATGGCCAACGGGCATGCCATGCCCTTTTCTTCCCGGTTCCTACTACCATCCATCCTTCCCTCCCTCCATTGCTCTGGTCATTCGGGCATGTTTGACTCAAACAACTTTTTAAATACAGAAAAAATATGAAAAAGGCTATGGCTAGGCGTGTGAAAATCCACGAATTAGTTGCAAAAAATCGTTGGTTGCACACCACATGTGAAATTTCTATAGAGATTGTATTAGAATTAGAGCATCTCCAAATCTCTCCCCCCCTCCCCCCCCCCACACACACACAATGCATTGCAGCTTTGCCGCTCCTATGTCGCCTCCCGCTCTATGGAGATCTCCATGGTGCAGGCCATAATGGCCATATTCTTCTTCTCGAGCGGCCATGCGTTGTTCCTCTCCTAGAGCGTCGTCTTGTACAGTGCGTTTAGTTGTGCTTGCTCCTTGTCTAGTCTCACCCGCTCCTCCTCCCGCGCTTCCTACATTGCTTCCTCCTTGTTGAAGACTCTTCTTCGTTGTCGTCCGAAGGCGATGGGTTTAGGCTTGGCTCTGGCGGTGGGACGGTGGGGGCGTGGAATTCGAGACACACCTTCGACCAATGTGTTGGTTCCGGGCGAAAGTTTTGCGATGACGGCGCCTCTGACGTCATTCTTCCTTCTTTAAGGCATCGCGAGTGGAACTCCATGCTGCTGTGCAATTGTTGTGTATCCGGCGGCGAGGTTTTGAGCCTTGCGGTGCTGCCATGTGGCCTTTGTTCCCTACTCTCTGATCTGTTGTGAAAGCTTGAAGACGATGCTTGACTTCTTACACTCTGTCTTCTATGCATCACTGGTGCTCAGAAGATCCATGAGTGTCGCTCAAGTGCACATGTCGGCTTCTTCATTCTCCTTGGTGTGGGTGGGTGTGTGTTTTTCTGTTTATCTCACCTCTCTTGTAATCCCCGTGTACTCTGGTTCACTCAAATCTATCTTGCAGAGGCTGCAGAGCCTCATAGGCAAAATGGATGAAATATATTTAGGTGGATATTAAATTTCCTGGTGACCATTGAAAAAAAGCACGCGCGCTTTGATCCTCTACTTAAAGACTTATAGTGATCTCCACAAGCGCTGCATTAAATCCAAGCATCATCTCTGAGATGATCAAATATATTTGTATGGAGACAATTTTTGGCTCCATTTTTTTTGAATTTGATCGTGCAGAAGGCTACTACATTCATAAGTTCAAATTAACTAGCCTAGGCCACCACATTTAGAAGTTCAAATTAACTGGAAGTGCATGTCATTCATACATGCCTTTCTGCTTAATTAACTATGGAGTAGTATACTAATTAAGGGCTTAGTAGTACCTACGATGACATACATATGACTAAACAAACTATAATTAGTTTGCATGAACTTCCTCGCCGATCACACACTAATCTCGAACATGAGTTGTAGCAGATCCCCTCCCCCTTTCTTATATCTCCTCGTGAACAGTAGACTAGCTCGAGACCTCTTCAGTTTTGTCGGACTCTCCTACGGTGTTGCTGGCCGAAGTTAGCAAAGGAAAGGCGCCGGAGTAATTTGTAGGTTTAGATGTAGGTTCCCGACATCTCGCCGGTAGTTTGGAGTAGGGCTTTAGGATCTCCTGGCTAGATCCAGAGCAATTCGAGGTGGGCGGTGGCGGTCCTCTGCTCCGATGGTGTGAGCAAGCGGCGGTGGCTTCTTCCTTGGCAATCTCAACAATAAGGCATGCTCCCACCTTCTCTGTTATGCGGTGGTTTTGCTTTTCTCCTCCTGGCTGGGCATGGAGGCGGGGGGGGGGGGAGAGAAGAGCTTGCTAATGGCGTGGGCTAGATCCCTTCTCTGTTAGGCCTTGTTTACTTCTAGGGTATTTGAGGGGATGAGAGGGGATTATTTCGAATCCCGGAATTTCCCCGATAGGTTGTTTACTAGTCCGGGTTTTGAGGGGATAATCTCAGGATGTCCCCACAAATCCCCTCCACTCTTGTATTTTTAGCTAGATTAAAAACTCTCCATCATGGTAGAGTATTTGTGGGGATTTGAGAGTATTGAGCGAACACCAAATCCCCATATATCCCCAAATCTTTTGAGGATAAAAATACCGGAGAAGTAAACAAGTCCTTATGCGGTGGCTTTGCTTTTCTCCCCCTGGCTGGGGCATGGAGGGGGGGTGAGTATGTCATAACTACATATTTCTGCAGGCAGGAGTATGATTTACTGTAAGAAACATAAGATTTTATTGTATTTTTAACACAATTAAGATATAGACAAATATATTAACAGATTAAATCTAACGAAGGCGAGTTAATAGCATAAAACTGCCACTTTTTAATTTAAATTTACCAATAACCACCACTTCACTTTTCAGGTCAAAATCCCAGCAGCTTTTCAAAGTTTTGCAAAAAGAAACACTAGACATGAATTGACGACGAATTGACACGAGTTCCTGGCCAGTAGGGCCCACTCATTAGGCTGATGTGGCAAATTAGGGAAAAGAAAAAAATATCTAAAAAATATAAGATCTGGAGGTCGTCTCCTTTCCTGAGACTTCTTTTCCCCTCTCTGGCGTTGACCACCGCAACCCGATTCCCCGGCGAGCAGGCCGCCTCCCGCCACCCTGGCTCGCCTCAAACCGCCGCCACTGCCGCTCCTCCTCGTAGCTTTCGTCAATCCCGTCTCCTCACTGGATCGCCTCTCCGAGCGAGGCGCGTCCCTACGGCCTCGTCCCAGTTGTCGGCGCTGCTGGAATCATGGCCCGGCGTCCCCGCGCTGCAGGTCGTCTACATCGAGCCCCTCCCCGACATGGCCGAGCTCGGCAAACTCGGGGCACCACACCCGTTCCCCCACCTGGCTGCGAGCAGGGAGCGCGGCTAGTGGCGGCGCTTGGCCGCGAGCCCGGGATAGGTCAACTCGACCAGGGCGTGGGTCGACGTGGTCTGCGCGTCGAGGAGGTCAAGATGGTCTGCGCATAGGACTGCAGCAATGGCGAAGGACACTGCGCGGCGGCCGCCGCAATTGAGTGGTCGTCGGCGGCGAGGTGCCGGAGCACCCGACGACGGCGAGCGGAGATCGATGGGGGGAGGACAAGCGGGCGGCGGCTGTGCTGGAATCCCGCATCGGTGGCGGCCTCGAGGCGAGTCCCACGTCGGCTGCCATCTCGCCGGCGAGTGTCGCGTCCGCACAGCTGTGCACGATGGAGAAGCCTGCGTTGGTTACTTTTTATTTTTAGTGCTATTTTTAGAGACAATATGCAGAATACCCCAATTTATCACTTGTAAAAACCAACCTCCCAAAATTACACTTAATTCAGTTTTTATAGCCAGAATTAGTGACTAACTGAGCCTAACATTATCTAACAGTGATATATATGCCATTACCTCTTTAGAGCATGTATAATGGTAGAAAAGATATGTCTTCTTTTAGTCCTCCACATCATCTAGAGAAAGCATAAGATACTAGCTGAATACCCGTGCGTTGCTACAGGTTAATTATAATTGTTAATACGCTGAACTAAGACACAACGGCTAGCAAACGTGATTGTGTGACAGAGTTATGGGTTAATTGTAACTTTTAATGCGCTCAACTAAGAACATGCAAACGGTTTAACCTTTTTCAAAAAATAAAATTTTAAATTACAAACCCTTTTAAATTTACCGTTAACTCTCCTATCCACTTCTATCCTTTTTGTACAATTAGAATTGGAAAAAATAAAATATAAATATGTTGCAGATAAAAGTAAGTGTAAAAACCCATCCAACCAAGCCCAGGTGGTCCAAGTAAGCTAAGCCACCTAGCCCACCTAACCCGAACCCCGAACCCTCGATCCGGGTAGTCCTGTACTCTGACCTGGTCGTCCGCGAGGGGGCGCCGCACACCCCCTCGTAGGCGTGCAGGTTTACATAATTGTGGTATACTTCCGCCTTCACAATGTGGTCTCCTTCAACGCGAGCCTCCATGTATCACCACTATCTTAGCAGGCCCACCCCCTTCGTAGCAGAGTGAATGGCAAAGGGCGGCGATCCAGATTCTTGGTGCGGGGCGGTGCTGAGGATTTGCTTCGAGCAGCGAGTAAGTTATAATATTTTGTACCATCACATAACTCCGTAAACCTAAAAGTATTAACCAATATTTGAGGCGTGCGTTGCACGTGCCAATCTCTAACAATTAATACGAAATAGTTATTTTTAATATGAAATTAATTGGCTAAGGGAAGACAAATGGTATAATGCATAAAATAGTCTTATCTTATTTTCTAAGGGATCATCCCTTAGCTAAGGGAAGACTACCTTCTCTTTCTTATTTCTCTCTCCTTCAACTAAACAAAAATCCTACGTGGCACCTCTAAAAGAAGGCTGACGTCACTCCATTGTACATGCCCTTAACACACTTGACAACAAACATGATGATAGCATTTCAGCAATTAATTGACACCATTTCAACAACAAATTGACCAGTTCAAAAAAAAACAACAAATTGACCACACTTCAGTGACAATATGTCAGCAACACAAACTAGACAACATTATGTGGGTCCGGAGGTCGCCGCACCACACGGGGCAGCCGAGCCACGACCGACGAAGGGCGACGAGCTGCCGAGTATAGGTCCACGAATAGAGGAGAAAGACGGGTGGTCGAGGCACAGCCGACCAGCCGAGCGGAGAGCGACGAACGACGATTTAGAGGGAGAGGGGAGCAACGAGAGGTACCGACATGAGTGTCGAGGTGCCACCATGGTGTGTCTGGTTCTTACAGGAACAGAAAGAGGATGGCAGTGAATTTGGTAGGGATAGGTTAACGACTTAACAGGGCAATTTTGAAATAACCAAAAACCTGACATCTATCTAACGGATTGACACAATGTATCTTTTCAAAAATTAATTATAGTGCTATTTTGGCTAGAAAAATTGAGAGAGGAGTGTTATTTTGGCAAATTGGTTTTCACAAGTGCTATTTTGGCAAGTTTAGTTTTTATTAGTGGTATTCTGGCTATTGATATGGGAACTCATATCAATAATGCCACGCCAGCCTAACGAGTGGGCCAAGCTGGTCAAAAATCATGTCAAACTTGTCGTCAATCTGCGTTTAGTGTTTTTTCTAAAAACTTCGAAAAAGGTGGTGGAATTTTCTAAAGTTGAGTTGAAAAGTGAGGTTTTATGCTATTAACTTAATGAAGCCATATTGAACTGGTATCTAGGAGAACAAACAAACGTTTTAGTTTGCAAGTGCTGAATGGAACCAAGTCCAACCAACTAGACAATATGTACCTCCCAGCTGCAAGGAGATACCCTGTGCTTCGGTGCTTCCTCGTGGCATACAGCCTACAAATGATACAGCCATGGAGGGGGGCTAGGAGGTGCATGTTGAGCTCCTGGTGCTTCTTCGGCGTGCAGGTTCCTTGGTTGTGGTGATTGGTGGGCTTGACCGTGTCAGTTGCGGAGGGTGTGCAGTTGGGTGAAAAAACTGTCTCCATTCTATGCGAATTAGCGATAGCGGCGGTTGTGGCCGTCGTTGACCTTTCTGGAGGCATTATTGCCTTGTTGTCGCATCCCTCTCGGACAGATCGACAGTGCAATTTAAGGGGAAACCCTTGATCCTTGTGATCAGACGTTGGTGGCACCATGGTGTCGTATTCCTTCATGGGGGCTTCGTCTTTGGAGCTGGACATAGGCAAGCGCGACCAGTCGAAGGCAAGGTGTTTGCGTTGAGGCTTTTGTGGCAATGAGGTGGTGTCGAGCGATGTCGGAGACGCGGCTCTGGTTGCGATAGTCGGCTCTGTTTATGGGTTCGCCTCGACTTGTTTGTTGCTGTGAAGTCGAAGCTACGGTGGTGGGTTCCCGGTGGTGTACGATGACTGGTGATTGGTGGTCCGTTCTGTGATTGACGAGGGTTAACTCGACAAATGTCCTAGATGAAGGACTTAGGATCGGGGAGATAGGGCGTCGGATGAACTCGAAGGTAAAGTTAGTCGAAATAGGTGTGTATCGAAAGTAAACTTGGGTGTTCAACCTGGCTTGCTTTCAATCTGCCCTACACCGTCCCCTCCTGGCCCCTATATATAGGTGGCCAGGTCTCGTGGATCGGGTAGGGTTCGATACAGATTACAAATATCGACATACGGTATTAACTCGTATTCGACTATCATTACAATTGGGCCTAGCTTATTGGGCCTCAGGGGTACTCAACTAACGGGCTCTATTAACTATACCCTTGTCAGCAGCCCCTGAGATTCTACCAGAATTGCAGATTCGGGTTGAATCTCTAATCTTCAAATCTTTGACTTGATCAATTCTTCGACTTTATCTTCAAATCTTCGACTTGGTCTTTCGACTTATACTGATGATAATTTGCTCGCAAGGGGTCTCGATGAACAAGCCTGACAACTCTGACGGATTAAGAGGTCAGTTAACTGCCGGAACAGATACTTGTCACCTACTTCAAATTCAATCCCCTTGGACTTGAATTCGGGATACCGGTCAAACCCATTCTTTTGCCTCATTTAGGACTTACAAAAAATGAATCCCAGTGGTTCTCAGGGTACCCAGTGCGTCCACCAGGATTTTCTTCGCGTCGTAGACACGGATACATACCAGCAGAGCGCATCCATGTGCGTATACCAGGCCACACAGGACAGATCCCGGGGTCTTACCTTCGTGATAAATCACGGCATTCGAGTTTCGTTGCGATAACGCAACTCGAGAATCTTATGTCGTAGTCAAAGTTTGACTGAAAATATTCGGGTTTCTACAACCATAAAACTCGCTCCCGATGGGAGTAATCTCTCTTCAATTTATCGACTACGTAGTCGAAGTTTTATCCTTCTTCATCTAAAATATTCACCATCTCATCTCTATCGGGTGCGCGCTCAGCGCTCCCGATGGGAGTAGCCCCCGAGGCTATGTTTGTCAACTTGTAGTCAAGCATAGGCTCAAAGTTCAGCTCTTCTTTCTTCTGTAGACCTCTTATTATTTGATGAGCCCCCGAGTCCAAGTCGAGGTTTTCTTATCGCGCGATCATAGCCTCCTGTCTTGTTTTTCTTCATTTGATATTATCGTCTGCTCTACGCAGAATTTAACTCCTACTTAAAATTTGTTTGTGGGCTGCGCCGTAGCACGGGGGCCCAATAATATGCGCTTATAAATAAAGCACCATCTGTTAAGGATAAAAACCCTAATCAGATCCTTTCCTCCGCCGCATCATCTTCTCTCCTCCATCTAGGGTTTTTCTGAGGTTTCTCTCTCGCACCCATGGCAGATGCTGCAGGCTCCCGTCTGAACCTTGGTTCCCCGGCGGCACCACGAGGTCGGGGTCGTCCCCGCGGCAGCAAGAACAAGAACACCGCGCCAACCGCCGCAGGGACTTCGTCAGATGCTCCGGCTAAGCGCCGTCCCGGCCGCCCACCTGGTAGTAAGAACAAACCCAAAGTGACTAACGTCACTCCAGGTCCAATCGCTCCTTCATCTGCTGCTCTAGCTGCTCCTTCTGCACCTCCCCGTATCTTTTCTTTCCTTTGCATTGCCATGGCGCAGTGCCGTGAAATTCAGCGCTTGCCGCTAGATTTCACGAAGTTTATGGATGGCCGCGAACTGCGAGAAGCGGTTCTTCGTGAACAATCTGGCGGTGGCGTCCCCTATGAGGTGGAGGTGTGGTATGATGGCGACGACGAACAGTACTTCAGAGGAGGCTGGTCGCAATTTGCTGAAGACCACGACATCCATCAAGGCTTCATCATGGCCTTCGACTTCCACGTCGGTACGTCGAAGTTTGACGTGAAGATCTACAATGGCACTCTTTGCCAGAAGAAGTATGAAGCTTGAAGCCCTCTTTTATTAGTATCTGTTATCCATGTAATTTCGTTTGACAATGTCCTTCCTGCAATGATATTTGCAATAAACATTCGTACTTTGTCTCGATATCGTTTACTAGTACCATGAGAACAAGTCATGTTCTGAGATATGCTTTCCATATGTCGGGTTCTTTGCGAACCAATAAATGTAAGGATGATATCGGGTTCTTTTTATGAACCAAGTTTTCTCTGTATTTATCGGGTCGTGTAAACAACCTTATAGTGAAGGAAAACCCTTCCATCTTGTCATAACGATTTTTTTTCGTACGACCCAGGGGTTGAAGCCCCCGAGCGGAGAAGTAACACGAGAATCATACAATTTTGTCGAGTTCAACCCAAAGAACCCGACCTGTGGCCTTATGTTCTGGGTCCAGAAGGTTAACTCGAATATATTGATATCTCTATACTTAGTCTACGCGTAAAAACGTCGTAGCTGTTCTGCATTCCACGGGTTGCTTTCGTCCTTCCCAGTCTTCTTGTCTTGTAGTCGATATGCTCCTCCTGGTATTACTTCCGTGACGATGTAAGGTCCCACCCACGGGGACTCCAATTTCCCATGGCTATCTTGCCTGAGTCGCAAAACGAGGTCGCCTACCACAAAGGATCGTGGACGAACTTGACTGCTATGGTAGTTTCATAAGCTTTGCTGATATTGCGTAGCCCTTTCTAATACTTTGTCTCTTGCTTCATCTAGTGCGTCGACGTCGTCTTGCAATGCTTCTGTCGATTTCGCCTCGTCATATGCCGTCACTCTTGGAGCCTCGTGTGTAACTTCGACTGGAAGCACGGCTTCTGCGCTATGGACCAGGAAGAAAGGAGTTTCTTGAGTTGCTGCATTAGGCGTAGTTCTTAGACTCCAAAGAACGGAGGGCAATTCCTCTACCCAAGCGCTCTTGGCTTTCTCGAGAGGTGCTAAAAGCCTCTTTTTTATTCCACTACTTATCAGGCCATTGGCTTTTTCGACTTGCCCGTTTGTCTTCGGGTGCGCCACAGATGCAAACTTAAGTTTGATCCCCAATCCTTCGCAGTAGCTTTTGAATTCTTTTGAAGTAAAATTTGTCCCATTGTCTGTGATGATGCTGTGTGGTACACCAAAACGAAAAACTATCGACTTGATGAAGCTGATTGCTGCTGTAGAGTCTTGAGTTGTTACTGGAGCTGCTTCCACCCATTTGGTGAATTTATCGACTGCTACTAACATGTAGACATGCCCCCCTGGCCAAGATTTGTGCAGCTTTCCCACCATGTCAAGGCCCCATTGTGCGAAAGGCCAGGATAATGGTATTGTTTGTAGCTCCGCTGCTGGTGCGTGCGGTCTGGATGCAAACCTTTGACATGCTTCACACTTTCGAACTATATCTTTCGCGTCTTCGATGGCTGTTAGCCAATAGAATCCCGTTCGAAAAGCTTTTGCCGCTATTGCTCTGCTGCTGGCGTGATGGCCACATACTCCGCCGTGTATGTCTTTCAATATTGTTTGCCCTTCCTGGGGTGTGACACAGCGTTGTAAAACGCCTGTAATACTTCTCTTGTATAGTTTTCCTTCAATCACGACAAACGCTTTCGCTCTTCGAGTTATCCTCTTAGCCTCCACTGCATCTTCTGGTAGCTTTTTATTTATCATGTACGCAATATATGGCTGCATCCATGTTTCTTCTATCATCATGACCTCCTCTGGCTCTGCCACAGCCCCCGAGCCTGTCGTGGTAGTCGAACTTTTAGCACTTTTTATTGATCTTTCTACTATTTCTTCCCAAAATACTCCAGATGGCACAGGTAAGCATTGTGATCCAATATTTGCTAAAGTGTCAGCTTCCTCGTTGCTGTTCCTGCTGACGTGAGAGACTTCGCATCCATCGAAGGTTCCTTCGAGATAATGGTACAAATTCTTGTAGGCCATCATGTTGTCATTGATTGTGTCACACCTGTTCATGACTTGTTGGACAACAAGGTTAGAGTCTCCAAATATCTTTAGGCGAGTTGCTCCACAAGCTTTAGCCATCTTCATCCCGTGCAACAAAGCCTCGTACTCCGCTTCATTGTTAGAAGCCTGCGGGAAGCTCATCCGTAAGACATATTTTAACTTGTCGCCATGAGGCGATATTAATACCACTCCTGCACCTGCTCCTTGTACTCGCTTTGAACCATCGAAGTACATTGTCCAAGTACTCGATAAATCTGGTGCTCCCGTGCTTTGCAGCTCGAGCCACTCTGCTGTAAAATCTGGCAAAATTTGTGACTTGATCGCCTTCCTTTTTTCGTACGTGATGTCCATGGGAGATAACTCTATTCCCCACAAAGAGACACGGCCTGTTGCTAAAGGGTTGTTCAATATGTTCGATAGTGATGCTTCATTGACCACTATAATTGGGTGCACAGTAAAATACTGTCGTAATTTTCGTGCGGTAGTGAAGACACTGTACGCCAACTTCTGGTAATGCGGGTATCTCTGTTTGGTTGGAGATAGTACTTCACTGATGAAATATACCGGTCTCTGGACGCCATGAGCTTTTCCTTCTTCACTTCTTTCGACTACTAGAACTGTACTTACCACCTGATGGGTTGCGGCGATGTACAGTAGTAGTGCCTCTTTTTCTTTAGGTGCGACCAGCACTAGCGGCGTGGAGAGCACTTTTTTCAGTTGTGCAAACGCTGCGTCTGCTTCTTCTGTCCACTCAAATTTGTCGTCTGACTTCTTCATAAGTGCATAAAAAGGAAGCGCTTTCTCCCCTAGTCGAGCAACGAAACGACTTAATGCCGCGACTCGTCCTGCTAATTTCTGTACGTCGTGGAGTTTCGTGGGTTTCCCCATTGTTAGAATTGCTTGAATCTTCTCTGGATTTGCTTCTATTCCTCGTGCGGATACCAAGAATCCCAAAAGTTGTCCTGCTGAAACTCCGAAGGAACACTTTGTCGGGTTCAGCTTAAGCTTGAACTTGTTCAGGTTGTCGAAGGTTTCTGCCAAGTCGCTGATTAAAGATTTCTCCTCTCTTGTGGTGATGACTACATCATCAATGTAGACTTGTATGTTGCGTCCTATTTGGCTCCCGAGGCAACTCTGCATCATTCTTTGATAAGTTGCTCCTGCATTTTTTAGGCCGAATGGCATCACTTGGTAGCAAAACACCCCATACGGTGTGATGAAAGCCGTTTTTTCTTCGTCCTCTTTCTTCAGCTTGATCTGGTTATAGCCAGAATATGCATCCAAAAAGGAAAGCCTTGCGCAGCCCGCTGTTGAATCGATTATTTGATCGATGCGGGGTAAAGGGAAGGGATCCTTTGGACAATGCTTATTGAGAGATGTGTAGTCAACACATACTCTTTGTACGTCTGTGTTCTTCTTGGGTACTATTACTGGGTTCGACACCCAACTCGAAGTTTTGATTTCTCTGATAAATCCAGCATTTTCTAATCTGTGTAATTCTGACGCTATTGCCTTCCTCTTGGGTTCATCGAATCGTCGCAATGGTTGCTTGACTGGTTTCGCCTTGGGATCGACATTTAGTGCGTGCTCGACGAGTTCCCTGGGAACCCCTGGCATGTCCGATGGACACCAGGCGAAGATTTCCCAGCGCTCACGGAGGAACTCGACGAGCGCGCCTTCCTATGCGGGATCCAAATTTACTGCAATGGATGTCGTCTTGTTTGGATCCGTAGGGTGGACCTGAATTTTCTTTGAATCTTGCGTTGTGTCGAAAGCCTTATCTGGCAGGGATCGCCCAACGTCGGGTAGCACATTATGATCTGTTTCTCCTTTGAGCCTCTCGTATTCTGCTGTCACGCCGAAGGTTTGCGCCATCTTGTTGAATTCTCTGTCGCATGTGTTGGCTACTTCAAAGCTCCCTTGTACTGTTATTGTTCCTTTGGGCCCTGGAATTTTTAACGTGAGATACGCGTAGTGCGGTACTGCCATGAATTTTGCAAATGCCGGGCGCCCCAGGATTGCATGATATTGTGACGGCCAATCCATAACTTCGAACTCCAGCTTCTCTCTTCTATAATTTTCGCTGCTACCAAAACAGACATCGAGTTCTATTCTTCCCAAAGGGTAGTTTGCTGCTCCTGGTACTATCCCATGGAAAGAGCAATCTGTTGGCTTCAGACTCGTCGGTGATATGCACATAGCCTTTAGTGTTCTAGCATATATTAAGTTTATGCCGCTTCCTGCATCCATGAACACTCTTCCGATGTCGTATCCTCCTATTTGCGCTTTTAAAACCATAGGCGAGTGGCCCGGCCTAGGAACTTTCCGTGGGTGGTCTGCTCTACTGAACTTGACTGGTTGCTCTGACCATCGTAGGTACTCTGTGGTGGCCGGTGGTGATGATATTGCTAGGTTCACTTGCCTGGTTATGCTCTTTCGCTCTTTCTTCGACTTGGGCACCGGTTGAATCATAGCTGATATGTATACTTTTGACTCTATGTGCTTTGACAGTCTTTGAGTTTGATATCCTTGACTTCTGCGTTTTTCTCCTTGCCTTCCTTCTTGGCTCGAGCCCATTGCACCTTGCAACCTTAGGAATGTTCTGCAATCCTTCATCTGGTGATTTGAGACTCTTTTCCCGTCGAGGTACGCGTAGTGGATTCGACAAGGTCCGTATAGCATATCCTCGGCCGAAGGACCAGAGTATCTTGATTTTTCTGTTCCTTTTGCTGGGAACCTCCTACTTTCGTATCCTTCTTCTTCTTCTAGTATATAGCCTGCGGCTACCTGATTTCGCCTTCCTTGGTTGCCCCCGCTGCGGTATCGTCTCCTTTGTCGACTTACTCTGTCGACTTCTGGCGAACGTCCTCTTTTATTGTTATACGCGTCCTCTCCATCAGCGAATTTGTTGGCTTGTTCCATTAGCTCAGTTACTGTCGTAGGTCTTGTTCTTCCTATTTCTTCCACAAGATCTGAGCGACGAAGTCCTTCTGAAAAGGCGTCTATTGCTCGTTCATCGGAGACGTCCTCTGCTGAGTTTTTGATTATACTCCAGCGTTGTATATAAGATCGTAGCGTTTCGCCTTTCTTTTGCACACATGCTTTAACTTCTTCCAATGATGTTGGGCGCTTGTAGGTGGAACGAAAATTTCTTGCGAATTGACTTTCGAGTTTCCCCCAGCTTCCAATGGATTCGTCGGGTAGGGTGTTCAACCAAGACCGGGCAGCGCCGGTGAGGTGTAGCTGCAAACTTTGCATTGCGGTCGCCTTTGTTCCTCCTAATATCTGTACTGCTTGTAGATAATCTGATAGCCACAATGTGGGTTCCTGCGACCCGTCGTACTTGCTCTGATCATGAGGTAATTTAAATCCTTTGGGTACTCGCGTTTTGCGAACCCTACGGGTAAAGCATAACGCACCCATATCTTTATCATCGTCTTCGTAATTTTCTTCCCTCCAAGCATGCCGCGATTTATCTACTCGAGCTTGTGCTATTATACTTCTTGCATCCTCCTTCCTTTTCTGTCGCTTTTTCTCTTCTGATGATTCACTATAGTCATCGCTTGAGTACTTGTACCTGAACTTCTCCTTGCCGCTTCCCTTGTAGCTTGTCGACTTCAACTCTGGGGCTTGCTCCCTGATTTTACCTTCTACTATTCCGAGGCTTCGTATCGCGGCTCGGTGCATATCTTCTCGCGGGTCCTCATGCTCTGGTCTTGTGGCTAGTAAATACGCTTGTGCTGCTGCTAATGCCGCCTCTGGCATTTTTTGTATCAGGTCCTCGTCCTCCTCTTCTAGCTGTGGGGTGGGGCTCCTCGAGTACCTTTCTTCTCTGTCGCGTGCTGTTGCCCCTCTTTTGTGTTTTGGATCTCCACGCCTCTCTCTGCTATATTCTGAGTCTTCACTATAGTCTTCCCAGTATTCTTCCCTTGATATGCTGTTGTTGTCTTGAAACATCATGTCTCTTTCCTCCCTTAGTTTCTTCTTGTGTTGGTATAGTGCATACTGATATCCCATTAGAACTTCTCTTCGCGATCCTTCGGGGACTTCTGTACCATGATTAATGGCTGACGTAATCATTCTCCATTCACCGGTCGAGACGTGTATTTTCTCTTTTTCCCTTTTGTTGTGATCTTTCACTTTGTTGACTTGCCTGTCGAACTTTTTGCTTCCTTCGCTGTTGTTTCCATCTTCTGCTTCAGTGATAATAACGCATAACTGATGTACTTTGGAGACGCCGCTGCTTCCTACGGCGAAGTCCCTTGCGTTGTTGTGCGTCTGACACGCTTTTTCTTCTGAGTCAAATTTTCCCTGAATTTCGTCGCTTTCTGCGATTAATGCTTTTTCTAAGCTGACCGGCGAGTTCACCTCGCTGGAGGAGCCTTCTGATGATTCCAGTGCTTCCTTTGTTTCGGGCTTGCTTGCCGATGGATCTTGATCTTGTTTCGTCGGATCCGAAAGGCGAGAGGAACCCGACGGCCCGATGAAGATGCTCAAACTTCCAATTGTTAGTTCCACCTCTTGACTTCCGTTGACTTCTGGACTGCTGTTGGCTAAAAGCGAAAAAGCCGTCGAATTCATGATTCCAACGCCCAGAGTCCCCACGGTCGGCGCCAATTGACGAGGGTTAACTCGACAAATGTCCTAGATGAAGGACTTAGGATCGGGGAGATAGGGCGTCGGATGAACTCGAAGGTAAAGTTAGTCGAAATAGGTGTGTATCGAAAGTAAACTTGGGTGTTCAACCTGGCTTGCTTTCAATCTGCCCTACACCGTCCCCTCCTGGCCCCTATATATAGGTGGCCAGGTCTCGTGGATCGGGTAGGGTTCGATACAGATTACAAATATCGACATACGGTATTAACTCGTATTCGACTATCATTACAATTGGGCCTAGCTTATCGGGCCTCAGGGGTACTCAACTAACGGGCTCTATTAACTATACCCTTGTCAGTGATCTTTCATGGCGCGAACCTTGCCTTCCTTCATAGTTCTTCATCAGAGTCGGAGCTGCATTGGATTGTCGTGGGTGGCTAAGTTCTGGCGCTGATCTTTATGTTGCTCCGGACGGCCTCTACAATGTGGGTTGGTTCAACGATCGTCTATGGCAAAGCTGGAGTCGGTTGCTCCGCATTTATGGGTTGGAGGTGTTGCCTCCTAGGAGAGGAGTGATGGCGATGAAGCTTGTGCTGTCTCGACGAGACCCTCGTTGGAGAGATGTGTGGGGTATCCTTTGTGTGCCGAATAGCGGTTGTGATAATTTTCACCCGGTTTTCCACTAATTAACTAAACAATCTTCTTCTTAATTAATAGATGAGACAAATCTTCTTGCTCCATTAGAAAAACAAATAAATACCCTAACAAAAAGGTTACAATAATAATTGGGATGGCTTGGCAACATTTTCACATGATCATGCCGCTTCTAAAATTTGATTTCAGACATCTTAACTGGGAAACAAAATGGAATACAAATCAGAATGTAAAGAGGAACTAAATGTACTATTAGCACCAGATTTCATTTCAAAGCAGCTCCTGCCGCTGCTGTATCTTCCTTTTTCTCTTCAGTATTTGTCTTCTCTTCTTTAACAAAGAGGATACACGCCAAACATAATATAGTTGCTGTGGCCAAACCCTCCAACGAAGATAACAAGTACTATTAGTACTGAAAAAAAGGGTATACTGTATGAGAGGCTTAGAGCTCACTGTAATCCTTTTGCCCGCCATTTTCCATCCAAAAAAAGATTACAGTTCTGTTGAGAGAGAGTGGTCACCGTCGATGAAGCGCCTAGTTCCCGGTTTCTTGAGGCAGCGGCGCAGTGGAGACGTTGAAGGCCAGGTAGCAGTTGAAGCCCACCACCGCAGCCGCGACGCCACCTTGGCGGTCGGCGTCGAGTTCCCAGTTCACCCCTCGCACCAAGTCCTGCAGGCACCGCACGCACTCCGCCTCCATGCGGTCCCTCGCGCACTGCCCCAGCATCCGCGCACCGGAGATCTTGGCGGCGGCGCTCTGAGCCGCGAGCTGCGCCGAGGCGACGAGCTCGGCATGGAAGTAGTAGTCGGAGCCGTATGCCGCCACCGCGTCGGCGACAGGGACGGCGTCGCGGACCCGGAGGAGGAGGCGCGACCGGAAGGCGTCCTCGCGGGGCGACGAGACGTCGGTGTCGGCGTAGGGACGCCGGCGCGCGGGCGGTGGCGCCGCAGCCGGACGCGAGGCTTCTGGCCGCGATGGACAGGCACCGTCGGCAGTCGGCACTCGGACAACGGTAACGTGGAGTCGCCGAAGCAGAGGCCGCGGGCGAACGCCGCGCCGGTGGACAGGAAGCCCGTCGGCGCGGCGGCCGAGAAGAGCCTGCCGAGGAGGTGGAGCAGGCCCGCGCGGAATGCCGTGCCGTTGGTGGTGAGCGCCGGCTCGTAACACTGCATCAGCAGGCTGCCCGCACTGTCGTCGTCGCAAGAGCCTGGGAGCGGCGTGGCCGCGATAAGGAGGGAGAGGAAGAGGAGGCTTGTGATCGTAGCCATTCTTGTCCGTTGGCACTTGGAGTTGGAAGAAGAGGAGGCAGCTTGGCTAGGCAGAGATCTTGGTTCTTGCATAATTTCTGTTCTTCAAAGCTCGTGGAATTGTACCCTGCATCTCTACTGGGCATGTCGCTGTAGCGTGGGCACGGTCAGATTACAAAACAGGGGAGACCGGGAGGTAATCGCCACTGTGACGTGTGACGTGTGGTGAATACACGGCAGCGAAGGGAGGAAATAATTGAGGAGACTAGAGTAGCTGAGCTTGGTAGGTGAACACTCTCCAACGGACTGAGATCCGGTGCCTCGCTGTGGGCAAGGCACGGGTGAACAGTACCGTGCCTTGCACCCCTATTTTAGCCATTGGATTAAGAATGATGGACCAGATGATATGAACAGTCCAGTGCTACACGGTCCATCTACAGTGTACATGCTACAGCGATCTATGCACAGTACATTTGCTACAGTACAGTGCGCAGTACATCCGCTACAGTACTTAATCTTGACCGTCTGTTTTCAATCCGATGGCCCAAGGTGCAAGGCACGGTACTGTTCATCCGTGCCTTGTCCACAGCAAGGCACCGGATCTCAGTCCCTCTCCAACGGGACAAGGATTGCAATATTAAGGGCAGTGCTGGGCGTCCCCGGGGATACTTCCCCTGGATCCACGCCTCTCGAGCGCGCGACACGTATTTAAACTAGCCTCTTTAATTCAGATTTTGCTTCCATAAAATATCAATGTAGCAAAAAATATTTTGTTTGAAGTAAAATCTATTTCCATCCGAATTCACTTTTGCTTCTATAATGTATCAATATAGCAAAAAATATTTAGTTCAAAGCAACCATGTTTGTAGCAAAAAAAAAAGGTTCACCTACGAAACTCACAAAATTCGTCGGAGACATGATAGCAAAAAAAAAAATCATACTATGGTAGAAGAAACTATCTCGTTGAAAAATCACACGAGATCTCGCTAGGGAAAATTTGTACAGATGTAACAAAACTAATTTCACTGGAGAATTTCACCGAATACATGGTAGCAAAATATTTACACTAATGTAGCAACCCCGCATAATGAATGTAGCAGCAAAAATATCAATATGTAGCAAAATTCCCGCTTGTAGCAACAAAAATTGAAAAGGGCAATCCGGTTGGTAGCAACACCGAGAAATGTTAGTAGCAGTCATGACCACCGTTTACAGCAACGTCGTTTGTCATTTGTAGCACCTCCACCACAAAATGGTACCAACACGGTCGACCAATGTAGCACCATTGTTCGTCTATAGTAGCATGGTTGTTGATCTACAGTAATCCCACTGTTGAAAATATAAGCAATTTACCATAAGATTTAATCTGAAATAACCAGTAATATAGCATAATTATAATTGCAGGAATTAACATAATCATGCATACTAGCGGAATAGACGAACAGATCACATCTAACCAAGATAAATAGATCACATCTATTCCAAACGTTAGTACAAGAAACTGTAACAAAAACTGGAATAGATATGAGCAGATTGCATACGGTGCTGCAGGAGGATTCACATTCACATTGGCACCAGCATTGTCGGCCATGTCGTCAATGTAGAGGGCGCTGATGTCTGGGAAGAAGTCCTCGTTGGGGAAGGAGTCGTCGGTCGACGTGATGTCGTTAGTAGTCGCGTAGAAGCGCTCGCCAAAAACCTGATCGCCCATCACCCGTACAGGTTCACGAGAGGCGAGGTTCCGGAGGCCTACCGTCCCGTCGTCCGGTGCACGCCGGAAGAGGGGATAGGGAAGGTGTAGCAGCGGTGCAAGGCTCTGGAGGCAGGGAGACAGATGTGTGACAGCGTGATTAGGGTTTACGCCTCAGCCACTTATATATAGCCGGTCGGGTAAGACATGTGGCGCAGCCAACGTCCAAATTAGTAACATTCCATGATCCGGAAAAACTAGAAACGGCTGATAGAGAAAATAACTCGCATAGTAATTTTCCCGAATAGCAAAAAGATAAGTAAGCTCGGCACCAAGGCACAATTCCGCAAACCGCAGCGCGCGCACGTCGTGACGAGGCATGGCGAGGCGAGGCGGGCGGCGGAGGAGGAGGAGCGCGTCAGCGCGTGTGTAAGCCTCTCCTCTTCTCTCACTTTAGGAGGTAGTAGAATACCCCACTATATATATTGGTGCAACTCCCCTCAAACTAGCAAGGTGGGACTAAACTGTGGTACCATCCCTTGCTAGGCATAAATGGGCCATGAGAATTTCGAAATTTGTATTGGGCCATGGGCTAAAGCCCACAACCAAATTCCAACAATCCCCCACAAAGTCTCATTGGCACATCTCATCACATCACATCAAACAGTTCGAGAACATTGTTTATATACCGGTGCGAGGTGAAGACTGTTAAGTTGAACTTTCACTTAGAACTTCATTCTATACTAGATTGCAACTTGAATAGTGGACTATGCCTTGAACTACAACTTTGGTGCACACTAGTTTCATACAAAGCCTCGAATGATACTACGCTGCCGCAAGGCTTCCTTGTGGTTTGGAGCTTATGCGCCATACTGCATGGCCTTTCATGAGTTTATTAGAGAGCACCGAACTCTCATATACTGCGATGTTTGACAGTCAGACTCATATAGGTGTGTTCTTCAAAAGATGTTCTGCGGGGCAACATCTTTGCTATAAACAAGCCACTTAGAACACATTAAGATAAATATCAACCTGCCATGCAGAATAGGAGAGTATTGCATCTATATGGAGTGGTAGTATAATGTAAGGATACTCTCCTCTCAGCTGACCAACAGCTTGTCTCCCAACTCTAATTCACAGGATCTCCGATCACATAGAGTGGGTTACCACTGTGGACAACTCAAAGTGTGGGTCTCAAACCCATCTCCCTAGATGCATTACCTATCACATTACGTGATAGACCCTTTGTGAAGGGATCTGCCAGATTTTTAGATGTTTGGATATAATCTAATGCAATAACTCTAGAGCTTCTCATTTTCCTGAAAGATTTCAATCTCCTCTTCACATGTCTTGATGACTTCATATTATCCTTAGAACTATTTACTTTGATGATCACAGCTTGATTATCATAGTTCATAGGAATTGCGGGTATGGGTTTTTCAACCACGGGCAAGTCCATCAAGAGCTCTCCAAGCCACTATGCTTCAACAGTGGCCGTGTCTAATGCCGTGAGTTCTGCTTCCATAGTTGACCTTGTTAATATGGTCCGCTTGCAATACTTCCATGAAACAACGCCACCACCTAGTGTAAACAAATAACCACTCATGGCCTTAGTCTCATCAACATCAGAAATCCAATTTGAGTCACTATACCCTTCAAGTACCTCATGTCTCAAAGGACCAGTTGGGAAACCCCAAGAGGAAGGTATGATGAGCACAACAATAATTTTTCCCTCAGTTATGAAACCAAAGTTTAATTGACCAGTAGGAGAAAAAAATCACAGTTCACTAGAGGTAATATATGTGTAAAAGAATGGACTGAGGTCCACAGTTCACTAGAGGTGTCTCTCCATAAAGATATAACATGTTGGGTAAACAAATTACAATTGGGTAACTGACAAAATAAAGAATGCATAGCAATGCATGTACACGTCATGAAGATCACTATGAGATTCACTTGGGCATTACAACATAATACATAGACCATAATCCAACTGCATCTAAGACTAATAATCCACCCTCGGGATATCATCCGAACAATCATTGGGTATTAAGTTGCAAGCACCATATTATTGCCTTAAGCAAAGTGTGTAATGTAAACAATACAATTATCCTTGAACAAAAGATTGTTGTTTTCTCCCTAGTAGCAACGGCACATCTACAACCTTAGAAGTTATTGTCACTCTCCTAGATTACTAGAGGCATAAACTCACTATCGAGCATAAATACTCCCTCTTGGAGTCACAAGCATCTATTTGGCCAAAGTATCTACTAGCAACAAAAAGCATGCAAGATCACAAATAACATAGACATGACAAATCACAAATTAACTTGACATAGTACTCAATATTCATCGGATCCCAACAAAAACAACATGTAGAATTACATAAAGATGATCTTGATCATGATAGGCAGCTCACAAGATCTAAACATGAGGCACATGGAGGAGAAGACAACCATCTAGCTACTGCTATGGACCCATAGTCCAAGGTGAACTACTCACGCATCACTCCGGAGGCTGGCATGGTGATGAAGATTCCCCTCTCCGGTAGGGTGCCGGGAAGAGCTTCTAGACCCTCCCGAACTCAGGTCGACGATGGCATCGGCTTACAGTACTTTTCATGGATAGATGTTCGGGCCCTTAGGGTTTTCTGAGTGAAGTGAATATATAGGCGGAAGGGCGATGTCAGAGGGTGGACCAGGGGCCCACACCACCTAGTGGCGCAGCTAGGGGGTGGCCCGCGCCACCCTATGGTGCGGCTGCCTCCTGGTTCCTCTCCGTCTCTCCTTTGGACTCCGTCTTCGTGTCAGCAAAATAGGAACTTTGGCTTTTGTTTCATCCAATTCCGAAAATATTTCCTGTGTAACTTTTCTGAAACACAAAAACAGCAGAAAATAGGAACTAGCACTGTGACATCTTATTAATAGGTTAGTTCCAGAAAATGCATAAAAATGCCACAAAGTGTAAACAAAACACAAAGCAATTGGTGTAAAATAAACATGGAGCATCAAAAATTATAGATACGTTTGCAACGAATCAGCATCCCCAAGCTTAACTCCTGCTCGTACTCGAGTAGGTAAGGGATAACAAAATAATAATTTTTGAGGTGACATTCACCCAACACAATCTTGATCAAATCGATGTAAATCATTGCATGCTGAGATCAAAGTACTCTAAACATGGGCATATGAGCTATAATCTTGACAATAGAACTTAGCAACCATGTTACAACATGAAAAGTAACACAAACAAAAGATCATGAATAATAATGCATTGAAAGGTATTTGTTTGTTTTGAGCATAGAGAAAACATAGCAAAGTGGTATTCAGCTTGTCCCTCATGGAGTAGCAAAACATAAATGCATAGGACACCTTCAAAGTTCAAGAGGGTGACTAGATACAAATAATTTGAGATCAAGCAATACCATAATCATGAATCAATCAATAATAAATTTTGAGACTATGCACATTATACTCAGAATGACAATTATGCTCTCTTAATTGGTGCATAAAGATAGAATATGAAGACTCAACATAAAATTAAAAAGATAGGCCATTCACAGATGGAAGTAGGGATTTCAAGTTTTATAGAGCTTCCAAAAATTATGGCACTTATTAGCTTTGAGCTCTCATTGCCCCTATCATTGGCATCTTGAGTGGCTAAGGTTAATGTGAGTGCAAATATGAGATGTATGCTTGACAAGTCATAAGTTGAAAATCTCATGTCCCTTGAATACGAGTACCTAAACCATGCTAATCGACTTAGGTCCCAAGTAAGTTCTTGTCATTGTAAGCATACATGTATCATCGAGAACGCCAACGGGGTACCTCCTGCCCGATGACATGGAAACTGTCCCATATCAAGATGACAAGACAAACATACAATGAACACCTCGACATCTCTTTTATTTGTCATTAGGTATAGCTTTTTATTTTGAGATGTGTCGTCGAATGTCCACTATGGTTATGCTGTAAATTTCCACCATGAATGATGCATGGTTTAGATTAGCGGTCCAGGCGTTTCTCTAACACATATACAAACTCCCTGAGCTTACAAGTTTCCAACTCCTTTCACACAGTTAGGCATCCATAAACAAAAGATCATGATATCAACTAAATAGGAATAAGTGCAATGTTGAAAGCGTGCCCCATGACAGCATGGCTGAGCCAACTCCCAACTTACGACTTGCAAGCATATAATCGTCATAAGAGAGCCACAATGGTCAAGTTTATTAAGTGCAAGAAAGTAAATATGCCATCAAGTTCATGAGAGCTTTACTAACTAATTTTCTCATAACAAAAAATTTAATTTGGAAGATAGATAAAAGCATGGCAAATTTACTTGGAATAGCAATAATGCTAATAGGTAGGTATGGTGGACACATTGGAAAACTTTGGTTTTTGGAAGTTGGATACACAAGTAGAGCTCATACTCAGTACAGGTGAAGGCTAGCAAAAGACTGGGAGCGACCGACTAAGAGAGCAATAACGGCAATAATCATGTATAGCGACAAAGCATTATTAACCAAAGCATAAAGTGATATTACAAGTCAAAAACCAGATGATCATAGAGGCTTGAGGCGACTGGTTTGTAGTCAAAACATGGTGAGAGCATACACCAAGTCAACCCAAATAAAGCATCAAGGAGAATACCACAATATTATGCTTCTATAAGATAAAAACAACACATGATTCTTTCAAAGGCACATTAAGTACTCTCAGTCATTTGAGACAAATCATGCTACAACAATAACTACTAAGCATATAATCAAAATAATATCAAGCATGACATGCTAAAGTCTAAGCAACAGTCTAAACAAGCTCCCTTTTGCACCACTATAAGCATGAAACAATTTACTCTTTTCTAACACCAATCAACCTATTTGAAACAACTATCAAAGATGAAAATCAACAAAGACCAGAGGTCTAAACACACCTAGCTACAAAGAACTAACAAGTTCTGAACAAAAAATGAAGGAGAAAAACAAAAGCTAAACGCAGTACTAGCAAAAGAGAACACTCGCAGAACGATAAAAGTGAAAACTAGAGTGTTCTAGGCAATGAAAACGAAGTGTCTCTTCTCCAAAAGAAATATGTTGGGGTCCAACCATTTATTTCAGCAAACAAAACAAAAGAAAACTGAAAGCAAAAATAAAGACGCTCCAAGCTTTGGGCCTTGGGCATATGAAGCAATAAACTGAAGTTTTGTATGAAGAAAACTGAAAGCAAAAACTCATAGCATATGAAGCAATAAAAATATAGTGTCTTGAAAGATGACCTGATATTTTTGTTGATGAAGAAGAGGGTGCCTTGGGCATCCCAAAGCTTTGATGCTTGTACTTCTTGGATATTTCTTGGGGTGACATGGGCATCCCTGATGCAGCCGAGTAAATGACCAGCCAGTTGGAAAACCCCAAGAGCAAGGTGTGATGAATATAGCATCAAGTTTTTCCCTCAGTAAGAAACCAAGGTTATCAATCCAGTAGGAGGCAGACAAACGACCGAAGGTGATGCCCACTAGCTGCGTGATGCTCTAACAATGGCGCCGTTAACGATTACTTGTTAGCGTGTCTTCAACCAGTAGCAACGTGGAACCTGCACACAACACAACCAAATACTTTGTTCCCAACTTACGATGAGGTTGTCAATCTCACCGGTTTGCTTGAAACAAAGGGTATGAGCGTATCGAGTGGAAAGTGATAATAGTATGCAAGTAAAGTAAACAGTGCGAGTAAAGTAAACAGGTGATAGCAATATAAAGGAAATAGGACCGGGGTCCACAGTTCACTAGTAGTGTCTCTCCATAAGATAAAATAATACATGCTGGGTAAACAAATTATAGTTGGGCAATTGATAGAAGAAAGACAACATGCATATGTCGAGAGGATCACTATGAGATTTACTCTGGGCATTACAACAAGATACATAGACCGCCATCCAACTACATCTATGACTAATAATCCACTTGTGGTGAATCAATCCGAGAACTCCACAAGTATTAAATTGCGAACAATAGATAATTGCATTAAGCAAAGTGTGTAATGTAAACAAAGCATATGCTCTCGAGCATATGAATGTTGTTTTCCCCTAGTAGCAACAACACATCTACAACCTTAGAGGTTTCTGTCACTCCCCCAGATTAAATAGAGGCATGAACCCACTATCGAGCATAAATACCCCCTCTTGGAGTCACTAGCAACTACTCGGCCAAGATAGCTACTAACAACGGAGAGCATGCAAGACCATAAACAAAATAGAGATAACATAAGATAAAATTCAGTACTTCAACTCAATCATAAAACCAATATTCATCGGATCCCAACAAACCAAACATGTAGAATTACATAATGGTGATCTCAATCATGTAAGGCAGCTCATGAGATCTAAACATGAAGCACATGGTGGAGAAGACAACCATCTAGCTACTGCTATGGACCCATAGTCCAAGGTAGACTACTCACTCATCGCTCCGGAGGCAAGCATGGCGATGAAGAAGACCTCCGGTGGCAATTCCCCTCTCCAGCAGGGTGCCGGGAAGCGCTTCTGGACCCTCCCGATCTTCGGGTCAACGGCGGCAGCGGATCGCGATGTGCTCTGGAAAAGTGATCGGGTATTTAGATTTTTCCTGTCGGGAGGTCTTTATAGGCGAAGGGGCATCGTCAGGAGTGGACCGAGGCACCCTCACACATAGGGGCCGCGGCCAAGGCCTAGGCCGCGCCGCCCTGGTGTGTGGGGCCCTCGTGGCCCCACTCTGTCTCCTCTTCGGTTCTCTGGAAGCTTCGGTGAAATTCTGGGCGACTAACTTTGGTTTTGTCCAATTCCGAGAATATTTCCTGTGTAAATTTTCTGAAACACAAAAATAGCAGAAAATAGGGAACTGGCACTGTGGCGACTTGTTAATAGGTTAGTTCCGGAAAATGCATAAAAGTGCCATGAAGTGTAACGAAACACTAAGCAAATGGTGTAAAAACAAGCATGGAGCATCAAAAATTATAGATACGTTGGAGACATATCAGCATCCCCAAGGTTAACTCCTGCTCGTCCTCGAGTAGGTAAGTGATAACAAAAGAAATAATTTTTGAGGTGACATGCACCTACACAATCTTGATCATGTATGTAAGCGTTGTGCGCTGGGATCAAAAGAACTTAAAACATGGGCATGAAAGACATAGTCTTGATAGAAGAAACTTAGCAATCATGTTATGACATGAAAATAAACACAAACGAAAGATCATGAAAATGAACAATGAAAGTCAAACGTGTGTTCAAATCATAAGGAAAAACATACAAATGGTTTTCAGCTTGTCCTTCATGGAGAGCAAAACATAAATGCATAGGACACCTTCAAGTTTAAGAGGGCGACTAGATACAAATAATTTAAGAACAAGTGAAACCAACAATATGAATCAATCAATGAAAACTTTGGGACAATGCACATTATACTAAAAATGACAACTATGCTCTCTTAATGGTGCATAAAGATAGAAGGTGGTGACTCAAAATAAAAGTAAAAGAAAGGCCCTTCGTAGAGGGAAGAAGTGATTGCAAGTTTTATAAACCTTCAAAAAAATTATGGTACTTACTGGCTTTTGAGCTCTCATTGCCCCATCATAAGCATCTTGAATGGTTAAAGTTAATGCGAGAACACTTATGCTGCATATGCTTGACAAATCATAAGTTGAAAACCTTGTGTCCCGTGAATACGAGTACCCAAACCTCATGCTACTTTACTTAGAGTCCCAAGCAAGCTCTTGTCATTGTAAGTACACGTATCATCGAGAACCACCAATGGGGTACCTGCGTGCCCGATGATATGGAACAAGCCCACATCAAAATGACAGGACAAGCAGACAATGAACACCTCGACATCTCTTTTATTTACCATTTGTATAGCTTTTTATTTTGAGATGCATCGTCGAATGTCCACTATGGGCATGCTAGAAATTTCCACCATGAATTATGCATGGCTTAGATTGGCGGCCCAGGCGTTTCTCTAACACATATACAAACTCCATGATCCCGCAAGATTCCCAATTCATTTCACACCGTGAGTATCCATAAACAAAAGATCACGATATCAACTCAAATAAGAAGTGCAATGTTGAAAGCTTGCCCCATGACGGCATGGTTGGGCTAATTCCCAACTTACAACTTGCAAGCATAACAACTCAACATAAGAGACCACAATGTCAAAATTTTAAGAACGAGAAAATAAAGTGTGCCATCTGGTTCGTGAGAGCTTTACTGACTAATTTTCGCATAACACTGGTAAGAGTTTAATTTGAAGAGTAGATAAAAGCAAGTCAAATGTACTTTGGAATAGCAAATTGCTAATAGGTATGTATGGTGGACACTTTGGCAAACTTGGTTTTTAGGAGTTGGATGCACGAGTAGAGATCATACTCAGTACAAAACGAAGTCTAGCAAAAGACTAGGAGCGACCAGCTAAGAGAGCAATAATGGCCATAATCATGCAAAGCGATATTAAAAGAAGCATAAGATGGCATCAAAAGTCAAAAACTAAATGATCATAGAGGCTATTGGTGACTTTGTATGAGTCTAACATGTGTAAGTATGCGCCAAGTCAACCCAAATAAAGCATCAAGGAGAAAACCAAAATAATGCTTCCAAACGATAAAAAACAACGCATGATTTTTTCAATGGCTCATTAAGCAATCTCAGTTATTTGAGACAAGTAATGCTACAGCAAAACCACTAAGAATACTATCAAAAATACATGAAGCATGACATGAAAAATTCTAAGCCGCAGTCTACACAAGCTCCTTCTTGTACCACTTTTTTGCGTACATCTTTTTCTCTTTTCCAACACCATTCAAACTTTTTATAAACACCTCTTTTGATGAAAACCAATAAAAACCAGAGGAAAAAATACACCTTGATGAAAAGATATAACAAGATCTGAATGCAAATCAATGCGAAAATCAAAAACTAAACGCAGTTCTAGAAAAAGAAGAACACTCGTTGAAATTATAAGAATAAAAAACGGAGTGTTCTTGGCAAACGAAAAGCAATGCAACTTCTCCAAAAGGAATTTGTTGGGGTCCAACCATTTATTGCAGCAAACAAAACTAAACTAAACTGAAAACTAAAACAACTGATGCTCCAAGAAAAACGCATAATGCATGAAGCAATAAAAATATAGTGTCTTGAAAGGTGACCTGATTTTTGCCGATGAAGAAGGGGTGCCTCGGGGGCATCCCCAAGCTTTGACGCTTGTACTTCTTGGATATTTCTTGGGGTGATGCGTGGGCATTGCCAAGCTTGAGCTTTTTTTCCATTCTTCAACTCATCTCATCACTCTCCGATCCCTACACTTGAAAACTTCCTTCATACAAAACTAAACACAAATCTATTAGCAACATTAGTGTAAGCATAACATAGAATCAACCCTTTTTTGCTTCAGGTTTTAACTCAAAGCCACCACATATATAAATCATATACTACTGTAGCAACTTCCCCAAAAGTTCCGTGATCAAAAGAACTCAAAAAGAAAGCGATAAAGCGACAAACACAAATATTGGCAGAAATCTGTCAAAACAGAACAGCTGACAAAGGTAGAATTTGTGAGGGGTTTTCTGTTGCTCAAATCAGAAAGTGTTCTACTAATTAAAGTTTGGATATAACCTGGGGCATATGCACAAGAAATCCCAGGTCCAAAAGATATACAGGTAATTTTCACAAATTTTTACGGTGCAGCACCGAAAACTGTTTCAGGACGGCAACATCCCCAAATCTTACCTTGCTCAAATTAGAGGCTTCTCTTGGCACAAAAACGAAATAAAAAGGATAAGGAGAGGTCATTACAGTAGTAATAACTTCCAAGACTCAAATAAAAAAAAGAACTGAATGTAAAAACATTGGGTTATCTCCCAAGAGTGCTTTTCTTTAATGCCTTTGAGCTAGGCGCAGAAAATTGCGAATCAAGTAATATCGAGTGATGAAGCATCAAGCTCATAATTTGCTCTAAGAATAGAGTCAAACACTAATTTCTTTCTCTTTCTAGGGAAGTGTTCCATACCTTTCTTGAGTGCAAATTGGTATTTGATGGTGCCTTCCCTCATATCAACGATGGCACCTATAGTTCGAAGAAAAGGTCTTCCCAAAATAATAGGACATGAAGCATTGCATTCAACATCCATGACAAGAAAATCAACGGGAACAAGGTTATTGTTAACCATAATAAGAACATCATTAATCCTTCCCAAAGGTTTCTTCTTAGTAATATCAGCAATAGGAACATCATAATAACACTTTTCAAGCGGTGGTAAATCAAGCATATCATAAATCTTTCTAGGCATAATAGAAATACTAGCACCTAGATCACATAAAGCATGGCAATCAAAACCATTAACATGCATATCAATGATGGGTTCCCAACCATCTTCTAACTTCTTGGGAATAGAAGCTTTTTGCTTCAACTTTTCATCCCTAATTTTCATAAGAGCATTGGTAATATGCTTAGTAAAAGCAACATTTAAAGGACTAGCATTGGGAGTCAAAGCAAGCTTTTGTAAGAACAAAATAACTTCAGATATATTGCAACCATCAACATCAAAATAATTAAAGGAAATAGAGCTATCATCTCCTACACTCCAAAAAATTTCAGCACTCTTTTGAGAAAAAGTTTTAGCAGTTTTAGGCTTTTTAACACAAGGAGTGGGAGTTTTCTCTACACCAATCAAAGTAAGAGGATTGCTAGCATTAGGAACAACATCATTAGAGGTAGTAATGATACATACCTTCATCTCTCTAGCCATCTCATCTTCTCTTTCCCACATGGCATGCAATTCTGCTAGCATCCTAACATTTTCATCAATTCTAACTTGGATAGCATTAGCAGTAGCAAAAGGATCAGGCTTAGCGGACATTCTGTTAACCAAAGAAGATTGCACATTAGACAAAGATGAAATATTGGTTTCAGCTTTGGAAACCTTAGCTTGTAACTCAGGAATAGCCTTGTTCAAATTTTCAAGTTGATGACTAATAGTCCTCAACAGAGCTGATTGCTCTTCCATAGTCTTGGTGAAAGCCCTGTTCTGCTCATATTGCACCTGCATAAAATTCTTGGTAGCCTTTTCAAGTTCAAAAATTCTTTCCTCGCTAGGCATTTTAGGTCTACCAAGATAGCTATTATCACCATTAGAAGGAAGCGGCCTATAATTGTTATTAGCAAAATTGTTCCTATAAGCATTGTTGTTAAAATTATTATTTCTAATGATGTCGGGGGGATGACCCCCGGTAGGGTCAAGAGACTAGAAAGGTACAAGGTCTATGGTTGACTTTATGCCGGTTGACCAAGGAAGGGCCTGGCCGGAATATATGAGCATCGGCCAGGCCGGCATATATGTATATCCCGGATTATGTCCGGATATGCCGGATTAACCAGTATACTAATTGTGGAGTGCCGGCATATACTTAGATATGCCGGCACAACCATTTGGTGTGTTGTGCAGGAGCAGGGGAGGCCGGATTACCCGACCTTCGTAGGTCGTTGGTCCGGCATATAGGTCCGGGGTATGGCGAACGGTCATATCCGGAATACAGAAGTCAGCTAATGTGTCACATCCCTACAATCAAGGAAGAAAACATCCAAGCATGGTAGCAGAGTGTGATGGCAGGGTGCACAGTGGAGGTTACCTACCCTCACTGTGCACAAGTACAGAGCTTACCTCACAGGGGTAAGGTTACAGTGCAGGAAGTACACGGTATAGGGATATGAAGTCCCATCGAGAGCAATCAGGGAGAAAGTGAAGGGTCTCTGCCTTCGTCAGCAAGTCCTGTTTGGAGCGTAGTTGGTGTCTCCTGGTCTTATGTGACCGTTGTATCCCTGGCCACCACTATATAAGGTGGCACAGGGAGTCCTAGCAAAGGTTTGGTCCCTCTGTGTTCCTACACTTAGCAGTTCATCTTCCTCCTCTAGCAGAGAGCTTGGAAGCACCATTGTTGTGTACTCCATCGATCCAAATATATAACCTAGTAGAGCAGGAGTAGGGGTGTTATCTCCTTACGAGAGCCCCGAACCTGGGTAGATCTGTGTTCCTTTCTGTCGTGCTCTTTAGCTCGTTCCCCTCTCCCGAATCCTCCAGCATCTAGTTCGGCCCCCATTTAAGCCATCCTATGGCATATGTTGTTTCACCACGACGACATTTGGCGCCCACCGTGGGGCAGATCGATATGATGGGCAGAGTGTTTATTCGGACGGGGTCTGTGATAGCAGCTTCAGGAGTGCGCGTGGTCTCTGGCCTCGTCAAGAGGCTAGGCTCGCTCAGCTTCGTCAGCGACAACGCCGGATGTCTCGGCGGCCGGCCGTTCCCCAGGGATGGCCGGATCATGTCTTTCGGTTCCCACGAGGTGTACGTGGGGACTGAGAGAGTTTGCAGGGAAAAGGTGCTGGTGGCGTCGGATCCTCCGTCACATCGGCTGGCTCACGCTAGGCGTAGCGCTCACTCAGTAGAGTCGGCCGAGGTAATGATGGCCAGCACATCAGCGCCGCCGGCAGATGGTGCCGGCAAGGCCGCATCAGCAGCAGCAGGAGATACTCCCCCGGAGCCGCCGAAGGCCAAGAGGTCGGCACGTCCTCCGTTGGAGCGTGTCGAGAACCTGGCCGGCACTTCCGCTGTGTCGGCAAAGGGTCATGTGCTTCTTCCCATCATCGATCGGCTTCTCGAGCCGGTGCGATCCGGCGATGATCCGGAGCAAACAAGGGAGGTCCTGGAGGGATCTCGCCAGGCCCTCGTCGACGAGGCCCTGGCCATGCACCAGGAGCGCGAACGGTTTAACCGGCAACTCCGTGAGTATGAGGCAGCTCATGGTTTTACTCCTGTGGTAACCCGGCCTAGCCAGATAGAAGAGGTTAGAACTAGAGGTAGAGATCTTAACACTGAGCTAGAGAAAGGTGCTAGTGGTAAGGGTCATACTGCAACTAGTACTGTGCCTAAGGTAATTTATAGCTCACCAGTAAAGAACCTTAGAGCAGCAGCAGAGGTAGCTAAGGACTTATCTAATTTGTCCGGCAAAGCACTGCATGAGCAGCAAGCCCGGCTTAACCATCTTTTGTCTGAAGCAACTAAGCAGCAGGAGGCCTTTAAGAAGGCAAACCCAGGTGCCGGGGCGTCGCAGTACATTGCGTCGGTAGGAGGTGCCAGCGCAAGGTCGAGGGGCCAAGCTTTGTCCCCGCATCCAAGTGCTCGGCGTGCCGGAAGTGTGACCTCTGGCCGCCGGGACAAGCAGATCCAAGTGTATGATCCGGCAATTGCCGGAAAGCAGACAGTAGTTCAGAAGAATGCCGGCCAAGCTGACAAATATGTCGGCCACAAGAGTGCTGGCCAGAATGTGCCGGCCGGGCAAGGGGCAGCTTCGGCCGGAGGTGGCCGGAGTAACAGTGCAGCCCGGCGTCAGCAGCAGGGCGCCGGAGGTGCAGCGCAGCAGCAAGGTGCTGGCCATCCGGGACATCGAGAGGATGATGGGAATTCCGCCCTTGCCAGGGCGGGATATCAGCAGCAGCATCAGCAAGGCCGGCATAGTGAGCAGTATCAGCCGGAGCAGCAGCAGGAAAAAGTGATTGCGGGCCCAATTGCATCCCGGCTGGGACCTCGGTCCTTGGCAGCAAGTGATGCGCGCTTCAAGCTGGACAGGATTCACCAATCGGAGTTGGTGGAGAGACAAGGAGCTCCAGGTCCTATGTGTTTTGGACCCCGGATCATGGGTGAGCCGGTACCTTACTATTTCCAGCTCGCGCGTGGCGCGAGGACATACAACGGCAGTACAAAGCCGGAAGATTGGTTGGAGGATTACTCCACTGCAGTGAACATTGCCGGAGGAAACCTCAGATGGGCGGTACGATATGTACCGCAAATGCTAGAAGGACCAGCCAGGATATGGCTGAATAATCTGCCGGCCGGAAGTATCAACGGCTGGGTTGATTTCGAAGAGCAGTTTGTGTCAAACTTCACCAGTACATATAAGAGACCGAATCATCCTCAGCAGCTGGCTAACTGCCGGCAGGGAGTGAATGAGACCGACCGTGACTACCTGACCAGGTGGTGCACCTTGCGCAATTCCTGCGAAGGAGTTGTGGAGCAGCAAGCTATCATGTGGTTCGCTCATGGGTGCCGACATGGCACCATGTTGTGGCAAAAGCTGCTGAGGGAAATGCCGGCCACGTTGGCCGAGACAATCAAGATTGCTGATAGTTATGCTCTGAGAGATCCTATGCAGCCTACCCTTGATTCACAAGGACAGGGGCAGACCCAGGGGAACACCAACAGCGCCGGGAGACCAGGGCAATACTATCGCACTGATAACCGGAACAAGAGAAGAGATGAAAGGCCGGATTACCGGTATGGGGCAGCACAAGTAGCAGCTGTGGAAGAAGAACAAGGGGGCGCCGGCAGTAGCCAGCGTCCGAGGTATGAGGACAATCAGCAGACACAGCAGCAAACGCAGCCCTTCCAAAAGAAGAATGTATGGATCAACAAGAATGCCGGCGGAGGCGCCGGCTAGAAGAAGCAGTGGCCGAAGTATACAGTGGGTCTGGCCATGGACAAGCCTTGTGTATTTCACACATTCCAGCCGGGTAAGCCGGCAAACCATTTGACAAGAAACTGTTCATGGCTGGACGACATATTAGCAGGTCGTGCAGGTCCCTGGGGACCGGCTAGACCATCTGTCCCGGCAGCTCCATCGCCGTTGACAGGTGCAAATACAGTGTCAATCCCGCCCAGGCCGATTAATCCCGGAAATCAGAGTAATGCCAAAAATGCCGGCGTAAATCAAGTAGACCAGAGCTATAATCCGGAATATAATGCCGGAGGCCCAGGAGCGGGCCGGAATGAGTACAAGGAGCACGATCAGAGCTACATGGTCTTTGAGACCAAGAGAACAGACAAGCAGAGCTTGTACCGGCGGAGTCTGGAGGTAAACGCCGTTATGTCGGCAGTTCCGAAGATGATGCATTGGTCTGACCAGGCCATAGGCTGGGACAGGGCAGATCATCCCAGGATCATGCCAAACCCTGGCGGGTATGCTCTGGTGATGGATCCGACATTCGTCGGGCCGGCTAATAACGTGAGGTTCAGCAAGGTCCTCATTGACAATGGTAGCAGCATCAACATCATGTACCGAGATACGATGCAGAAGCTGGGCATCAAGGAAAATATGTTGGAACCAAGCAAGACCACATTCCACGGCATTGTGCCGGGACTTTCGTGTGAGCCGATGGGCAAGATCCGGATGGATGTCATGTTTGGCAGCCGGGATAACTGCAGGGTGGAAAATCTCATGTTCGAGGTGGTTGATCTGGAAAGCCCCTACCACGCTTTGCTGGGAAGGCCGGCATTGGCAAAGTTCATGGCCTCTACGCATGTTGCGTACCTGAAGATGAAGATGCCGGGGCCCGGAGGGGCGATTACCATCATAGGAGATTACAAGCGTTCGATGGCATGCGCAACCGTCGGGTCTAACCTGGCCGAGACTCTGATCATTGCAGAGGAAAGGAAGAGGCTCGAGCGAGCAGTGGAGATTGCTGAGACAGTCGTGGCCGGCAAATCTATGCCGGGCATGACGAATCCCGGCGGCAGTGCTTCTTTTCAAGTGGGCAAGGAGGTCAAAAAGGTGCCTCTGGATGAAGCTTTCCCGGAGCGCCATGCCCTCGTTGGGGCAAGTTTGGATCCCAAATAGGAAAGCAAGCTCACCAGCTTCCTCCATGAGAATCGGGATATCTTTGCATGGTCTACTTCGGACTTGCAAGGTGTGCCGAGGGAGCTGGCTGAGCACGCATTACATGTGAGACCGGATGCTAAGCCGGTGAAGCAGCCGCTCCGGCGGAATGCAGGCGATAGAAGGAAAGCCATTTGGGACAAAGTGGCCAGGCTCTTAGCCTCTGGCTTTATCAAAGAAGTGCTTCATCCGGATTGGGTGTCTAATCCGGTTTTGGTGGAAAAGAAGAAGGATGAGCCCGCCATAGTGAAAGTATGGCGGATGTGTGTTGATTACACCAACTTGAACAAGGCATGCCCTAAAGATCCATTCCCGCTCCCTCGGATCGATCAAGTGATTGATTCCACAGCTGGATGTGAACTCCTATCATTTGTAGATGCCTATTCTGGTTTCCACCAGATCCCTTTGTATGAGCCGGATCAAATAAAGACATCCTTTATTACCCCGTACGGGGCTTATTGCTATCTCACGATGCCGTTCGGTTTAAGAAATGCCGGTGCAACTTACCAAAGGTGTATGCAAAAATGTTTGCACGATCAAATAGATAAAAATGTGCAGGTATATGTCGACGATATCGTCATAAAGACCAAGGAGAGCAAGACTCTCATAGATGATCTCCGGGAAACCTTTGGAAACCTGAGGAGATTCCGGATGAAGTTGAATCCGGCTAAGTGTACCTTCGGTGTGCCGGCGGGCAAGTTGCTCGGCTTCCTTGTTTCCAGCCGGGGTATTGAGGTGAATCCCGGCAAGATTCGTGCCATAGAAAGGATGAAGCCGCCGACAGATTTGAGGGAAGTACAGAAGTTCACTGGGTGCCTTGCATCCCTGAGCCGTTTCATAAGCCGGCTTGGAGAGAAAGCTTTGCCATTATATCAGTTGATGAAGAAGTCCGACACATTTGTCTGGACGACGCAAGCAGATGCAGCTTTCAGGGAATTGAAGCAGATGTTGTCAACAGCGCCGGTACTAGCATCTCCGATGCCCCGTGAGCCGATGTTGCTCTATATAGCGGCAACCAACAGAGTCGTCAGTGCCGTGGTGGTAGTTGAGCGAGAGGAAGGAGGCAAAACCGTGCAGCAGCCGGTATATTATCTGAGTGAAGTCCTCTCCACCTCAAAGCAAAACTACCCCCACTATGAGAAGATGACTTATGGTGTATATATGGCGGCCAAGAAGCTCAAGCACTATTTCCAAGAGCATCCAATCCGGGTAGTGGCCGAGGCCCCTATCTCGGAAATCATAAGTAACAAAGATGCCAGCGGCCGGATAGCAAAGTGGGCAATAGAGCTTTCGCCATATACACCTCAGTATGATAAGAGGGATACTATCAAGTCCCAGGTGTTGGCCGATTTCTTTATTGACTGGGCCGAGATACAATACGAGCCGCCATTGCCAGATGCAAATTATTGGAGGATGCATTTCGATGGGTCGAAGACAATCCATGGCTTGGGTGCCGGCATAGTTCTCAGTTCGCCAAAAAATGACCAGTTGAGATATGTCCTGCAGATTCATTTCACAACGTCAAATAATGTGGCGGAGTATGAGGCACTGGTGCATGGCCTGAAGGTGTCTAAGGACATAGGAATTCGCCGGATTATGTGTTTCGGTGATTCTGACTTGGTAATCCAGCAATGTTCCGGCATATGGGATGCTCATGATGCAAACATGGGATCCTACCATTTCCTGGTGCAGCAGTTGAGCGGTTATTTCGAAGGTTGTGAGTTCCGGCATGTTCTCCGGGCTCAGAACGACGCAACCGATGCATTGTCCAAGCTGGGATCTTCCAGAGACTCAATCCCGCCCGGCATTTCGTTGGAGCATCTGAGGAAGCCTGATACGTCTCAAACGTATCTATAATTTTTGATGCTCCATGCTTGTTTTTACACCATTTGCATATTGTTTCGTTACACTTCGTGGCGTTTCTATGCATTTTCCGGAACTAACCTATTAACGAAGTGCCACAGTGCCAGTTTCCTGTTTTCTGTTGTTTTTGTGTATCAGAAGTGATACACAGGAAATATTCTCGGAATTGGACGAAACAAGTTCCTGAAGTCTTATTTTACCCGGAAGCTTCCAGACATCCGAAGAGGTGTCAGAGGGGGGCCACCAGGGCCCCAGACACATGCCTGGCGCGGCCACCCCCTTGGCCGCGCGGGGCCCGTGTGTGGGCGCCTGGTCCACCCCCTGACATCGCCCCTTTGCCTATAAGAAGCCTCGGGACAGAAAACCCTAAAGGATTCGGGGATTTTCCAGAAAGAGTTCCGTAGCTCCGCCGTCGCCACCGACGAATTTCGGGGGACAGAAGTCTCTGTTCCGGCACCCTGCCGGGACGGGGAAGTGCCCCCGGAGCCATCTCCATCGGTCTCCATCGCCGTCTCCGCCGTCTCCATCGACCTCACCGCCATCTCCATCAACCTTGCTGTCTCCTATGATGAGGAGGGAGTAGTTCATCCCCGGGGCTAAGGGCTTTACCGGTAGCTATGTGGTTCACCTCTCTCTCCCATGATGTGATCTTTATGTGATCGTGAGCTTTGTATCATGTTGAACAAGTACATGTTATTATTCAGATATTTTGTGTACTCTAGTGATATTATTAAAGTAATCTATTCCTCCTGTTATGGTGTAATGGTGACAGTGCGTGCATCATGGTGGTACTTGGTTTAGGCTACGATTGTGATCCCGTGTGGATTATGAGAATAATTATTGCTATGATAGTTTGAGTGATTTATTCCTCCTTTCATGGTGTAAAGGTGTGAGTGTGTGCACCGTGTTAGTACTTGGTCTAAGTTGCAATGATTTCTATCTTGAATTGTGATCTGATTTGTTTATCTCTATGAGTGGTGTTTGTCAAGTACTTGATGAACTTTAAGGGGTGCTTCCGTAGCCACTACACAGTGATTAGTGTTATTCAATAGGAGAGTAATTTAGAGTACCTTAGCAAGAGAAGTTACTTGTTCGTTCATGTTATATTGTTGGGAGTGTGTCCACTAGTGAAAGTATGATCCCTAGGCCTTGTTTCCAAGCTTTGCATATCGTTTACTTGCTATTTTGTTACTTGTTTGCTTGCAGCGATATTTACTTTAAATCACATTTGCTACTTATAATCATATATACCACTTGTATTTCACTATCTCTTCGCCGAACTAGTGCACCTATACGTCTGACAAGCGTATTGGGTGTGTTGGGGACACAAGAGACTTTCTGTATCGTAATTGCAGGGTTGCTTGAGAGGGATAGCTTTGACCTCTAACCTCCCTGAGTTCGATAAACCTTGGGTGATCCACTTAAGGGAAACTTGCTGCTGTTCTACAAACCTCTGCACTTGGAGGCCCAACAAGTGTCTACAAGAATAGAAGTGCGTAGACATCAAGCTCTTTTCTGGCGCCGTTGCCGGGGAGGTAAGGTAAAAGGTACTCGCATCCTCCTGTGTGAGTGCTCGGAGTTATTTCCTTTAGATTCTGCAATTACATCTTTTTGTTTCTTGTTTTTATTTTCACTAGTTAGGCTTAATGGAAAATAAAGAGTTCTTTAGTCTTTTTCCTGAGTTTAGATATGAAGTGTTTGAAGAGAAAATTGAAAAACCTTTGGAGCTTAATTTGCATGCTAATAGTGTTGTTAGTATGAATGCTTTGAACACCGTTGTTGCTAATGCTATAGAAAAGTCTAAGCTTGGGGAAGCTGGTTTTGTTAAGCATGATATTTTTAGTTCCCCAGCTTTAGTGGAGAAAGTTTGCTATGATGATATGTTTGATGAATATGCTTTGCGACATAGTTGTTCTCTAGCTTGTGATGATACTAAACCTCTAGTTTATGATGGCTATGATGATGAGTATAATATTTTCAGTTCACCTACTATTGAGGATAAAATTAGTTATGATTACAATATGCCTCCTATTTTTGATGATTATGGTGATGAGAATAATTATTCGGTTGAATTTGCTCCTACTACTATTGTTCCTGTGGTGAGTATTAATTCTTTTATGCATGTGGCTCATGATAGGGAAGCTTTATGTGATAGTTATATTGTTAATTCTATTCATGATGCTACTGAAAGTTATTATGAGAGAGAGAAACACGGTTTGATGGATCTCAACAATATTAAGTTTCCCCTCTTTATGTTGCAAATCTTGCAGTGGCACTTATTTTATCTATCCATGCTTGCTACTATGTGCCTCGTTGATTTATTTTCTTACAAGATTCCTATGCATAGGAAGTGGTTCAGATATAAATATCTTTCATACTTGCTTTTTGATGCTCTCTATTGCTTTAAGTTCCTATATGGCGCATTTGCCTCAAGCTCTTATATGGCGCCCGCATGAGCATCTTCGCAATTTTCTGCGCCTAGCTCAAAGGCGTTAAAGAAAAGCACTCTTGGGAGATAACCCAATATTTTCTTTTTAGTAATTTTTCTTTTATTTGAGTCTTGGAAGTCATTACTACTGTAATGACCGCTCCTTATCCTTTTTATTTCGTTTTTGTGCCAAGAGAAGCCTCTAATTTGAGTGAGGTAAAGATTTGGGGATGTTGCTGTCCTGAAACTGTTTTCGGTGCTGCACCGTAAAAATTCGTGAAAATTCTCTGTTTATCTTTTGGACCTGCGATTTCTTGTGCATATGCCCCAGGTTATATCCAAACTTTTCTTAGTTGAACACTTTTTGATTTGAGCAACGGAAAATCTCTCAAAAATTCGACCTTTGTCAGCTGTTCAGTTTTGACAGATTTCTGCCAATATTTGTGTTTGCCACTTTATCGCTTTCTTTTGAGTTCTTTTGATCATGGAACTCTTGTGGAAGTTGCTACAGTAGTATATACTTTATATGTGGTGGTTTTGGGTTGAAACCTGAAGCTAAAAGAGGATGAATATATTTTATGCTTACACTAATGTTGCTAATAGAATTGTGTTTAGTTTTGTATGAAGGAAGTTTTCAAGTGTAGGGATTGGAGAATGATGAGATGAGTTGAAGAATGGACAAAAGCTCAAGCTTGGGGATGCCCATGCATCATCCCAAGAAATATCCAAGAAGTACAAGCGTCAAAGCTTGGGGATGCCCCCAAGGCACCCCTTCTTCATCGGCAAAAATCAGGTCACCTTTCAAGACACTATATTTTTATTGCTTCATGCACTATGTGTTTTTCTTGGAGCGTCAGTTGTTTTAGTTTTCTTAGTTAGTTTAGTTTTGTTTGCTGCAATAAATGGTTAGATCACGTCATGTTTGTTTTGGAGGGAGATGAACTCCGTTTTTCATTTGCCAAGAACACTCTGTTTTTCACTCTTATCGTTCAACGAGTGTTCTCTTTTTCTGCTACTGCGTTTAGCTTTCGATTTTCACCTTGATTTGCATTCAGATCTTGTTATATCTTTTCATCAAGGTGTATTTTTGCCTCTGGTCTTTATTGGTTTTTATCAAAAGAGGTGTCTATAAAAAGTTCAAATGGTGTTGGAAAAGAGAAAAAGCTTTATGCAAAATAGTGGTACAAGAAGGAGCTTGTGTAGACTGCGGCTTAGGCTTTTTCATGTCATGCTTGATGTCTTTTTGATAGTATGCTTAGTGGTTTTGCTGTAGCATGACTTGTCTCAAATAACTGAGATTGTTTAATGAGCCTTTGAAAAAAATCATGCGTTGTTTTTATTATATGGAAGCATTATTTTGGTTTTCTCCTTGATGCTTTATTTGGGTTGACTTGGCGCATGCTCACACATGTTAGACTCTTACAAAGTCGCCATTAGCCTTCATGATCGTTTAGTTTTTGACTTTTGATGCCATCGTATGCTTCTTTTAATGTCGCTTTGTCGCTTTGCATGATTATGGCCATTATTGCTCTCTTAGTTGGTCGCTCCCAGTCTTTTGCTAGCCCTCGCCTTGTACTGAGTATGAGCTCTACTCGTGGATCCAACTCCTAAAAGCCAAAGTTTTCCAAAGTGTCCACCATACATACCTACTAGCAATTTGCTATTCTAAGTAAATTTGACTTGCTTTTATATTCTCTTCAAATTAAACTCTTACCAGTGTTATGCGAAATTCGGTCAGTAAAGCTCTCACGAACCGGAAGGCACACTTTACTTTTTCCTGTTCTTAAAAATTTGACATTGTGGTCTCTTATGTTGAGTTGTTATGCTTGCAAGTTGTAAGTTGGATTCTAGCCCATCCATGCTATCATGGGGCAAGCTTTCAACATTGCACTTCTTTTTGAGTTGATATCGTGATCTTTTGTTTATGGATGCCCGCGGTGTGAAATGAATTGGGAATCTTGTGGGGATCATGGAGTTTGTATATGTGTTAGGGAAACGCCGGGCCGCCAATCTAAGCCATGCATAATTCATGGTGGAAATTTGCAGCATACCCATGGTGAACATTCGACGACGCATCTCACAATAAAAAGCTAAACAATATAGCAAATAAAAGAGATGCCGAGGTGTTCATTGTCTGCTTGTCCTGTCATTTTGGTGTGGGCTTGTTCCATGTCATCGGGCACGGAGGTACCCCATTGGCGGTTCTCAATGATATGCATATACTTACAATGACAAGAGCCTTGCTTGGGACTCTAAGTAAAGTAGCATGAGGTTTGGGTACTCGTATTCACGGGGCACGAGGTTTTCAACTTATGATTTGTCAAGCATATGCATCATAATTGTTCTCGCATTAACTTTAACCATTCAAGATGCTTATGATGGGGGCAATGAGAGCTCAAAGCCGGTAAGTACCATAATTTTTGAAGGTTATAAAACTTGCAATCACTGCTTCCCTCTGCGAAGGGCCTTTCTTTTACTTTTATGTTGAGTCACCACCTTCTTTCTTTATGCACCATTAAGAGAGCATAGTTGTCATTCTTAGTGTGATATGCATTGTCCCAAGGTTCATTGATTGACTCATATTGTTGGTTTCACTTGTTCTTAAATTATTTGTATCTAGTCGCCCTCTTAAACTTTGAGGTGTCCTATGCATTTATGTTTTGCTCTCTTTGAAGGACAAGCTGAAAACCTTTTGTATGTTTTTCCTTATGATTTGAACACACGTTTGACTTTCATTGTTTCATTTTCATGATCTTTTGTTTGTGTTCATTTGCATGTTTACAACATGGTTGCTAAGTTCTTATTGTCATGATTATATCTTTCATGCCCATGTTTTAAGTTCTATTGATCCCAGCTCATCAATGCTTACATATATGATCAAGATTGTGTAGGTGCATGTCACCTCAAAAATTATTCTTTGTTATCACTTACCTACTCGAGGACGAGCAGGAGTTAAGCTTGGGGATGCTTGATACGTCTCAAACGTATCTATAATTTTTGATGCTCCATGCTTGTTTTTACACCATTTGCATATTGTTTCGTTACACTTCGTGGCGTTTCTATGCATTTTCCGGAACTAACCTATTAACGAAGTGCCACAGTGCCAGTTTCCTGTTTTCTGTTGTTTTTGTGTTTCAGAAGTGATACACAGGAAATATTCTCGGAATTGGACGAAACAAGTTCCTGAAGTCTTATTTTACCCGGAAGCTTCCAGACATCCGAAGAGGTGTCAGAGGGGGGCCACCAGGGCCCCAGACACATGCCTGGCGCGGCCACCCCCTTGGCCGCGCGGGGCCCGTGTGTGGGCGCCTGGTCCACCCCCTGACATCGCCCCTTCGCCTATAAGAAGCCTCGGGACGGAAAACCCTAAAGGATTCGGGGATTTTCCAGAAAGAGTTCCGTAGCTCCGCCGCCGCCACCGACGAATTTCGGGGGACAGAAGTCTCTGTTCCGGCACCCTGCCGGGACGGGGAAGTGCCCCCGGAGCCATCTCCATCGGTCTCCATCGCCGTCTCCGCCGTCTCCATCGACCTCACCGCCATCTCCATCAACCTTGCTGTCTCCTATGATGAGGAGGGAGTAGTTCATCCCCGGGGCTAAGGGCTTTACCGGTAGCTATGTGGTTCACCTCTCTCTCCCATGATGTGATCTTTATGTGATCGTGAGCTTTGTATCATGTTGAACAAGTACATGTTATTATTCAGATATTTTGTGTACTCTAGTGATATTATTAAAGTAATCTATTCCTCCTGTTATGGTGTAACGGTGACAGTGCGTGCATCATGGTGGTACTTGGTTTAGGCTACGATTGTGATCCCGTGTGGATTATGAGAATAATTATTGCTATGATAGTTTGAGTGATTTATTCCTCCTTTCATGGTGTAAAGGTGTGAGTGTGTGCACCGTGTTAGTACTTGGTCTAAGTTGCAATGATTTCTATCTTGAATTGTGATCTGATTTGTTTATCTCTATGAGTGGTGTTTGTCAAGTACTTGATGAACTTTAAGGGGTGCTTCCGTAGCCACTACACAGTGATTAGTGTTATTCAATAGGAGAGTAATTTAGAGTACCTTAGCAAGAGAAGTTACTTGTTCGTTCATGTTATATTGTTGGGAGTGTGTCCACTAGTGAAAGTATGATCCCTAGGCCTTGTTTCCAAGCTTTGCATATCGTTTACTTGCTATTTTGTTACTTGTTTGCTTGCAGCGATATTTACTTTAAATCACATTTGCTACTTATAATCATATATACCACTTGTATTTCACTATCTCTTCGCCGAACTAGTGCACCTATACGTCTGACAAGCGTATTGGGTGTGTTGGGGACACAAGAGACTTTCTGTATCGTAATTGCAGGGTTGCTTGAGAGGGATAGCTTTGACCTCTAACCTCCCTGAGTTCGATAAACCTTGGGTGATCCACTTAAGGGAAACTTGCTGCTGTTCTACAAACCTCTGCACTTGGAGGCCCAACAAGTGTCTACAAGAATAGAAGTGCGTAGACATCAAAGCCATCGATCAAACCCTCACCGGAGTCATCTTCCATTTATGTCCCGCCAGGTCCGGAGGAAGCAGTTCCGATGGAGATAGATGCCGGAGCCAGGTCAGATAACCCGGGGACTGATTCCTCTGTCCCGGGGACTGCGCCGGCATATGCTGTGAGTACAGTATTCCGGAGCAAAACTAAGGGCAAGGGTAAAATGTACCAAGAGGTTGTGCCGGTATACCCGGGGACTGCTTCGGCATACCCGGGGACTGATTCCTCAGTCCCGGGGACTTCGCAGCCCATGGAGATCGATTATGTGTCGGTCGAAATGATGGAGATAGATCAGGCAGTGTTCACTGTCAGGGAAGTGCCCTCATGGGCACGACCTATCATGGATTTCTTGGTGGATGGCCAAGTGCCGGCGGATGAAACCGAGGTGCGCCGGATTGCAAGGAGATCCAAAGGATATACCATCATCAACAAGGAGATGTACAAGAGAAGTGTCACCGGAGTATTGCAGAGATGTGTCGAATCTGCGGAAGGTCTGGAGATGCTCCGGGAAATTCATCAGGGGGAGTGTGGTCACCACGCTTCGTCCAGAGCATTGGTGGCAAAGGTATTCCGGCATGGGTTCTATTGGCCGACGGCACTACAAGAAGCAGAAAACTTGGTCCGGAAATGCAATGGGTGTCAGAGATATGCCCACCAAATTCATCAGCCGGCGTCTGCCTTGAAGACAATCCCGATAACCTGGCCCTTTGCTGTTTGGGGCCTGGATATGGTCGGGGCTTTTAAGCCGGCCAGAGGAAAGATGACCCATATCCTGGTCATGGTGGACAAGTTCACCAAATGGATTGAAGTAAAGCCCATAAGCAAGTGTGATGGTCACACAGCAGTGAAATTCTTAAAAGATATAATCTTGAGGTATGGAGTTCCTCATGATATCATCACTGATAATGGGTCGAACTTTGCCCAAGGGCCATTTGCTAGATTTTGTGAAGAAGTGGGAATCCGGCTGGACATTGCGTCGGTCGCTCACCCTTGTGCCAATGGCCAAGTAGAAAGGTCAAATGGGCTAGTGTTATCCGGCATAAAACCCCGGCTGATAGAGCCACTAGAGAAAACTCCGGGATGTTGGCTAGATGAATTGCCAGCAATGCTTTGGAGTTTAAGGACAACTCCGAATAGGTCAACAGGATACACACCCTTTTTCCTAGTGTATGGAGCAGAAGCTGTGCTTCCGACAGATGTAATACATGATGCACCAAGAGTAGTGCTATATACTGAGGAAGAGGCTAAAGAAGCCAGGGAAAATGATGTGGATCTGCTAGAGGAAGCAAGAGAAATAACTCTGTCAAGAACAGCAGTATATCAGCAGAACCTCAGACGCTATCATGTGCAGAAGGTAAATCCAAGGAGATTCCAAGAGGGAGATCTAGTACTCCGGCTAAGGCAAGGAACAGAAGGCCGGCATAAGTTAACTCCTCCATGGGAGGGGCCATTCATTGTGAGCAGAGCTCTGCACAATGATGCCTATTATCTTATAGATGCGCAGGCCCCCAAGAAGGATAAGGCGGACAGGTCCGGAGAAGAAACCAAGAGACCATGGAATATAGCTCTACTGCGCCCCTTTTACTCCTGAGCAGCACAATGTATGTATTTCCATATTTTGCTTTTTGTGTGCCGGTGCTCTATGCCGGCACAAGACTTATGAATGAAGTGCCGGCATCCCGAAGAGAGCGGGCACTGCCTCCGAGATATATTGTTTGTTCATTTACAATTTTTGTTATATGCCGGCTGGCTTGATTTGAATGTTTCCTATGTCGGCCTAGTAGTGTGTCGGCAACAAAGGCCGCTCTTCGACTCAGCTGCTGTCCGAAACCCGGCTTCATGGCTAGCAAGAGTAGATGCCGGAGATTGTCCACACATGGAAAACGGCTAAGGAAATATATAGCAAGCGAACCGACATTTATGTTAAAGCTAAAGATAAAACTTCAAGTGTCGGATGATTTGAAGACTAAGTTTCAAAGTTAAAGTACTGTATGCTCGATGAAGCAACCTTGAGACTCATACGTCGAAAGCCAAATAAGGTAGACGAGTAGCCAAGGTTGTGCAATTGAGGAAACAAGAAAACAACTCGGTGACTTAGCCGAAAGATGATCCGGCATTGATAACAAGCAAACCGAAATAAAACTTGTTCAGGTAGCAAACCAAAGGAAATTAAACGTGTATATTACAACTACACCCGGCATTCCGGGGATCTGATAAAACTTAAAGTTTTTGTGCTGCAAAGTCAAGGAGCAGGGGCAGAAGCAGAGCCGCCGGCTGGTGGAGCTGTAGCAGTGGAAGTGTCGGCTTCAGGTGTGCCGGACCCAGCAGATGGAATGGAGCCATCACCTCCGCCCGGGACAGATCCCTGTCCCGGGGCATCAGTGTCGGCTTCCTCAACTTCCTCTTCATCCTGGCTGGAGTCGGAGCCCTCAGCATCGGCAGATGCCCCGGCGTCGTCCTTCTTCTCCGGCTCACGGATGTCCCAGACGAAGGCGTCGGTGTCGGCATAGTCCACATAGCTATGGGCCAACTCCCGGCGCCGGTGGATATGTTCCGGATCCGTGGTCCAGATGGATCCTTCGCGCACGGTGCGCAAAGTCTCCAAGTCAGCCTTTTCATACCAGGACAAGAAGTAGCTGAGAGCTTCGTCAGCTCCAACCCTCGCGCCGGAATCTCGCCATTCCCGGAGGCGAACCTTGGCAAGCTGCAGATCATTGCCGAGATCAACGGGATCAGTGGGCGTCCTTTGTCCCGGCCAGAGGGCAGAGAATGCCTCCTGGGCGCCATAAAAGAGTTCTTTGGTGTAGAGAGTCATGGCATTCTTCCGGGATTGCAGAGCCAGCAGCTGCTCCGACATGTCCCAGTTGGCCGAGTCAACCGGAACACCCCGGTTCTCTCGATCCAACTGCAGAGCCCTCTCAACGTCTTCGACGGAAGCGGGGAACATGTCTGAGAAAAATAAAGGATGTTAACAAAAGGAGAATATGTTGGCATATAGGATATATCGGAAGAGAGCATGATATGTCGGGCAGGATAAGGAAAAGGGATTTGAAGCTTACTGGTAAGGTCAACATTGAGCTGTGCGACTGTGACTTCCCATTTTGTCGCTTGCTCCTTTAAGCTAGCCAGTTCGGCATGGGCAGTGGAGGCATCAGTCTCGGAAGCAACGAGCAAGTCCTGGGTCTTCTTCAGTTGGCCCTCCCTCTGTTCCTTCTCGTCCAGAAGCTCAGTGATCCGGCCCTTCAGCTGCTCTATCTCGGCCTTGTGAGCGGCATCCCGGTCATCCAGTTGCTTGGCCACGTCAACTGAGGACATACAGTCCTGGTGGCGTGCTTCCAGCCCAGCCTTCTCGTCTGCAAAAATTTGAAGTTAAAAGGATTTGAAGAAAGAAAACAGTGACAAACATTAAAGGATTTGAAGTACAGAATGTTTAGTTGAAGATTAACAGGATCCGGCATACCTGTCAGCTCTTTCACCCTCTTAAGAAGCTCGGCGACTTGTTCTTCAGTACCAGCTAAAGAATGTTGCCACAAGGTCATGTGTCGGCAAGAATAGTATTGCAAAGTAAAAAGAGGAAAGGTATCCGGCATATAGCGGTATGTCGGCGAGGATTACCTTTCTTGGACAGCTCCAGCCGAAGCTTGCTATGCTCGTCGGATAACTTCCGGTGCTCGCACACCAAGTCGTGGAACATGTCGGCGCGCGTATTGTTCATGCGCTGCAAAAGTGTTAGGATTTGAAAGGCTATGAGAAAAGTCTAGCATACCGGTATATTTGAAGATCATATAAAGAACTCATGCTGTTGAAGACCCGGCACAGGTGCGGCGCACCTATCCCGGCTCTCGGTGACTAGGATTTGAAGCTCGAAACAAGCTTATATCTCGGTCAAGAGGATTTGAAAAATAATTGAGATGTGAAATTGTTAGAGACCCGGCACAGGTGCTGCGCACCTATCCCGGCTCTCGGTGACTAGGATTTGAAGCTCGGATCGAGCTTATATGTCGGCAGTTAATTCAAGAGCAGCTAACTAAAGGACTATTGGAAAATCCCGGATGTCCGTATCCCGGACAGCCGATATTTTCGGGGACTGGGGATATGTGTATAGGTAGAAAGGACTTACGTTGGTGGCATCGGCCAATCGGTGAAGTCTCTGCTGGAGGCTGAGGAGCTCGCAGGCGATCGGTAGGGGCTTCGTGGCCAGAATATCTGCTGGACTGCCAGTAGCCGCGGCTTCGGCCATCTTCTTGCTCCTGGAATCCGCTGTGTCCATGTCGCCAGCGTCGTTCCACCTGACACAGTGCTCCTTGAGAGACCCGAGGCTTTGGTCACTCTTCGTCTCCAGGGGGACGCGGCCCTCGAGTTCCGGCGTGTCAAAGAAGTTGCGCCGGTAGCCAGGCCGGGTCGCTGCCCAGCCAAGATGCAGGGCCAGAGCAGAGCTGGTCCGGGACGCCGCTTTGGGAGGAGCAGTGGCGCCAGATGGTGTGCCGGACTTGGTCTTCTGGATCTTGAGAGGGCCGGACCAGACCGGGGCAGAGGTCTTGGCCGGTGCAGAGGTCTTGGCTGGTGCGGGAGTCTTTTCAACGGAGGGAGTCTGGGGCGCGGGCTGTTCCGGCGCGGCCGGTGCAGCTTGGCCAGCAGGGGCAGGTTCCGGAATAGTCCGGACTTCCGGCACAGCAGGGCCTTTTCCTTTGTCATCTATGCCGGCGCTCTTGTTGCTTGCGCCGACATCTTCGGTTGTGCCGGCGTCGCTGGTGGGCTCGCCGGAGTCTGGAGCATCTTGGTGGGCCCCTATGTCCATGTGGACATCAGAGGTCGAAGGTTCCTGTTGAGCCCCCGAGTCCATGTGGACGTCGGGGGCAGAGATATCTTGTTCCGGCGGAGGATCGTCCTTCACCGGGGAGGTGGTCTTGTCGGGCGCAGGTGAAGATGCCGGCACCGGGGAGGTCGTATGACTGGCAGAGGGTATGTCGGAGGTAGCAGGGGCCGCTGACTTGGTAACCTTCGGGCCGCCACTCGAGCCAGAAGCTTGTTCCGGCGCAAGAGGAGCCCTGAAAGAGAGAAAATGCGAAGTTGTTAACCCGAGCAAGAGATATGTCGGAGGAAATGCAAAGAAAAGGAACTTACCCCGAGGCAACAGGCCTCTGTTTCTTCTGGATAGGCACGCCAACCTTCTGCCTCTTCTGCTGCTGGGGTGTGTCGGGCTGGGGCTTCACCCCTCGCTTCCGGCCGGCACGTCCGCCAGTGGAAGGAGGTCCCTGATTTAGAGGGGCGGCGTCGACAACCATGTCGTCCGGGATAGCTGAGGACGGCATTGGAAAGGTGTAAGCAACAGGTGTTTCTGGAAAAGCATATGCAAGTGGCATCGGGTCATAATACATCAAGATCTCCTCGTCAGAATCACCCTCACTCCAGCCTTGAGTGAACTGCCGGAATGAAGAGGCCTTACCCGCGGCAGCGGCAGCACGGGTGTTCCGGGGCAGCTTGTCCCAATGGTCCGGATCTTCAACATCCGCAGCAGTGCGGTCTGCCGCGATCTTGATCCGGGAGTTCTCCATGGCCTGGAAGCTAAATTTCTGTATAGGAGCAAGGTCAATTGATCAAACAAAGGAATATGGCGGCAAAAAGCAATGTCTCGGGCCAAACATGATATATGTCTATGAATAGATATGTGTCGGCTTAAGTATCTATATGCCGGTGCAAGAAGTATGTCGAATCATGCATGACAAGTATCTATGTGCCGGACAAGAGATTATATATCGGACAGGAGGGTTTACCGTTGGGGCGGGCCTATCCCGGCTATATGGTTCTAGCCCCCAGGCAAAGGTGGCCTGAGAGGACTTGCAGACGTCCTTGATCCGCCGCAGAATGTCGGCCGGAGTCAGCTCATGTGTGGAATGCCGGGTGGGGTCCATGGGCCCGCTCATCTGGCAGATCTTGTGCGACCGGCGCTGCAGAGGGGAGACGCGCCGGCTGATAAAGCAGGCCACTAAGTCTTGAGGAGTAAGGCCGGCATCCCGGAGCTCGCCCTTAACCCGATGGAGCGCGTTCACCGGCAGCACCGAGTTCTTCGGGTTATAGGTCCAATTCTTCATAGCCAAGGGTGGCTCGTCCACAAATGGCGGCAGGTTGAGCAGATCCGCGTCAGTGGTGTTCTTGACATTGAAGAAGCTTTTCTGCCACTTCTTGCAAGATTCCAGGAGTTCCACCTTGGGGAAGTCCGAGCCCTTCCGGGACATGATGGTGGCCGCGCCACAAAGGGTCATGGGGCGGTCCTTCTTTTCCTGGGCCGTCTCCGGCGGGTCATCCTTGCTCCGGGGCGGCTCTTGGACGACTTGCTTCCGCAGTTGGAAGTATTTCGCCCAGCCTTGGGTAAGGGGCTCTATGCCGGCATAGCCTTCGCAAAAGGCAGCGAAGGCGGAGAGGATCATCACGGCATTGGCCGGGATATGATGAGGTTGTAGATCGTAGGTGTTGAGGAAGTCCCGGAAGAAGTCCGATGCCGGCAGACCGAAGCCCCGCTCGAAGTGGGCGATGAAGACGACGCGTTCACCGGGTTCGGGTGCCGGCGCAGTCTCTCCCGCCGGTAGCCGGCATGCTACGCCCTCCGGGACTCTCCTGGTTGAAGTGACCCAGGATATGTCGGCCGGGGTAACCTCCGACCCCTCCCAGCCGGAGCGTCCTTGGACCCGGGCCGAGGTATCTTCCTCTGAGGCCGAGGTACCTGTCATGCTCGATGAAGCCATCGGGATGGCCGGTACAAGGCGTGATAGCCGGAGTCCCGTGATGTTATTCCTATCAAGGCCGGAGAAAAGAGGGAGGTTAGTCTCTCCGGCATACCGCTCTCACCAATGTTAGCAGAAAATAGAAGATCTACCGAGGCAGTTAAAACCGGAAATAAACATGGATATAATTCCCACGGAAGAACAGCTGTGAACTATCAAAGAGATATCACTGGCAATGCTAATCGAGTCATGGAGACATCTACCAGAGAAACTACCACAGATTCAAGATGGCAAGGCTATCGTGATATAGTTACAAAGAAGCAGGAGGGATAAAGAACGAGAATGGAGAAAGAGGAACTCACGGAAGCTTGGCCGGCGGCGATGGAGCGGCGGCGAGCGTGCAGAGGAAGATCCGATCCTGCAGCAGTGTCGCAGAGAGGAGCGGCGGTGTCGTCGACGATGGTGCCGGACGTCGGCAAGCGGAGGCGCCGGCGTGCTGGTGGGCGACGGCGGCGGCTTTCCTTCTCTGCTTCTTGGTCCGGCGGCGAAGCACAAGGGACAGAGGATCTGAGGAAGACGAAGACTGTGTGGGGGTAAAAAGAGCTAGTTTACCCCCACCCCTGTATCTATATCGCGGGGCCAGGGTCGTGGGGGTCGTAGGGAGTGTTCCACTACCACGACCGTTTCTGCGGTGAGTCGCCACGTGGCGGCACGGAGTGGGGCGGCGGTTCCTGTAACCGTGCCACTAGGCAGTGATATCAGGGAGTAAATGCACTGTGAACCATCACATCGTGTGTGACCGTTCGAGATGACAGGACGGTTCCAAGTTTCGATGCAAACTGTCAGGCGTGGCTTCTCGAGGAAGTCTCATCTATATGCCGGCTTGGCTGCCCCGGAGAATAAGTTCCGTCCGGAATACCTCGGGACCGGCCGGAATAACCTTTGAAGAAGGAACAGAGGCCGGGATATGCGTGGCTGTCCTGGCATATCATCTGATCGTCGGGATATAACGGAAAACCGAGGTATAATGAAGAGAGGATATGTTGAACCTGTCAAGGCTCCACAGTTATAACTGAGGAACCTCGACAGCTTCGGGGACTAGTGTCGGGGGGATGACCCCCGGTAGGGTCAAGAGACTAGAAAGGTACAAGGTCTATGGTTGACTTTATGCCGGTTGACCAAGGAAGGGCCTGGCCGGAATATATGAGCATCGGCCAGGCCGGCATATATGTATATCCCAGATTATGTCCGGATATGCCGGATTAACCAGTATACTAATTGTGGAGTGCCGGCATATACTTAGATATGCCGGCACAACCATTTGGTGTGTTGTGTAGGAGCAGGGGAGGCTGGATTACCCGACCTTCGTAGGTCGTTGGTCCGGCATATAGGTCCGGGGTATGGCGAACGGTCATATCCGGAATACAGAAGTCAGCTAATGTGTCACATCCCTACAATCAAGGAAGAAAACATCCAATCATGGTAGCAGAGTGTGATGGCAGGGTGCACAGTGGAGGTTACCTACCCTCACTGTGCACAAGTACAGAGCTTACCTCACAGGGGTAAGGTTACAGTGCAGGAAGTACAAGGTATAGGGATATGAAGTCCCATCGAGAGCAGTCAGGGAGAAAGTGAAGGGTCTCTGCCTTCGTCAGCAAGTCCTGTTTGGAGCGTAGTTGGTGTCTCCTGGTCTTATGTGACCGTTGTATCCCTGGCCACCACTATATAAGGTGGCACAGGGAGTCCTAGCAAAGGTTTGGTCCCTCTGTGTTCCTACACTTAGCAGTTCATCTTCCTCCTCTAGCAGAGAGCTTGGAAGCACCATTGTTGTGTACTCCATCGATCCAAATATATAACCTAGTAGAGCAGGAGTAGGGGTGTTCTCTCCTTACGAGAGCCCCGAACCTGGGTAGATCTGTGTTCCTTTCTGTCGTGCTCTTTAGCTCGTTCCCCTCTCCCGAATCCTCCAGCATCTAGTTCGGCCCCCATTTAAGCCATCCTATGGCATATGTTGTTTCACCACGACGACAAATGAAGTTTACATCAACATGCTCTTCTTGAGAAACCAAAGAGGCCAAAGGAACATTATTAGGATCTACATGAGTCCTATCATTAGAAAGCATAAGCATAATAGCATCAATCTTATCACTCAAGGAAGAGGTTTCCTCAACAGAATTTACCTTCTTACCTTGTGGAGCCCTCTTGGTGTTCCACTCAGAGTAATTTACCATCATATTGTCGAGAAGCTTTGTTGCGGCGCCCAAGGTAAGGGACATAAAAGTGCCTCTAGCAGTGATGACCCACAAGTATAGGGGATCGCAACAGTCTTCGAGGGAAGTATTACCCAAATTTATTGATTCGACACAAGGGGAGCCAAAGAATATATGCAAGCCTTAATAGATGAGTTGTCAATTCAGCTGCACCTGGAAACAGTCTTGCTCGCAGCGGTTTATCAGTATCAACAGTTTTATAGCAGTGACAGTAGTGAAACAGTAACAGCAGTAGTAAGATAGTAGCAGTAATAGTAACAGTTGTAAACAGTAGGAACAAATACTGTAGGCATAGGGATGGATTACGGGCGTTGCATGGATAAGATAATTCATGAAATCAATGAGACATGGGCATTGCAGATAAATAATGATAAAGGATCCTAGTACAAACAATCATAGGCATGTGTTCCGTATATAGTCGTACGTGCTCGCAAGGAGAAACTTGCACGACATCTTTTGTCCTACCAGCCTGTTGCAGCAGGGCCTCAAGGGAAACTACTGGTAATTAAGGTACTCCTTTTAATAGAGTACCGGAGCAAAGCATTAGCACTCGGTGAACACATGTGATCCTCACATCATAGCCATCACCTCCGGTTATCCCAATTTCTGTCACTTTGGGGCCTCGGGTTCCGGACAACAATATATGTATACAACTTGTAGGTAAGACCATAAACAACAAGTATCATCATAGAAATAATAACATGTTCAGATCTGAAATCACGGCACTTGGGCCCAAAGTGACAAGCATTAAGCACAACAAGTTGCAACAATGTCATAAGCACTATATAAATATACTAGGCACTATGCCCTATCAATCTCATATCAAATTACATGAACAATCTCATCCAATCCCTACCATCCCCTCACCTACAGTGGGGGAATTACTCACACATGGATGGGGGAGTCATGGATGGTCGATGGAGGAGCGTCGGTGGTGATGGTGATGAAGATCTCCTCCGAATCCCCATCCCGGCAGGGTGCCAGAACGGAGTTTCTGGTTCCGAATCGCGGTTTCTGATGGAGGCGGCGCAGCGGAAGTCTATCTGGGAAAAACGCCGTCTCCCCAATATTATGTCGTCAGGGGGTATATGTACGCGAGAGGGGAGGTCGAGAGGGGTCCTGGGTCCCCCTCACGCAGGGGTGGCGCGGCTAGGGCTGGGCCGCACCACCTGTGCGTGACAGGCCCTCGAGCCTCTTCTCCCTCCTGTCTTCTGGCTCCATGGGTCTTCTGGTGAAATAGGATTTTTTATGATTTTTCCCAAATTTTTACTGAAAGTTGGATTTCTGCACAAAACGAGACACCAGAGCAATTCTGCTGAAAACAGCGTCAGTCCGTGTTAGTTGTATTCAAAACTCACAAATTAGAGGAGAAACAATAGCAAAAGTGTTCGGGAAAGTAGATACGTTTTGGACGTATCAACTCCCCCCAAGCTTAGCTATTTGCTTGTCCTCAAGCAATTCAGTTAACAACTGAGAGCGATCAAAGAAACTTTCACGAACACATTTGCTCATATGATGTATATATACTAACTATGTGATCAAGTACTCAGGCAATTCTAATGTCACCTCATAGTCAAGCAAGCTATGAAAGAGTGCCAATGCACTAATAACAAGTAACATGTACATGAGAAGCTACAAGATTGTAATATGCATAAATGATATGAAAGAGTGGTATCCCTCTTGCCTTTATTTATAGAGCAAAACATAAATGCTGAGGCACCTCTGAAGTCCAAGAGAAGACTAGAAGTATAAATATCAAAGATACAAGCATCAAAGTTATACCACAATTAACCGTGTTCTGGGACAAGCACATTACACTAAGAATAACAGCTATGCTCTCAAGAAGTGCTTAAAAGTTAGAAGGTGATGACTCAACATAAAAGTAAACGAATGGCCCTTCACAGAGGGAAGCAGTGATTTAACATGTGCTAGAGCTTTTCATTTGTAAAACAGAGATAAAAGTTTCTTTTGAGAGGTGGTTGTTCAATGTCAACGACTAGCAATGGGGACTTACTATCTTCCATAATAAACAAGTGAGAGCGGTTTCGAGTTCTTTGAAATTTGGCACATTGGTGCTCTTTTATAAAGCTTTGGCACTCCTCCCCACCTTTTTCCTTTCTCAAACCATGGCTAACCGATTCCATCGGGTGCCCACCAACTTTCTCATTCCTTTGGAGGAGTGCATTTTTTTCTTTCTTTTAGAATTAAGATTATAATGGTCTGACCAGCTCTCATGCAAAATTAATGACGAGCAGATGAAGCTGCCTAGTCGAGGGATACTTAATTTAATATGGAAGATAGCAATTCTGACCACTACGTCCCCATGAGCTAAAAACAGTGGCACAAAATGAGAAGTAGTTGAAAGTTTTGAAAGGTAGCACATGAAAAATTTACTTGGAATGGCTCACAAATACCATGCATAGGAATTTATAGTGGACTCTTTGGAAGACTTGGTTTTTGGTAATTGGATGCACGAGTAGAGCTCATACTCAGTACAAATGAAGGCTAGCAAAAGACCGAGAAGCGACAATCGAGAGAGCAATAAGTGTCATAATCATGCTTGCGACAAAACAAAATTAATATAGGCATAAAAATGATACAAGCACTCTGAGGCAAATTAGATCATCGAGGCTTAAATGACTTTTTGTTTAGTCATATGCATGCTTGAGCATGTGCCAAGTCGATTCAAATGAAGCTTTCAGAGGTGGATACCACAATATCATACCATACTATGAATAAAACAATGCATGCAAGCGTCTACATGACATGCTACAAGCTAATAGTAAATTGAAACTAATCATATGAAAGCAAAAACTACAAAGCATCCATTAGATGACATATACCTTACATGAACCGACTAAGCATGTCCACATAGATGAGTATATGTACAAAAATGAAAAACAAATAGAGTTCATACCAGTCTCTTACCACATCTCGGATTGTCGTATGTCGTCATTATTGCTCTTCACTTGTGTGGCTTGAATAATATAAAGTGAATACCAAGCTCCAATGGAGTAACAGGAGACTGAACTCTGCAACAAACTTTACAAAACCGAAGAAGAACAACAAATATTTTTGGTGTTTTCGATTCTTGAAAGAAAGGCAGAAGGAAATAGCAAACAAAGCAAAATATTTTTGGATTTTTTCAAATAGCAAACCGAAATAGCAAGTAAAGCAAACCAAAGGTAGAAAACTAAAGAACCAAATAGAGAGAAACAACGGAAATATTTTTGGTCTTTTTGTGTTTTGGAAGAAATGAAAATAAGAACGAGAACAATAAAGAAAGCGAAACATGAATATACAAAGGACCGACTAAATATGATGTGTAGATGAGTGAATCATCGGCGTACCTCCCCCCAAGCTTAGGCTTTTGGCCTAAGTGGAGATCAATCCCAACTCGGCCAGCTCGGCCATGAAGTGGCGCCTCCGTAGTGTGACGAAGAAGCACCATCGTCCTGATATGAGTTCGAGGATCCCCCGGAGTGGTACGTGGTGAAGTGATAGGCCGGCTCCTCCTCTTCCTCCTGGACCACCATGCCGTGTTGGATATTGAAACCAAGTAGCCTAAGTTGATCGTCCAACTCCACCTTCGTGCGTGACCATGGCCTCACGTGAATGCTGAACAAGTTAGGCTGAGGCAAGGGAATTTCACTTTCCTCTCCATCAATAAATAACATCCTGTAAACTAATTTCCCTGCACAAGAGTTAGCAGTAACAAAATGATGGAGTTTCATAGCAGCAAGATCAAGCCTTTGTGGAGCCAACAATACATCATTAGGAGCAATAGAAAGTCCTAGCTCAGCAACAATGCGCGCGGCAATAATACCTCCATAAATAGGTCCCCTAGCGGCTAGGCGACGAGCAATAACAGCACCAAGGTTATACTTCCTACCAACATCAAGAGCGGTAGCTAGAAAAGCCAAATGATAGTTAGAGATATTGCTAGTGGTTTCTCTACCAAGTACACTAGTTGCAAGATAGTAAGTAAAATATCTAATAGCTGGGAGCTGAATATTTCTTATCTTGCCACGATGTGCGGTGCGGTCATCATCATTGGTCACCCCTCGGTAAAGCTCCAACAAATCAGCGGGGTGATTTTGTATCTTTTTGGCCGTTCCAAACATGGGAATACCTAAAATAGAACAAAACCTCCCCAAAGACATGGTGATGGACTTATCATAAATCTTAAATGCAACAGAAGGATCGTAGTGAGCGTTAATAAATTTAAAACTTTCAACGAAAGTCTTTGTAAGCAAAGCATATTGGTCTCTTTCATCTGTCATGTAATCAGTCAACCCAACCCTGTTAATAAGGAGCAAGAAATCATCAAGAATTCCTACATCACTCAAAAAGTTAAGACAAGGGAAAGCGGATGGATGTGCATCTCCATCGTCCCCTTCGAGGTTTGGTGACATGATATCCTCATTATAAGACATCCTATATTGAGCAGCGAATCTTGAGGGCCTTGATGACCTTGGTGCATCACTTTCAAACACTTCTCCATATGTGAAGTTGTCCATCTCCCTTTTCTGAAATTTTTCAACAAACTCATAAAAAGTGATTTAAAGACAAGCAAGTGTAGGAAACTACTATGGTGAGTTACTAAAGAGTTATCATGCATCAAAATAATCTTCCTAAGCAATAGAACAAGCATGCATACTCATTTATACTGTCACCTACAATGCTAAAATACTCAAGAAATACTTTACCAAAAGAAATTCTACTTGGACAAGTGGAGGAGTCACATACCGGTGAGCAAATGATCCAAATTTCAGCAGAAATGTTGGGCTGAGCAAGGAGATCAAAAAATAGCGGTGAAGAACAGCAAGAACTCGAGCTTGAGCAAATGGGGCGGTGTTTTTCGGGAGAGAGAAAGAGCAGGGGAAGAAGAGATGAGTGAGGGGCCTGGTGGGGCCCTCTCACACATGGGTGGCGCGGCCAGGGCTGGGCTGTGCCACCTGTGTGTGAGGTGGCGTGGCTGCCCCACCTGGTGCCTCCCAGGTGTCTCTCTGCCCCATTTTTGGTATAAAAATTTATAAAGAATTTTCTGGAATTTTTTGAGAAACTTTATTTTCGAGGATTTTTCAGAAATTGGCGTATCGATAAAACTCAGAAAAACTTAGATGAAAAGATTTCAAGCAAATCAAAACCAAGCATGCAGCAGCTCTAAGATACTCTTAATCATACAACTAAACTGAAGGATAACATTTTTATGAAAGTAAATACAAGTAAGGTGGAGTAGATGCGGTGAAAACGAAGTTTCGTTCATATAAAATCACTTTGTTAACAAGGTTGATCAAGTCTTGTTACCAAACTAACTTTTTATGAGGCAAAACTTTGCACTTCACTTAATGCTTATGTTACCTCAACTTTGATAGGTATCGTCCCAACCATAACAATTTGATATTCTTCCTTGGGCTGTCGCTCTGAACAAATAATTTGACCAACTTTGATGGTCTCAACACGCTTGATTGAACTTAGAGCATTCTTCCTATCAATCTTCTTGGGAAAATAAACCGTATATTCTTTGTCATTAACATTAAAAGTAACTTTTCCTTGATTATAACAGCTCCTGCAGTGTTTAGAAAAGGTCTCCCAAGAATAATAGACATATTATCATCTTCAGGCATTTCCAACACAACAAAATCAGTTAATATTAAACAACTGTTAGCAACTTGAACAGGAACATTTTCACATATACCAATAGGAATAGTAGTAGACTTATTAGCCATCTGCAAAGATATATCAGTTGATACTAATTTTTCTAAATCAAGTCTCTTATAAAGAGAAAAAGGCATTACACTAACTCCAGCTCCCAAATCACATAAAGCAGTTCTAACATAGTTATTTTTAATGGAGCAAGGAATAGTAGGTATACCTGGATCTCCAAGCTTCTCTGAAACTTTACCATCAAAAGAATAATTAGCAAGCAGTGTGGAAATTTCCTCACTAGGAATTTTCCTTTTGTTAGTGATAATATCTTTCATATACTTTGCATAAGGAGGCATTCTAATAGCATCAGTCAAAGGAATTTGCAAAAATAAAGGTCTCATCCATTCACAAAACCTGTTGTAGTGTTCTTCTTCCTTGGACTTGTGTTTCTTACTGGGAAAAGGCATTGGCTTCTGTACCCAAGGTTCCCTCTCTTTACCATGCTTGTTGGCATACTTTGCATTCTTGTCAATCTTCTCTGGTTCTTCTTCAACTTCTTCTTTATCTCCTTCTTTATCGGAAGCATCTCCTGGTTCAGTTTTAGCATCAGAAATAGAAACACTGTTAGGATCTTTACCTGCATCAGAGGATTCTGCAGTTGTTTTATGCTTCTTCTTCTTCTTCTTCTTGGAAGGAATATCATCACTTGAGGTGCGTTGAGAATCTTGCTCAACCCTCTTAGGATGTCCTTCAGGATATAATGGGTCTTGAGTAGCAGCACCACTTCTTGTGCGTATTTCACATGCTTGCTTCTCTCTTGCAGCATTAACTAGCAAGTCTTTTTGCACCTTGGTAAGCTGATCAATTTGTGTTTGAACCATTTGAAAATGTTTAGCAAGTATCTTCACATCATTGGCGGTTCTCTCCACAATATCCTGCAACTTGTTAATAACTCTAGAATTCTCCAACAGATGATTATGCACCATTCTATTAAAATTTTCTTGCTTAACAATAAAATTATCAAACTCATCTAAGCATTGATCAGGAGGTTTAGTATAAGGAATATCTCTTTCATCAAAGCGTTGGAGAGAGTGTACCTCAATAGTAGATGAATGAGGGATTGGCTTACATAATTCTTCTATAGGAGGTAAATTCTTCACATCTTCGGCCTTAATACCTTTCTCCTTAAGAGATTTCTTAGCCTCCTTCATAACTTCATCATCTAATTCAATCATCCCTCTCTTCTTCGGTGTAGGCTCTGTAGATGGTGCAGGAGTTGGTGCTGGTGTTGGCTCAACTAAAGTCCAATCATCATGATTCCGGCTTATTTTAGCCATTAATTCTTCAGCTTCAGCCGGAGTTCTTTCCCTGAAAACACAACCAGCACAACTATCCAAATATGACTTAGATTCATCTGTTAGTCCATTATAAAATATGTCAAGGAGTTCATTTTTAGGCAATGGTTCTTTAGGCAAAGCTCTAATTAAAGAACAAAACCTTGTCCAAGATTCAGGCAAAATCTCTCCTTTTCCCTGTTCAAAATCAAAGATTTTCTGCACAACAGCATGTTGAGCACTAGCGGGAAAATATTTCTGAAAGAAAGCATTAACCAAAGCAATAGGACTAGTAAGAGATCCAGGAGACAAGCTATTAAACCAAATTTTAGCAGCATCTTTCAACGAGAAAGGAAAAATCTTAGCAACAAAATAAGTGCGGAGCTTAATATCATCAGAAAACAAATTACTCAAAGTAGAAAGCTCATTCATGTGCTCCATAGCACTCTCATCTTTAGTACCACAAAAAGGAGTTTTCTCAATAATAGATATGTAAGATAAATCCAAAGAGAAATCATAATCCTTGTCTCTAATATTAATAGGAGAAGCAGCAATCTTAGGATCAGGAGACAAATTATATCTAACAGAACGTCTGGCAAGAAGTTCTTTAATATTACCTGCATTACGAGCAGCACGTGCTTCTGCAATAAAATCATCATTAAGCTCAATGTAAGCATCATCATCATAATCATCACTAGAACATTCCCTAGACTCAGGTGAGCTAACAGGTGTAACAGTGGTGTTTCCCAACTTAGCTCTAGCAATAGTAGCATCTAAGAAGGAACCTAGTGAACCTCTCTCATCAAGCACAGTGGAAGCGTCATCTAAATTATCAGTGACATTTTCAATCTCAGCAGAAGTAGTAGTAGTAGCGTGTGGGTGTGGTGGTGTAAGCAACTTACTCATAACAGATGGCGAATCAAGAGCAACAGAGGTGTTGAGAGTCGTACCTCTTCTTGTAGTGGATGGCAATATAGGAACTTTTCCATCACGCGGTTTACCCATGATGAAAGGATTGCAGCGAACAATATGAATACCAAGTGAACTTACAAATAAAGCTATGATTCCCTGGCAATGGCGCCAGAAAATAGTCTTGATGACCCACAAGTATAGGGGATCGCAACAGTCTTCGAGGGAAGTATTACCCAAATTTATTGATTCGACACAAGGGGAGCCAAAGAATATATGCAAGCCTTAACAGATGAGTTGTCAATTCAGCTGCACCTGGAAACAGTCTTGCTCACAGCGGTTTATGAGTAGCAACAGTTTTATAGCAGTGACAGTAGTGAAACAGTAACAGCAGTAGTAAGATAGCAGCAGTAATAGTAACAGTTGTAAACAGTAGGAACAAATACTGTAGGCATAGGGATGGATTACGGGCGTTGCATGGATAAGATAATTCATGAAATCAATGAGACATGGGCATTGCAGATAAATAATGATAAAGCATCCTAGTACAAACAATCATAGGCATGTGTTCCGTATATAGTCGTACGTGCTCGCAAGGAGAAACCTGTACTACATCTTTTGTTCTACCAGCCTGTTGCAGCAGGGCCTCAAGGGAAACTACTGGTAATTAAGGTACTCCTTTTAATAGAGTACCAGAGCAAAGCATTAGCACTCGGTGAACACATGTGATCCTCACATCATAGCCATCACCTCCGGTTATCCCAATTTCTGTCACTTTGGGGCCTCGGGTTCCGGACAACAATATGTGTATACAACTTGTAGGTAAGACCATAAACAACAAGTATCATCATAGAAATAATAACATGTTCAGATCTGAAATCATGGCACTCGGGCCCAAAGTGACAAGCATTAAGCACAACAAGTTGCAACAATGTCATAAGCACTAAATAAAGATACTAGGCACTATGCCCTATCAATCTCATATCAAATTACATGAACAATCTCATCCAATCCCTACCATCCCCTCACCTACAGTGGGGGAATTACTCACACATGGATGGGGGAGTCATGGATGGTCGATGGAGGAGCGTCGGTGGTGATGGTGATGAAGATCTCCTCCGAATCCCCATCCCGGCAGGGTGCCAGAATGGAGTTTCTGGTTCCGAATCGCGGTTTCTGATGGCGGCGGTGCAGCGGAAGTCTATCTGGGAAAAACGCCGTCTCCCCGATATTATGTCATCAGGGGGTATATGTACGCGAGAGGGGAGGTCGAGAGGGGTCCTGGGTCCCCCTCACGCAGGGGTGGCGCGGCCAGGGCTGGGCCGCGCCACCTGTGCGTGACAGGCCCTCGAGCCTCTTCTCCCTCCTGTCTTCTGGCTCCGTGGGTCTTCTGGTGAAATAAGATTTTTCATGATTTTTCCCGAATTTTCACTGAAAGTTGGATTTCTGCACAAAACGAGACACCAGAGCAATTCTGCTGAAAACAGCGTCAGTCCGTGTTAGTTGTATTCAAAACTCACAAATTAGAGGAGAAACAATAGCAAAAGTGTTCGGGAAAGTAGATACGTTTTGGACGTATCAAGCAGCTGAATCAAGTAGGTTCCTCAAAGAAAAATTCAGTCCTGCATAAAAAGTTTGAACAATCATCCAAGTAGTCAGTCCATGAGTGGGACAATTCTTTATCATAGATTTCATTCTTTCCCAAGCTTGAGCAACATATTCATTATCAAACTGACTAAACTTCATAATATTGCTACGCAAAGCTATAATCTTAGTAGGAGGATAGTATCTACCAATAAAAGCATCCTTACACTTAGCCCATGAATCAATACTATTCTTAGTCAAAGACAACAACTAATCCTTAGCTTTTCCTCTCAAAAGAAAAAGGAAATAACTTAAGCTTAATAATTTCACTTTCAACATCCTTATATTTCTGCATCTCACATAACTCAACAAAATTGTTGAGATGAGCTGCAGCATCTTCAGTACTAGCACCAGAAAATTGCTCTTTCATAACAAGGTTCAACAAAGCAGGCTTAATCTCATAAAAATTTACAGTAGGAGCAGGTGGCGCAATAGGAGTGCAGATAAAATCACTATTATTAGTGCTAGTAAAGTCACACAACTTGGTGTTTTCAGGAGTAGCCATTCTAGCAAACTAAAAGCAGACAAGTAAAAACAACTACAAAGAATTCTAATTTTTTTGGGTTTTTGGTAAAACAATGCAAGTAAAAATAAAGTAATGCAAAACTTAAAACAAAGTAAAGGATGTGCGTGCGAAAACTCCCCTTACAGAAGTCTTCTTCCTCCCCGGCAACGGTGCCAGAAAAAAGCTTGATGCAGCCGAGTAAATGACCGGCCAGTTGGAACCTGCACACAACACAACCAAATACTTTGTTCCCAACTTACGATGAGGTTGTCAATCTCACCGGTTTGCTTGAAACAAAGGGTATGAGCGTATCGAGTGAAAAGTGATAATAGTATGCGAGTAAAGTAAACAGTGCGAGTAAAGTAAACAGGTGATAGCAATATAAAGGAAATAGGACCGGGGTCCACAGTTCACTAGTGGTGTCTCTCCATAAGATAAAATAATATATACTGGGTAAACAAATTACAGTTGGGTAATTGATAGAATAAATACAACGTGCATATGTCAAGAGGATCACTATAAGATTTACTCTGGGCATTACAACAATACATAGACCGCCATCCAACTGCATCTATGACTAATAATCCACTTGTGGCGAATCAATCCAAGAACTTCACAAGTATTAAGTTGCGAACAACAGATAATTGCATTAAGCAAATTGTGTAATGTAAACAAAGCATATGCCCTCGAGCATATGAATGTTGTTTTCCCCTAGTAGCAACAGCACATCTACAACCTTAGAGGTTTCCGTCACTCCCCTAGATTAAATAGAGGCATGAACCCACTATCGAGCATAAATATCCCCTCTTGGAGTCACTAGCAACTACTCGGCCAAGATAGCTACTAACAACGGAGAGCATGCAAGATCATAAACAACATGGAGATAACATAAGATAATATTTAGTACTTCAACTCAATCATAACACCAATATTCATCGGATCCCAACAAACCAAACATGTAGAATTACATAACGGTGATCTCAATCATGTAAGACAGCTCATGAGATCTAAACATAAAGCACATGGTGGAGAAGACAACCATCTAGCTACTGCTATGGACCCATAGTCCAAGGTAGACTACTCACTCATCGCTCCGGAGGCAAGCATGGTGATGAAGAAGACCTCCGGTGGCGATTCCCCTCTCTGGCAGGGTGCCGGAAAGAGCTTCTGGACCCTCCCGATCTTCGGGTCGACGGCGATGGCGGATCGCGATGTGTTCTAGAAAAGTGATCGGGTATTTAGGTTTTTCCCGTTGGGGGGTCTTTATAGGCGAAGGGGCATCGTCAGGAGTAGACCGAGGCGCCCTCACACATAGGGAGCGCGGCTAGGGCCTGGGACGCGCCGCCCTGGTGTGTGGGGCCCTTGTGGCCCCACTCCGTCCTCTTCGGTTCTCTAGAAGCTTCGGTGAAATTCTGGGCGACTGGCTTTGGTTTCGTTCAATTCCGAGAATATTTCCTGTGTAACTTTTCTGAAACACAAAAACAGCAGAAAACATGGAACTTGCAATGTGGCGACTTGTTAATAGGTTAGTTTCGGAAAATGCATAAAAGTGCCACGAAGTGTAACGAAACACTAAGCAAATGGTGTAAAATGGAGCATCAAAAATTATAGATACGTTGGAGACGTATCAATCCCCAAGCTTGAGCTTTTGTCCATTCTTCATCTCATCTCATCATTCTCCTTTCCCTACACTTGAAAACTTCCTTCATACAAAACTTCACACAATTCTCGTTAGCACCATTAGTTTATGCAAGATAGTAGACCCACTTTTGGTTCAGTTTCAACTCAAGTACAATATCCATTAAAACATTAGCTACTGTAGCAACTTCTTCTAAAATCTCTTCCGATCAAAAGAACTAAAAAAGAAAGAGATCAATAGGCAAATGCAAATAGTGGCAGAAATCTGTGAAAACAGAACAACAGGTAAAGATCGATTTTTTCGAAAATCTTCTGTTGCTCAAATCGAAAAGTGCAAAAATAATGAAAGTTAGATAGTAACCTGGGGCATGTGCACAAGAAATCGCAGATCAAAATGGCATTCAGGGATTTTTCACGAATTTTTACAGTGAAGCGCAGAAATCTGTTTCGGGACAACAACTTCCCCATATCTTACCTTCCTCCAATTAGAGGCTATTCTTGGCGCAAAAATGAAATAAAAATGACAAGGAGAGGTAATTATAGTATCAACAACTTCCAAGACTCAACAAAAGAAAAATTACTGAAAAGAAAACATTGGGTTATCTTCCAAGAGTGCCTTTCTTTAACTCCTTTCAGCTAGGCACAGAAAGTAAGAATCAAGTATTTTTAAATGAAGAAGCATCAAGTTCATAATTTGATCTAATGATAGGATCAAAAGGTAGCTTCTTTCTCTTTCTAGGAAAGTATTCCATACCTTTCTTGAGTGGGAATTGATATCTAATGGTGCCTTCTTTCATATCAATAATAGCACCAAATGTTCTAAGAAAAGGTCTTCCCAAAATAATAGGACAAGAAGCATTGCATTTAATATCCAAAACAAGGAAATCAACGGGAACAAGGTTATTGTTAACCATAATAAGAACATCATTAATCCTCCCCAAAGGTTTCTTCTTAGCAACATCAGCAAGAGGAACATCAAAATAACAATTTTCTAACGGTGGTAAACCAAGCATATCATAAATTTTTCTAGGCATAACAGAAATACTCGCACCAAGGTCAGATAAAGCATTACAATCAAAATCATTCACATTCATCTTAATGATGGGCTCCCAACCATCTTCTAACTTTCTAGGAATATAATTTTTTTGTTTTAACTTCTCCTCTCTAATTTGCATGAGGGCATTTGTAATATGTTTTGTAAAAGTCATATTCATAGAACTATCATTAGGAATTCTAGCAAGCTTTTGCAAGAACAAAATTACTTCAGAGATACTGCAACCATCAACATCAAAATCACTATCAAAGGTAGTAGAACCATTGTCTCCCATACTCCGAAAAATTTCAGCACTTTTATTAGAAAAAGTTTCTGTAGTTTTAGGCAATTTCGCATAAGGAGTAGGGATTTTATCTACACCAATCACTCTACCATTAAAAGAAGTAGGTTTGCTAGAATTTGAAACAACATCACTAGTGGTGGTAATAGTACAAACTTTAGTCATATTTCTAGCAATCTCATCTTCTCTTTCCCACCTAGCATGCAATTATGCTAACATCCTAACATTGCCATCAATTCTAACTTGAATAACATTCAAAGTCTTGCTTTCTTTAACATCATCAGGCAAAATCTTTAATTTCAGATGTTCAACATCAAGAGCAAGGCTATCAACTTTAGAAGCAAGAGCATCAATTTTATCATGCTTTTCCTCAACAGATTTATTAAAAGCAGTTTGTTTACTAATGAAGTCCTTAAGCATGACTTCAAGATCAGAGGGCACACTCCTATTGTTGTTGTAGGAATTACCATAACCATTACCATTAGTAGAAGGATATGGCCTATAATTGTTGCTACCAACATTATTCCTATAAGCATTGTTGTTGAAATTATAATCCTATATAACTAAGAAGATCACCCCCACTAGCATATTTCTCTCAACATGCAGCCTATCCACCTCATCACTTTGCCACATCAGCAAACAACAAATTTTATGCTCAACTTTTTCTTCTTTTTTCACGTTTGTTAGAGAGTATGTGTCGACTCAGTTTCTGGAACTGTCGCTGCCATACGAGAAGACTCGCCGTTATTTTGACCACAACACCAGGCCATCTCTTCCCCTCCTCCCGTTCTCATATCTCCACCCTTTCGTACGCTTCAATACTCCTTTTCCTATTGCCAGTGAACCACACGTCTAATTCGTCTTCCTGGCCGAACAATTAGTGACTTCTCATGGGCTTGCTTTGGTTTGCAGGTAGCCAAGTGCTTACCGCTGCGGACATCCAGCGACATCCCATGGGTATAGCTGAACATCAGGAGGGTACACAAGCGCTGAATTGACGAGTCAAGTAAGTCCATGCCGTGCTGATTCGATCTACGGTCCTACCCTTTTTTGAAAGATTTTTTATGAGTACATCAGAATTTTCTCAATTCAGATGTTTCCTATCTATAGGGAAGATGGTTTGAGGCTTTGAGCTGAATATTTACCGTGCAATGCAATATGATTCTAACGATCAATTGAATTTTCTAAAAGAGTGATTGTGGATCGCATGTTTGAGCCCAGCCCCCGGGCCTTCCCCACGAGATATCATCGGCGTGCCCATTCTCCTTCCTCAGGCCTTCTCTCAAATCTGAACCGGGGAATTTATATTTTACAGCATATCCACTGTAGCCCGCCATCTCCAGGTCAGAAGATCAAGGGACACATGATTCTGAGCGAGACATGCCCTCCAATCTGTATACATAAACATTCCTTTGAGATAAATATAAGCCTACGATCAATCCATTGAGCTTCCATATCAAGTGGGCTTTGGTCTCGGAGATCCGACGGTTTCTATGCTATTATTCTCCCTGGCAATTTATTTGATGTGGTAGTTCTGATTCGCAATGCACGCAAAGTTTCTTGCCTGCCTGGCTACTTACCTGGAGTGCATCATCAGTACTTTGTTTAATTTTGGGTTGGTTATATTGCAGAAGTGCAGAAATGATGTTAGATACTGATGTTGCCGGACAATAGGATCCGGCCAACGCACGATCGCCATTGATATGAAGCCAACATATAACTTCAGGAGTCGGTTCATATTGTATGTATTTCTGTCATGTTATAACCTCTTGCATGCATTCTTCTTTCTCTTTGCGGCAGCTTCACAACATTGCTTATGATGCAGCCAGCCAACCAGGGGCATCAGGCATCTTGAACACGTTCAGATCGATTACAGAGACATCGGGCATGTTGATTTTACAAATCGTGAGTGGGCGCATGTTTCTTTTTCTGGAGATGATTTCTACTTAATTATATGAAACCCGTTGATTTTCCTGATCTGATCGATCATATAATTTTGACTATACTTTTGTAGTGAAATTCTAATCTTCTATTTCAACCACCACTCATACACATAATAAAGAGATTCCTCATAAATAGTACTGTCGCCGAGAGTTTATACCTCTCATGTCAATCTTTCTGTGACAAGTGGAGTCAAGAATCAAATTTACAATGGTGACTCGGCCTGAACCTCTTAAGATATTTTCTTACTACTAGCTTCTTTTAACTACTCACAGTTGATGGCCAGCAACTGCTCATATATTTTCAACTATGTACTCCGCTGTAGTTTCGTGTTATCAGAAAGTAATTGAAGTTTACCTTACATATCAAGCACTATTTACACAGCTCTGGCCTCAGCTGTTTTTGTTTAGTGTATATTTGCATCTACACAATTTATATTATTGCCAGGTAACAAACGACTTTCACGTTCAATTGAAACATAAATATGACTATGAATACAGATCAGATACAGATTTTGCATTGGCTTTACCCGTTTTGGTCACCATTTTAGTTGAACTATATACCACATCTCATTGTGCCTTCCTTACTATGTGACATGTCCCCTTGAAGTATAAACTGATGATGTAGCATCATGTTCATCCACGGAGGGTGAATGAGTGCCAGCTCTTCCATGGACAAAACTTCTTTACTTGGATAGATCAAATATGAATGGTTACAATTTTTTCATCTGCTGATCAAGTTTTTCCTGGCACCCAACGTTATACCCTTCCGATGAATACAATATGTATATCTATCAGTGTTAGTACTCCCTCCGATCGGAAATAACTATCGGCAATTTTGTACTAGCTTAGTACAAAGTTTGTACTAAGTGCCCGACAGTTATTTCCCCGACAGTTATTTCCGATCGGAGGGAGTACAATTTATCGTTTAAAGAGACATGTAAAACTAACTTATCTTGAAAATGTCACCGGAGTAAGTAAATTGCGAGCTTCGGTTTCTTTACATACTAAAGTAATATTGGCAATAAATTATGTACAAAAAAATTCGCAGCAACGCGCGAGGAATCATCTAGTTTCTAAGAGTAAATTACATAAAACTACCACATTTGGGGCATAGCATACGGGTCAGTACCACTTTCTTAATTTTTTGCTAAAATATACCAGTTTTGGGGCGTGGCGTTACAAATTGGACTGATACTCGTTTAACCGCGTTTTAAGAGCAGGTCTGACCAATGGGGCCCATTTGTAAGCGCTGAGTTGGCAGCACACGTGGAGAAGACGATGACATGGCAATGGGACCCACCTGTCAGTCAATTAAAAATAAAAAAATAAAGACGAAAAAAATATTTTTATGGCATGACTCGGGCTAAATTTTTTCTTACAAACCTGAATATCTAATTTTCATGAAAAATATTTTTTAGAGAAGATATATACATGGTCAGTATACACGTGCAAATTTCCCGCCAAAAACTCATTTTATTTTGAGCGGTAAAAAAAGAAAAAAAGATCTAACAGTTTATAGAACCGAAATACATATTATTTTTCAGAAATTTGTCTTTTTGTATCTTCCAAAATACATGGTATTTAGAAGCAAAAATTTATGTACAAAATATATCTTATTTATGTATATGTGCACCACACATTCACGTCTAAAATATATCTTATTTATGTATTCACGTGTGCTCTAGGTGACATAAATTTTGCGGAATACGTGGTGTAGAGTTTTATTTTGTCCCGCAGAACATACGTAAAAAAGATAATATTCGACAGTTTTTTGTTTTCTTTTATCTATATCTTGCAGGAATACATTGAAATAATTTGGCGATTGGCGAACATGAATTCACGCAGCAAAATTTTCTAACAAATAATACGTATTTCAGTTCTATAAACTGTTAGATTGTTTTCTTTTTTATAGCCTAAAATAAAATGAGTTTTTTACAGAAAATTTGCACATGTATACTGATCATGTATACGTATTCTCTAAAAAAAATATTTTTCAAAAAAATTAGGTATTCAAGTTTGTAGAATAGTATTTTAGCCCGGTCATGCCATAAAAATATTTTTTCTTCTTTATTTTTTATTTTTAATGGACTGACAGATAGGCCCCACTGCCATGTCATCGTCTTCTCCACGTGTGCTGCCAACTCATCGCTTACAAATGGGCCCCATTGGTCAGACCTGCTCTTAAGACACGGTTAAACGAGTATCAGTCCAATTTGTAACACCACGCCCCAAAACTGGTATATTTTAGCAAAAAATTAAGAAAGTGGTACTGACCCGTATGCTATGCCCCAAATGTGGTAGTTTTATGTAATTTACCCAGTTTCTAATGAAGTTCACATCAACATGCTCTTCTTGAGCAACCAAAGAGGATAAAGGAAAATTATTTGGATCAATATGAGCCTTACCATTAAGAAGCATAGACATAATGATATCAATCTTATCACTCAAGGAAGAGGTTTCTCCAACAGAATTTACCTTCACACCTTGTGGAGCTCTCTCGGTGTGCCATTCAGAATAATTTATCATCATATTATCAAGGAGCTTTGTTGCGGCGCCCAAGGTGATTGACGTAAAGGTACCTCCAGCTGCTGAATCCAAAAGGTTCCTTGAAGATAAATTTAGTCCTGCATAAAAGGTTTGGATAATCATCAAAGTAGTCAGTCCATGAGTGGGACAATTTTTTATCAAAGATTTCATTCTTTCCCAAGCTTGAGCAACATGTTCATTATCAAACTGTTTAGACTTCATTATGTCACTTCTCAAGGATATAATCTTAGCAAGAGGATAATATTTTCCAATAAAAGCATCTTTGCACTTAACCTAAGAATCAATACTATTTCTAGGCAAAGATAGCAACCAATCTTTAGTTCTTCCTCTCAAAGAGAAAGGAAACAATTTAAGCTTAATAATATCTCCATCTACATCCTTATATTTTTGCATCTCACATAGCTCAACAAAGTTGTTGAGGTGAGCAGCAGCATCATCAGTACTAACACCAGAAAAAATCTCTTCCAGAACAAGATTAACAAAGCAGGTTTAATTTCATAGAAATTTGCCTCGGGAGCAGGTGGCGCAATAGGAGTGCAGATGAAATCATTGTTGTTTGTGCTAGTAAAGTCACACAACTTAGTGTTCTCAGGATTGTTCATTTTAGCAAGATAAAAACATACTAACAAAAATAACAACTATAAAAGGAACTTTTTTTTGTATTTTGATAAACAAAAGCAAATAAAATAAAGTAAATAAACAAAGCAAAACAATAACAAAGTAAAAAAGATTGGAAGTGAGATACTCCCTTACAGAAATCCTATTTCTCCTCGGCAACGGTGCCAAAAAACGTCTTGATGTCTCAAAGGACCAGTTGGGAAACCCCAAGAGGAAGGTATGATGAGCACAATAATAACTTTTCCCTCAATTATGAAACCAAAGTTTAATTGAACGGTAGGAGAAAGAAATCACTTCCGAAGGTTGTTGCTAGCTGACTTTGGCAACAACGCCAGAAAAAGTCTGGTACGTGGCTTCGGCGCCAGCAGCAACGTGGAACCTGCACACAACACAACCAAGCTACTTTGCCCCAACTTGCAGTAAGGTTGTCAATCTCACCGGTTTGCTCTAAACAAAGGATTAGACGTATAGTGTGGAAATGTTTGTTGGCGGTGAAGTAAAATAATGCTTGCGGAAAGTAAACAGTGTTTGCAGTAGATGGTAATATATATGTAAAAGAATGGAGTGGGGTCCACATTTCACTAGAGGTGTCTCTCCATAAAGATATAACATGCTGGGTAAATAAATTACAATTGGGAAATTGACAAAATAAAGAATGCATAGCAATGCATGTACATGTCATGAAGATCACTATGAGATTCACTTGGGCATTACAACATAATACATAGACCGTAATCCAACTGCATCTATGACTAATAATCCACCCTCGGGATATCATCCGAACAACCGTTGGGTATTAAGTTGCAAGCACCAGATTATTGCCTTAAGCAAAGTGTGTAATGTAAACAATACAATTATCCTTGAACAAAAGATTGTTGTTTTCTCCCTAGTAGCAACAGCACATCTACAACTATAGAAGTTATTGTCACTCTCCTAGATTACTAGAGGCATAAACCCACTATCGAGCATAAATACTCCCTCTTGGAGTCATAAGCATCTACTTGGCCAAAGTATCTACTAGCAACAGAGAGCATGCAAGATCACAAATAACATAGACACGATAAATCACAAATCAACTTGACATAGTACTCAATATTCATCGGATCCCAACACAACATCTAGAATTACATAAAGATGATCTTGATCATGATAGGCGGCTCACAAGATCTAAACATGAGGCACATGGAGGAGAAGACAACCATCTAGCTACTGCTATGGACCCGTAGTCCAAGGTGAACTACTCACGCATCACTCTGGAGGCTAGCATGGTGATGAAGAAGGCCTCCGATGATGATTTCCCTCTTCGGCAGGGTGACGGGAAGAGCTTCTGGACCCTCCCGAACTCGGGTCGACGATGGCGGCGGCTTACAGTACTTTTCGTGGATAGATGTTCTAGCCCTTAGGGTTTTCCTGATGAAGTGAATATATAGGAGGAAGGGCGATGTCAGAGGGTGGACCAGGGGTCCACACCACCTTGTGGCGCGGCCAGGGGGTGGCCCGTGCCACTCTATGGTGCGGCTGCCTCCTGGCCCCTCTCCGTCTCTCCTTTGGACTCCGTCTTCGTGTCAGCAAAATAGGAACTTCGGCTTTTGTTTCGTCCAATTCTGAGAATATTTCCTGTGTAACTTTTCTGAAGCACAAAATAGCAGAAAACAGGAACTAGCACTATGGCATCTTGTTAATAGGTTAGTTCTAGGAAATGCATAAAAATGCCACAAAGTGTAAACAAAACACAAAGCATTTGGTGTAAAACAAGCATGGAGCATCAAAATTATAGATATGTTTGCAACATATCAGTACCCTTTGATACCCAGAGTAGTGAACTCCATGGCTCGCATTGCCTTTCAAATAACACAAGACCCTTTCAATAGCCTGCCAATGAACATCTCCAGGATTTGACACAAATCGACTCAACTTGCTAACAACAAAAGAGATGTCAGGCCTCATAGCGCTGGCCAAATACATAAGCGAGCCAATGATCTGAGAATATCTCAGCTGATCTTTAGCATCCTTAGGATCTCCCTGATTCTTTCAAACCAACATGCTAGGATCATATGGCGTAGGAGAAGACTTGTAGTCGGTATATCCAAAATGACTCAAGATCTTTTCCATGTAGTGAGATTGAAGAAGTGTTATCCCACCATCGTCATCTTTCAGCAGCTTGATGTTCAAGATCACATCATCCACTACTAGATCTTTCATCTCAAAACAACGAGATAGAAATTCTTTGACCTCCTTGATAACATCCAGACTGGTCCGAATATCAGTATATCATCAACATACATACATAAGATGACTCCCTCGCCCCCACCATAGTGATAGTACACACACTTGTCAGCTTCGTTAACAACAAAGCTTTCAGTAGTTAAAGTTCTTTCAAACTTCTCATGCCACTGCTTAGGTGCTGCTTAAGACCATAAAAGACTTCAGCAACTTACACACCTTTCCTTATTGACCACCTACCACAAATCCATCTGGCTGACCCATATAAATCTCCTCATCTAACTCTCCATTTAGAAAAGCCGTATTAACGTCCATTTGATGAACAAGAAGACCATGCGAGGCAGCCAGGGATAGTAGTACTCGAATAGTGGTCAATCTGGCCACAGGTGAATAAGTATCAAAGAAGTCTTCGCCTTCTTTCTGGGTATAACCTTGGCAACAAGGCGTGCCTTGTACTTTTCAATAGTATCATCAGGTCTAAGCTTTTTCTTGAACACCCACTTATATCCTACAGGTTGCACCCATAAGGACGATCAGTAATTTCCCAAGTTCCATTTGCCAGGATGGAATCCATCTTACTACAAACGACTTCTTTCCAGTAGTCAGCATCTTCAGATGCATAGGCTTCCGAAATAGAAGTGGTAGTGTCATCCACGAGGTATACAATGAAATCATCATCAAAGGACTTTGCAGTCCTCTGTCTCTTACTCCTAGTAGGAGCTTCATTGTTATCCTCCACAGGATTATCAGAGTGTTCTATCAAAATGGTGGGTTCAGGAATTGTAATTAATTCTTGACTAGATGAACTAGGCATCTCCTGATTTGATGAACTAGACGAACCTTTCATTAGAAAGATGTCCTCAAAGAAAGTCGCATCATTCGACTCCATAATAGTACCAACACGCATGTCAGATACTTCAGATTTTACTATCAAAAATCTATAGCCAATGCTGTGAAACGCATATCCCAGAAGAACACTGATACGTCTCAAACGTATCTATAATTTTTGATGCTCCATGCTTGTTTTACACCATTTGCTTAGTGTTTCGTTACACTTCGTGGCATTTTTATGCATTTTTCGGAACTCACCTATTAACGAGATGCCATAGTGCCAGTTCCCTGTTTTCTGCTGTTTTTGTGTTTCAGAAAATTTACATAGGAAATATTCTCAGAATTGGACGAAACAAAAGCCAAACATCCAGAAATTTACCGAAGCTTCCAGAGAACCGAAGAGGAGACGGAAAGGAGCCAGGAGGCGGCCTCACCACCAGGCGGCCTCACCCCCTGGTCCACTTCTGATGCTGCCCCTTCGCCTATAAATACCCCTCAATGGGAAAAACCTAAAGACCCGATCACTTTTTCAGAAACATATCACGATCCACCGCCGTCGTCGACCCGAGATCGGGAGGGTCCAGAAGCTCTTCTCGGCACCCTGCCGGAGAGGGGAAGCACCACCGGAGGTCTTCTTCATCGCCATGCTTGCCTCCGGCGTGATGAGTGAGTAGTCTACCTTGGACTATGGATCCATAGCAGTAGCTAGATGGTTGTCTTCTCCACCATGTGCTTCATGTTAAGATCTCGTGAGCTGCCTTACATGATCGAGATCACCGTTATGTAATTCTACATGTTGTGTTTGTTGGGATCTGATGAATATTGGTGTTATGATTGAGTTGATGTGTTGAATATTATCTTATGTTATCTCTATGTTGTTTATGATCTTGCATGATCTCCATTGTTAGTAGCTATCTTGGCCGAGTAGATACTAGTGACTCCAAGAGGGGATATTTATGCTCGGTATTTGGGTTCATGCCTCTATTTAATTTGGGGGTGTGACAAAAACCTCTAAGGTTGTAGATGTGCTGTTGCCACTAGGGAGAAAACAACATTCATATGTCCAAGGGCATATGCTTTGTTTACATTACACACTTTGCTTAATGCAGTTATCTGTTGTTCGCAAGTTAATACTTGTGGAGTTCTCGGATTGATTCGCCACAAGTGAATTATTAGTCATAGATGCAGTTGGATGGCGGTCTATGTATCTTGTTGTAATGCCCAGAGTAAATTGCATAGTGATCCTGTCGACATATGCATGTTGTCTTTATTCTATCAATTGCCCAACTATAATTTGTTTACCCAGCATGTATTATTTTATCTTATGGAGAGACACCACTAGTGAACTGTGGACCCCGGTCCTATTTCCTTTACATTGCTATCACCTATTTACTTTACTCGAACTGTTTACTTTACTCGCATACTATTATCACTTTCCACTCAATACGCTCATACCCTTTGTTTCAAGCAAACCGATGAGATTGACAACCTCATCGTAAGTTGGGAACAAAGTATTTGGTTGTGTTGTGTGCAGGTTCCACGTTGCTACTGGTTGAAGACGCGCTAACAAGTTATCATTAATGGCGCCCTTGTTAGAGCATCACGCAGCTACTGGGCATCACCTTGAGTCGTTTGTCTGCCTCCTCCTGGACGATTAAACCTTGGTTTCGTAACTGAGGGAAAACTTGCTACTATATTCATCAAACCTTATCTTGGGGTTTCCAACTGGCCGGTCATTTACTTCATCAACTACACGCCAACAAGTTCTCTGGCACTATTCATCACCGCGTCACCAACAAGTTTTCTGGCGCTGTTGCCGGGGAAAAAGAAGACTTCTGCAAGGGGAGTTTTGCACGCACATCCTTTACTTTGTTTTAAGTTTTGCTTTACTTTATTTTTACTTGCATCGTTTTATCAAAAACACAAAAAATTAGTTTCCTTTATAGTCGCTTTTATTTACTTGCCTTTAGTCTTTTGGAATGAGTAATCCTGAAGTTGAAGTTCGTACTTTTAAGCAACAAGGGGGAGAAAGCTTGAAAGATGCTTGGTACCGTATTAGCAATTCTCATCATAGGTGTACGAAGAAGCATTCTACCATGATCCTCCTTAGAAATTTTTATGTTGGTATAACTAGTTGGAATAGGTACATTCTTGATACTCTTGCATGAGGTAATTTTCTGGGTACTCCCGCTCTTGAAGCATGCACTTTAATAGAAAGTTTAGTGGGAGTTCCACCTATTCATGTTGTTAAAACTGAGATCACTTTGGAGGAAGTTATAGAAAAATTAGGCTCTTTAGAATTTTTTTTTGCCAAATATCCTTGATAACGCTAGCCGAGTTAATGAAGCGATAGAAAGTATCGGTAAGAGAATTACCGTTTTAGAAGCTAGCACTACTCTTGATAGTAAAAACCTTAGGATTGGGAAACTAGAGGAATCCAAGGAAACTTGAAGTTCAATTTTCTCTTCTCTTAAGTTTAAGAAGGAGAAAGCTTTTGTTGGAAAAGAGCAAAAATTTATGTATGTTCCCAAGGTGTGTGTGCCTAAACCGCAGCATGTTTTTAAGATTGGTAAGACTTTTAGTTCAACTAAGAGTGACTTGCTGGTTGAATCATCTTCGGGAACCTCTAAAGTGCCTAGTGTGGTAGTGGTGATCTTGAGGAAACAATTGGTCTTAATGCCTCTTTTGATATTGCTTGATTTGCACTTTCTGCGTCTAGCTCAAAGGCGTTAAAGAAAAGCACTCTTGGGAGATAATCCAATGTTTTTACTTTCAGTTCTTTTTCTTTTATTTGAGTCTTGGAAGTAATTGCTACTGTAATAACCTCTCCTTATCCTTTTTATTTCATATTTGTGCCAAGAGAAGCCTCTAATTTGAGTGAGGTAAGATTTGGGAAAGTTGCTGTCCTGAAACAGTTTTCGGTGCTGCACCATAAAAATTCGTGAAAATTCTAAGAATATCTTTTGGACCTGCAATTTCTTGTGCATATGACCCAGGTTATATCCAAACTTTCATTAGTCATATACTTTTTGATTTGAGCAACAGAAAACCCTCTACAAATTCGACCTTTGTCAGCTGTTCTGTTTTGACAGATTTCTGCCAATATTTGTGTTTGCCGCTTGATCACTTTCTTTTTAAGTTCTTTTGATCACGGAACTTTTGGGAAAGTTGCTATAGTAGTATATGATTTATATGTGATGGTTTTGAGTTGAAATCTGAAGCAAAAAGGGGTTGATTGAATTTATGCTTACACTAATGTTGCTAATAGAATTGTGTTTAGTTTTGTATGAAGGAAGTTTTCAAGTGTAGGGATTGGAGAATGATGAGATGAGTTGAAGAATGGACAAAAGCTAAAGCTTGGGGATGCCCATGTCACCTCAAGAAATATCCAATAAGTACAAGTGTCAAAGCTTGGGGATGCCCCCGAGGCACCCCTTCTTAATCGGCAAAAATCATGTCACCTTTCAACACACTATATTTTTATTGCTTCATGCATGATACGTCTCAAACGTATCTATAATTTTTGATGCTCCATGCTTGTTTTTACACCATTTGCTTAGTGTTTCGTTACACTTTGTGGCACTTTTATGCATTTTCTAGAACTAACCTATTAACAAGTCGCCACAGTGCCAGTTCCCTATTTTTTGTTGTTTTTGTGTTTCAGAAAAGTAACACAGGAAATATTCTCGGAATTGGACGAAACCAAAGCCAGTCGCCCAAATTTTCACTGAAGCTTCCAGAGAACCGAATAGGAGATGGAGTGGGGCCACGAGGGCCCCACACAATAGGGCAGCGCGGCCAAGGCCCTGGCCGCGCCCCCTATGTGTAAGGTCGCCTCGGTCCACTCCTGACGATGCCCCTTCGCCTATAAAGACCCCCCGATAGGAAAAAACTAAAGACCCGATCAATTTTCTAGAACACATCGCGATCCGCCGCCGCCGTCGACTCGAAGATCGGGAGGGTCCAGAAGCTCTTCCTGGCACCCTGTCGGAGAGGGGAATCGCCACCGGAGGTCTTCTTCATCGCCATGCTTGCCTCTGGAGCGATGAGTGAGTAGTCTACTGATGTCTACGCACTTCTATTCTTGTAGACACTTGTTGGGCCTCCAAGTGCAGAGGTTTGTAGAACAGCAGCAAGTTTCCCTTAAGTGGATCACCCAAGGTTTATCGAACTCAGGGAGGTTAGAGGTCAAAGCTATCCCTCTCAAGCAACCCTGCAATTACGATACAGAAAGTCTCTTGTGTCCCCAACACACCCAATACACTTGTCAGATGTATAGGTGCACTAGTTCAGCGAAGAGATAGTGAAATACAAGTGGTATAGATGATTATAAGTAGCAAACGTGATGTGAAATAAATATTGCTGCGAGCAAACATGTAACAAAATAGCAAGTAAATGGTGTGCAATGCTTGGAAACAAGGCCTAGGGATCATACTTTCACTAGTGGACACACTCCCAACAATATAATATGATTGAACAAATAAACAACTTCTCTCCACTATGGTACTCTGAATTACTCTCCTATTGAATAACACTAATCATTGTGTAGTGGCTACAGAAGCACCCCTTAAAGTTCATCAAGTACTTGACAAACACCACTCATAGAGACATCCAAATCAGATCACAACTCAAGATAGATATCATTGCAACTTAAACCAAGTACTAACACGGTGCACACACTGTCAACATTACACCATGAAAGGAGGAATAGATCACTTCAATACTATCATAGTAGTAATTACTCTCATAATCCACAAGAGATCACAATCATAGCCTAAACCAAGTACCACCACGATGCACGCACTGTCACCATTACACCATGGCAGGAGGAACAGATTACTTTAATAATCACCACTAGAGTACACTATAATAATTAAGCATAGGAGTAGCATAATATCTGAATAATAACTTCTACTTGTTCAACATGATACAAAGCTCACGATCACATAAAGATCACATCATGGGAGAGAGAGAGAGAGGTGAACCACATAGCTACCGGTAGAGCCCTTAGCCCCGGGGATGAACTACTCCCTCCTCATCATAGGAGATAGCAAGGTTGATGGAGATGGCGGTGAGGTCGACGGAGACGGCGGAGACGGCGATGGAGACCGATGGAGATGGCTTCGGGGGCACTTCCCCGTCCCGGCAGGGTGCCGGAACAGAGACTTCTATCCCCCGAAATTCGTCGACGGTAGCGGCGGAGCTGCGGAACTCTTTCTGGAAAATTGCCAAATCCCTTAGGGTTTTCCGTCCTGAGGCTTCTTATAGGCGAAGGGGCGATGTCAGGAGTGGGACCAGGCACCCTCACACATGGCTGGCGCGGCCAGGGGCCTGGCCGCGCCACCCATGCATGTGGGGCCCCTGTGGCCCACCTCCTACTCCTCTTCGGATCTCTGGAAGCTTCCGGGTAAAATAAGACTTCAGGAGTTTTGTCCAATTCCGAGAATATTTCCTGTGTATCACTTCTGAAACAGAAAAACAGCAGAAAACAGGGAATTGACACTGTGGCAACTCGTTAATAGGTTAGTTCCGGAAAATGCATAAAAGTGCCACGAAGTGTAACGAAACACAAGGCAAATGGTGTAAAAACAAGCATGGAGCATCAAAAATTATAGATACGTTTGAGACGTATCAGCATCCCCAAGCTTAACTCCTGCTCGTCCTCTAGTAGGTAAGTAATAACAAAAGAAATAATTTTTGAGGTGACATGCACCTACACAATCTTGATCATTTATGTAAGCATTGTGAGCTAGGATCATAAGAACTTAAAACATGGGCATGAAAGATATAATCTTGACAATAAGAACTTAGCAACCATGTTATAACATGAAAATGAACACAAACAAAAGATCATGAAAATGAAACAATGAAAGTCAAACGTGTGTTCAAATCATAAGGAAAAATATACAAATGGTTTTCAGCTTGTCCTTCATGGAGAGCAAAACATAAATGCATAGGACACCTTCAAGTTTAAGAGGGCGACTAGATACAAATGATTTAAGAACAAGTGAAACCATGATCATGAATCAATCAATGAAAACTTTGGAACAATGCACATTATACTCAGAATGACAACTATGCTCTCTTAATGGTGCATAAAGATAGAAGGCGGTGACTCAACATAAAAGTAAAAGAAAGGCCCTTCGCAGAGGGAAGCAGTGATTAAACATGTGCTAGAGCTTTTCATTTGTAAAACAGAGAGATAAAAAATTGGTTTTGAGAGGTGGTTGCTTTTATCAACGACTGGCAATGGGGTTCTTACTATCTTCCATACAAAAATGAAGCAAGTTTTTGAGAGAGAGATTGGCACTTTTGTGCTCTTTTATAAAGCTTGGCACTCCTCCCCACCTTTTTTCCTTTCACAAACCATGGCTAACCGATTCCATCGGATGCCCACCAACATTCACATTCCATGGAGGAGTGCCTTTTTTTCTTTCTTTTTTCTCATTTTTTTTCTTTTTGGAATAAGCAATATGGAAGATAGCAAATCCGACCACTACGTCCCCATGAGCTGAAAACAGTGTCACAAAACGAGAAGTGTTTTGAAGGTTTTTGAAAGGTAGAACATGAAAATTTACTTTGAATGGCTTACAAATACCATGCATAGGAATTTATAGTGGACACAATGGCAAACTTGGTTTTTGGGAGTTGGATGCACGAGTAGAGCTCATACTCAGTACAAAATGAGGGCTAGCAAAAGACTGGGAGCGACCAACTAAGAGAGCAATAATGGCCATAATCATGCAGAGCAACAAAGCGACATTAAAAGAAGCATAAGATGGCATCAAAAGTCAAAAACTAAATGATCATAGAGGCTATTGGCGACTTTGTAAGAGTCTAACATGTGTGAGCATGCACCAAGTCAACCCAAATAAAGCATCAAGGAGAAAACCAAAATAATGCTTCCAAACAATAAAAACAACGCATGATTTTTTTCAAAGGCTCATTAAGCAATCTCAGTTATTTGAGACAAGTCATGCTACAGCAAAACCACTAAGCATACTATCAAAAAGACATCAAGCACGACATGCAAAAGCCTAGGCCGCAGTCTACACAAGCTCCTTCTTGTACCACTTTTTTGCATAAAGCTTTTCCTCTTTTCCAACACCATTTGAAATTTTTAAAGACACCTCTTTTGATGAAAACCAATAAAGAGCAGAGGCAAAAATACACCTTGATGAAAAGATATCACAAGGTCTCAATGCAAATCAAGGCGAAAATGAAAACCAAAAGCAGTAGCGGAAAAAGAAGAACACTCGGTGAACGATAAGAGTGAAAACTAGAGTGTTCTTGGCAAATGAAAAACGAGTTCATCTCCTCCAAAAGAAACATGATGTGATCTAACCATTTATTGCAGCAAACAAAGCAAAAGAAAACTAAAAACAAAAACAACTGACGCTCCAAAAAAACACATAGTGCATGAAGCAATAAAAATATAGTGTCTTGAAAGGTGACCTGATTTTTGCCGATGAAGAAGGGGTGCCTCGGGGGCATCCCCAAGCTTTGATGCTTGTACTTCTTGGATATTTGTTGGGGTGATGCATGGGCATCCCCAAGCTTGAGCTTTTGTCCATTCTTCAACTCATCTCATCATTCTCCAATCCCTACACTTGAAAACTTCCTTCATACAAAACTAAACACAATTCTATTAGCAACATTAGTGTAAGCATAGCATATAATCAACCCTTTTTGCTTCAGGTTTCAACCTAAAACCACCACATATTAAGTATATACTACTGTAGCAACTTCCCCAAAAGTTCCATGATCAAAAGAAGAAAGCGATAACGCGGCAAACACGAATATTGGCAGAAACCTGTCAAAACAGAATAGCTGACAAAGGTCGAATTTTTGAGAGGTTTTCTGTTGCTCAAATCAAAAAGTGTTCAACTAATTAAAGTTTGGATATAACCTGGGGCATATGCACAAGAAATCGTAGGTCCAAAACATATACAGAGAATTTTGACGAATGTTTACGGTGCAGCACCGAAAACAGTTTCAGGACAGCAACATCCCCAAATCTTACCTCACTCAAATTAGAGGCTTCTCTTGGCACAAAAACAAAATGAAAAGGATAAGGAGAGGTCATTACAGTAGTAATGACTTTCAAGACTCAAATAAAAGAAAAGGTACTAAAAGTAAAAACATTGGGTTATCTCCCAAGAGTGCTTTTCTTTAACGCCTTTGAGCTAGGCGCAATAATTTGCAAAGATGCTCATGTGGGCACCATATAAGAGCTTGAGGCAAAGGCACCATATAGGAACTTAAAGCAATAGAGAGCATCAAAAAGCAAGTATGGAACACATTTAAATCTAAACCACTTCCTATGAAAAATAGTCTTGTAAAGAGACAAGTCATAAAAGCGCAAAGCAAAAAGCATAGGAAGGCAAAACAAGTACAACTTCAAAATTTGCAACATAGAGAGGGGAAACTCAATATTGTTGAGATCCTTCAAACCATGTTTCCCTCTCTCATAATAACTTTCAGTAGCATCATGAATAGAACTAACAATATAACTATCACATAAAGCATCCCTATCATGAGCCACATGCATAAAAGAATTAATACTCACCATAGGAACAATAGTAGTAGGAGTAGATTTAACAGAATAATTATTCTCATCACCATAATCATCCTAAATAGGAGGCATATTGTAATCATAACTAAGCCTGGGCATGGGAAACCCGGCCCGACCAGCCCGGCCCGACCTAGCCCGAAAATGGCCCGGCCCGTCGGGCCAAAACATGTAGTCGGGCCGGGCTTGGGCAGGAAAATTTGGCCCGATAGTCTAGCTGGGCCGGGCCTGGGCAAGAAAAACTTGTGATTTTATGAAGGCCCGGCCCGATGGCCCGAAAGCCCGACAGAAAACAGCCTCCACGGGCCGGGCCTGGGTAGTGAATTTCGGCCTGACAGCCTGGCCGGGCTGGGCCTAGGCAGAGATTTTTTGCATCGGGCTTTTCTCCGGCCCGGCCCGACCCGGACCGAGGAAATGCCCAGGTATAATCATAACTAATTTTCTCCTCAAAAGTAGGTGAACTAAAAATATTATACTCATCATCATAACCATCATAGACTAGAGGTTCAGTATCATCACAAGCTAAAGAACAACTATTTCGCAAAGCATATTCTTCAAACATATCATCATAAGAAGGAACATCACATATGGGAGATAAAATATTATCAGAGCAAACTTTCTCCACTAAAGCTGGGGGACTGAAAATATCATACTTAACAAAACCAGCTTCCCCAAGCTTAGACTTTTCTATAGCATTAGCATTAACAGTATTCAAAGCATTCATACTAATAACATTGCTATGCAAAATAAGCTCCAAAGGATTTTCAATTTTCTCTTCAAATCTAAAATCAGGAAAAAGACTAAAGAACTCTTTATTTTCCATTAAGCCTAACTAGTGAAAATAAAAACAAGAAACAAAAAGATATAATTGCAGAATCTAAAGGAAATAACTTCAAGCACTCACACAGGAGGATGCGAGTACCTTTTACCTTACCTCCCCGGCAACGGCGCCAGAAAAGAGCTTGATGTCTACGCACTTCTATTCTTGTAGACACTTGTTAGGCCTCCAAGTGCAGAGGTTTGTAGAACAGCAGCAAGTTTCCCTTAAGGGGATCACCCAAGGTTTATCGAACTCAGGGAGGTTAGAGGTCAAAGCTATCCCTCTCAAGCAACCCTGCAATTACGATACAGAAAGTCTCTTGTGTCCCCAACACACCCAATACACTTGTCAGATGTATAGGTGCACTAGTTCGGCGAAGAGATAGTGAAATACAAGTGGTATAGATGATTATAAGTAGCAAACGTGATGTGAAATAAATATTGCTGCGAGCAAACATGTAACAAAATAGCAAGTAAATGGTGTGCAATGCTTGGAAACAAGGCCTAGGGATCATACTTTCACTAGTGGACACACTCCCAACAATATAACATGATTGAACAAATAAACAACTTCTCTCCACTATGGTACTCTGAATTACTCTCCTATTGAATAACACTAATCATTGTGTAGTGGCTACAGAAGCACCCCTTAAAGTTCATCAAGTACTTGACAAACACCACTCATAGAGACATCCAAATCAGATCACAACTCAAGATAGATATCATTGCAACTTAAACCAAGTACTAACACGGTGCACACACTGTCAACATTACACCATGAAAGGAGGAATAGATCACTTCAATGCTATCATAGTAGTAATTACTCTCATAATCCACAAGAGATCACAATCATAGCCTAAACCAAGTACCACCACGATGCACGCACTGTCACCATTACACCATGGCAGGAGGAACAGATTACTTTAATAATCACCACTAGAGTACACTATAATAATTAAGCATAGGAGTAGCATAATATCTGAATAATAACTTCTACTTGTTCAACATGATACAAAGCTCACGATCACATAAAGATCACATCATGGGAGAGAGAGGTGAACCACATAGCTACCGGTAGAGCCCTCAGCCCCGGGGATGAACTACTCCCTCCTCATCATAGGAGATAGCAAGGTTGATGGAGATGGCGGTGAGGTCGACGGAGATGGCGGAGACGGCGATGGAGACCGATGGAGATGGCTTCGGGGGCACTTCCCCGTCCCGGCAGGGTGCCGGAACAGAGACTTCTATCCCCCGAAATTCATCGACGGTGGCGGCGGAGCTGCGGAACTCTTTCTGGAAAATTGCCAAATCCCTTAGGGTTTTCCGTCCCGAGGCTTCTTATAGGCGAAGGGGCGATGTCAGGAGTGGGACCAGGCACCCTCACACATGGCTGGCGCGGCCAGGGGCCTGGCCGCGCCACCCATGCATGTGGGGCCCCTGTGGCCCACCTCCTACTCCTCTTCGGATCTCTGGAAGCTTCCGGGTAAAATAAGACTTCAGGATGTTGTTTTGTCCAATTCCGAGAATATTTCCGGTGTATCACTTCTGAAACACAAAAACAGCAGAAAACAGGGAACTGGCATTGTGGCAACTCGTTAATAGGTTAGTTCCGGAAAATGCATAAAAGTGCCACGAAGTGTAACGAAACACAAGGCAAATGGTGTAAAAACAAGCATGGAGTATCAAAAATTATAGATACGTTGGAGTCGTATCATCTACCTTGGACTATGGGTCCATAGCAGTAGCTAGATGGTTGTCTTCTCCACCATATGCTGCATGTTTAGATCTCATGAGCTGCCTTACATGATTGAGATCACCATTATGTAATTCTACATGTTTTGTTTGTTGGGATCTGATGAATATTGGTGTTACGATTGAGTTGAAGTACTGAATTTTATCTTTTGTTATCTCTATGTTATTTATGATCTTGCATGCTCTCCGTTGTTAGTAGCTATCTTCGCTGAGTAGTTGCTAGTGACTCCAAGAGGGGGTATTTATGCTCGATAGTGGGTTCGTGCCTCTATTTAATCTGGGGGAGTGACAGAAACCTCTAAGGTTGTAGATGTGCTGTTGCTACTAGGGGAAAACAACATTCATATGCTCAAGGGCATATGCTTTGTTTACATTACACACTTTGCTTAATGCAATTATCTGTTGTTCGCAACTTAATACTTGTGGAGTTCTCGGATTGATTTGCCACAAGTGGATGATTAGTCATAGATGCAGTTGGATGGCGGTCTATGTATCTTGTTGTAATGCCCAGAGTAAATCGCATAGTGATCCTCTCGACAGATGCATGTTGTCTTTATTCTATCAATTGCCCAACTGTAATTTGTTTACCCAGCATGTATTATTTTATCTTATGGAGAGACACCACTAGTGAACTGTGGACCCCAGTCCTATTTCCTTTACATTGCTATCACCTGTTTACTTTACTCAAACTGTTTACTTTACTCGCATACTATTATCACTTTCCACTCGATACGCTCATACCCTTTGTTTCAAGTAAACCGGTGAGATTGACAACCTCATCGTAAGTTGGGAACAAAGTATTTGGTTGTGTTGTGTGCAGGTTCCACGTTGCTACTGGTTGAAGACGCGCTAACAAGTTATCATTAACGGCGCCCTAAAGCATCACGCAGCTACTGGGCATCACCTTCAGTCGTTTGTCTGCCTCCTCCTGGACGATTAAACCTTGGTTTCATAACTGAGGGAAAACTTGCTGCTATATTCATCAAAACCTTCTCTTGGGGTTTTCCAACTGGCCGGTCATTTTTACTTCATCAACAAACACCAACAAGCTTTCTAGCACCATCATCACTGCGCCATAAACAAGTTTTCTGGCGCCGTTGCCGGGGAGGAACAAGACTTCTGCAAGGGGAGTTTTCGCACGCAAATCCTTTACTTTGTTTTAAGTTTTGCTTTACTTTATTTTTACTTGCATCATTTTACCAAAAACCCAAAATAAATTAGAATCCTTGGTAGTTGTTATCTCTTTACTTCTAGTTCATTATGTTGTTCCCTAAGTATGTTTTGGAGGACCTCTCAGTAGGCAGTGGTTCAATTACTGGAAAAAGTAACATTGAGGAGTTCTTTAATCATATTAGTATGCATAAAGAAGTTGAGGAAAAGTCTTTGGTTGAGCTTGCTCCTAGTATTGAAGTTGCTCCTGCTTATTTAATTCACATGTTGGAAGCTAGGTTTGCTAGCCTTAATCCTTTTATGCAACACATGTTCCTTAAGCTTCATGAAATTGAGGATCCTGAAAAGAAAGCTTTATCTTGGAAACTTTGCGCTTAGAATTTAGAGATGTTGCCATTGAAGCTAAGAAAGTTCTTAAGCACTTTAATAAGCTGGGTTCACCTATAAAGGTTATTAGTACAAACAATGAGGGAACCGAGATACCTATACCTAGCAAACTCTTGGGATTGTATGAAGCTTTTGAAAATAATTTTGATTGGATCTGTCCCAAAAATCTTTTTAGTGATTTGAGTGAACCAAAGCGTGATCACAAAGGGTCTTCAAAAACTTATGTGGATGAAATACAATGCCTTATTGAGAAGACCTCTTCAATGGATCTTAATGCCTCTCTTGATGTTACTTGATTCGCATTTTCTGCGCCTAGCTCAAAGGCGTTAAAGAAAAGCACTCTTGGGAGATAACCCAATATTTTTACATTCGGTTATTTTCCTTTTATTTGAGTCTTGGAAGTTATTACTACTGTAATGACCGCTCCTTATCCTTTTTATTTCGTTTTTGTGCCAAGAGAAGCCTCTAATTTGAGCGATGTAAGATTTGGGGATGTTGCTGTCCTGAAACAGTTTTCGGTGCTGCACCGTAAAAATTCGTGAAAATTCTCTGTATATATTTTGGACCTGCGATTTCTTGTGCGTATGCCCCAAGTTATATCCAAACTTTCATTAGTTCAACACTTTTTGATTTGAGCAACAGAAAACCCCTCAAAAATTCGACCTTTGTCAGCTGTTCTGTTTTGACAGATTTCTGCCAATATTTGTGTTTGCCGCTTTATCGCTTTCTTTTTGAGTTCTTTTGATCACAGAAATTTTGGGAAAGTTGCTACAGTAGTATATGCTTTATATGTGGTGGTTTTAGGTTGAAACCTGAAGCAAAAAGGGTTGATTCTATGTTATGCTTACACTAATGTTGTTAATAGATTTGTGTTTAGTTTTGTATGAAGGAAGTTTTCAAGTGTAGGAATCGGAGAGTGATGAGATGAGTTGAAGAATGGATAAAAGCTCAAGCTTGGGGATGCTCATGCATCACCCTAAGAAATATCCAAGAAGTACAAGCGTCAAAGCTTGGGGATGCCCCCGAGGCACCCCTTCTTCATCGGCAAAAATCAGGTCACCTTTCAAGACACTATATTTTCATTGCTTCATGCATTATGCGTTTTTCTTGGAGCGTCAGTTGTTTCAAGCCGAAGCGCAAGTTCAAGATGGAATCTAGAAGAGATCATATGCTTAAATCTTGCCATATATATTGTGATCATGGATAAGTGAAGATATGCTTAAAGAGAGTGTTTCCCATAGTGGTGTATGGGGGAGCAATTCGCAAGACTTCACCAAGCAATCAAGATCAAGAAAGGTGTTCCAACTTGAGGAAGACAAGACGGTCATAATCTAGCTCAAGTGGAATGCGCAAGGAAAAGGTATGTTCTTGATAGGGTTTCTTTCTTACCGGTCTCATAGTGTTAGTTGTGAGACTGGGTTATAAGATCGGTAGCCGTACTATCAAGAGGGGCTCTCGAGTGAGTAACTGAAAGATCATATTGAGCCCCATGTGTGGTTTTGGTAATTAATGACAATCCCTATGGACTAATGGTTGCATTGAGTTATATGTGTAGGACTTGTCCATAGACTATGTTTGAACCATTTGTTGGAGTCAAGGTTGTAAGAAGAAGATTATGTGTTGACCAAGGTGTTATTCAAGGAGTGATCCAAAGATTGGTCTTAAGGGAGTTGAGCTTATGTCAAGTGTGTCTTGAAGAATAAGATTGAGTGAGCTCTCATGTGTATCCTCAAGACACCATCATTATGGAGAAAGAAGAATCGTTTCGAGGATTGATCAAGTCAAAGCGCAAGTTCAAGATGAGCAACTAGAAGAGAACATATGCTTGAAGCTTGCCATCTATATTGTGATCATGGATATGTGAAGATATGCTTAAAGAGAGTCTCTTCCATAGTAGAGTATGGGGGAGCAATCCGCAAGACTTCAACAAGCAAGCTCAATCAAGAAAGGTGGTCCAACTTGAGAAGATCAAGATCGTCATTATCCACATCAAGTGTAATGCTCAAGGCAAAGGTATGATAGTGTTAGGGTTTCTTTCTTACCGGTCTCATGGTGTTAGTTGTGAGACCGGGTTATAGGATCGGTAGCCGTACTATCAAGAGGGGCTCTCGAGTGAGTAACTTAATTGTATCATTCGGAGAGAGCTCAAACCTTTGCATACTTGGCATCATCTTTCTTGGTTCTTATTTGGGTTTTACCCATGTGAGGTTCTAGAGCTTGTGGTTATTTCCATGAAAAGCTCTAGCTCATCAAAAACGGATTTTGCATGAAGCTCTTATTGCGTTTTTGATGTTTAGAGGTTTTACCGGTTTGCCTTCAAGAAGAGGTCAAACCTTTCATCATTTGGTTTTATACTCCCTTGTTGGACTATGATGTTTCTATGGATGAAATTGTAGAGCTCATTGTGGTGATTCCAACGAGCCCAAGATCATCGAAAACGGAGTCCGGATGAAAAAGTTATCACCGTTTTCGTATTGCAATTTCTGCTCGGCGTCACCCAGATACGGGGCCGGATATTCCGGCCAGGGGGCCAGATAATCCGCCTCCCCTCGAAGATTTTGTATTGCAATTTCTGCTAAGGACCTTGGTCGGTGTCACCCAGTAAAGGGGCCGGATATTCCGGCCTAGGGGGCGGATAATCCGGCCAGCCGGATAATCCGGCCATACATTGGCCGGATAATCCGCCCCTCCAAATCCTGCAACGGCCATATTTCGTGGGGGGGTATAAATACCCCTTCTTCCTCCTTGGGCTGGGCACGAATTGGGGATTCTCTCTCCTCCATTGTTGACTTTGCAAGCTTGCCCTTCCTCCTCCATTCCTCCCATGATTCTTGCATATTTTTGAGGGAAAAGAGAGAGGAGATCTAGATCTATATTTCCACCAATCCATCTCTCCTCTAAGTGAGGGGAACATAGAGGATCTAGATCTTGGAGTTCTTTGTGGATTTCCTTTGTTCTTCCTCTCATATCTCTCCATAGCATTAGTTGCTTTGGTAGGATTTGAGTGAGAAGGATTTGAGCACTTTGTGTGCTCTTGCCATTGCATAAGTTGCATCGGTTTGAGTTCTCCCCGGAGATTCGAGTAAGTGAAAGTTTGTGAGCTTATTACTCTTGGATTCTTGGAACCCTAGATGGCTTTGTGGCTTTGTGGTGCCTTTGTGGCTATTCTTGGGAGCCTCCAATTAAGTTGTGGATGCGTGCCCCAAGCTTTGTGTAAAGGCCCGGTTCCGCCTTGAGGAACCCCTTAGTGGGAGAGTGAGCTAGGCCTTTGTGGCGCAAGCTCACACCGGAGTAGGGTGAGGCCTTTGTGGCATTGGTTAGGCCTTTGTGGCGATACCACACCCCTCCAACGAGATGTACTCCCTTTCAACGGAGGAACTCAGGAATACATCATCGTCTCTGCATGCCTTGGTTATTCCTATACCCGAGCTCTTTACTTATGCACTTTACATTGTGATAGCCCTCATGCTTGAAGTCATATATCTTGCTATCACCTTGTTACTTGTATTGCTTAGCATAAGTTGTTGGTGCACATAGGTGAGCCTAGTTTATTTAGGTTTTGTGTTCTTGACAAAATAAACACTAGTTTAATTCCGCTTTTGTTCAAGCCATTCGTAAAATTTGATATCGCCTATCCACCCCCCCCCTCTAGGCGACATCTGTGTCCTTTCAATTGGTATCAGAGCCCGGTCTCTCATTTTAGGCTTCACCGCCTTGAGATCAAAGATGTCGGCTAGGGGATTAGTGCACAATAACACTTCTATATTTGATGGCACAAATTATGATACTTGGAAAATTCACATGCTTAATTATGTTCGGGTCATGGACCCATCTATGGAGCGAATTGTAGATGCGGGTTTTTCTCCTCCAAAGGATACTCAAAATCTATCTTTAGAGGATGAGAAAAACTTGTATCTCAATGCTCAAGCTACTCATGTGATTGTTAATGCTTTGAGCGATGTAGTTACCTTCTCCATCACGCCTTTTCGGAGCGCTCATGAGATATGGACAAAGCTTCAAGAAAAATATGGTGTGTCCAAGATTATTGAGGATGATTGTATTCCTTCCACTTCCAGCCGCAATGAACTCTCATCCACTTCACCAAAGTGTGGCAAGGCATAAGGTAATGATATGGTGAGTGGTGATGAAACTTGCAATGGTGATAGTATGCTTATGTTTGATGATCCTTCATCTCTATCTCATTGCAATGCTTCATCTTTGGACTTAAACACTTGTAGCCCCATAAATGTTTTACATGCTTGTGTTGATAGTCCTTGCATATCATGTGTAAATTTCTTGAATAAATCTCATGATTATATGCTTGCTTTGTCTTGTTGCCATGATACAAATGCTTCTATTTCCTCTAGTTGTTGTGTGTCTAACAATGTAGAGGAAACCAAAGATTCTATGGGTCAAGACAAGATCTTGAATGGAGCCTCAAGTAATTCATCATTATCATCTCATGTCACCCACCTTTGCCTTATGGCTAGGGGTTCAAAGGTATCCCCTACTTTGGAACCCAATTCCTCTTGTGTTGATGTGGATGAGGATAATGATGATCAAGAGGATGAAAATATATATGAAGAGGAGGATAGCATAAGAAGGGAAGGTGAGATTATCTATAATGCTCTTCCCAATGATTTGAAGGTTCGCTCCCTTCTTGTTAAACTTGTGTCTAGTGCTATTGAGAGCCAAAAAAATCATTGAATAAAAATGTAGGCTCGAAAGAGAGTATGCTAATGATATTGGCTCCTTAGAAATTTCTCTTGAAGAAGAGCAAGAGCTTCGGGTTTCTCTTGAGGAGAAGCTTGAATCCATTGAGGAGTCATGTAATGAAATAATTTCTAAACTCACTAAAGAACGTGACCTCGCTCTTGCCAAGTTGTCTTCTACTATTGGTAATAATAATGATGCATGTGCTACTAACACTACTTCTTGTAAAGCATCTATTTTGAAGGAGAATGTTGAGCTAAGGGCTCAACTTGAGTTGCTAACTAGAAAGTATGGGAAATTGGAAGAAAGTCATGAAAAGCTATCTAGCTCTAATGAGGATCTTCTAGTGTCCCATGCTCGCCTAAAGTTAGCTCATGAGGCTATATCTACAAAGGTAAAATCTTGTGAGCCTCATGTGGGCACTAGCACTATTTCCAAAAATGCTATATTGCCATGTGCTAGTACTAGTAATTCATCCACTCATACTATTTGTACATCTAGTAATGAATTACCCTCCTTGCCTTGTTGCTCTAACAATGTAGCCTCTACTTCCACTAGTACTTGTGTTGTCACTAACCATGTAGAGGAAATCAAAGAGCTCAAGGCCCAAGTTACTTCGTTGAAGAAAGACTTGGAAAAACGTCATGAAGGGAAGTCCACACTCAATAAGATCTTGAGTGTGCAAAAATCCCCCAATGACAAGAGTGGACTTGGATTTATCTCTAACAACAAGAAGAAGTCCAAAATATACAAGAAGAAGAAGGGCCAAGAACAAGTCAAGAATTTGGCCAAGATTGTTTGCTTCAAGTGCAAAATTGAAGGGCACCATGTTTGTCGATGGATTTCGTGTCGCAAGAACACGGGGTACCACGCGACGGACCCAAAGATTTGAACGCAGGGGGCTGAATGTGTGAGATCTTGGATCGCAGCGAAGCACAGTGACGGAAGCCCCGAGTCGTCGAACGCACTACGCACTGCAGAGAGAGACGCCGGGCTTTACCCAGGTTCAGGGCCCTTGTGGTAAGGTAAAACCCCTACTTCCTGCCTTCTTGTATTGCAACGCGACACCTCGCGAGGAGTACAAGGTCTTGGTTACAAAGCTCTAGCTGGCCAGAGGTTGAAGAACCTGCGTGCCCAGATAGCAGCCTCCAGAAGATCAGATCCCATCTAAGGGTTGGCCTCCCCTCCTTTTATAGCACCAAGGTCCTCCTTCCCCTTATCTTCTTGGGGAAGGGGTTGCCACACACATGGCCAAGGAGGGTGGATAGCTGTAGACTACACTCTTCTATAGACATGGTCTTCGCAGGGTAGTGGCGCCGGTCCACAGGAGTGGGTGGAGGAGGCCGACGTCCTCCTCTGACGCCCTGCACCGTCCACGCTATTTTTAGGGGGGTGGCCAACAACCACTGTGCCGCTTTGGGCAGGCACAACGAAAGTTGGTCTCCTCCCTGTTGGGGGTAGCGTGGGCGGTACGCGGTCTTCCGTCCTTCATCTTCTTGCTCTGCACGCCAACGTGCTGAGCTGGCGTGGACTTGGTCTCTATCTCCTCACCAGCGGGGGCTCGTGAGGAGGTCTTCTGGTCCTTAGCGTTTTCTTCCGTCGTTCTCCTCACAAGGCGCCTCCTCGTGAGGGTCTTCTCCGTAGCTTGGGTTGTTGATTCTGAAGATGGGCCGATGATGTGGCCCAGGAGCAGGTGGACCGGGATACCCCGGTATCTAGAACACCGACAGTAGCCCCCGGGAGCCCGGCCTGTGAACGCGTCCTCTTGAGGAAGCGAAGGGCCGGGGGCCCCCGAAGCTGCTGGGCCCTCCAATGGCACGCGCCAACCGCGCGGTCAGAGGACCATGTGAAGAGGCAGTGGATGCGGACGCGTGGCGCGGCCGCAGCTGGAGAGGCGAAACGGCGGGCGACGCTGCAGTCTCCGAGGCGTCAAACCGTCATGATGGCGCGTCGCTTCACTGTGGAGCGCAGCGTCGACGCTTTGATTCCCGCGCTGAGATTTGACGCATCGACGCCGGACACCCCCCCTTAAATAGATCCCCCTCGAGACCTCCGGCACTTCACCTCCTTCCTCCAGTGGCACTTCTTCCTCCGCACCCCGAAGCTGATGGACCCCTCCGCCTCCGTCGCCGCCGCTGGTCCAAGCTCCGGGGGAAAGCGCCGCGGACACCCCCCGGGCAGCGGGATCAAGGTGAAGATCCCGACCCGATGGACGCCCGGAGCCGGCGGCCCCCTCCGCATCGGCGCGCCGAGGCAGGATGAGGCGAGCCGCGCCGCCTCGGGGACCTCCAGCGCCATGACCCTCCGGGGTCCCATGCGCGGAGGCGCTCTGAACTCGCCATCGCCGCTGGCAGCGGCGCCTGCTCCCCGCGCCTCGGGGAGCGTCGACCGCGTCCTCTGGCCCAGGGTCCCGCTTCTTGGAGCTCCTCGTCGTCGTCGACGCCCCGGGCTTCAACTCCCTCCGGCTGCCCGACGCCGTGCGGAGGGTGATTTATGCCCCCGGCGCGGCCGCCGGGGAGATCGCCCTGGGGGAGCAGAGCAGGCCAGATCTCCTCTGGCCTGTGGACATCCTTCTCGAGGTGGGCGGCAACGCCGTCCTCTCCGGCCATTGGAGGGCCTTCGCCCTCGGCCATCGCCTCCGCGTCGGTGACCACCTCGTCTTCCGCTTCAAGCTGGGGACGCTGGAGGCCTCGGTGCGGATCTTCACCGCCGGTGGCATTCGCCGCACCTACCCCCAGCCCGCGGCGCAGTGAAGAGGAGGCCCTGACGCGCTGGTCTTCTGGGGAGGGGAGCTAGTCTCCTCCCCTCTTTTGTCATGTAGTCCTTGCTGGCAGGGTATGCCCCGCCGTGCCTTTGCTCCTCCCTGTGATGGGATTATATCAATGAAATCCGCTTTTTAGCTGTCCTGCATTTCGCTTTTTATAGCTCTTCATAGTCCTGGTCATTCGCACGCTCGAGAGCCCTGATGAGCTGTTGGCGTCGATGGGAGGCCTCCCTTCGCCTCAGAGCTCGAGACGGGGTCGGCGCCGATGACACATTGGACGATTCCTGAGACAAGAAGTTGAAGAAAGAGTTGGAAAAGAAAAAACCCCAAATCCCCGAAAATGGAAAAACAAGTTGATAAAACAAACGAAAAAAGAAGGCAAATAAGATGCCCCTGTGACCAGCACAGGGATCTTCTCCGTCGTGGAGGAGCGCGGCACTATCTGTGCCTGCAGCTAAGAGCAAATTGCCGCGCGTGGCGATTCACGGGGCCTTCCTCGTCGTTGAGGGAAGCTGGACCCTCACAGACGTGAAAACGTCGATGCTTAAGAGAGCCCAGAGACCGTCGACACCTCGCAAGGGTTGCTCACAAGGTGAAGGGCCTGGCGCGGACCTCTGGATCTGCGTCTCCTTCGCAAGATGATCGGAGCGGCCTTGGTCTTCAATAATCCTGCCACGTTAGGCCTTCCTCGATAGAGGGAATCTTCCTGTGGATGCTTGTCGCATCGACGCATTCTTGCCTCCTCGTGAGGGTTGCTCACGAGGGGTAGGTCCTTAGCGGGTGCCTTGGGGCACACCTTGGACTTTTACTCAAAGATTTTTTATTTTCCGATGTACTTCGCGAGGAACTAAGCACCATGGGTATTTAGAGGTGATCGATAACAGGGCCGTCGTCCCCGACCAGAGCTCATTCCCTTCGGGTTTTTCGGGCTCGCTGTTTTTCGGGCGAAGGCCCTAGCATAGACACCGTGCCTAGCCCCCTTCCGCGTGGAGTACAACAGAAAATAAATGGACTTCATGCCATTTTGATGTCATGCCGAAGCAGAGGCGCTATATTGCGCTTTAACTTAATATCAGTGCTTAAGAGCAGGTTGAGCTGATACAAGTGCCGTGAAAATGGTCTTTCTCTCCTCGTGAGGAACCTAAGGGTAGAACTTTCGTAGATGAGCTATGTTCCACGGGTTCCCCACCGGCACGCCTTCTGCGGTTTCCAGCCACGCCGAGCCTGGCCTGGCGATGTGCGTCACCTTGAATGGTCCTTCCCACATTGGAGATAGCTTGTGCAGGCCCTTGCGAGAGAGTATTCTCCTCAGCACCAGGTCGCCGACCTCCAGAGTCCTTGCTCGAACATGGCGGCTATGGTAGCGGTGTAGTCCTTGCTGGTACCTCGTGGCGCGGAGCGCGGCTTGGCACCGAGCTTCTTCGAGCAGGAGGAGACGATCCTTGATGAGGTCCTCTTGGTGAATTTCGTCGAAGGCGAGCACTCTTGGCGATCCGAACTTGACGTCGGTGGGAAGAACAGCCTCCGCCCCATAGACCAGGAAGAAAGGGGTTTCTCCAGTGGGTTTGGTGGCGGTAGTCCTGATGGACCACAAGATGGATTGGAGGTTGTCTAACCATTTTTTGCCGCAGGCTTCGAGCTTGGCGTTGAAGCTTTTCGTCTTGAGCCCCTTGAGGACCTCGGCGTTAGCACGCTCGGCTTGGCCATTGCTCCGGGGGTAGGCGACAGAGGCGAAGCAGATCTTGATGCTAACCGATGCACAGTACTCCCGGAACAGTCCGCTGGTGAACTGGCTGCCGTTGTCGGTGATTATGCAGTTAGGCACACCAAAACGATAGACCAGCCCACGGATAAACTTGACTGCGGACCTGGCCGGGATGGTGCACACCGGTTCCACCTCCACCCACTTGGTGAATTTGTCGATGGCGACGTAGAGGTAGTGGTAGCCCCCTTGCGCTCTGGGGAATGGACCGAGGATGTCCAGCCCCCAAAATGCAAAGGGCCAAGTGAGTGGGATGGTTCGCAGCTCCTGCGCCGGCTGGTGGATCTGCTTGGCATGGAATTGGCATGCCTCGCACCTCTTGACCATCTCCGCCGCATCCCTGAGCGCTGAGGGCCAGTAGAAGCCGCTTCGATATGCCTTTGCGGCTAGAGTTGCAGCAGAAGCATGATGGCCGCACTCGCCGGCATGGATGTCCCTGAGAAGCTCTTGGCCTTGGTGAGTAGATATGCACTTCAGAGCGACGCCGTTTGGGCGACGCCGGTACAAGTCACCATCCTTGACGCAGTAGCCCGAAGCTTGGCGTACGATCCTTTTGGCCTCTTCCTCATCCTCGGGAAGCCTGCTGCTGGTGAGGAAGGCCTTGAGCTCTAGAATCCAATCCACTCCCTCCTGCCGTGCCAATGCCAGAAGGACGCGGTCACCCGAAGGAGGCCCGCAGTCTGGAGCCCCCTGCTCCGGCGGTGTCGGCAGGGCAGGTGGAGGGTCTGATCCTGATGACGGCGGAGAAGCAGACGGCTTGAAGAGACGCTCCTCAAAGACGCCGGCAGGTTGTGCCAGGCGGTGAGAGGCGCGCTTGGCGATCTCGTCGGCTTCCACATTTTCTCCTCTCGGGATGTGCTTTAGCTCCAAACCTTGGAAGCGTTTTTCCATCTTTCGATGCTCCTCGAGATAGGCCACCATGTGCTCATCCTTTGGAGTGTAGCTCTTGTTCGAGAAGTTCACAACTAGCTGTGAATCTCCCTTGACGATGAGGCGCTTGATGCCCAAAGCGTTCGCCGCCCTTAAGCCGGCGAGTAGTCCTTCGTATTCCGCAATGTTGTTGGAGACTTTGTTCTCAGGCTTGAAGCAGAGCTGCACGGCATAGAAGAGCTTGTCTCCAGAGGGAGAGGTTAGGATAGCACCAGCTCCCGCGCCGGGGAGGTTGAAGGCGCCGTTGAAGTGCATGACCCAGAGGCCTGGGGCCTCCTCTCCTGGGAGCGTTGACTCCTCCTCTGGAGGTTCATCGGCGAACGGATCGGTCCACTCTGCAGTGAACTCGGCCAAAGCCTTGCTTTTAATTACCTTTGTAGTTTCGAAGGAGATCTCGAAGGGTTGAAGCTCCACGGCCCATTCCGCCACCCACCCGGTGATGTTGGGATTGCGCAGGATGGTCTCCAGGGGACGATCGGTTACCACCTTGATCGGGTGACCCTGGAAGTAGTGGCGCAGCTTCCGCGAAGCGATGAGCAGGGTGTAGAGCAGCTTTTGCTGCATGGTGTAGCATTCCCGCGTGTCGCGTAGTACCGTGCTGATGAAGTATACAGGCTTTTGCACCTTGACGACACCCTCGGAAGGCTCCTCCTCGGGAGGCTTTTGAGCATTGCTCTGAGAGAGCGGCTCGGTCGGCGAAGATGCCGCGGGCGGTTCCTATCGAGGGTCGGGAGATGGAGCGGCCTCTTCCTCGCGAGGAGCCCCCGAGCTTGGAGAGTTGATCTCCTTTTTGGCGATCACCTTGGCATCTCGCTCCGCGACGAGGACGGCACTTGCAGTCCTTGGAGTTGCCGCGATGTAGAGTAGCAAGGGCTCGCGAGTGGTTGGGGCAACCATGATCGGTGGGCTCGTGAGGTACCTTTTCAACTCGGCGAAGGCCTTGTCGGCTTCCGGAGTCCACTCGAACTTCCCAGCGCGCTTCATGAGCTTGAAGAAGGGCAAGGCTTTCTCCCCGCTCCTCGTGATGAAGCGCCCCAGGGCTGCCATGCACCCCGCGAGGCGTTGCATCTCCTTGAGGTTGTGCGGTGGCCGCGTTTCTTCGATGGCCTTGACCTTGTCAGGGTTCGCCTCTATCCCGCGATGGGACACGAGGAACCCCAACAGTTTTCCCGATGGTACGCCAAAGGCGCACTTGGCGGGGTTGAGCTTGATGTTTACCTTTCTCAGGTTGACGAATGTTTCCTCCAGATCCTCGATGAAGGTGTGACCCTCGCGAGTTTTGACGACGATGTCGTCGACGTAGGCCTCCGCGTTCCTTCCCATCTGAGCCCCCAAGGCCTTGCGCATGAGCCTTTGGAAGGTGGCTCCTGCGTTCTTCAGACCGAAGGGCATGCAGACGTAGCAGTACACACCACAAGGCGTGATGAAGGCGGTCTTCTCCTCGTCCTCCTTTGCCATCTTGATTTGATGATAGCCGGAGAAAGCATCCAAGAAGCAAAGGAGGTCACAGCCGGCGGTGGAGTCGACGATTTGATCTATCCTCGGGAGCGGATAAGGATCCTTGGGGCAGGCCTTGTTGAGACTTGTGAAGTCCACGCAGAGGCGCCCACTGCCGTTTGCTTTTGGGACGACCACCGGATTCGCGATCCAAGTGGGGTGGGCTACCTCGCGTATCAGCTTGGCCTTCTTCAGCTTCTCTATCTCCTTGACAATGAAGTCCTATTTCTCTTGCGCTTGCTTCCTAGTCTTCTGCTTCACGGGGCGTGCCTGAGGGCACATGGCTAAGTGGTGCTCAATCACCTCCCTGGGAACGCCGGGCATATCTGACGGAGTCCAAGCGAACATGTCAGAGTTTGCCTGCAGGAAGGTGACGAGCGCGCTTTCCTATTTGGGGGAAAGCCCTGTCCCGATGGTGACAAAGTTGTCGCAGCCCCCAGCCTAAAGCGGGACCTTCTTGGTTGCAGAGCGCTCTTGGGTGAACTGGGGCCTTCTGCCTGAGGGTACCGCTGCTTCCCCAATGCTCATGTCCAGCATCGGACGGACCAGGTCCTCGCTTGGAGTAGGCGACGCAGAGGTGGCGAACTTATTCCCTGTTGAGCCCTGCAGGTGGGGCTCAAGAGAGGCCTTCTTTGTAGCAGCCCGCTCTTGGGATACGAGCTGCGTCTTCCTCGCGAGGTCGCCGGAGTGTTCCAGTAGATCTTCGTCGGCAGGGAACATGGTGGCGGCCTCACGGTAAACATGCTCAACTGATCGGAGAGCATCCTTCTCATTGCAGCGCATGGTGATCGTGCCGTTGGCGCCCGGAATCTTGAGGACGTTGAAGCCATGGTGCATCGCTGCCATAAACCTTGCCAGAGCTGGGTAGCCGAGGATGGCATTGTATGGCAGGGCGATGTAGGTGACGTCGAAGTCGAGGCTTTCCGTCCTGTAGTTGTCCCGGGTGCCGAAAGTGACGGGCAGGCTTACCTGCCCAATTGGTGTTGTAGACCCTTCAGTTACCCTGAAGAATGGCCGAGTTGGCATGAGCCGGTGGTACGACACCTGCATCTTCTCGAAGATCTCGACCGAGATGATGTTGAGGCCCGCCCCTCCGTCGATGAGAGTGCGATTGATGGCGACGTTGTTGATGGTCGGCGTGCACAAGAGAGGAATTGTGCCCATGCCCCTGGTGGAAGCCGGATGATCCTCCTCGTCGAAGCCGATCTTGCACGTTGACCACTTCATTAGGCGGTTGCCGACGTTGGGCTATGCCGCCGCGATCTCTCGCGACAGCTGCTTGAAGTGTCGGTTGGACAAAGGAGCCTGGGCTCCACCCAGGAGGCAAGCGGCGAAGTCTCGCGGCTCTTGATAGCCCCCCTGGTTCTCCTCCCGACGATCGTTTGCTGGTGGGGGCAGCGGCAGCGGCTCGGGATCGGCTCGAGATAGACCCTTGCGGCGGCGACCTTCCTCGCGGTCGTCGTCGCGGCGATCGCCCCGGGATCCACTCTTGCCGTAGCTGCGGCCACCCCCGTGGCGCTTGGAGACACCATTTTCTTCATGAAACTTTCGGACAAACCAACAATCATCGGTATTGTGGGTGTCCTTCTTGTGGAGAATGCAATAGCGGCGACGTCGTCCCTTGTCGCCCTCGGAGCGGTCCCCGCGGCGTTGCTTATGATCTGGCTCCGCCGCGAGAATAGCAGCCTCCTTTCGCTTGGGGTCCTTGGACTTTGGCTTTGGGGGAGGCGCCTCTGGCAGGTTATGCATGAAAAGCCTCCCTTCCTCGGCCTTGGCGCAGCGGTCGGCGATCTCGAAGAGCCTGACGACAGAAGTCAACTCATCATTCACGGACAACTTCTCCCTCATCTTGATGTCGGAGACGCCCGTGGAGAATGCGGAGATGACCTCCTCGTTGGAGATCCTGGGGATCTTGTTCCTCATCTGGGTGAAGCGCTGGATGTACTGATGAAGCGTCTCACCCTTGTACTGACGCACCACTTTAAGATCGTTCTTTGTAGCGGGGCGCTCGTACGTGGGCATGAAGTTGGCAATGAACTGACAGCATAAATCCTTCCATGAAGTCACGGATTCGTGAGGAAGATTCATGAGCCAAGTTCGCGGAGCATCCTTGAGGGCCATGGGGAACCAATTTGCCATGGCACGCTGATCCCCACGCACAGCCTGAACGGCGACGATGTAGAGTTGGAGGAATTCGACGGGGTTGGTGGTCCCGTCGTAACGCGCGCCGATGTCCAGCTTGAACTTGTCAGGCCAGACGACGTAGCGCTGCTGGCGAGTGAGAGCGAGACACCCGGGGTTGTAGACCGGGTCGCCAGGGGTCCTGACGTTCTTGCCAGCTTCGCCGATGTCGTCGATGGCGCGATCATGATTTTTGCGACGGCGCTCGAGGGAGACGCATGCGTCTTCCGGAGCGCGTTGGACGATTTGGCAGCTGGGCTCCCCGCGCGGCAAAGATGCGGCGTGAGAAACCACCTTCTTGGCCTTGTTGGCCCTCCCATCTCTGGCACCCGGGGCACGACGCCCCGCCGCCGGATCTGGGTCTCCCGCGCCCTGGGCTCCTCCCTGGGCCGGGTCTTCGTTGGCGATGGCGACGAGCTCGGCGATTCGAGCGCGCCACCCCTCACGCCCGTCGTCGGTGGGTTGATAGCGCAGCAGCTCTTGCGCCATGGCGAGAGCCTGCGCAGGAGACAGCTGACTCCCAGAACGAGCGCGAGAAGTGGCGGTGGCGGTGAAGGAGAGCGAAGGCTCTGTACGCCCGGACGGGAGGTAGGAGGACTCCAGATCTTCCTCCTCTTCCTCCTTGGCCGACGCTTCACGACGACGGAAGATGGGCTCGGTTTGCCCCCGAGCAGCGTTGCGATGGCGAAGACGCTCAAGCCTTGCGTTGGCGTCAGCCATGTCGAAGCAGATCTAGGAGAAAACACACCACAGCCCCCTACCTGGCGCACCAAATGTCGATGGATTTTGTGTCGCAAGAACACGGGGTACCACGCGACAGACCCAAAGATTCGAACGCAGGGGGCTGAACGTGTGAGATCTTGGATCGCAGCGAAGCATGATGACAGAAGCCTCGAGTCGTCGAACGCACTACGCACTGCAGAGAGAGACGCCGGGCTTTACCCAGGTTCAGGGCCCTCGTGGTGAGGTAAAACCCCTACTTCCTGCCTTCTTGTATTGCAACGTGACACCTCGCGAGGAGTACAAGGTCTTGGTTACAAAGCTCTAGCTGGCCAGAGGTTGAAGAACCTGCGTGCCCAGCTAGCAGCCTCCAGAAGATCAGATCCCATCTAAGGGGTGGCCTCCCCTTATTTTATAGCGCCAAGGTCCTCCTTCCCCTTATCTTCTTGGGGAAGGGGTTGCCACACACACGGCCAAGGAGGGTGGACAGCTGTAGACTACACTCTTCTGTAGACATGGTCTTCGCAGGGTAGTGGCGCCGGTCCACAGGAGTGGGTGGAGGAGGCTGACGTCCTCCTCTGGCGCCCTGCACCATCCACGCTATTTTTAGGGGGGTGGCCAACAACCACTGTGCCGCTTTGGGCAGGCACAGCGAAAGTTGGTCTCCTCCCTGTCGGGGGTAGCGTGGGCGGTACGCGGTCTTCCGTCCTTCATCTTCTTGCTCTGCACGCCAACGTGCTGAGCTGGCATGGACTTGGTCTCTCTCTCCTCACCAGTGGGGGCTCGTGAGGAGGTCTTCTGGTCCTTAGCATTTTCTTCCGTCGTTCTCCTCACGAGGCGCCTCCTCGTGAGGGTCTTCTCCGTAGCTTGGGTTATTGATTCTGAAGATGGGCCGATGACGTGGCCCAGGAGCAGGTGGACCGGGATACCCCAGTATCCAGAACACCGACAATGTTAGATCTTTCCCTTTGAAGAAAAAGGCACTTAGTGAGAAGCAACAAGGGAAGTGGCCTCAAGTTCAAGCCCTTGCTCAACCTCAAGTTGAAGAAAGGTCACTTCCCAAGAATAATCAAGCTAATGCTCCCCTTGTGGAGAAATCAAGTGAGAAGAAGGTGAAGAAAAGAACTTGCTACATATGCCATGAGAAGGGTCACCTATCTTCTTCATGCACTAGTGGTAACTCATCCAAACCTATCATAATTGAAGATGTCTATTCACTTTGCAAGGATAAGGTTGGCAATGTGTTTGCCAAATTTGTTGGTGCTCAAAGTGGTGTCAAGAAAATAACTATTTGGGTTGCCAAACCTATTGTTTCTAACTTCTTAGGACCCAACTTGGTTGGGGACCAACAAGCCATTACTTGAACAATAGGTGTTGGTGGAGGGCATTGGAGACATGTCCATATCATGAAGAATTAAGGGATCTTCATCAATTATATTTTCTCAAGTCAAGTCAAGTGGATTATTGTAACAACCCAAGATTTTATCAAATTTTGGGGGAAATTTTTGCTTTTGTTTTGCTTGAGATGTTTGGAAATTCAGAGGGATTTAAAACTTTTTGAGTCTATTTGAAAGCTTTAGCGAAAACCATTTTAAATCCTCTATTTATTTCTTGAAGAACTTCTTTGAGAAAAATAAAGTACCAAAATACTATTTTCCATTTCTTTATTCAAACCTATGCAAGCTTGCTTGCAAAGGAGTGAATCACAAATGTGTTTTATTTAGAAAAGTTTGTATTTTAAAGAACTAAGTTTGAAAGATAATTTCAAACATTATTTTGTAAAGTATTATCTCTTATTTCAAAGGATTTATTTTCAAACCCTAGATCTATTTTTGTTATGCAAGCAAAGTCCTTTTGCCAAGTTCATAAAGTTTTATGGAAAATATTATTTTATTTTGAAAACCTGTTTCTTACTGTCCCACTTTGATACTCTGAATTTTTGAAAATTTTACAAAGTTGTTTGAATCAGTTTGGAGCCAAATTGCAAAAGTTACAAAAGAAATAAGAAAATAGAAAAAGAAAAAGAAGAGAAGAAATAAAAAAAATATGAAAAAGGGGCCCCGGGGAAAACATTCGGCCCAGTCCCGCATGCAGCCCACGGCCCACTTCCCCGCAAACCCGAACCGGTACCCCTATCTCTCTCCCTCTCACTGACGACCGGGACCCACCGGTCAGGTTCTTCTTTCTCCCCCAAATCGCGCACGCCAGAAACGGCAGGAAACCCCCGCGATGAATTCGTCTTCAATGACGATGAATTAGCGAGTAATTGCCCCAGCCATCGAGCGCACCCTGACCTCTCCTTCCCCCGCAGTAGTTCTCTCCATTTGGTCGAGCCCAGAGACCCACCACAAAAGCCATGCGCAGCCAGCCATTGCCGCAGACCCCGACGGCTTTCGCCGTCGAGTCCGACGAACTCCGGCGGCCCCCGCGCATCTAGCCACCACCTCAAGGACCCCTACACCAGGCGACTCTCCCAGACATCTTCGTGTGCTCGCGCGTCTGCAGGAACGAGGAGTTCATCGACATCAGTGAGCACCCGAGCGCCACGAAACTCTGGCGAGCAATCGTTGAATTCTCCGACCACCTAGACCCCAAAGACTTCGCCAAAGAACTCGCCTCATCTTCCTCTACCCCCTGGTAAGTTCGCAGACCTTCTTTTCCTCGGTATCCGATGAAATTGCCCGCGCCCACGGTCTCACCGACAGTCTCTAATCTCCGGCCGCCTCTCTGCAATGATACTGGATGCAATCGAGCAGGACGACGACGTCATCGCCTTCGCCTGGCTCCCCTGCACCTCGTCATGCTCTCCATAGCCTATGGGAACTCCTGCAACGTCGCCGGCGTCCTCTCCAGTGCCGCTACCTCGCCGGAGATAGCCGGAACCCTAGCCACGGTGAGATCTTCCTCCCCTTTACCTCCTGCACCGTCAGATCTAGATCTCACGGTCCAAATCAAATCACTTATTCGAACCGGTATCCCCAGATCTCGGCCGTCCATCCCCCTTTAGATCGTGCGGCTACGTTTTAATCCAGATCCGAATCGGTACCAGCCTATAGAATGCTGCCACGTTGCGGCCTAGTCAGCCCCCCCTGGTCAACCGAGTCAAAACTCGTGTTTTGAATTCAAATTCAAATGTCAGATTCTGTGCAGATCTTGTAAAATCAATATAAAATATTCTGTAGATCCAAAAATAACAAATAAAATACCGTTGGAATCCTTAGGAAATGTACAATCCAGCAGTACCATAAAATATTATATTTTATGGGTTCAATTTGAAACTATTTTCAAATTGGAATCAGACCTTCTGTTAGCTTGATAAATTCATATCTTTAGTTCTGTTAATCCAAAAATTACAAATTTGTAGTCTTTGGAATCCTCTCAACTTGTAGAACATCATAGGATCAAGAAAATCCAAATTTGATACGTGCACACACTTTGTGCATTCAAATTTGTCCAAATCACTATTTTGGTGATAATTCAAATTCAATAACTTATTTTGGAGTGAATCCAATTGCAGTAGCTTTGTATTACTGCAAGCTATTCAGTAGCATTACACCCATATTTCCTTGAACCATATCACAATTATTCAAATTCTAATATGAGAATTTGAGTATTCCTATATAGCTTAATTCTATTTCTATTTCAATCAGCGATTCCTTCTACCTTAGAAAACCCTACGATCATACCTAGCTATCAAATATCATCTTGAAATCACTTTGATCCAATGTCATATCTATCTAAACAACATCTTGATCCAGATCATATTCACTTAGACATATCTTGCATAGTACCCACTTATTCAAATTACAAATGTGTCATTTGAGTAAAGTGTGATACTTCAATCTTAGTTTCTACCTTTGCTACTATGGTATTGATCAAATCAACATGATAGCATCTATTCAATGCTCCATGTACCCAATAGAAACCTTAAACCATCATCTCAAATGTTATCTACCCATACTCAATCCTCTGTCCACTTGATCCTGATTTCATGTGTAGAACTATTCAATTAACAAATGAGTTAATTGAGTAACTCATGTCTACTCAATCTTAGCCTTGCATTGAACTATTCAATTTGCATTTGAGTTAATTGAGTACTTCAATGTTATAAGAATCCTAGCCTAAGCTTAAGTGTAATATATACTATTTAAGAATAATTGTTGTCACACTTATTCAATAGTATTGCTATTGCACTATCTTGTCTCTTATGTGATTTACCCACATGAGATATTCCAAGTGTCAATATGCTTTAATAAAGCATAAAGACCTCACCCATTATATTTGGTCTAATTCATATATGTACTCAAATTGCAATTGTGCTACTTGAGTAGAATATGAATTCATCTCAAACCCATATCTCACAAATCATAATCCTTTGCCATATCTTTCTATCATAACCTCTCAATAAATCTAAATTGTTAAACAAACACTTTTCAATTGTTTGAATTGTTTGCTTGTGTTTGAATGATATGTTTATGTTATGTTATTTCTGTGCTATAGTCTGTGCGAAGAGCTACGAGCTTAGTTGAGAGAACCGAAACATCGTGATCTTCAAAGAGGCAAGTGACACACATTTTCCCTACCCACTTTATTATGCATTAGTATATTCACCTCTTGTAGTATGCATGATAGGTGTCTTACTCAACTGTTTTATCAAATGCTTATCAAATGCTTAGATCCTAGTAGTGTGTAGCTATACCTCAAACCCCACCTGATAGGATGCTAAATACCTTGTTAATATTGATGCCTTGCTAAGACCACTTGAAAAGTGTTTTGTGAACAAGTTAAGAACTTTAACTAAAATGAAACACCTGGGTGGATTGGTTTGATGAAGGAGGTGATGTTGAGTGGCGACCTGGGGCTACACTACGTGTAGTTGCTGCCTGGGCGTACACTTGTGGATGGCCACCCAGGAATAAAGAGATGGCTATGTCTTCCATGCTTAGAGTACTTCCAGTGCAGCCTTATGACATTATGGGCTCTGTCTTGACTGATTAGATGTGGGAGTGCAACTATGTGCGAGAAGATGGTGGTAGATGAATTATAGGTTGGGAACGGATCTTGCCAGTTAGTTGCCCTCTCCTCTAAAAGGTCTCGTTTCATTTTATGTATGGGCATAAAATGAATCGTAAGGTGAAAGTGCACAACCCTTGCAAGGTGTTTAAATCTAATCGATTAGCCGTGTCCTCGGTTATGGACAGTTGAGTCTCTAGACATGGAATGTACGGAATAATCTCATCATCTCTTTTGAATGATTAAAATTTGTCTAGAAACCCCTAGGTGGGAACTAAGGACCATACACTCCAAGGGGTGATGGTGCCTGAGGTTCCAAACTTTGTTGAGTTGCGCCCAGAACTACATACCGGCCAGTATGTGGTGTATGGGGGTTGTCTTGACCCTTGAAAAATAAAATTTGTTGAAAGAAAGTATTAAAATGGATTATAGGATAAAATTAGCTTTATGCAAATCAGCCTTTGAGATCCACCAGCCAAATGTCATTGTAGTATAGTCTTTCCACAAAAATGCCACCAAATATGTGTCATTTGCCAGTACATCATTGTACTGACCCCTCTGGGGCTGCATATTCAAACGTGCAGGTTTTATGTCGAGTAAGGAACCAGGAGTAGGATCTCGAGACTACATTCCAACATGTCTGCCTGTGGCACGTGATGAAGAGTGGAGGCTCACTGCAACTATGCTTTATGCTGTGTACTCGTAAGGTTGAAGACCTATGTAACTAGATTTACGTTGTAAAATCGATGCTATTGCAATGATTACTTATTTTGTACTGTGGTGCTATCTACTGATCCAGGGAATGGCACAGATACACAGGAGATTTGCCTTTAGTAAAAGGCGGGTCGTTACAAATGGTATCAGAGCATAGTGTTGCCTGTAGGATCGAGACCCTAGGTTTGGAATAGACTAGGAAGCCCTAGGATTCTTTTCTCACCTTCACAAGAAAATCAATTCAGTTTTCTAAAATGAAATCTATCTACTTCTCAGTTTGAAATTTTCTTGTAAGAACTTACCCCATTCAATTGTTTTACACTACCCTTCTTTCTAATTTAGATGACCAGCCTCATTGAATCACTGAAGAAAGGCCCAGTGATGATCATGACCCTGAAGTGTGAGACTGAGTTTCCCAAAGCATTGAAGAACCTCATGTTAAGTATGGGAATGCAAGGAGAAGCTGTTTACAAAGGATTTCCCGTGATAGATGAAGGTGAAGAATATTGGTGGGTGCAACTGCACCTATACAAGAACAAGGAAGATGACCACAAGAAGATGGGACTTTGGATGTTTACCAACTCCGAGATGTATCCATCATTCCTTGACTCAGCAAGATGTGCTGCTTGGTCCGCTATAAAGGAACTTGGAGAAAGACTCAAGTGGAGACTTCATAATACTCAGCAAGACCTCAAGGAAGAAAAGGAAGACACTACTACATTGAAGAAAACCATAAACCAACTTCAAGGTGACATGGAAAAATTGGTATCTGAACTTAGTAAACAAGGAGACCTCATCAAAATCAAGGATGAACAGATTGCCAATCTACTGAAGCAGCTGGGCCAGAATAATGGATCTGCTTAGAAGAGTACCAATAAGCCTTAGTTGGACCTCCATTTAGGAAATTTTAATAAGTAACGACGTGTAATAAACGTTATGGTCATACCGACTTGTGGATGATCGTACCTCCCCGTTTGTTTGAAAACTAGTTTGCTTGTTATGATGAATGTTTGTTAGATATTGCTTGTAGGATGAATTGTTTTGATCTATTTTGTTTTGGGTAGGAATCTTCTTTAGATCCCTTCTATCTAATTCTCACCTATGCTAAGACCTAAACTTGTCCCAAAACCCAAACCAAAGTTTTCTCAATGACAGAACAACTACAATGACCCTCAGTTGGAGATAAGGATACAGAGCACAACAACAAGAGGTAGTAAGTACACAGACTAGAACATTACGCAAGAGGTTGCACAAAGGATGATACCCAAGACTCCAGTAAGCTAGGATGACTGAAGTATACCTCGCAAACAATAAGAAGACACCCCAAGGTGTAGCTAATGTGGAGGTAATACTATTCAACCACCTCATGCAAGAAAGGTGGAAAGGACAAACAGAGCAATGGAAAGGACAAACAGAGCAATGGAAAGAGCAAACAGAGCAATGGAAAGGATTATAATTTCCTCTGAAATGGCAAACCAAAGGATCTACAACTTAAGGATTATTGCCATGAGCCTTGTTGAAAACCTCTAGCTAGGAACGATAGATTTTGTTTTCAAAATTCAAATTAGGATTTGTGAACTTGGTTCCAATTTCAACAAAACTTTTGTTTAGAAGCTAGTGAGGTTGACCAAGAGTTAGAATGCGAGATGCACCAAACCAAATACAAGGTAATGATTGGGTGTGACATGGATTTGCGCCCCATGACGACTACTCATATTGTTCGCTCTTGTATGAGGAATGGTGAATCTAGAGAGACATACCTACCTAAGAGATGACGTCGTAAAACCATAACCTTAGGAGGATAATATATTACATCCCTTATAGTGAGCCAGTGGCCAAAACGTAGGAATACGGTGAGAACTTGGACTTTTGAACGACTACACATTAATCAGAAGCGTTTTGCTCAGTGGACCTTGAAGGCGAAGACTATTCAGTTTCGATGGCTGCTTATTCAATTTACCTTCCCGACTCTTCGTTTTGACTCCCCACGCGGCCTATTCGACTACCTCCCTGAGCCTATAAAAGAGAGATCACTCTTCTCCAGAGAGTCACAACAGAGACAACCACCACCACCTATGCGATTACCTCCTGACTCCAAAGCTTTACGCCACTGAAGTCTACCCCATCCCGACCTGCGACATTTTGAAGCAACTCTCAGAATCCCTGAAAACTACTTTCCTGCCCATGAGAGCTTCGTTAGATTCCTTTTCCCTGAGAAGGAGTTTATCTTCGAGATATGATCAAATTGTTCAGCGCCTTTCAACAACTATGAAGACAGTTGCTAAAGGAATTCTTAAGGATCATCTGATACTAGTGGCAGATAGCATGATGAGCACCGGTATCAAGAAAAGATTCAACAATGCTGGTTACAAGGCGACCTTCCGTCCCTTAAAGGTGCAAGTACCTCTTACAGAGTCCACCTTGTTTACCCCTATGAAATGCATGAGAAGACTGCGGAGAGATGCCATCCAAATTCATTGGGATGTGTGGTCTCATCATGTTCGTGGGGCAAGCATGCAGTACTTGGCACTGAGTCGTCTTTTGAGATTCTGCAATGAAAATCAGCTAAAAAGCAACAAGGAGTATGGCGATAGCCTGTATGCAATCTTGGCCTTGGTGAGGACAGACCAAGAAAAGGCTAGATACACATTCTTGGAAGATGTGCAACAACCAGGAAGGTTACCAGAACAAAATGGTATCGTGGAAAAATTGAAGAACAGAATGGTATCGTTGAAAATTTAAGAGCAAAATGATATAATGAAGCAACCATAAGATGAAGAACCTCTAAGGATGATGATAAGAAAGTTGAGATGATGAGAGGATACCCTCTCAGCTTGGTCTTCTGAATGACCCAAAGAGGAGACAACTCAGCTTGGTCCTCTGATTGAACCAAAGAGTGACTCCTCAGTGTCCAAAGTAATTCAACAACTACCCCGTTGGATAGAAAGCTCTACAATAGAGTAAGGTTACCTCAAGCAATCCCATAAGGAAGGTTGGTGCCTGGATTTGTGAATAGACACCCACCGATTGTAAATGAAGATGTGGACTACCTTGTTGATGACAACGCAATGGATGATATCTGCTTATCACCAGAATTGGATGGAACCCTTGGTATGCCCACTTTTGAACATAGTTGTGAAGATCAAAATTTCTGAGAAGGACGATTCAAGGAAAATGACACAACGGTGAATGCAAGCTGGGAACAAAATGCAAGTGCCTAAGGAAGCATCAAGATACCACCAAGAGAAATTTTCTTTTAAGGGTGGTAGCCACCCAGATACCTAAACCTAGATAACCTAATACCTACTTTCTTTCTAGCCTCTTCCAATCTCGAGGACGAGATTTCTTTTAAGGGTGGTAGTCTGTAACGACCCAAGATTTTATCAAATTTTGGGGGAAATTTTTGCTTTTGTTTTGCTTGAGATGTTTGGAAATTCACAGGGATTTAAAACTTTTTGAGTCTATTTGAAAGCTTTAGCGAAAACCATTTTAAATCCTCTATTTATTTCTTGAAGAACTTCTTTGAGAAAAATAAAGTACCAAAATACTATTTTCCATTTCTTTATTCAAACCTATGCAAGCTTGCTTGCAAAGGAGTGAATCACAAATGTGTTTTATTTAGAAAAGTTTGTATTTTAAAGAACTAAGTTTGAAAGATAATTTCAAACATTATTTTGTAAAGTATTATCTCTTATTTCAAAGGATTTATTTTCAAACCCTAGATCTATTTTTGTTATGCAAGCAAAGTCCTTTTGCCAAGTTCATAAAGTTTTATGGAAAATCTTATTTTATTTTGAAAACCTGTTTCTTACTGTCCCACTTTGATACTCTGAATTTTTGAAAATTTTACAAAGTTGTTTGAATCAGTTTGGAGCCAAATTGCAAAAGTTACAAAAGAAATAAGAAAATAGAAAAAGAAAAAGAAGAGAAGAAATAAAAAAAATATGAAAAAGGGGCCCCGGGGAAAACATTCGGCCCAGTCCCGCATGCAGCCCACGGCCCACTTCCCCGCAAACCCGAACCGGTACCCCTATCTCTCTCCCTCTCACTGACGACCGGGACCCACCGGTCAGGTTCTTCTTTCTCCCCCAAATCGCGCACGCCAGAAACGGCAGGAAACCCCCGCGATGAATTCGTCTTCAATGACGATGAATTAGCGAGTAATTGCCCCAGCCATCGAGCGCACCCTGACCTCTCCTTCCCCCGCAGTAGTTCTCTCCATTTGGTCGAGCCCAGAGACCCACCACAGAAGCCATGCGCAGCCAGCCATTGCCGCAGACCCCGACGGCTTTCGCCGTCGAGTCCGACGAACTCCGGCGGCCCCCGCGCATCTAGCCACCACCTCAAGGACCCCTACACCAGGCGACTCTCCCAGACATCTTCGTGTGCTCGCGCGTCTGCAGGAACGAGGAGTTCATCGACATCAGTGAGCACCCGAGCGCCACGAAACTCCGGCGAGCAATCGTTGAGTTCTCCGACCACCTAGACCCCAAAGACTTCGCCAAAGAACTCGCCTCATCTTCCTCTACCCCCTGGTAAGTTCGCAGACCTTCTTTTCCTCGGTATCCGATGAAATTGCCCGCGCCCACGGTCTCACCGACAGTCTCTAATCTCCGGCCGCCTCTCTGCAATGATACTGGATGCAATCGAGCAGGACGACGACGTCATCGCCTTCGCCTGGCTCCCCTGCACCTCGTCATGCTCTCCATAGCCTCTGGGAACTCCTGCAACGTCGCCGGCGTCCTCTCCAGTGCCGCTACCTCGCCGGAGATAGCCGGAACCCTAGCCACGGTGAGATCTTCCTCCCCTTTACCTCCTGCACCGTCAGATCTAGATCTCACGGTCCAAATCAAATCACTTATTCGAACCGGTATCCCCAGATCTCGGCCGTCCATCCCCCTTTAGATCATGCGGCTACGTTTTAATCCAGATCCGAATCGGTACCAGCCTATAGAATGCTGCCACGTTGCGGCCTAGTCAGCCCCCCCCCCTGGTCAACCGAGTCAAAACTCGTGTTTTGAATTCAAATTCAAATGTCAGATTCTGTGCAGATCTTGTAAAATCAATATAAAATCTTCTGTAGATCCAAAAATAACAAATAAAATACCGTTGGAATCCTTAGGAAATGTACAATCCAGCAGTACCATAAAATATTATATTTTATGGGTTCAATTTGAAACTATTTTCAAATTGGAATCAGACCTTCTGTTAGCTTGATAAATTCATATCTTTAGTTCTGTTAATCCAAAATTACAAATTTGTAGTCTTTGGAATCCTCTCAACTTGTAGAACATCATAGGATCAAGAAAATCCAAATTTGATACGTGCACACACTTTGTGCATTCAAATTTGTCCAAATCACTATTTTGGTGATAATTCAAATTCAATAACTTATTTTGGAGTGAATCCAATTGCAGTAGCTTTGTATTACTGCAAGCTATTCAGTAGCATTACACCCATATTTCCTTGAACCATATCACAATTATTCAAATTCTAATATGAGAATTTGAGTATTCCTATATAGCTTAATTCTATTTCTATTTCAATCAGCGATTCCTTCTACCTTAGAAAACCCTACGATCATACCTAGCTATCAAATATCATCTTGAAATCACTTTGATCCAATGTCATATCTATCTAAACAACATCTTGATCAAGATCATATTCACTTAGACCTATCTTGCATAGTACCCACTTATTCAAATTACAAATGTGTCATTTGAGTAAAGTGTGATACTTCAATCTTAGTTTCTACCTTTGCTACTATGGTATTGATCAAATCAACATGATAGCATCTATTCAATGCTCCATGTACCCAATAGAAACCTTAAACCATCATCTCAAATGTTATCTACCCATACTCAATCCTCTGTCCACTTGATCCTGATTTCATGTGTAGAACTATTCAATTAACAAATGAGTTAATTGAGTAACTCATGTCTACTCAATCTTAGCCTTGCATTGAACTATTCAATTTGCATTTGAGTTAATTGAGTACTTCAATGTTATAAGAATCCTAGCCTAAGCTTAAGTGTAATATATACTATTTAAGAATAATTGTTGTCACACTTATTCAATAGTATTGCTATTGCACTATCTTGTCTCTTATGTGATTTACCCACATGAGATATTCCAAGTGTCAATATGCTTTAATAAAGCATAAAGACCTCACCCATTATATTTGGTCTAATTCATATATGTACTCAAATTGCAATTGTGCTACTTGAGTAGAATATGAATTCATCTCAAACCCATATCTCACAAATCATAATCCTTTGCCATATCTTTCTATCATAACCTCTCAATAAATCTAAATTGTTAAACAAACACTTTTCAATTGTTTGAATTGTTTGCTTGTGTTTGAATGATATGTTTATGTTATGTTATTTCTGTGCTATAGTCTGTGCGAAGAGCTACGAGCTTAGTTGAGAGAACCGAAACATCGTGATCTTCAAAGAGGCAAGTGACACACATTTTCCCTACCCACTTTATTATGCATTAGTATATTCACCTCTTGTAGTATGCATGATAGGTGTCTTACTCAACTGTTTTATCAAATGCTTAGATCCTAGTAGTGTGTAGCTATACCTCAAACCCCACCTGATAGGATGCTAAATACCTTGTTAATATTGATGCCTTGCTAAGACCACTTGAAAAGTGTTTTGTGAACAAGTTAAGAACTTTAACTAAAATGAAACACCTGGGTGGATTGGTTTGATGAAGGAGGTGATGTTGAGTGGCGACCTGGGGCTACACTACGTGTAGTTGCTGCCTGGGCGTACACTTGTGGATGGCCACCCAGGAATAAAGAGATGGCTATGTCTTCCATGCTTAGAGTACTTCCAGTGCAGCCTTATGACATTATGGGCTCTGTCTTGACTGATTAGATGTGGGAGTGCAACTATGTGCGAGAAGATGGTGGTAGATGAATTATAGGTTGGGAACGGATCTTGCCAGTTAGTTGCCCTCTCCTCTAAAAGGTCTCGTTTCATTTTATGTATGGGCATAAAATGAATCGTAAGGTGAAAGTGCACAACCCGTGCAAGGTGTTTAAATCTAATCGATTAGCCGTGTCCTCGGTTATGGACAGTTGAGTCTCTAGACATGGAGTGTACGGAATAATCTCATCATCTCTTTTGAATGATTAAAATTTGTCTAGAAACCCCTAGGTGGGAACTAAGGACCATACACTCCAAGTATTAAAATGGATTATAGGATAAAATTAGCTTTATGCAAATCAGCCTTTGAGATCCACCAGCCAAATGTCATTGTAGTATAGTCTTTCCACAAAAATGCCACCAAATATGTGTCATTTGCCAGTACATCATTGTACTGACCCCTCTGGGGCTGCATATTCAAACGTGCAGGTTTTATGTCGAGTAAGGAACCAGGAGTAGGATCTCGAGACTACATTCCAACATGTCTGCCTGTGGCACGTGATGAAGAGTGGAGGCTCACTGCAACTATGCTTTATGTTGTGTACTCGTAAGGTTGAAGACCTATGTAACTAGATTTACGTTGTAAAATCGATGCTATTGCAATGATTACTTATTTTGTACTGTGGTGCTATCTACTGATCCAGGGAATGGCACAGATACACAGGAGATTTGCCTTTAGTAAAAGGCGGGTTGTTACAATTATCTTGTGTCTATCATATATCCTATGTTCCACCTTGCGGTAACATGTATTCAACTTATCTACATTGAAAGTTACTCTCCCCTTTACATGTGTTGGGTTTTGTATCTTGCATGTGTTTGTATATGTTGTGCTTCTTACTTACTTTATTTTGAGTAATCAAGTATGTGCATGTTGGTTTGCACACCATGTGCAGTTGTTCTTGTTGAGCCTTTTGCATCTCGTTTTATCTTACTTGGCTCTTGTGAGAGATTATTGGACCATCCCATTTTGGGAGAGTGATATGCTTTGCACCTCACAATCCTAAAAATGTGTGTACATGAGGAATACCACTTAGTGTTGATATTTAAAGATTATCTAGTTTCTATGTGGTATGTCATTCTCATGAGAAATTCAAATTCTATAATGTCCATTAATCATCTTGTTGGATTTTATTTGCCTATTGTGAAAAATAAATGTTTTATCACATTATGGGGGAGTAATATGCTTTGTGCATACTACAAACCAATATAATGTGTATATTTGAGGTTGTGTCACATAGTGTTGATATTGTAAATTATCTTGCTTCTATGTGGCATGTTTTCTCAAACAAGTTCCAATTTACCAAATTGTTTTATTCCTCTTATTTTGGATCTTGTTTGTAAGATACTTTGTTGGTAGGGTTTTCCTAAAATGTGGAATTCTCCATCAAAGTTGGAAAACCATTCGCTTCAAGTTATCCTAATCATTGCCTTACATGATTGTTTAACTATTTTAGTCTACCAAGAATATCTTCTTTAGCATGGTTTTTAATTCTTATCCTTCTCCATATGCTTCTTTGTTATGAAGATGATCTTGGATTTATATGTAAACTACCACCGGGAAATAAATCCAAATACCTCTTGTTCTTGGACAATTGGTACTCTATCATGTGGCACATATATATTGATCATCTTTACATTGTCTATTGCTTTTAATTGCCTTATCTCTAGCCAAAAATGTATTTGTTTTAGCTCCCATTGTCTTCCATGACTTTTGTTATTCCATTTGATTTTGTTGAACTTGTTTTTGTGTTATTTCTATGTAGGTAGATGTGATGATCCCACTTGTGTGCATTTTGTATTCAAATGCAAAATCATAAATAATGCACTAATCTTGGGGGAGCTCTCCTATATTTGTTATAACACACTCTTTGTGCTTATTTCAATTGGTATTGGTTTTTGTTGGAAGACAAATCTTTTCTTTTTTGGTACTTAGTGTGCCATCATAAAAAGTGTGGAGAGTTTGGTTTGTTTGTTTGAACCTTGCTCTCTTTGGGAGTTGGTGATCTCATTCCTTGTTATTTGTTACTTCTCTTAAAATGAGGTATGTCTTTGAGCATGTGTGTTTTAGTTATGCTTTATGCTCATTTGCTTTTGCTTGGTTCACTAGTTGAACTTTGGAGTCAATCTTGTGTTGATTTGATTCTTTGATATAATTTGGACAACCTTTTGTAGCTTCACAATTGTGTGTGCTCGCTTGTCCTTCTTGGTGTTTTGTCCAAATTGTATCTCCTTTGGCTCTTGAAAGTCTTGTGCATGCATATTTACTAAATGTATACTTTATGGCATGCTTTGCTTTCTTTGATCAAATATATAGGAGAAGCTCCATCAAATCCTAAATTGGCTAAGATGTACATGAAATTCAATTTCATATATATATGCACATATTTATGTGGAGTTTATCCTATATGTTGTAGTTTCTAACTACTTTGGACCCAATGAGTTTGGGGACCATCTTGTACTTGAACTTTGTTTTAGGTACATGGAGATATATTAGTGCTTGTCTCAACAATAAGGATGAAGTGGTGACTAAATGATAATTTGAGGCAAGCTAGGATTATTGGAGAACTCCTATCTACTACATCCTGCCTTTAATATCTCGGTAACAAGTATCTTTTTATGCATACTTTTCTAGCGTCCAACCTTGTGTAGGTTGCTCCTTGGCATGGATATCTTTATTTGAAAATCATGTGGTTCTTGCAATGATTCTAATGAAACCTCTTTATTGCAAATGTGAGCAAGTTGAGATGAGGACATATTATTGGGAACATATAAAATTCATGCTCATGATTCTCCTATCCCATATATGTCAACTTAGCAATCTTTTCGCATATCAATTCCTCAATAAGCTCACATGTGCAATATTGATGAAATTGCAAATTTATTCCTTCCGTTTGGTATCCCTCGTTATGATACTTGTTGTTTTTTATCAAAGCATCCCAACTATCTTCTTTCCCTTGTTGATATTTGTGATGTCTTTGATATGTTGGTGGTTGAAGTTTGTCAATATACAATAAGATAAATTGAGCCTTTGGCCATGCTTTAAAAGCAAAAAATCTCATTGGTATATTGCATGACTTCATTTTGGATATCATGTTCTATTCTTAGTATCTATTTTGTGTGTACATGTTTCTTTGTGATAATTATCTTTGTGATATTGTCTACTTAGAAACTTATATACATGAGAGATGATATCTCATTATTTGATATCTTATTTGAACCTTATGTGTTGGGATGGAATGCTAAGCAATATCATTCATTGAAGACTATGTGGATGCTCTATGCTTATTCTTGTGTTAGTCTTATAATATTCTTTGTCATTCCTATCACACATTCCTTTGGTTGAGCCTTTTAATATATTGTCCCTTGCTTGTTGCCCAACCATTTGTTTGATGCAAGTGTAAGCTTAATTTCTTCTCTATGATCTCTTGCAAATGGTTGCGTTTTAAATGTTATTGAGGGAGTGAGGATTTCATGTTGTGTAAATTGTATTCAAATACAAACATTCCAATTTTTGCACATACCTTGGGGAGCTTCCTCATTTCATTTAAAGCACCATTTTGCGGTTAGCATAGTATTTAATTTCACTTGGTATTATTTTGTTTTGAATAATATTGAGGGAGTGATGATTACATGTGTGTGCACCTTATACTTCAACTCAAATAGAATATTTTGTGCACACACCTTGGGGAGCTTCCTCATATTATTTGGAGCACCCTTTCGATCTTATCATAATATCTTTATTCAATTTGCTATTTGGATTGTTTGATTGCTCTCTTCATTTGTTGAAGTTTATCCATCGTGTTATCTTATTTTTTTGCAATCTTTGATCCTCAATATAGTTTTGTTTCCTTCATATATTTGTCTTTGTATACGTGCATGTGTCTTCACTTATTTCTTTTGGATATGCACACCGTTTTGGAGGAACTCACACTATATTGGCCTTCTAAGTTTTTCGCCCATTTTGGCAATGGATGCCAATGGGGGAGAAGTTTCGAGGGTTTAAAGGGAATTGGCTTTTATTCTTTGGTTTGTTCTTAAGCATTTGCCTTGCATGCTTTGCATGGTTGAGTATATAGTGGAAACTCCACCAACAACCTTGGTTGGCAATATATGCAATGAAATCAAGATCATTCACACGTGCATAGATTGTGGGGGAGTTTGTTCTATATATGGTGGTTTTACTAACATCACATACTTTTGTAGTATTTGATATTAGTACAACCATTTTGGTTCTTTGAATTCATTATATAAACCCTCTCAAAGAGATTGTCATCAATTACCAAAATGGGGGAGATTGAAAGATCATATTGAGCCCCATGTGTGGTTTTGGTAATTAATGACAATCCCTATGGACTAATGGTTGCACTGAGTTATATGTGTAGGACTTGTCCATAGACTATGCTTGAACCATTTGTTGGAGTCAAGGTTGTAAGAATAAGATTATGTGTTGACCAAGGTGTTATTCAAGGAGTGATCCAAAGATTGGTCTTAAGGGAGTTGTGCTTATGTCAAGTGTGTCTTGAAGAATAAGATTGAGTGAGCTCTCATGTGTATCCTCAAGACACCATCATTATGGAGAAAGAAGAATCGATTCGAGGATTGATCAAGTCAAAGCGCAAGTTCAAGATGAGCAACTAGAAGAGAACATATGCTTGAAGCTTGCCATATATATTGTGATCATGGATATGTGAAGATATGCTTAAAGAGAGTCTCTTCCATAGTAGAGTATGGGGGAGCAATCCGCAAGACTTCAGCAAGCAAGCTCAATCAAGAAAGGTGGTCCAACTTGAGAAGATCAAGATCGTCATTATCCACATCAAGTGGAATGCTCAAGGCAAAGGTATGATAGTGTTAGGGTTTCTTTCTTACCGGTCTCATGGTGTTAGTTGTGAGACCGGGTTATAGGATCGGTAGCCGTACTATCAAGAGGGGCTCTCGAGTGAGTAACTTAATTGTATCGTTCGGAGAGAGCTCAAACCTTTGCATACTTGGCATCATCTTTCTTGGTTCTTATTTGGGTTTTATCCATGTGAGGTTCTAGAGCTTGTGGTTATTTCCATGACAAGCTCTAGCTCATCAAAAATGGATTTCGCATGAAGCTCTTATTGCGTTTTTGATGTTTGGAGGTTTTACCGGTTTGCCTTCAAAGAGAGGTCAAACCTTTCATCATTTGGTTTTATACTCCCTTGTTGGACTATGATGTTTCTATGGATGAAGTTGTAGAGCTCGTTGTGGTGATTCCAACGAGCCCAAGATCATCGAAAACGGAGTCCGGATGAAAAAGTTATCACCGTTTTCGTATTGCAATTTCTGCTCGGCGTCACCCAGATACGGGGCCGGATATTCTGGCCAGGGGGCCAGATAATCCGCCCCCCTCGAAGATTTCGTATTGCAATTTCTGCTAAGGACCTTGGTTGGCGTCACCCAGTAAAGGGGCCGGATATTCCGGTCTAGGAGGCGGATAATCCGGCCAGCCGGATAATCCGGCCATACTTTGGCTGGATAATCCGCCCCTCCAAATCCTGCAACGGCCATATTTCGTGGGGGGGGGGTATAAATACCCCTTCTTCCTCCTTGGGCTGGGCACGAATTGGGGCTTCTCTCTCCTCCATTGTTGACTTTGCAAGCTTGCCCTTCCTCCTCCATTCCTCCCATGATTCTTGCATATTTTTGAGGGAAAAGAGAGAGGAGATCTAGATCTATATTTCCACCAATCCATCTCTCCTCTAAGTAAGGGGAACATAGAGGATCTAGATCTTGGAGTTCTTTGTGGATTTCCTTTGTTCTTCCTCTCATATCTCTCCATAGCATTAGTTGCTTTGGTAGGATTTGAGTGAGAAGGATTTGAGCACTTTGTGTGCTCTTGCCATTGCATAAGTTGCATCGGTTTGAGTTCTCCCCGGAGAGTCGAGTAAGTGAAAGTTTGTGAGCTTATTACTCTTGGGTTCTTGGAACCCTAGATGGCTTTGTGGCTTTGTGGTGCCTTTGTGGCTATTCTTGGGAGCCTCCAATTAAGTTGTGGATGCGTGCCCCAAGCTTTGTGTAAAGGCCCGGTTCCGCCTTGAGGAACCCCTTAGTGGAAGAGTGAGCTAGGCCTTTGTGGCGCAAGCTCACACCGGAGAATAGGGTGAGGCCTTTGTGGCGTTGGTTAGGCCTTTGTGGCAATACCACACCCCTCCAACGAGACGTACTCCCTTTCAAGGGAGGAACTCGGGAATACATCATCGTCTCCGCGTGCCTCGGTTATTCCTATACCCGAGCTCTTTACTTATGCACTTTATATTGTGATAGTCTTCGTGCTTGAAGTCATATATCTTGCTATCACCTTGTTACTTGTATTGCTTAGCATAAGTTGTTGGTGCACATAGGTGAGCCTAGTTTATTTAGGTTTTGTGTGCTTGACAAAATAAATGCTAGTTTAATTCCACTTTTGTTAAAACAAATGCTATGGAGGAATATATGTGTCCTTTCAGTAACTTAGTCGTATCATTCAGAGAGAGCTCAAACCTTTGCATTCTTGGCATCATCTTTCTTGGTTCTTATTTGGCTTTTATCCATGTGAGGTTCTAGACCTTGTGGTTATTTCCATGACAAGCTCTATCTCATCAAAAAAGGATTTTGCATGAAACACTTATTGAGTTTTTGGTGTTTGCAGATTTTACCGGTTTGTCTTTGAAGAGAGGTCAAACCTCTCATCATTTGGTTTTATCCTCCCTTGTCGGACTATGATGTTTCTATGCATATATACTTGTAGAGCTCGTTGTTGTGATTCCAACGAGCCCAAGATCATCAAAAACGGAGTCCGGATGCTCAAGTTATGGTCGTTTTCGTGTTGGTGTTGCTGCCAGTTTTTGGGTGGCCGGAGTCTCCGGCCCGAGACGCAAAGTATCCGGCCCAACTCCGGCCTGGCAGCAGAATCGTCTGTCCTAAAGCCCCCGAATGACCCTGGGGCATCAGAGACTCCGGCCCAAGGGCGGAGACTCCGGCTCGGACGAATTCTGGACATAACGGTTGGATTTTGGGGGACCTATTTAAGGGACCCTTCTTCCCCAATGGATCCCTAACCTTTCTTGCAAGTCTTGACCTCCATTGTTGACCTTCTTGAGCTTGCTATCTCTCAATCCCTCCAATGATTCTTGCATCTTCTTGAGGGAAAAGAGAGTGGAGATCTAGATCTATCTTTCCACCAATCAAAATCTCCTCTAAGTGAGGGGAACCTATTGGATCTAGATCTTGGAGTTCTTTGTGGATTTCCTTTGTTCTTCCTCTCATATTCCTCCATAGCATTTGTTGCTTTGGTAGAATTTGGGAGAGAAGGATTTGAGCACTTTGTGTGCTCTTGCCATTGCATTTGGTGCATCGGTTTGAGTTCTCCTCGGAGATTCGGGTAAGTGGAAGTTGTGAGCTTGTTACTTTTGGGTTCTTGGAACCCTAGACGGCTTAGTGGCCTTTGTGGCATATACTTGGGGCCTCCAATTAAGTTGTGGAGATTCCCCAACCTTTGTGGTGCCTTTGTGGTGATTCTTGGGAGCCTCCAATTAAGTTGTGGAGATTGCCCCAAGCTTGTACGGGTTCGGTGACCGCCCTCAAGTGTCCCATAGTGGATCGTGGCATCTTGCTTTGTGTGAGAGCGCGAGGAGAATAAGGTGAGCCTTTGTGGCGTTTGGTGTGTAGCGTGCCTCCGCATCTTGAGGTGAGCCTTTGTGGCATTTGGTGAGCATTGTGCTACCACATCTCAAGGTGAGGCCTTTGTGGCGTTCCGAGTGCATTAAGCCGCCACACCTCTCCAACGGAGACTAGCTTCCTTTGGAAGTGAACTTCGGGATACATCTTCGTCTCCTTCGTGCCTCGGTAACTCTTATCCGAGCTCCACTACTTATGCACTTTACATTTGTGATAGCCATCGTGCTTGAAGTTATATATCTTGCTATCACCTTGCTACTTGTCTTGCTTAGCATAAGTTGTTGGTGCACATAGGTGAGCCTAGTCTATTTAGGTTTTGTATGCTTGACAAATTAAATGCTAGTTTATTTCCGCATTTGTTCAAGCCTTTCGTAAAAGTTTTAATCGCCTATTCACCCCCCCTCTAGGCGACATCCGTGTTGCTACTCGGTGATGGCGCCAGAAAAGACTGTGGCGTTTAGTTGACGTGGGAGCAGTAAGTCCTTGTGCGTGGTGATTGATACGTCTCAAACGTATCTATAATTTTTGATGCTCCATGCTTGTTTTTACACCATTTGCCTATTGTTTCGTTACACTTAGTGGTACTTTTATACATTTTCCGGAACTAACCTATTAACGAAGTGCCACAGTGCCAGTTTCCTGTTTTCTGCTGTTTTTGTGTTTCAGAAGTGATACACAGGAAATATTCTCGGAATTGGACGAAACAAGTTCCTGAAGTCATATTTCACCGGGGAGCTCCCAAACATCCGAAGACCTGACGGAGGGGGGCCACGTGGCCCCCACACACAGGGGCGGCGCGGCCTGGCCCCTGGCCACGCCAGCCCCTTGTGAGGCCGCGTGGCTCCACCTCTGACAGCCCCCCTTTGCCTACATATACCCCCTGACGAGAAAAACCTAAGGCCCCGATCAGTTTTCTAGAATACATCGCGATCCGTCGCCGCCGTCGACCCAAAGATCGGGAGGGTCCAGAAGCTCTTCCCGGCACCCTGCCGGAGAGGGGAATCGCCACCGGAGGTCTTCTTCATCGCCATGCTTGCCTCCGGAGCGATGAGTGAGTAGTCTACCTTGGACTATGGGTCCATAGCAGTAGCTAGATGGTTGTCTTCTCCACCATGTGCTTCATGTTTAGATCTCATGAGCTGCCCTACATGATTGAGATCACCGTTATGTAATACTATGATGTTGGTTTGTTGGGATCCGATGAATATTGGTGTTTATGATTAAGTTGCTGTACTGAATTATATCTTTTGTTATCTCTATGTTGTTTATGATCTTGCATGCTCTCCGTTGTTAGTAGCTATCTTGGCCGAGTAGTTGCTAGTGACTCCAAGAGGGGGTATTTATGCTCGATAGTGGGTTCATGTCTCTATTTCACCTGGGGGAGTGACATAAACCTCTAAGGTGGTAGATGTGATGTTGCTACTAGGGAGAAAACAACATTCATATGCTCAAGGGCATATGCTTTGTTTAAATTACACACTTTGCTTAATGCAATTATCTGTTGTTCGCAACTTAATACTTTTGGGGTGTTCGGATGATATCCCCGAGGGTGGATTATTAGTCATAGATGCAGTTGGATGGCGGTCTATGTATTTTGTTGTAATGCCCAGAGTGAATCTCATAGTGATCTTCTTGACATATCACGTTATCTTTATTCTATCAATTGCCCAACTGTAATTTGTTTACCCAGCATGTTATTTATCTATGGAGAGACACCACTAGTGAACTGTGGACCTCGGTCCTATTTTAATCATATTGCAATCACCTGTTTACTATTCCCGCACTGTTTACTTTACTAGCATATTACTACTGTTTTCCACTCGATACACTCATAACCTTTGTTTCAAGCAAACCGGTGAGATTGACAACCTCATCGCAAGTTGGGAGCAAAGTATTTGTTTGTGTGTGTGCAGGTTCCACGTTGCAGCTAGCAAGCAAAGCTTGGATGAGGCGCCATATATAAATTGTCCGCTGCTGTCGCAAACTAGCAAGCATCACCTTCAGTCGTCACCGTCTCTCTTCTTCAAGAACGATATTAAACCTTGGTTTCTTACTGAGGGAAAACTAGCTGCTATACTCATCACACCTTCCTCTTGGGGTTCCCAACGGGCTGGTCATTCACCACGCATCAAGCTAATTTTCTGGCGCCGTTGCCGGGGAAGAGAGAAGACTTCTGCGAGGGGAGTTCTTCGCACACACATTCTTTACTTTGTTATTTGTTTTGCTTTACTTTATTTTATTTTACCTGCATTGCTTCTTATATCAAAAACCCAAAAAAAAATTAGAATCCTTGGTAGTTGTTTTTACTTGTCTTGCTTTATAATGCTTTCTATCAATGGTCGGTTTCTTTGAAACTAAATCTTTTTGGCAAGGTGGGTTCACGGAAGAGCAGCAAAATTATTATGAGGAACACCTCTTGTCACAAAAAGGGAAACACTTATGGGAACAAATTAATAGATTATATATTATTGCTAGAAATGTGTGCTCTATTTATAATGTTACTTATTGCTTTGATGAATCTTGTTGCTGTAGGAGGTATAAACACCTCCCTTTTCAATGTGAGTACAATGATGATGTTACCATATCTTCTTATATTAATGGAAATTATGACTTTTATGATGTGGAACAAATTGAAGAATTTATTGCTTGGAAGGGTGCATTCGAACTTGCTTATTTGCTTCAAAATACTGATGATGCACCTTATAAATATGAGGTTTATGATATACTCACATTTTGCTTTGATAATTACAAGGAAGAAAATGGCTATATTCTTAAATATCTTAATAGATGCTCTCCAACGGAAGAGACTAATGCCTTGAAGGAGCCTATGGAAGAAGAAATTCTTGAAACTGGAAGCTCATTGGATGAAAAAGAGGAGGAGAGTGATGACCAAGAGGAGGAAGAATGGAGCAACCCATGTCTACCTCCCAATAAGAGTAAATCTCATAGTGATCTTCTTGACATATCACGTTATCTTTATTCTATCAATTGCCCAACTGTAATTTGTTTACCCAGCATGTTATTTATCTATGGAGAGACACCACTAGTGAACTGTGGACCCCGGTCCTATTTTAATCATATTGCAATCACCTGTTTACTTTTCCCGCACTGTTTACTTTACTCGCATATTACTACTGTTTTCCACTCGATACACTCATAACCTTTGTTTCAAGCAAACCGGTGAGATTGACAACCTCATCGCAAGTTGGGAGCAAAGTATTTGTTTGTGTGTGTGCAGGTTCCACGTTGCAGCTAGCAAGCAAAGCTTGGACGAGGCACCATATATAAATTGTCCGCTGCTGTCGCAAACTAGCAAGCATCACCTTCAGTCGTCACCGTCTCTCTTCTTCAAGAACGATATTAAACCTTGGTTTCTTACTGAGGGAAAACTAGCTGCTATACTCATCACACCTTCCTCTTGGGGTTCCCAACGGGCTGGTCATTCACCACGCATCAAGCTAATTTTCTTGAAGAGTTCCGTAGTTCCGCCGCCGCCACCGACGAATTTCGGGGGACAGAAGTCTCTGTTCCGGCACCCTGCCGGGACGGGGAAGTGCCCCCGGAGCCATCTCCATCGGTCTCTATCGCCGTCTCCACCGTCTCCATCGACCTCACCGCCATCTCCATCAACCTTGCTGTCTCCTATGATGAGGAGGGAGTAGTTCATCCCCGGGGCTGAGGGCTCTACCGGTAGCTATGTGGTTCACCTCTCTCTCCCATGATGTGATCTTTATGTGATCGTGAGCTTTGTATCATGTTGAACAAGTACATGTTATTATTCAGATATTTTGTGTACTCTAGCAATGTTATTAAAGTAATCTATTCCTCCTGCTATGGTGTAACGGTGACAGTGCATGCATCATGGTGGTACTTGGTTTAGGCTATGATTGTGATCTCTTGTGGATTATGAGAATAATTATTGCTATGATAGTTTGAGTGATCTATTCCTCCTTTCATGGTGTAATGTTGACAGTGTGTGCACCGTGTTAGTACTTGGTTTAAGTTGCAATGATTTCTATCTTGAGTTGTGATCTGATTTGGGTATTGCTATGAGTGGTGTTTGTCAAGAACTTGATGAACTTTAAGGGGTGCTTCTGTAGCCACTACACAATGATTAGTGTTATTCAATAGGAGAGTAATTCAGAGTACCTTAGCAAAGAGAAGTTACTTGTTCATTCATGTTATATTGTTGGGAGTGTGTCCACTAGTGAAAGTATGATCCCTAGGCCTTGTTTCCAAGCTTTGCATACCGTTTACTTGCTATTTTGTTACTTGTTTGCTCGCAGCGATATTTATTTCACATCACGTTTGCTACTTATAATCATCACTATTACTTGTATTTCACTATCTCTTCGCCGAACTAGTGCACCTATACATCTGACAAGTGTATTGGGTGTGTTGGGGACACAAGAGACTTTCTGTATTGTAATTGCAGGGTTGCTTGAGAGGGATAGCTTTGACCTCTAACCTCCCTGAGTTCGATAAACCTTGGGTGATCCACTTAAGGGAAACTTGCTGCTGTTCTACAAACCTCTGCACTTGGAGGCCCAACAAGTGTCTACAAGAATAGAAGTGCGTAGACATCAGTGATGACCAGCCCGTTGGGAACCACTCCCTAGTTTCCAACATGTCAATTAAATAAATAGAAGCAACTTCAATACTAGGAGCAAGCTCAACCCAAGACTTTTCCTCATCTTCATCGTGCATACTAATGTGATTAAAGAACTCCTCAATGTTACTTTTGCCAATAATCGAACCACTCCCTACTGAGAGGTCCTCCAGAACGAACTCAGGGAACAACATGATAAACTAAAGTAAAGAAATAACAACTACCAAGGATTCTAATTTTTTTGGGTTTTTGATATAAAAAGCAATGCAGGTAAAATAAAATAAAGTAAAGCAAAACAAATAACAAAGTAAAGAATGTATGTGTGAAGAACTCCCCTCGCAGAAGTCTTCTCTCTTCCCCGGCAACGGCGCCAGAAAAGAAGCTGCTACTCGGTGATGGCGCCAGAAAAGACTGTGGCATTTAGTTGACGTGGGAGCAGTAAGTCCTTGTGCGTGGTGATGACCAGCCCGTTGGGAACCCCAAGAGGAAGGTATGATGAGTGTAGCGGCTAGTTTTCCCTCAGTTAAGAAACCAAGGTATATCGAACAGGAGAAGAGAGACGGTGACGACTGAAGGTGTTGAGGAACCTGCACACACACAAACAAATACTTTGTTCCCAACTTGCGATGAGGTTGTCAATCTCACCGGTTTGCTTGAAACAAAGGTTATGAGTGTATCGAGTGGAAAACAGTAGTAATATGCGAGTAAAGTAAACAGTGCGGGAAAAGTAAACAGGTGATTGCAATATGATTAAAATAGGACCGGGGTCCACAGTTCACTAGTGGTGTCTCTCCATAGATAAAATAACATGCTGGGTAAACAAATTACAGTTGGGCAATTGATAGAATAAAGATAACGTGATATGTCAAGAAGATCACTATGAGATTTACTCTGGGCATTACAACAAAATACATAGACCGCCATCCAACTGCATCTATGACTAATAATCCACTCCCGGGGATATCATCCGAACACCCTAGAAGTATTAAGTTGCGAACAACAGATAATTGCATTAAGCAAAGTGTGTAATGTAAACAAAGCATATGCCCTTGAGCATATGAATGTTGTTTTCTCCCTAGTAGCAACAGCACATCTACCACCTTAGAGGTTTCTGTCACTCCCCCAGGTGAAATAGAGACATGAACCCACTATCGAGCATAAATACCCCCTCTTGGAGTCACTAGCAACTACTCGGCCAAGATAGCTACTAACAACGGAGAGCATGCAAGATCATAAACAACATAGAGATAACAAAAGATATAATTCAGTACAGCAACTTAATCATAAACACCAATATTCATCGGATCCCAACAAACCAACATCATAGAATTACATAACGGTGATCTCAATCATGTAGGGCAGCTCATGAGATCTAAACATGAAGCACATAGTGGAGAAGACAGCCATATAGCTACTGCTATGGACCCATAGTCCAAGGTAGACTACTCACTCATCGCTCCGGAGGCAAGCATGGCGATGAAGAAGACCTCCGGTGGCGATTCCCCTCTCCGGCAGGGTGTCGGGAAGAGCTTCTGGACCCTCCCGATCTTCGGGTCGACGGCGGCGGCGGATCGCGATGTATTCTGGAAAACTGATCGGGCCCTTAGGTTTTTCTCGTCGGGGGGTACTTATAGGCGAAGGGGCGATGTCAGAGGAGGGACCAGGCCCCCTCACACAGGGGTGGCGCGGCCAGGGGCCTGGCCGCGCCGCCTGTGCGTGTGGGGCCCACGTGGCCCTCCTCCGTCTCTTCTTCGGATGTCTGGAAGCTTCCGGGTAAAATATGACTTCAGGAACTTGTTTCGTCCAATTCCGAGAATATTTCCTGTGTATCACTTCTGAAACACAAAAATAGCAGAAAACAGGAAACTGGCACTGTGGCACTTCGTTAATAGGTTAGTTCCGGAAAATGTATAAAAGTGCCACTAAGTGTAACGAAACAATAGGCAAATGGTGTAAAAACAAGCATGGAGCATCAAAAATTATAGATACGTTTGAGACGTATCAAGCATCCCCAAGCTTAACTCCTGCTCGTCCTCGAGTAGGTAAGTGATAACAAAGAATAATTTTTGAGGTGACATGCACCTACACAATCTTGATCATATATGTAAGCATTGGTGAGCTGGGATCAATAGAACTTAAAACATGGGCATGAAAGATATAATCATGACAATAAGAAACTTAGCAACCATGTTGTAAACATGTAAATGAACACAAACAAAAGATCATGATAATGAAACAATGAAAGTCAAACGTGTGTTTAAATCATAAGGAAAAACATACAAAAGGTTTTCAGCTTGTCCTTCAAAGAGAGCAAAACATAAATGCATAGGACACCTCAAAGTTTAAGAGGGCGACTAGATACAAATAATTTAAGAACAAGTGAAACCAACAATATGAGTCAATCAATGAACTTTGGGACAATGCATGTCACACTAAGAATGACAACTATGCTCTCTTAATGGTGCATAAAGAAAGAAGGTGGTGACTCAACATAAAAGTAAAAGAAAGGCCCTTCGTAGAGGGAAGCAGTGATTGCAAGTTTTATAACCTTCAAAAATTATGGTACTTACCGGCTTTGAGCTCTCATTGCCCCCATCATAAGCATCTTGAATGGTTAAAGTTAATGCGAGAACAATTATGATGCATATGCTTGACAAATCATAAGTTGAAAACCTCGTGTCCCGTGAATACGAGTACCCAAACCTCATGCTACTTTACTTAGAGTCCCAAGCAAGGCTCTTGTCATTGTAAGTATATGCATATCATTGAGAACTGCCAATGGGGTACCTCCGTGCCCGATGACATGGAACAAGCCCACACCAAAATGACAGGACAAGCAGACAATGAACACCTCGACATCTCTTTTATTTGCTATATTGTTTAGCTTTTTATTATGAGATGCGTCGTCGAATGTTCACCATGGGTATGCTGCAAATTTCCACCATGAATTATGCATGGCTTAGATTGGCGGCCCGGCATTTCCCTAACACATATAAAAACTCCATGATCCCCACAAGATTCCCAATTCATTTCACACCGCGGGCATCCATAAACAAAAGATCACGATATCAACTCAAATAAGAAGTGCAATGTTGAAAGCTTGCCCCATGACAGCATGGCTGGGCTAGAATCCAACTTACAACTTGCAAGCATAACAACTCAACATAAAAGACCACAATGTCAAATTTTTAAGAACAGGAAAAAGTAAAGTGTGCCTTCCGGTTCGTGAGAGCTTTACTAACCGAGTTTCGCATAACACTGGTAAGAGTTTAATTTGAAGAGAAAATAAAAGCAAGTCAAATTTACTTGGAATAGCAAATTGCTAGTAGGTATGTATGGTGGACACTTTGAAAAACTTTGGCTTTTAGGAGTTGGATGCACGAGTAGAGCTCATACTCAGTACAAGGCGAGGGCTAGCAAAACACTGGGAGCGACCAACTAAGAGAGCAATAATGGCCATAATCATGCAAAGCGACAAAGCAACATTAAAAGAAGCATAAGATGGCATCAAAAGTCAAAAACTAAATGATCATGAAGGCTAATGGCGACTTTGTAAGAGTCTAACATGTGTGAGCATGCGCCAAGTCAACCCAAATAAAGCATCAAGGAGAAAACCAAAATAATGCTTCCATACAATAAAAACAACGCATGATTTTTTCAAAGGCTCATTAAGCAATCTCAGTTATTTGAGACAAGTCATGCTACAGCAAAACCACTAAGCATACTATCAAAAAGACATCAAGCATGACATGAAAAAGCCTAAGCCGTAGTCTACACAAGCTCCTTCTTGTACCACTATTTTGCACAAAGCTTTTTCTCTTTTCCAACACCATTTGAAATTTTTATACACACCTCCTTTGATGAAAACCAATGAAGATCAGAGGCAAAAATGCACCTTGATGAAAAGATATGACAAGATCTGAACGCAAATCAAGGCGAAAACGAAAACCAAAAGCAGTAGCGGAAAAAGTAGAACGCTCGATAAACGATAAGAGTGAAAAACTGAGCGTTCTTTTGCAAATGAAAACAAGTACATCTCCTCCAAAAGAAATTTGTTGGGGTCCAACCATTTATTGCAGCAAACAAACAAACTAAATCAACTAAGAAAACTAAAACAACTGACGCTCCAAGAAAAACACATAGTGCATGAAGCAATAAAAATATAGTGTTTTGAAAGGTGACATGATTTTTGCCGATGAAGAAGGGGTGCCTCGGGGGCATCCCCAAGCTTTGACGCTTGTACTTCTTGGATATTTCTTGGGGTGATGCATGGGCATCCCCAAGCTTGAGCTTTTGTCCATTCTTCAACTCATCTCATCATTCTCCAATCCCTACACTTGAAAACTTCCTTCATACAAAACTAAACACAATTCTATTAGCAACATTAGTGTAAGCATAAAATATATTCAACCTCTTTTTAGCTTCAGGTTTCAACCCAAAACCACCACATATAAAGTATATAATACTGTAGCAACTTCCACAAGAGTTCCATGATAAAAAAGAACTCAAAAGAAAGCGATAAAGTGGCAAAAACAAATATTGGCAGAAATCTGTCAAAACTGGACAGCTGACAAAGGACGAATTTTTGAGGGATTTTCCGTTGCTCAAATCAAAAAGTGTTCAACTAAGAAAAGTTTGGATATAACCTGGGGCATATGCACAAGAAATCGCAGGTCCAAAAGATAAACATAGAATTTTCACGAATTTTTACGGTGCAGCACCGAAAACAGTTTCAGGACAGCAATAACCCCAAATCTTTACCTCACTCAAATTAGAGGCTTCTCTTGGCACAAAAACGAAATAGACAAGATAAGGAGCGGTCATTACAGTAGTAATGACTTCCAAGACTCAAATAAAAGAAAAAGTACTAAAAAGTAAACAATGGGTTATCTCCCAAGAGTGCTTTTCTTTAACGCCTTTGAACTAGGCGCAGAAAATTGCGAATCAAGTACCTTCAGAAGAAGCATTAAGATCAACAGAAGAGGTCTTGTCAATAAGGCATTGTATTTCATCCACATAAGTTTTTGAAGACCCTTGGTGATCATGCTTTGGTACACTATTCTCATCAAAAAGATTTTCAGGACAAATCCAGGCAAAATTGTTTTTGAAAGCATCATTCAATCCCAAAAGCTTGCAAGGTATAGGTATCTCGGTCCCCTCATCATTAGTATCAATAACCTTTATAGGTGAACCGAGTTTATTAAAACGTTTAAGAACTTTCCTAGCTTCAACAACGACATCCTTAAATTCTAGGCGCAAAGTTTCCAAGATAAAAGCCTTCTTTTCGGGATCCTTAATTTCATGAAGCTTAAGGAACATATATTGCATAAAAGGATTAAGACTAGCAAACCTAGTTTCCAACATGTCAATTAAATAAATAGAAGCAACTTCAATACTAGGAGCAAGCTCAACCCAAGACTTTTCCTCATCTTCATCGTGCATACTAATGTGATTAAAGAACTCCTCAATGTTACTTTTGCCAATAATCGAACCACTCCCTACTGAGAGGTCCTCCAGAACGAACTCAGGGAACAACATGATAAACTAAAGTAAAGAAATAACAACTACCAAGGATTCTAATTTTTTTGGGTTTTTGATATAAAAAGCAATGCAGGTAAAATAAAATAAAGTAAAGCAAAACAAATAACAAAGTAAAGAATGTGTGTGTGAAGAACTCCCCTCGCAGAAGTCTTCTCTCTTCCCCGGCAACGGCGCCAGAAAAGAAGCTGCTACTCGGTGATGGCGCCAGAAATGACTGTGGCGTTTAGTTGACGTGGGAGCAGTAAGTCCTTGTGCGTGGTGATGACCAGCCCGTTGGGAACCCCAAGAGGAAGGTATGATGAGTGTAGCGGCTAGTTTTCCCTCAGTTAAGAAACCAAGGTATATCGAACAGGAGAAGAGAGACGGTGACGACTGAATGTGTTGTGGAACCTGCACACACACAAACAAATACTTTGTTCCCAACTTGCGATGAGGTTGTCAATCTCACCGGTTTGCTTGAAACAAAGGTTATGAGTGTATCGAGTGGAAAACAGTAGTAATATGCGAGTAAAGTAAACAGTGCGGGAAAAGTAAACAGGTGATTGCAATATGATTAAAATAGGACCGGGGTCCACAGTTCACTAGTGGTGTCTCTCCATAGATAAAATAACATGCTGGGTAAACAAATTACAGTTGGGCAATTGATAGAATAAAGATAACGTGATATGTCAAGAAGATCACTATGAGATTTACTCTGGGCATTACAACAAAATACATAGACCGCCATCCAACTGCATCTATGACTAATAATCCACTCCCGGGGATATCATCCGAACACCCTAGAAGTATTAAGTTGCGAACAACAGATAATTGCATTAAGCAAAGTGTGTAATGTAAACAAAGCATATGCCCTTGAGCATATGAATGTTGTTTTCTCCCTAGTAGCAACAGCACATCTACCACCTTAGAGGTTTCTGTCACTCCCCCAGGTGAAATAGAGACATGAACCCACTATCGAGCATAAATACCCCCTCTTGGAGTCACTAGCAACTACTCGGCCAAGATAGCTACTAACAACGGAGAGCATGCAAGATCATAAACAACATAGAGATAACAAAAGATATAATTCAGTACAGCAACTTAATCATAAACACCAATATTCATCGGATCCCAACAAACCAACATCATAGAATTACATAACGGTGATCTCAATCATGTAGGGCAGCTCATGAGATCTAAACATGAAGCACATAGTGGAGAAGACAACCATCTAGCTACTGCTATGGACCCATAGTCCAAGGTAGACTACTCACTCATCGCTCCGGAGGCAAGCATGGCGATGAAGAAGACCTCCGGTGGCGATTCCCCTCTCCGGCAGGGTGCCGGGAAGAGCTTCTGGACCCTCCCGATCTTCGGGTCAATGGCGGCGGCGGATCGCGATGTATTCTGGAAAACTGATCGGGCCCTTAGGTTTTTCTCGTCGGGGGGGTACTTATAGGCGAAGGGGCGATGTCAGAGGAGGGACCAGGCCCCGTCACACAGGGGTGGCGCGGCCAGGGGCCTGGCCGCGCCGCCTGTGCGTGTGGGGCCCATGTGGCCCTCCTCCGTCTCTTCTTCGGATGTCTGGAAGCTTCCGTGTAAAATATGACTTCAGGAACTTGTTTCGTCCAATTCCGAGAATATTTCCTGTGTATCACTTCTGAAACACAAAAACAGCAGAAAATAGGAAACTGGCACTGTGGCACTTCGTTAATAGGTTAGTTCCGGAAAATGTATAAAAGTGCCACTAAGTGTAACGAAACAATAGGCAAATGGTGTAAAAACAAGCATGGAGCATCAAAAATTATAGATACGTTTGAGACATATCACGTGTCCTTTCAATTGGTATCAGAGCGAGGTCTCTCATTTTAGGCTTCACCGCCTTGAGAGCAAAGATGTCGGCTAGGGGATTAGTGCACAATGACACTTTTATATTCGATGGCACAAATTATGATATATGAAAAATTCACATGCTTAATTATTTTTGGGTCATGGACCCAACTATGGAGCAAATTGTGGATACAATTTTTTCTCCTCCAAAGGATTCTCAAAATCTATCTTTAGAGGATGAGAAAAACTTGCATCTCAATGCTCAAGCTACTCATGTGATTGTTAATGCTTTAAGCGATGTAGTTATCTTCTCAATCATGCCTTTTCGGAGCGCTCATGAGTTATGGACAATGCTTCAAGAAAAATATGATGTGTCCAAGATTATTGAGGATGATTGTATTCCTTCCACTTCCGGTCGAAATGAACTTTCTTCTACTTCACCAAAGTGTGGCAAGACACAAGGTAATGATATGGTGAGTGGTGATGAAAATTATAATGTTGATAGTGAGCTTACTTTTGATAATCATTCATCTCGATCTCATTGCAATGCTTCATCTTTGGACTTAAACACTTCTAGCACCATAAATGCTTTGCATGCTTGTGTTAGTCCTTGCATATCATGTGTAAGTTGCTTAAATAAATCTCATGATGATATGCTTGCTTTGTCTAGTGGCCATGATAAAATTGCCTCTATTTCCTCTAGTCTTTGTGTGGCTAACAATGTAGAGGAAATCGGAGATTCTATTGGCCAAGACAACGTTTTGATTGGAGCTTCAAGTTATTCATCCTCATCATCATCTCTCGGTTCCCACATATGTCTTATGGCTAGGGATTCAAAGGTAACTCCTTCTTTGGAACCCACTATATCTAGTGATCATGATGAAGAGGATGATTATATTGCCTCTTTAAAAAAGAAGGGAGAAATAGTCTTTCATGCTATTGGTAAGAAGAAAATTGCTTGCTCTAACTTTGTTGACATTTTGATTTTTGCTATTGAAAGCAAGAAAATTATTGATGAGCTTCAATCTCATGACGAAGAGCAAGAAGAAACTATTGAGAATCTTCATAGTCTTGCCAACAATTTTAAAAAGACTCTTTTAAAAGAACAAAGCACCAACGAAGGTCTTGAGGAGAATTTTGCTCTAGAATTGTCTAGAGTAAAGGAAACCCATGATAGAGCTCTTGAGGTGGCAAATGATTTAAAATTAAAAAATGATAAGCTTGTTTTAGTTAATGCTAAACTTCTTGAGGATGTTGAGCACCTTAAAAATGGCTCTAGGGACATTGAGAGTGTGCTCACCAAAATCACCGAGTCACATGAGCAACTAAAATCTTCTTATTTAAAAGAGTGTTCCAAGTTGCCTTCTCCTCTTTCGATTAATCATGATGCTTGTGCTACTAACTCTACTTCTTGCGAAGCATCTATTTTGAAGGAGAATGTTGAGCTAAGGGCTCAACTTGAGTTGCTAACTAGCAAGTATGGGAAATTGAAAGAAAGTCATGAAAAGCTATCTAGCTCTAATGAGGAACTTCTAGTGTCCCATGCTCACCTAAAGTTAGCTTATGAGGATATGTCTACAAAGGTAACATCTTGTGAACCTCATGTGGTCACTAGCACTACTTCCCAAAATGCTATATTGCCATGTGCTAGTCCTCGTAATTCATCCACTCATAATATTGCTACATCTTGTGATGAATTACTCTCCTTGCCTTGTTGCTCTAACAATATAGCTTCTACTTCCTCTAGTACTTGTGTTGTAACTAACCATGTAGAGGAAATTAAAGAGCTCGAGGCCCAAGTCACTTTGTTGAAGAAAGACTTGGTAAAAAGTCATGAAGGGAAGTCCAAACTTGAAAAGATGTTGAGTGCACAAAAATCTCCCAATGACAAGAGTGGACTTGGATTTATCTCCAACAACAAGAAGAAGTCCAAAATCTTCAACAAGAAGAAGGGCCAAGAGCAAGTCAAGGACCCGGCCAAGATTGTTTGCTTCAAGTGCAAAATTGAAGGGCATCATGTTAGGTCTTGCCCATTGAAGAAGAAGCATCTAAATGAGAAGCAAAAAGGGAAGCGGCCTCAAGCTCAAACTCAAGTTCTTCCTCAAGATGAAGAAAAGCTACCTCCTAAGAAGAATCAACCCAATGCTCCCATTGTGGAGAAATCAAATGAGAAGAAAGGAAAGATAAGATCTTGCTACATATGCCGTGAGAAGGGTCACCTTTCTTCTACATGCTCTATTGGTAACTCATCCAACCCTATCATAATCGATGATTCTTATTCACTTTGTAAGGATAAGGTTGGAAATGTGTTTGCCAAATTTGTTGGTACTCAAAGTGGTGTCAAGAAAAGAACCATTTGGGTTGCCAAACCTATTGTGACTAACCTCTTAGGACCCAACTTGGTTGGGGACCAACAAGCCAAAACTTGATCAATAGGTGTTTAATGGAGGGCTTTGGAGACTTGGCTATATCATGAAGAATTAAGGATCTTCATTAATTATATTGTCTCAAGTCAAGTCAATTGGATTATCTTATTTCTATCATATATTCATTGTTCCTCCTTGTGGTAACATGTATTCAACTTATTTACATTGAAAGTTACTCGCCCCTTCGCATGTGTGTGGTTTTGTATCTTGCATGTGTTTGTATATGTTGTGCTCTCTAACTGCTTTATTTTGAGTAATCAAGTATGTGCATGTTGGTTTGCACACCATGTACAGTTGTTATCGTTGAGCCCATTGCATCTTGATCTATCTTACTTGGCTCTTGTGAGTGATTAATGGACCATCCCATTTTGGGGGAGTGATATGCTTTGGCACTTCACAATCCTAAAAATGTGTGTACATGAGGAATACCACTTAGTGTTGATATTTAAAGTTTATCTAGTCTCTATGTGGTATGTCATTTTTATGAGAAACTCAAATTCTATAATGTCCATTAATCATCGTGTTGGATTCTATTTACCTCTTGTTGGTAAAGTTTAATTTTTTAGGTTTGGAGATTCCATTGGTTCTACCCCGGAGACTCCGTTGGTTCTACCCCGGAGACTCCGGTGGTTCTACTCCGGAGACTCCGGTGGTTCAACCCCGAAGACTCCGGTCCCCCTCAGAATTTCTAGGCCCTATGGAAATTGACTTTAACAACTTATTTGAAAATTGGTTTTATCACATTATGGGGGAGTATTGTGCTTTGTGCATATTACAAATCCATGAAATGTGTATATTTGAGGTTGTGTCACATAGTGTTGATATTGTAAATTATCTTGCTTCTATGTGGCATGTTTTCTCGAACAAGTTCCAATTTGCCAAATTGTTTTATTGCTCTTGTTTTGGATCTTGTTTGTGAGATACTTTCTTGATAGGTTTTTCCTAAAATGTGGAATACTACATCAAAGTTGGAAAACCATTTGCTTCAATTTATCCTAATCATTGGTTTGTGTGATTGTTTAACTATTTGAGTCTATCAAGAATATCTTTGTTTGGCATGGTGCTTAATTCTTATCCTTTTCATATGCTCATTTGTTGTGAAGATGATCTTGGATTTATGTGTAAACTACCACCAGAAATAACCCAATATACCTCTTCTCCTAGAAAAATTGGTAATCTATCATGTGGTATTTTTATATTGATCATCTTTACTTTAACTATTGATTTTAATTGCCTTATCTCTCGCCAAGAAATGTATTTGCTTTAACTCCCATTGTCTTTCTTGACTCTTGTGATTCCATTTGATTTTGTTGAACTTATTTTGTGTTATTTCTATGTAGGTAGATGTGATGATCCCATTTGTGTGCATTTTGTATCCAAATGCAAAATCATAAATAGTGCACTAATCTTGGGGGAGCTTTCCTATATTTGTTATAACACACTCTTGTGCTTATTTCAATTGGTTTTGATTATTGTTGGAAGACAAATGTTTTCTTTTTGGTACTTAGTGTGCCATCATAAAAAGTGTGGAGAGTTTGGTTTGTTGTTGGAACCTTGCTCTCTTTGGGAGTTGCTTATCTCATTCCTTGTAATTTGTTTTTCACTCTTAAAATGAGATATGTCTTTGAGCATGTGTCTTTTAGTGATTTTATGCTCATTGGCTTTTGATTTGTTCACTTGTTGAACTTTGGAACCAATCTTGTGTTGATTGGATTCTTTGATATAGTTTGGACAACTTTTAGTTTTCACACCTTTGTGTGACTTCTTGGTCTTCTTGTTGTTTTGTTCAAATTGTATCTTGCTTTGGCTCTTGAAAGTATTATGCATGCATTCTTACTAAATGTATAATTTATGGCATGCTTTGCTTTCGTTGATCCAATATATAGGCAATACTCTATCAAATCCTAAATTGGCTAAGTTGTGCATGAAATTCAAGTTCATATCTATATGCACATATTTATGTTGAGTTTGTCCTATATATTGTAGTTTCTCTAACTACTTTGGATCCAATGAGTTTGGGGACCATCTTGTACTTGAACTTTGTTTTAGGTACATGGAGATATATTGGTGCTTGTCTCAATAATAAGGATGAAGTGGTGATTAAATGATAATTTGAGGCAAGCTAGGATTATTGAAGGACTCCTATTTACTGGATCCTAACATTGATATCTCGGTAACAAGTATCTTCTTCATGCATAATTTTCTAGTATCCAACCTTGTGTAGGTTGTTTCATGGCATGGAATATCTTTATTTGCAAATGTTGTGCTTCTTGCAAAGGTCTTAATGAAACCTCTTTATTGCAATTGTGAGTAATTTGAGATGAGTGCATATTATTGGGAACATATAAAATCATGCTCATGATTCTCCTATCCCATATATGTCAATTTAGCAATTTTATTGCATATCAATTCCTCAAGTTTCTCACATGTGCAATATGGTTGAAAGTGTAAATTTAGTACTTTCTTTTGGTATCCATCTTTGTGATACTTGTTGCTTTTCTCAAAGCATCCCAACTATCTTCTTTCACTTGTTGATATTTGTGATGTCTTTGACTTGTTTGTGGTTGAAGTTCATCAATATACAATAAGAAAACTTGAGCCTTTGGTCATGCTTTAAAAGCAAAAAATCTCATTGGTATATTGCATGACTTCATTTTGGATATCATGTTTTATTCTTAGTATCTATTTTGTGTGTACATTTTTCTTTGTGATAATTATCTTTGTGATGTTGTCTACTTAGACACTTATACACATGAGAGATGATATATTCTTATTTGATATCTTATTTGAACCTTATGTGTTGGGATGGAATGCTAAGCAATTTCTTTCATTAAAGACTATGTGGATGCTCTATGCTTATCCTTATATTAGTCTTATAATATGCTTTGTCATTCATATCACACATTCCTTTGGTTGAGCCTTTTAATATGTTGTCCCTTGCTTGTTTCTCAACCATTTGTTTGAAGCAAGTGTTAAGCTTAATTTCTCCTCTATGATCTCTTGCAAATGGTTGCGTTTTAAATGTTATTGAGGGAGTGAGGATTCCATGTTGCGCAAATTGTATTCAAATGCAAACATTCCATTTTTTTGCATGTACCTTGGGGAGCTTCCTCACTTAATTTAAAGCACCATTTTGCGGTCATCATATTATTTGACTTCACTTGGTATCATTTTGTTTTGAATAATATTGAGGGAGTGATGATTCCATGTTTGTGCACCTTATACTTTAATTCAAATAGAATATTTTGTGCACAAACCTTGGGGAGCTTCCTCATATTATTTAGAGCACCCTTTTGGTCTTATCATAATATCTTTATTCAATTTGTTCTTTGGATCGATTGATTGCTCTCTTTATTTGTTGAAGTTTATCCACCATGTGATCTTATTTTATTTACAATCTTTGATCCTCAATATAGGATGTTTTCCTTCGAGTTTTCATATTTGGATATGTGCATATGTTTTCAATTATACTTTTGGTTTATGCACAAATTATGGAGGAACTCTCACTATATTGGCCTTCTAAGTTTTTCCGCCCATTTCGGCAATTGGTGCCAATGGGGGAGAAGTTTCGAGGGTTTAATGGGAATTGATTTTTATGCTTTGGTTTTGTTCTTAAGCATTTCCCTTTCATGCTTTGCATGGTTGAGTATATAGAGGAAACTCCACCAACAACCTTGGTTGGCAATATATGCAATGAAATCAAGATCATTCACACGTGCATAGATTGTGGGGGAGTTTGCTCTATATATGGTGGTTCTACTAACATCACATACTTTTGTAGTATTTGATGTTAGTGCAACCGTTTTAGTTCTTTAAGTTCATTATATAAACCCTCTCAAAGAGATTGTCATCAATTACCAAAATGGGAGAGATTGAAAGAGCATGGAGCCCCCCATGTGTGGTTTTGGTAATTAATGACAATCCCTATGAACTAATGGTTGCATTGAGTTATATTTGTAGGACTTGTCCATAGACAATGCTTGAACCATTTGTTGGTTTCAAGGTTGTATGAAGATGGAAATAAAGAAGATTTTGTGATGATCAAGGTGTTATTCAAGGAGCCTATATCAATTGTGTCTTGAAGAATAAGATTGAGTGAGCTCTCATGTGAATCTTCAAGACACCATCATTGTGGAGAAAGAAGAGTTGATTCTAGAATTGATCAAGCCGAAGCGCAAGTTCAAGATGGAATCTAGAAGAGATCATATGCTTGAATCTTGCCATATATATTGTGATCATGGATAAGTGAAGATATGCTTAAAGAGAGTCTTTCCCATAGTGGTGTATGGGGGAGCAATTCGCAAGACTTCACCAAGCAATCAAGATCAAGAAAGGTGTTCCAACTTGAGGAAGACAAGACGGTCGTAATATAGCTCAAGTGGAATGCGCAAGGAAAAGGTATGTTCTTGATAGGGTTTCTTTCTTACCGGTCTCATAGTGTTAGTTGTGAGACCGGGTTATAGGATCGGTAGTCGTACTATCAAGAGGGGCTCTCGAGTGAGTAACTTAGTCGTATCGTTCGGAGAGAGCTCAAACCTTTGCATTCTTGGCATCATCTTTCTTGGTTCTTATTTAGCTTTTATCCATGTGAGGTTCTAGACCTTGTGGTTATTTCCATGACAAGCTCTATCTCATCAAAAACGGATTTTGCATGAAACACTTATTGAGTTTTTGGTGTTTGGAGATTTTACCGGTTTGTCTTTGAAGAGAGGTCAAACCTCTCATCATTTGGTTTTATCATCCCTTATTGGACTATGATGTTTCTATGCATATACTTGTAGAGCTCGTTGTTGTGATTCCAACGAGCCCAAGATCATCAAAAACGGAGTCCGGATGCTCAAGTTATGGTCGTTTTCGTGTTGGTGTTGCTGCCAGTTTTTGGGTGGCCGGAGTCTCCGGCCCGAGACGCAAAGTCTCCGGCCCAACTCCGGCCTGGCACCAGAATCATCTGTCCTAAGGCCCCCGAATGACCCTGGGGCACCGGAGACTCCGGTCCAAGGGCGGAGACTCTGGCTCGGACGAATTTTGGACATAACGGTTGGATTTTGGGGGACCTATTTAAGGGACCCTTCTTCCCCAATGGATCCCTAACCTTTCTTGCAAGTCTTGACCTCCATTGTTGACCTTCTTGAGCTTGCTATCTCTCAATCCCTCCAATGATTCTTGCATCTTCTTGAGGGAAAAGAGAGTGGAGATCTAGATCTATCTTTCCACCAATCAAAATCTCCTCTAAGTGAGGGGAACCTATTGGATCTAGATCTTGGAGTTCTTTGTGGATTTCCTTTGTTCTTCCTCTCATATTCCTCCATAGCATTTGTTGCTTTGGTAGAATTTGGGAGAGAAGGATTTGAGCACTTTGTGTGCTCTTGCCATTGCATTTGGTGCATCGGTTTGAGTTCTCCTCGGAGATTCGGGTAAGTGGAAGTTGTGAGCTTGTTACTTTTGGGTTCTTGGAACCCTAGACGGCTTAGTGGCCTTTGTGGCATATACTTGGGGCCTCCAATTAAGTTGTGGAGATTCCCCAACCTTTGTGGTGCCTTTGTGGTGATTCTTGGGAGCCTCCAATTAAGTTGTGGAGATTGCCCCAAGCTTGTACGGGTTCGGTGACCGCCCTCAAGTGTCCCATAGTGGATCATGGCATCTTGCTTTGTGTGAGAGCGCGAGGAGAATAAGGTGAGCCTTTGTGGCGTTTGGTGTGTAGCGTGCCTCCGCATCTTGAGGTGAGCCTTTGTGGCATTTGGTGAGCATTGTGCTACCACATCTCAAGGTGAGGCCTTTGTGGCGTTCCGAGTGCATTAAGCCGCCACACCTCTCCAACGGAGACTAGCTTCCTTTGGAAGTGAACTTCGGGATACATCTTCGTCTCCTTCGTGCCTCGGTAACTCTTATCCGAGCTCCACTACTTATGCACTTTACATTTGTGATAGCCATCGTGCTTGAAGTTATATATCTTGCTATCACCTTGCTACTTGTCTTGCTTAGCATAAGTTGTTGGTGCACATAGGTGAGCCTAGTCTATTTAGGTTTTGTATGCTTGACAAATTAAACGCTAGTTTATTTCCGCATTTGTTCTAGGCTTTCGTAAAAGTTTTAATCACCTATTCACCCCCCCTCTAGGCGACATCCGTGTCCTTTCAGTCGCCAATAGCCTCTATTATCATTTAGTTTTTGACTTTTGATGCCATCTTATGCTTCTTTTAATGTCGCTTTGTCGCTCTGCATGATTATGGCTGTTATTGCTCTCTTAGTTGGTCGCTCCTAGTCTTTTGTTAGCCGTCGTTTTGTACTGAGTATGAGCTCTACACGTGCATCCAACTCCTAAAAACCAAGTTTGCCAAAGTGTCCACCATACATACCTATTAGCAATTTGCTATTCCAAAGTACATTTGACTTGCTTTTATCTACTCTTCAAATTAAACTCTTACCAGTGTTATGCGAAAGATGGTCAGTAAAGCTCTCACGAACCGGATGGCACACTTTATTTTTCTTGTTCTTAAAAATTTGACATTGTGGTCTCTTATGTTGAGTTGTTATGCTTGCAAGTTGTAAGTTGGGAATTAGCCCATCCATTGCGTCATGGGGCAAGCTTTCAACATTGCACTTCTTATTTGAGTTGATATCGTGATCTTTTGTTTATGGATACTCGCGGTGTGAAATGAATTGGGAATCTTGCGAGATCATGGAGTTTGTATATGTGTTAGAGAAACGCCTGGGCCGCCAATCTAAGATATGCATAATTCATGGTGGAAATTTGCAGCATGCCCATAGTGGACATTCGATGACGCATCTCAAAATAAAAAGCTATACAAATGGTAAATAAAAGATATGTCGAGGTATTCATTGTCTGCTTGTCCTATTATTTTGATGTGGGCTTGTTCCATGTCATCGGGCACAGAGGTAGCCCGTTGGCGGTTCTCAATGATACATGTATACTTACAATGACAAGAGCTTGCTTGGGACTCTAAGTAAAGTAGCATGAGGTTTGGGTACTCATATTCACGGGACACAAGGTTTTCAACTTATGATTTGTCAAGCATATGCAGCATGAGTGTTCTTGCATTAACTTTAATCATTCAAGATGCTTATGATGGGGGCAATGAGAGCTCAAAGCCGGCAAGTACCATAATTTTTGAAGGTTTGTAAAACTTGCAATCACTGCTTCCCTCCGCGAAGGGCCTTTCTTTTACTTTTATGTTGAGTCACCACCTTCTATCTTTATGCACCATTAAGAGAGCATAGTTGTCATTCTGAGTATAATGTGCATTGTCCCAAAGTTTTCATTGATTGATTCATATTGTTGGTTTCACTTGTTCTTAAATTATTTGTATCTAGTCGCCCTCTTAAACTTGAAGGTGTCCTATGCATTTATGTTTTGCTCTCCATGAAGGACAAGCTGAAAACCATTTGTATGTTTTTCCTTATGATTTGAACACACGTTTGACTTTCATTGTTTCATTTTCATGATCTTTTGTTTGTGTTCATTTTCATGTTATAACATGGTTGCTAAGTTGCTTCTATCATGATTACATCTTTCAGGCCCATGTTTTAAGTTCTTTTGATCCCAGCGCACAACGCTTACATACATGGTCAAGATTGTGTAGGTGCATGTCACCTCAAAAATTATTTCTTTTGTTATCACTTACCTACTCGAGGACGAGCAGGAGTTAAGCTTGGGGATGCTAATACGTCTCAAACGTTTCTATAATTTTTGATGCTCCATGCTTGTTTTTACACCATTTGCTTAGTGTTTCGTTACGCTTCGTGGCACTTTTATGCATTTTCTGGAACTAACCTATTAACAAGTCGCCACAGTGCCAGTTCCCTGTTTTCTGCTGTTTTTGTGTTTCAGAAAAGTTACACAGGAAATATTCTCAGAATTGGACGAAACAAAAGCCAATCGCCCAGAATTTCACCGAAGCTTCCAGAGAACCGAAGAGGAGACGGAGTGGGGCCACAACGGCCCCACACAACAGGGCGGCGCGGCCCAGGCCCTGGCCGCGCCCCCTATGTGTGAGGTCGCCTTGGTCCACTCCTGACAATGCCCCTTCGCGTATAAATACCGCCCGATGGGAAAAATCTAAAGACCCGATCAATTTTTCAGAACACATCGCGATCCGCTGCCACCGTCGACCTGAAGATCGGGAGGGTCCAGAAGCTCTTCCCAACACCCAACCAGAGAGGGGAATCGCCACCGGAGGTCTTCTTCATCGCCATGCTTGCCTCCGGCGCGATGAGTGAGTAGTCTACCTTGGACTATGGGTCCATATCAGTAGCTAGATGGTTGTCTTCTCCACCTTGTGCTTTATGTTTAGATCTTGTGAGATGCCTTACATGATCGAGATCATCTTTGTGTAATTCTACATGTTGTGTTTGTTGGGATCCGATGAATATTGGTGTTATGTTAAGTTAATGTGCTGAATATTATCTTATGTTATCTCTATGTTGTTTATGATCTTGCATGCTCTCCGTTGTTAGTAGCTATCTTGGTCAAGTAGATACCAGTGACTCCAAGAGGGGGTATTTATGCTCGATAGTTAGGTTCATGCCTCTATTTAATCTGGGGGAGTGACAGAAACCTCTAAGGTTGTAGATGTGTTGTTGCCACTAGGGAGAAAACAACATTCATATGTCCAAGGGCATATGCTTTGTTTACATTACACACTTTGCTTAATGCAGTTATCTGTTGTTCGCAACTTAATACTTGTGAAGTTCTTGAAATTATTCGCCACAAGTGGATTATTAGTCATAGATGTAGTTGGATGGCGGTCTATGTATCTTGTTGTAATGCCCAAAGTAAATCTCATTGTGATCCTCTCGACATATGCACGTTGTCTTTATTCTATCAATTGCCCAACTGTAATTTGTTTACCCAGCATGTGTTATTTTATCTTATGGAGAGACACCACTAGTGAACTGTGGACCCCGATTCTATTTCCTTTATATTGCTATCACCTGTTTACTTTACTCGCACTGTTTACTTTCTTGCATACTACTATTGCTTTCCACTCGATACGCTCATTCCTTTGTTTACATCAAACCGGTGAGATTAACAACCTCATCGTAAGTTGGGAGCAAAGTATTTGGTTGTGTTGTGTGCAGGTTCAAAGTTGCTACTAGTTGAAGACATGCTAACAAGATATCGTTAACGGCGCCCTTGTTGGAGTGTTACTAGGCTAGCAAGCATCACCTTCTGGAGTTTGGCTTTTCCTACTGGATTGACATACCTTGGTTTCGTAACTGAGGGAAAACTTGCTGCTATATTCATCAAACCTTCTCTTGGGGTTTCCAACTGGCTGGTCATTTACTTCATCAACTACATGCCAACAAGTTCTCTGGCACTATTCATCACCGCACCACCAAACACAATCCACAGTTTTTTGTCCAAGCTTTCGCTTCTTGGGTATTGGCAAGTTTACCTTTGCCAAACAACCCCAAGTCCATAACTAAGAGAGTTTTAACCTTTTCTTTTCCCATTCCTCAAATGGTGTAATTTCTTTGTTCTTAGTGGGAACACGATTTAGGACATGACATGCAGTCAAGATCGCCTCCCCCCACCATGCCTTGGAGAGACCCAAAGTGTCTAACATGGCGTTAACCAAATCAGTTAGAGTACGGTTCTTTCTTTCAGCCACCCCATTAGATTGGGGAAAGTAGGAAGGCATCCTCTCATGGATTATGCCATGTTCCGCACAAAAAGAATCAAATTTGTCAAAAAAATACTCTCCACCATGATCAGACCTAAGCCGCTTAATCTTCCGATCAAGTTGATTTTCTGCTTCAGCTTTATAGATTTTGAAAAATTTCAAAGATTTATCTTTAGATTTTAGAAGATACACATAGTAGTATCTAGTGGAGTCATTGCTAGTTGCGGCACGGTGTTGATATAAATCACCGTCCAGTTGGGAACCCCAAGAGGAAGGCGTGATGAGTAAAGCAACAAATTTCCCTCAGTAAGAAACCAAGGTTTATCGATCCAATAGGAAAAAGCCAAACTCCAGAAGGTGATGCTTGCTAGCTTAGTGACACTTCCAACAAGGGAGCCATTTACGACACTTGTTAGCGTATCTTCAACAAGTAGCAACGCGGAACCTACACACAACACAACCAAATACTTTGCTCCGAACTTACGATGAGGTTGTCAATCTCACCGGTTTGCTGTAAACAAAGGTATGAGCGTATCGAGTGGAAAGCAATAGTAATATGCAAGAAAGTAAACAGTGCGTGTAAAGTAAACAGGTGATAGCAATGTAAAGGAAATTGGACCGGGGTCCATAGTTCACTAGTGGTGTCTCTCCATAAGATAAATAACAACATGCTAGGTAAACAAATTACAGTTGGGCAATTGATAGAATAAAGATAACGTGCAAATGTCGTGAGGATCACTATGAGATTTACTCTGGGCATTACAACAAAATACATAGACCGCCATCCAACTGCATCTATGACTAATAATCCACCCACGGGGATATCGTCCGAACACCCCATGAGTATTAAGTTGCGAACAACAGATAACTGCATTAAGCAAAGTGTGTAATGTAAACAAAGCGAATGTCCTTGGACACAAGAATGCTGTTTTCTCCCTAGTAGCAACAATACATCTACAACCTTAGAGGTTTCTGCAACTCCCCCAGATTAAATAGAGGCATGAACCCAACTATCGAGCATAAATACCCCCTCTTGGAGTCACTAGTATCTACTTGGCCAAGATAGCTACTAACAATGGAGAGCATGCAAGATCATAAACAACATAGAGATAACATAAGGGGATTTCTATTTTCGTGCCCTTGGGTCGTTAGTTGTACTCAGTTTTCTCCAGCCGCTTAGTATTTCCTCAGTTTTCCCCTCGCTCTAGTTTGAAACCCCTCGCAGACGCTCGGACGGGAGGGTTGCCGTTTAGTTGACCGTTCCGTGCTGACGTGTGGGGCCACGTCGCGTGGGGCTGGTAGAACGGGACCGCGTGGGACAGGATGAGACCGTGTTTGGTTGTACGTGAGAGCTCGGTTTTGTCTCTCTCGGCCCAAATTGGCATTTTTTAGAGCGCCTTTTCCCCTCTCTCTCTGTAACAGTTCTCTCTCTTTTCACCAAATTAGTATCAAATCTAGAGAAGCTTCTATTTCTGTCTTTCTTTAATGATTGTCGCCTTTTGGCCCTCGTTTTTTGCCCAATATGTTAACAAATCTAGTAGCAAATCTAGAAGCTAGTAGAGGATAAATTCACAGCAGCATAATAAATTGAGAAAATATAGGATAAGCTGCATACAGCAGCCAACATAGCATATATATACTAGCATAATACCCGTGCATTGCTACGGATAATAATTGAAGCGTTGAAACATACAAAACAAATCTAACTCAATCAAAAGACACAGTTGGGCATATTATAGTTAGAGAACTCAAAATAAGTTCATGACAAAAGTTAATAGTGGAAAACAAACTAAGGCAGTATGAATTTGAGTAACCAGAAGGAAAGATACAGTGGTGAACATTGATCAAGTGCAGCAGTTGCAACTATTTCATATTTATAATATAATAAAGGGCATTTAATCGCCACCTGCAGTCAGTGTTTCTCATACCACATTATAAAATCATTTGTTTGTAATGTGAACTCCAATTAAATCCAAAATTTGATTTTGAAGTCATGGAAATATCTGCTAGGGTGTGGGATAAGACAGTGAGAATTTGCGGGAAAGTGTGCTTGAGGTATGAATACATGAAGAATCAGTGTTTTATCTGAAACCACAAAATACCCTAAAAAAAGTTACTTTCTTAACTCTCTCCTCGGTTGGGTCCAACTGTCCTTGTTGGGGAAGCCAAACCATCCTAAGAGAGATGAATAGAAAGGAAAAAACACTGAAATTAGGGCAAAGTCTGCGCGTCGACAACTCGTCCATGGACTTCGTCGACGGCCACTACGACCAGCCGAGGCCCGACATCAAAAGAAGCTTTCGTGTATTAATAATTCTTAGTATATTCTTGTATGAAATATAGAAAGTAATTATAAAGAAATAGCCTTGATCATGATTATCGTTCTGATTGATCATGCATTCGTTACTGTTTATAGTTAGTACCTGAAGGTATCTTTAAAAAAAGTACATGACTGAATCCGGCTCCATGCAGCAGCAATTCTGACAGCAGCGTCGTTACACCACGCCGCTGCAAAACATAACCGCCGCTGCAAAACATAACCAGCTCACGATCTTCTTCACCTAAAGCCACGCCCGCGAGGACTACAACTCGCCGGCCCTGCGCAAGCTCACAACTACGGAGCAGGGGTCTGACAGGTGCGGACGCTAGATGCCAGCTTAGGAACAGCCAGCTGGAGCGGCGGACGGCGACGGCACACTATGGGGCTACGAAACAGAACGCCCGGGTCAAAGACGGGTCAGCGCACAGCTCCTCCACCTCCCCGGCGCGCCACCACAGAGCCTCCCTGAGCTCCTCATCGCCGGCGCCGTACTCCGACGCGCGGCTCCTGAGTCTCTCCGCCAGCCCCACGAACAACTCCGCGAACCGCGCGCCGATGCCCTGCCCGGCCCTCGCCGCTGCCTCCATCGCCTCCGCCCTCGCCGCGTCGGTCTCGGGCACCCCGCCGCCGTCCATCTCCATGGCCACGTGCTGCAGGAACTCCGTCGCGGCCGCGCGGACGAGCTCGCCCCCGTCCTTGTGCTCCACCGTGATCCCCGAGGCCGTCCTCAGAAACCTGTCCCACAGGCGCCGCGCGTCGGCCGCCAGCGCATCCGCCTGCGCGCGCCGCGCGTCGCACCACGCGGCCTGGCCACGGAGCTCGCACACCAGCGCCTCCTCGCCGGCCCTTGACGCGAACACGTCCGCGCCGTGCCTTAGGTCGTCAGCGTCCTCCGCCATCTCGCTGGCGCGCTTGACGGCGATGTCCTCGATGTAGTCCACCCAGTCCAGTTGCCCGATTGTGGGGAACTCCGCTCTGTGTCCTGCGGCGACGTGCTCACCTCGGACTGCATGGCTCTCAGGACCTCCTCCACGCGCGGATCGACTACGCCGGCGTCCACCATGGACCTGATATCCTCGTCTGTGTACCATGCCGCCGTCGCCATGTTTGCGTGGATCGAGATCGATGTGTGTCTGCTTTTTTAGCCAATCTGTTTCTGCTGTTGGTGGCCGTATAGGCGTATAGAGGTGCTCTCGCTCGACCTCGTCTTTTCTCCCCCACCAGCGACTCTCGCTCGACCTCTCCCTCTTCTCCTCTACCAGCAGCGTCTGCCCGACTCGCTCCGACAGCCTGCTCTCGCTCGACCTCTCCCTTTTCTCCCCCATCAGCGGCGTCCGCCCGGCTCGCCACGGGAGCGCTGCCTCCGTCCGCGCACGCCATAGCAATACTTAAGCTAGCTGCGCTACACAGGGAGAGAAGGCAAAAGAAAATCTAACCGGTAAGTTACTTGCGGGCTGCAATTAGGGTCGGATAAAAACGTATTTTTGGTGGACGGAAACGTATTTTGCGACCGCCACGGACCATACCTATAGCAATATTATTAGTAGAGATATATATTAGGGATAGATCCAACAGTACTACCGATCCCTAGATCCAACATAAGCTATATTTTACATGGGATTAAGCTTGGAGGCTGCGCAGGTGAATCCCAAGTGCTTTGTGTTTGGCCATGAACGCATGCACGTTCACGGTCGTTCCAACTCTAGCGCCGCCAGGGGCACTGCCAAGGGATTCGGCATGGTTCACTAGGCAGTTGAAGTCGGTGGCGCGGAGCCTCCTGTTGCAGAAGGGGCACCTGTAAACGCCTCGAGCAAAGTGGCGATCGTAATGGCCGGACTGCAGCCTCCTGAGGACGTGATGAGTCTTGGTGTGGAAGGACTCGTCGTCGCTGTCGACGTCGCTGCTCTGCACCTGTCACATAGCACCAAAGATCGAAAAACACGGAGTCAATTGCAGCGATGATGGAACAGAGAGTGAACAAAAGATCATGCATGATAATATGGGCACGAAAAAAAGAAGCCTCAGTTACATTGGACACACTTATATCCAGGATTTGGGTCAGTGAACCAAAGATCATGCACAACAAATTTGTACACACCAATTGTTCACAGACCAAACCCTGAATCAATTTGTGCCCAAATATTCATCATCATCGGCACAAATTAATGGGATGGGATTGATTACTCACATAAGTTAACCGAATCTTAAACAAAAGCAAATCACAAACACTAATAACGCTAGATCTATCATAATAACGCTAGATCTATCATAAAAGGATTGAACTAGGAACAGACTAACCCTAATAACGCTAGATCTATCATAAAAGGATTGAACTAGGAACAGACTAACCCTAATAATGCTAGATCTATCATAAAAGGATTGAACTAGGAACAGACGAACCCTAATAACGCTAGATCTAACACAAAAGGATTGAAATGGCATAAGAACAAGGGAACAAAGGGTTATCTCCGGGTAGTCGTCGACGATGCTGGTGTCGTAGGGGTTCGCCAGCGCGACGTACGGCACTGGTTCGTACGGGTCTTCGTACAGGTCCCAATCGACGGGGGCCTGGACAGGTGCCTGGACGGGGGCCTAGACGGGGGCCTGGACGGGGGCGGCGGCCATTGCGCCAGAGGCTGATGCACCGGCGCCTATGTCGGAAGCAGCGACGGGGGCCTGGACGGGGGCCGCGGCCGATGCGCCGGCGGCCGATGCACTGGCGGCCGATACGCCGGCGGCTACGTCGGCAATGGGCATCTCATGCTTCTCCATCGCCGGGGTTTTTTCTTAGGGGGTTTTTCGACGCGAAGTGGAGAAGATGATGGGACAGGAGAGGCGGTTGCAGTGAGAATGAGATAGTGGGCAAGCGTCGAGAGAGAGAGAGAGAGAGGGGCTCTATAAAGACGAAGGTGGCGTTTGGTGTACCGCAACACGCGTCCGCTATGCACGGCTGCAGCGTGCACCACGACACGAGGCTAACCCTTCGACGTTTGGTGTACTCAGTTCTACCCTCGGGCCTTATTCAGAAATTTTATATGTACTCGGTTTTCCCCTCGAGTACTTAGACTGGCAAGTGCAATATACTCAGTTCTACCCTCAAGTAGCTGATCAACAGAGAGTCAACAAATGAGATTAACATAGCTAATTGAGTCATTTCATGCGCAAAAAAATCCAAAAAAATAAAAACATAGTGGCACCTACATAGATAAATCATGTTTTACCACAAATTGCCACTTCTCATAATCACTAGTAGCTATGAAGATGCATGGTTTTTCACTCAAACCCCTTTGCAAAACATCTTCCCCAAAACATAGTTTGTCTAAATGAGGCCATAATTGTCACACTCATGTATATTTGAATTGCAAATAATTTGATATAGCCCAATATGAATTATATTGTACAAAACACGCATTTTTCATTTTGTAATTATTTTGTTTGAATCCCTTAGTCTATTTACTATTTACGTGCCCTTGGTTTCTTAGTACTACTCAGTTTTGCCCTCAAGTACTGTCACAAATGCTCACAGAAACCCAAACTTATCCTGATTGGTTGAGCAGTTGTCACACGGATTGACTCCACCAACCGTTGATCCACTGATCTAACGGGCAGTATACCCCTATCTGTCTCTTCGTGGCCACCCCTCTCTCTCTCTTCGTGGCCACCCCTCTCTCTCTCTGTCGGTGGATCAATGGTTGGTGGAGTCGATCCGTGTGCACTTATGGATTATTTTGCTACGTAACTATATTCCCTCTATTATGCATTATTTTCCATGATTTAAAAATGTTAAACTAAAAAGTGGTAAAAAAGAGACATACATATTTATCACCCCTCTAACAATTATCAACTATCTTTAGCATTCCTTTTCTTTTAGGGAATTTAGTTTTGGTAATTTGAAACGGCCCAAAAGTGGTATAATTTTGGTAGAAACATGAGACATACATATTTATCACCCCTCTAACAATTATCAACTATCATTAGCATTCCTTTTCTTTTAGGGAATATAGTTTTCGTAATTTGAAACGGCCCAAAAGTGGTATAATTTTGGTAGAAACATGAGACATACATGTTTGGCATATTTGGGGTATTTCGGTGAATGAATTATTTATCACCCCTCTAACAATTATCAACTATCTTTAGCATTCCTTTTCTTTTAGGGAATATAGTTTTGGCAATTTGAAACGGCCCAAAAATGGTATAATTTTGGTAGAAACATGAGACATACATATTTGGTATATTTGTGGGATTTCGGTGAATGGATTATTTATCACCCCTCTAATAATTATCAACTTTCTTTAGCATTCCTTTTCTTTTAGGGAACATAGTTTGGGATATAGTTTTGGTTATTTGAAACGTCCCAAAAGTGGTATAATTTTGGTATAAACATGAGACATACATATTTGTGGGATTTCGGTGAATGCATTATTTGTCACCCCTTGATGTCTACGCACTTCTATTCTTGTAGACACTTGTTGGGCCTCCAAGTGCAGAGGTTTGTAGAACAGCAGCAAGTTTCCCTTAAGTGGATCACCCAAGGTTTATCGAACTCAGGGAGGCTAGAGGTCAAAGCTATCCCTCTCAAACAACCCTGCAATTACGATACAGAAAGTCTCTTGTGTCCCCAACACACCCAATACACTTGTCAGATGTATAGGTGCACTAGTTCGGCGAAGAGATAGTGAAATACAAGTGGTAGTGATGATTATAAGTAGCAAACGTGATGTGAAATAAATATCGCTGCGAGCAAACAAGTAACAAAATAGCAAGTAAACGGTGTGCAATGCTTGGAAACAAGGCCTAGGGATCATACTTTCACTAGTGGACACACTCCCAACAATATAACATGAATGAACAAGTAACTTCTCTTTGCTAAGGTACTCTGAATTACTCTCCTATTGAATATCACTAATCATTGTGTAGTGGCTACAGAAGCACCCCTTAAAGTTCATCAAGTACTTGACAAACACCACTCATAGAGATACCCAAATCAGATCACAACTCAAGATAGAAATCATTGCAACTTAGACCAAGTACTAACACGGTGCACACACTGTCAACATTACACCATGAAAGGAGGAATAGATCACTCAAACTATCATAGCAATAATTATTCTCATAATCCACAAGAGATCACAATCATAGCCTAAACCAAGTACCACCATGATGCACGCACTGTCACCGTTACACCATAGCAGGAGGAATAGATTACTTTAATAACATTGCTAGAGTACACAAAATATCTGAATAATAACATGTACTTGTTCAACATGATACAAAGCTCATGATCACATAAAGATCACATCATGGGAGAGAGAGGTGAACCACATAGCTACCGGTAGAGCCCTCAGCCCCGGGGATGAACTACTCCCTCCTCATCATAGGAGACAGCAAGGTTGATGGAGATGGCGGTGAGGTCGATGGAGACGGCGATGGAGACCGATGGAGATGGCTCCGGGGGCACTTCCCCGTCCCGGCAGGGTGCCGGAACAGAGACTTCTGTCCCCCGAAATTCGTCGACGACGGCGGCGGAGCTGCGGAACTGTTTCTGGAAAATTGCCGAATCCCCTAGGGTTTTCCGTCCCGAGGCTTCTTATAGGCGAAGGGGCGATGTCAGAGGAGGGCCAGGGCCTCCTCACACATGGCTGGCGCGGCCAGGGGCCTGGCCGCGCCACCTGTGTGTGGGGCCCCTGTGGCCCACCTCCTACTCCTCTTCGGATCTCTGGAAGCTTCCGGGTAAAATAAGACTTCAGGAACTTGTTTCGTCCAATTCCGAGAATATTTCCTGTGTATCACTTCTGAAACACAAAAACAGCAGAAAACAGGAAACTGGCACTGTGGCACTTCGTTAATAGGTTAGTTCCGGAAAATGCATAAAAGTGCCACTAAGTGTAACGAAACAATAGGCAAATGGTGTAAAAACAAGCATGGAGCATCAAAAATTATAGATACGTTTGAGACGTATCAAGCATCCCCAAGCTTAACTCCTGCTCGTCCTTGAGTAGGTAAGTGATAACAAAAGAATAATTTTTGAGGTGACATGCACCTACACAATCTTGATCATATATGTAAGCATTTGTGAGCTGGGATCATAAGAACTTAAAACACAGGCATGAAGATATAATCATGACAATAAGAACTTAGCAACCATGTTGTAAACATGCAAATGAACACAAACAAAAGATCATGAATAATGAAACAATGAAAGTCAAACGTGTGTTCAAATCATAAGGAAAAACATACAAATGGTTTTCAGCTTGTCCTTCAAAGAGAGCAAAACATAAATGCATAGGACACCTCAAAGTTTAAGAGGGCGACTAGATACAAATAATTTAAGAGCAAGTGAAACCAACAATATGAATCAATCAATGAACTTTGGGACAATGCATATCACACTAAGAATGACAACTATGCTCTCTTAACGGTGCATAAAGAAAGAAGGTGGTGACTCAACATAAAAGTAAAGGAAAGGCCCTTCGCAGAGGGAAGCAGTGATTGCAAGTTTTATAACCTTCAAAAATTATGGTACTTACCGGCTTTGAGCTCTCATTGCCCCCATCATAAGCATCTTGAATGGTTAAAGTTAATGCGAGAACAATTATGATGCATATGCTTGACAAATCATAAGTTGAAAACCTCGTGCCCCGTGAATACGAGTACCCAAACCTCATGCTACTTTACTTAGAGTCCCAAGCAAGGCTCTTGTCATTGTAAGTATATGCATATCATTGAGAACCGCCAATGGGGTACCTCCGTGCCCGATGACATGGAACAAGCCCACACCAAAATGACAGGACAAGCAGACAATGAACACCTCGACATCTCTTTTATTTGCTATATTGTTTAGCTTTTTATTGTGAGATGCGTCGTCGAATGTTCACCATGGGTATGCTGCAAATTTCCACCATGAATTATGCATGGCTTAGATTGGCAGCCCGGCGTTTTCCCTAACACATATACAAACTCCATGATCCTCACAAGATTCCCAATTCATTTCACACCGCGGGCATCCATAAACAAAAGATCACGATATCAACTCAAATAGAAGTGCAATGTCGAAAGCTTGCCCCATGACAGCATGGCTGGGCTAGAATCCAACTTACAACTTGCAAGCATAACAACTCAACATAAGAGACCACAATGTCAAATTTTTAAGAACAGGAAAAAGTAAAGTGTGCCTTCCGGTTCGTGAGAGCTTTACTGACCGAATTTCGCATAACACTGGTAAGAGTTTAATTTGAAGAGAATATAAAAGCAAGTCAAATTTACTTGGAATAGCAAATTGCTAGTAGGTATATATGGTGGACACAATGGAAAACTTTGGCTTTTAGGAGTTGGATGCACGAGTAGAGCTCATACTCAGTACAAGGTGAGGGCTAGCAAAAGACTGGGAGCGACCAACTAAGAGAGCAATAATGGCCATAATCATGCAAAGCGACAAAGCAACATTAAAAGAAGCATAAGATGGCATCAAAAGTCAAAAACTAAATGATCATGAAGGCTATTGGCGACTTTGTAAGAGTCTAACATGTGTGAGCATGCGCCAAGTCAACCCCAATAAAGCATCAAGGAGAAAACCAAAATAATGCTTCCATACAATAAAAACAACACATGATTCTTTTCAAAGGCTCATTAAGCAATCTCAGTTATTTGAGACAAGTCATGCTACAGCAAAACCACTAAGCATACTATCAAAAAGACATCAAGCATGACTTGAAAAAGCCTAAGCCGCAGTCTACACAAGCTCCTTCTTGTACCACTATTTTGCATAAAGCTTTTTCTCTTTTCCAACACCATTTGAAATTTTTAAAGACACCTCTTTTGATGAAAACCAATAAAGATCAGAGGCAAAAATACACCTTGATGAAAATATATGACAACATCTGAATGCAAATCAAGGCGAAAACGAAAACCTAAAGCAGTAGCAGAAAAAGAAGAACACTCGGTGAACGATAAGAGTGAAAAACTGAGTGTTCTTAGCAAATGAAAACGAGTTCATCTCCTCCAAAAGAAACATGATGTGATCTAACCATTTATTGCAGCAAACAAACAAACCTAACCAACTAAGAAAACTAAAACGACTGACGCTCCAAGAAAAACACATAGTGCATGAAGCAATAAAAATATAGTGTTTTGAAAGGTGACCTGATTTTTGCCGATGAAGAAGGGGTGCCTCGGGGGCATCCCCAAGCTTTGACGCTTGTACTTCTTGGATATTTCTTGGGGTGATGCATGGGCATCCCCAAGCTTGAGCTTTTGTCCATTCTTCAACTCATCTCATCATTCTCCAATCCCTACACTTGAAAACTTCCTTCATACAAAACTAAACACAATTCTATTAGCAATATTAGTGTAAGCATAAAATATATTCAACCTCTTTTAGCTTCAGGTTTCAACTCAAAACCACCACATATATAGCAAATACTACTGTAGCAACTCCCCAAAAAGTTCCATGATTAAAAGAACTCAAAAGAAAGCGATAAAGTGGCAAACACAAATATTGGCAGAAATCTGTCAAAACTGAACAGCTGACAAAGGTCGAATTTTTGAGGGATTTTCTGTTGCTCAAATCAAAAAGTGTTCAACTAAGAAAAGTTTGGATATAACCTGGGGCATATGCACAAGAAATCTCAGGTCCAAAAGATAAACAGAGAATTTTCACAAATTTTTATGGTGTAGCACCGAAAACAGTTTCAGGACAGCAACATCTCCAAATCTTTACCTCACTCAAATTAGAGGCTTCTCTTGGCACAAAAACGAAATAAACAAGATAAGGAGCGGTCATTACAGTAGTAATGACTTCGAAGACTCAAATAAAAGAAAAAGTGCTGAAAGTAAAAACATTGGGTTATCTCCCAAGAGTGCTTTTCTTTAACGCCTTTGAGCTAGGCGCAGTAATTTGCAAAGATGCTCATGTGGGCGCCATATAAAAGCTTGAGGCAAAGGCGCCATATAGGAACTTAAAGCAAAAGAGAGCATCAAAAAGCAAGTGTGGAACACATTTAAATCTAAACCACTTCCTATGAAAAATAGTCTTGTAAAGAGACAAGTCATGAAAGCGCAAAGCAAAAAGCATAGGAAGGCAAAACAAGTACAACTTCAAGAATTGCAACATAAAGAGGGGAAACTCAATATTGTTGAGATCCATCAAACCATGTTCCCCTCTCTCAAAGTAACTTTCAGTAGCATCATGAATAGAATTAACAATGTAACTATCACATAAAGCATCCCTATCATGAGCCACATGCATAAAAGGATTAATACTCCCCACATGAACAATAGTAGTAGGAGCAGATTCAACAGAATAATTATTCTCATCACCATAACCATCAAAAACAGGAGGCATATTGTAATCATAACTATTTTTCTCCTCAACAGTAGGTGAACTGAAAATATTATACCCATCATCATAACCATCATAAACTAGAGGTTTAGTATCATGACAAACTAGAGAACAACTATTTCGCATAGCATACTCTTCAAACATATCATCATAAGAAGGAACATGGATAGCACTAATGGTACAACAATTATTAACCTTAGAATTGGTACCAAAAAGATTTTCAATATCAAAAGTAGAGTGCTTTTCCCAATCATGATCACTAACATAGGTAACAGGCATAGGAACATCATCCCAATCAGAATTATCATAATCAATAGCAGGATCATAACGCTTAGGGGAAGATACCGTGTCCTCTCGCCTTTTACTCCTCCTCTTCTTCTTCTTCTTCTTCTTACTCTCTCCTTTAGGAGGGAGAGACTTGAAGGGCATCTTCTCCACATATTCTCTAGGAGGGAAAGACATCTTCTCCACATAATCTGGCTTGCTGACAGAAACAACAGAAGAAACTTTGGAGGATTCCTCCTCTCTATTAATAAGATAAAAACATCTATCAGTCCTGTCATAGCTTGGCAAAATATCAAGTTTTATAAGATTTTGAATGTAAGTATTTGCAAGGCAATCTTTAGCACAATAGAGACGACAACCACGAAGGGTGCTATTAATATCATCATCATTCATATCTATCAAAGCAATCTTTCTAGATATCTCGTCACACGCCAAGAACAAAGTGAGCTCATCATGCTGATTAGGAGTAATCTTGTCATCACAATACAAACTTAGGGTACTAGAAGAGTAACTATTAGGGCTTGAGCATTGGAAATTAAAATGACCTATGTCATCGCAATGTTTACAAAGAAAAGGATAAAGCTCACAAACCTTCTTACCGATCTCGCCTATATCCTTGTACCACATTCGGGTTTCTTCATTTGCATGGTGGATACAATAATCTTCCTTGTTGTAACTCTGTTCACAAGGTCTATGTACTCCACAAAAATTAACATGCTTATAAGAAATAGGACTTTTAGAAGTTTGAGCATGTTTATTGCAATCATCAATAACAATATCACTTTCTATGCAAGTGTCCTTAAAAGGTTCATGATACACGTCCCCATTTCCTTTAGGAACATTCATATGGGAAGCAAAGGCTTTAAAGCAATCAACCATAATTTGAGGATCAAGATCATATTTAGCACTAAGCTCTTGAAAATTAGCAGTTTCAGCAAAAGACTTAATGCAATCAAACTCGTAATTCATACCTGATCCTTTACCTTTGTCGCTATCCCAACCTTCAATATTGTTTTGAATTGTCTCAAGCAGACCCCACTTGGTGTCTACATCCTTGCTTGTGAAAGACCCATCAAAGCATGCATCTAGATAGTCCTTGTAATATCCTGAAAGCCTTGCATAAAAATTATTAATAACAATATTACGGGGAAGATCATGAATAGGACATTTATGCATTAGTAACTTCAATCTTCCCGACGCTTGGGCAATGCTTTCTCCCTCATGAGGCCAAAAATTATATATCTGATTACGATCTTTATGAATCTCACTTGGAGGATAGAATTTAGAATAAAAGAGAGGTACAATTTCCTCCCAGCCAACAGATGGACCATCTTCAAGCAGCCGATACCATTCCCCAGCTCTGCCTTTCAGTGACAAAGAGAATAGCTTCTTCTTAACTTGGTTCATTGAAATACCTGCACACTGGAACAACTCGCATAATTCATGTATAAAAAGCAAATGATCACCAGGATGGACAGTTCCATCTCCTAAATAGCAGTTATCCATAACACGCCTAACAATTTTCATAGGTTTTTCAAAAGGATGAGGAGCACAAGCATCATTAGAAACATCACATATGGGAGATAAAATATCATCAGAGCAAACTTTCTCCACTAAAGCTGGGGGACTAAAAATATCATACTCAACAAAACCAGCTTCCCCAAGCTTAGACTTTTCTATAGCATTAGCAGTAACGGTATTTAAAGCATTCGTACTAATAACATTGCTATGCGAAATAAGCTCCAAAGGTTTTTCAATTTTCTCATCAAATCTAAACTCAGAAAAAAGACTAAAGAACTCTTTATTTTCCATTAAGCCTAACTAGTGAAAATAAAAACAAGAAACAAAAAGATATAATTGCAGAATCTAAAGGAAATAACTCCGAGCACTCACACAGGAGGATGCGAGTACCTTTTACCCTACCTCCCCGGCAACGGCGCCAGAAAAGAGCTTGATGTCTACGCACTTCTATTCTTGTAGACACTTGTTGGGCCTCCAAGTGCAGAGGTTTGTAGAACAGCAGCAAGTTTCCCTTAAGTGGATCACCCAAGGTTTATCGAACTCAGGGAGGCTAGAGGTCAAAGCTATCCCTCTCAAACAACCCTGCAATTACGATACAGAAAGTCTCTTGTGTCCCCAACACACCCAATACACTTGTCAGATGTATAGGTGCACTAGTTCGGCGAAGAGATAGTGAAATACAAGTGGTAGTGATGATTATAAGTAGCAAACGTGATGTGAAATAAATATCGCTGCGAGCAAACAAGTAACAAAATAGCAAGTAAACGGTGTGCAATGCTTGGAAACAAGGCCTAGGGATCATACTTTCACTAGTGGACACACTCCCAACAATATAACATGAATGAACAAGTAACTTCTCTTTGCTAAGGTACTCTGAATTACTCTCCTATTGAATATCACTAATCATTGTGTAGTGGCTACAGAAGCACCCCTTAAAGTTCATCAAGTACTTGACAAACACCACTCATAGAGATACCCAAATCAGATCACAACTCAAGATAGAAATCATTGCAACTTAGACCAAGTACTAACACGGTGCACACACTGTCAACATTACACCATGAAAGGAGGAATAGATCACTCAAACTATCATAGCAATAATTATTCTCATAATCCACAAGAGATCACAATCATAGCCTAAACCAAGTACCACCATGATGCACGCACTGTCACCGTTACACCATAGCAGGAGGAATAGATTACTTTAATAACATTGCTAGAGTACACAAAATATCTGAATAATAACATGTACTTGTTCAACATGATACAAAGCTCACGATCACATAAAGATCACATCATGGGAGAGAGAGGTGAACCACATAGCTACCGGTAGAGCCCTCAGCCCCGGGGATGAACTACTCCCTCCTCATCATAGGAGACAGCAAGGTTGATGGAGATGGCAGTGAGGTCGATGGAGATGGCGGAGACGGCGATGAAGACCGATGGAGATGGCTCCGGGGGCACTTCCCCATCCCGGCAGGGTGCTGGAACAGAGACTTCTGTCCCCCGAAATTCGTCGACGACGGCGGCGGAGCTGCGGAACTGTTTCTGGAAAATTGCCGAATCCCCTAGGGTTTTCCGTCCCGAGGCTTCTTATAGGCGAAGGGGCGATGTCAGAGGAGGGCCAGGGCCTCCTCACACATGGCTGGCGCGGCCAGGGGCCTGGCCGCGCCACCTGTGAGTGTGGGGCCCCTGTGGCCCACCTCCTACTCCTCTTCGGATCTCTGGAAGCTTCCGGGTAAAATAAGACTTCAGGAACTTGTTTCGTCCAATTCCGAGAATATTTCCTGTGTATCACTTCTGAAACACAAAAACAGCAGAAAACAGGAAACTGGCACTGTGGCACTTCGTTAATAGGTTAGTTCCGGAAAATGCATAAAAGTGCCACTAAGTGTAACGAAACAATAGGCAAATGGTGTAAAAACAAGCATGGAGCATCAAAAATTATAGATACGTTTGAGACGTATCACCCCTCTAACAATTATCAACTATCTTTAGCATTCCTATATTCCCTAACACTTATTTTTTTGGTAATTTCGGTGAATGCACACACTAACTTTGAAAACAACTACAAGTACATGTAACTGAATAATGGATTTGTAACAAGGGATCCCTTGTAACAACTTCTAGCGCTTGACGAGCAATGATAAGAATCCGATCGCAATTATACAACAAAAAAACAACCAGCCATCAGATTAGCTTGCTTCTTCAACTCGATCAGCTGCTTTAACTGCTTATTCATTTTCTTCAGTTCTCCCTTCACTTCCACCAGTTCTGCATTGGGAGCATTAGGCATAATCGGGATGACCCCTCTCTCCACCGCATTCTCTACAGCAAGTACCCCCCCCTCCCAAATTGCGCTCCCCAATACCGCCAACTGATTCCTACAATTTAAGCCTCTGAATGTACACATCGATCCACTCGAAATACCTGCATTTCTTCAGGATCTGAAAACAACAACGTGAACCCTAAATCCCAAATTCGAGGGAATAACAAGAAAATTGAGAGAAAACAGAGCAATTGGAGCGAGATCTAACCTTATCCCCCTCTCTATATGGAAAGCTCTCGCATGCAAGGAACTCACGTCCACGGTTGCCGTTGTCGTTCGTCTTACAGATCGACCGCTTCAGAGGCTCTTGGCGTGGGCAGTCAGGGCATCTTGTCAAAGGCACGGGTCCATACTGCGGCCATGAAGAACGGGAGGTCAAAGAGAAACTAGACATCAATCGCATGCCGGGGAAGGGCTGCCGCTACCGGAGAAGAAGAACAATGGGGCACGGGGAAAGAAGGGGGAAGCAATGGCACGGGCACGGGCACGGGCGCGGGGATGGCTCGGGCTCCCATTTTGCAACGGGCACCTGGGTAAGCTGTGGGTCCAGCGCGCTAACATGGACAAGTTGCGGGTCCCACAATGATCTGGATAAGTGGAGGCATGTCCACTGTGGGGCACCAACAGCGGCCCCACTTGCCAGTACCAACCAACGGTCAACTTAACAGGATTCCTCCCGTCCGAGCGTCTGCGAGGGGTTTCAAACTAGAGCGAGGGGAAAACTGAGGAAAAGTTAAGCGGCTGGGGAAAACTGAGCACAACTAAGGACCCGAGGGCACGAAAATAGAAATCCCTAACATAAGATATATGATTCAGCACATCAACTCAACATAACACCAATATTCATCGGATCCCAACAAACACAACATGTAGAATTACATAATGGTGATCTCGATCATGTAAGGCAGCTCACGAGATCTAAACATGAAGCACATGGTGGAGAAGACAACCGTCTAGCTACTGCTATGGACCCATAGTCCAAGGTAGACTACTCACTCATCGTGCCGAAGGCAAGCATGGCGATGAAGAAGATCTCCGGTGGCGATTCTCCTCTCCGGCAGGGTGCCGGGAAGAGCTTCTGGACCCTCCCGATCTTGGGTCGACGACGGCGGCGGATCGCGATGTGTTTCTGGAAAATTGATCGGGTATTTAGGTTTTTTTCGTTGGGGGGTCTTTATAGGCGAAGGGGCAGCGTTAGAAGTGGACCAGGGCGGTCACACACATAGGGGGCACAGCTAGGGGCTGGGCTGCGCCGCCCTACTGTGTGGCCGGCCCGTGGACCCTCTCCATCTCCTCTTCGGACTTCTGGAAGCTTCGGTAAATTTCTGGATGTTCAGCTTTTGTTTCTTCCAAATCCGAGAATATTTCCTGTGTAACTTCTCTGAAACACAAAAATAGCAGAAAATAGGGAACTGGCACTGTGGCATCTTGTTAATAGGTTAGTTCTGGAAAATACATAAAAAAGCCACAAAGTGTAACAAAACACTAAGTAAATGGTGTAAAAACAAGCATGAAGCATCAAAAATTATAGATACGTTTGAGACGTATCAGCATCCGCAAGCTTAACTCCTGCTCGTCCTCGAGTAGGTAAGTGATAACAAAAGAAATAATTTTTGAGGTGACATGCACCTACACAATCTTGATCATCTATGTAAAGCATTGAGTGTTGGGATCAAAAGAACTTAAAACATGGGCATGAAAGACATAATCTTGATAGAAGAAACTTAGCAACCATATTATAACATGAAAAGGAACACAAACAAAAGATAATGAAAATGAAACAATGAAAGTCAAAGGTGTGTTCAAATCATATGGAAAAATATACAAATGGTTTTCCGCTTGTACTTCATGAGCGAGCAAAACATAAATGCATAGGACACCTTCAAGTTTAAGAGGACGACTAGATACAAATAATTTAAGAACAAGTGAAACCAAAATCATGAATCAATCAATGATAACTTTGGGATAATGCACATTATACTCAGAGTAACAACTATGCTCTCTTAGACGGTGCATAAAGATAGAAGGTGGAGACTCAACATAAAAGTAAAAGAAGGGCCCTTCGCAGAGGGAAGCAGTGACTAAACATGTGCTAGAGCTTTTTATTTGTAAAACCGAGAGATAAAAATTGGGTTTTGAGAGGTGGTTGTCTTTGTCAACGACTGGCAATGGGGTTCTTACTATCTTCCATACAAAAATGAAGCAAGTTTTTCAGAGAGATTGTCACTTTTGTGCTCTTTTACAAAGCTTGACACTCCTCCCCACCTTTTTTCCTTTCTCGAACCATGGCTAACCGACTCCATCGGGTGCCCACCAACATTCACATACCATGGAGGAGTGCCTTTTTTCTTCTTCTTTTTCCTTTTTTTTTGGAATAAACTATATGGAAGATAGCAAATCCGACCACTATGTCCCCATGAGCTGAAATCAGTGTCATAAAATGAGAAGTATTTTGAAGTTTTTTTTTGAAAGGTAGCACATAAAAATTTAATTGGAATGGCTTGCAACTACCATGCATAGGAATTTATAGTGGACACAATGGCAAACTTCGTTTTTAGGAGTTGGATGCACGAGTAGAGCTCATACTCAGTACAAAATGAGGGCTAGCAAAAGACTGGGAGCGACCAACTAAGAGAGCAATAACGGCCATAATCATGCATAGCGACAAAGCAACATTAAAAGAAGCATAAGATGGCATCAAAAGTCAAAAACTAAATGATCATAGAGGCTTATGGCGACTTTGTATGAGTCAAACATGTGTGAGCATGCACCAAGTCAACCCAAATAAAGCATCAAGGAGAAAACCAAATTAATGCTTCCAAATAATTAAAACAACGCATGATTTTTTTAAAGGCTCATTAAGCAATATCAGTCATTTGAGACAAGTCATGCTACAGAAAAAATCACTAAGCATACTATCAAAATGACATCAAGCATGACATGCAAAAGTCTAAGCCGCAGTCTAAACAAGCTCCTTTTTGTACCACTTTTTTGCATGATTTTTTTCTCTTTTCCAACACCATTCGAACCTTTTTAAAACAACTCTTTTGATGAAAACCAACATGGACCAGAGGTAAAAATACACCTTGATATAAATATTTAAGAAGATCTGAAAAAAATCAAGGCAAAAAACGAAAGCTAAACGCAGTTCTTGAAAAAGAGAACACTCGTTGAACGATAAGAGTGAAAATGGAGTGTTCTTGGCAAATGAAAAGCAAGGCAACTTCTCCAAAAGTAATTTGTTGGGGTCCAACCATTTATTGCAGCAAACAAAACTAAACTAAACTGAAAACTAAAGACAAGACGCTCCAAGAAAAACGCATAGTGCATGAAGCAATAAAAATATAGTGTGTTGAAAGGTGACCTGATTTTTGCCGATGAAGAAGGGGTGCCTCAGGGGCATCCCCAAGCTTTGAAGCTTGTACCTCTTGGATATTTCTTGGGGTGCATGGGCATCCTCAAGCTTGAGCTTTTGTCCATTCTTCAACCCATCTCATCATTCTCCAATCCCTACACTTGAAAATTTCCTTCATACAAAACTAAACACAATTCTGTTAGCAACATTAGTGTAAGCATAATAATGAATCAACCTATTTTTGCTTCAGATTTCAACTCAAAACCACCACATATAAAGCATATACTACTGTAGCAACTTCCCCAAAAGTCCCGTGATCAAAAGAACTCAAAAAGAAAGCGATAAAGAGGCAAACACAAATAGTGGCAGAAATCTATCAAAACAGGACAGCTGACAAAGGTCGATTTTTTCGTGGGTTTTCTGTTGCTCAAATTAAAAAGTGTATAATCAATGAAAGTTTGGATATAACCTGGGGCATATGCACAAGAAATCTCAGGTCAAAAAGATATTCTGAGAAGTTTCACAAATTTTTACGGTGCAGCACCGAAATCTGTTTTAGGACAGCAACATCCTCAAATCTTACCTCACTCAAATTAGAGGCTTGTCTTGGCACAACAACGAAATAAAAAGGATAAGGAGCGGTTAGTATAGTAGTAATAACTTCCAAGACTCAAATAAAAGAAAAATAACTGAAAGTAAAACAATGGGTTATCTCCCAAGAATGCTTTTCTTTAACGCCTTTGAGCTAGGCGCAGAAAGTGCAAATCAAGTATTTTCGAAAGAGGCATTAAATCCATTGCAGAGGTATTTTCAATAAGGCATTGTATTGCATCCACATAAGTTTTTGAAGAACCCTTGTGAACAACCTTTGGTTCACTCAAATCACAAAAAGATTTTCAGAACAGATCCAATCAAAATTATTTTCAAAAGCCTCATGCAATCCCAAGAGTTTGCTAGGTATTGGTACTTGGGTTTCTTCATTGTTTGTACCAACAACTTCTACATGCAAACCAAGCTTATTAAAATGCTTAAAAACTTTCCTAGCTTCAATAACAACATCTCTAAATTCTCTATGCAAAGTCTCCAAGATAAAATCTTTCTTTTCGGAGTCTTCAACATCATGAAGCTTAAGAAACATGTGTTGCATAAAAGGATTAAGGATAGCAAACCTAGCTTCTAACATGTGAACTAAATAAGCAGAAGCAACTTCAGAACTAGGAGCAAGCTCAGCCAAAGATTTATCCTCAACATCTTTATGCAAGCTAATATGATTAAAGAACTCCTCAATGTTACTTTTCCCAATAATAGAACCACTACCTACTGAGAGATCCTCCAAAACATACTTAGGGAACAACATAATGAACAAAGAGTAATAAAGTAACAACTATAAAGGAAACTATTTTTTTTGTATTTTGATAAATTGAAGCAAGTAAAAATAAAGTAAAGGAAAACAATAAACAAAGTAAAGGATGTGCGTGCGAAACTCCCCTTGCAGAAGTCTTCTTTTTCCCCGGCAATGGCGCTAGAAAACTGTTGCTTGTTGCGGCACGGTGTTGATATAAATCACCGTCCATTGGGAACCCTAAGAGGAAGGTGTGATGAGTAAAGCAGCAAATTTCTCTCAGTAAGAAACCAAGGTTTCTCGATCCAGTAGGAAAAAGCCAAACTCCAGAAGGTGATGCTTGCTAGCTTAGTGACACTTCTAACAAGGGCGCCGTTTACGACACTTGTTAGCACGTCTTCAACTAGTAGCAACGCGGAACCTGCAGACAACACAATCAAATACTTTGCTCCCAACTTACGATGAGGTTGTCAATCTCACCTGTTTGTTGTAAACAAAGGTGTGAGCGTATCGAGTGGAAAGCAATAGTAATATGCAAGAAAGTAAACAATGCGAGTAAAGTAAACAGGTGATAGCAATGTAAAGGAAATTGGACCGGGGTCCACAGTTCACTAGTGGTGTCTCTCCATAAGATAAATAACAATATGCTAGGTAAATAAATTACAGTTGGGCAATTGATAGAATAAAGGTAACATGCAAATGTCGCGAGGATCACTATGAGATTTACTATGGGCATTACAACAAAATACATAGACTGCCATCCAACTGCATCTATGACTAATAATGCACCCACGGGGATATCGTCCGAACACCCCATGAGTATTAAGTTGCGAACAACAGATAACTGCATTAAGCAAAGTGTGTAATGTAAACAAAGCGAATGTCCTTGGACACAAGAATGCTGTTTTCTCCCTAGTGGCAACATCACATCTACAACCTTAGAGGTTTCTGTCACCCCCCCAGATTAAATAGAGGCATGAACCCAACTATCGAGCATAAATACCCCCTCTTGGAGTCACTAGTATCTACTTGGCCAAGATAGCTACTAACAACGGAGAGCATGTAAGATCATAAACAACATAGAGATAACATAAGATATATGATTCAGCATATCAACTCAACATAACACCAATATTCATCAGATCCCAACAAACACAACATGTAGAATTACATAACGGTGATCTCGATCATGTAACACAGCTCACGAGATCTAAACATGAAGCACATGGTGGAGAAGATAACCATCTATCTACTGCTATGGACCCATAGTCTAAGGTAGACTACTCACTCATCACGTCGGAGGCAAGCATGGCGATGAAGAAGACCTCTGGTGGCGATTCCCCTCTCCGGCAGGGTGCCGGGAAGAGCTTCTGGACCCTCCAATCTCGGGTCGACAACGGCGGCGGATCGCGATGTGTTTCTGGAAAATTGATCGGGTATTTAGGTTTTTTCCGTCGGGGGGGGAGGGTGTCTTTATAGGCGAAGGGGCAGCGTCAGAAGTGGACCAGGGCGATCACACACATAGGGGGTGCGGCCAGGGGCTGGGTCGCGCCGCCCTACTATGCGGCCGGCCCGTGGCCCCTCTCCGTATCCTCTTCGGACTTCTGAAAGCTTCAGTAAATTTCTGGATATTCGGCTTTTGTTTCGTCCAATTCTGAGAATATTTCCTGTGTAACTTCTCTGAAACACAAAAACAGCAGAAAACAGGAAACTAGCACTGTGACATCTTATTAATAGGTTAGTTACGGAAAAGGCATAAAAATGCCACGAAGTGTAACGAAACACTAAGCAAATGGTGTAAAAACAAGCAAGGGGCATAAAAAATTATAGATACGTTTGAGACATATCAGTCATCGATCAATGTCACGAAATATTTCTTTCCACCTTTTGTCAACTCACCATTCATCTCGCAAAGATCTGAATGTATAAGCTCTAGTGCTGTCAAATCTCTTGCCTCCACAGTCTTATGAGACTTGCGAGGTTGTCTTGCTTGCATGCACACTTGGCACTTAGAACCCTTGACATTAGTAAATTTCGGAATTAAACTCATGTTGGCTAGCCGCGTCATGCAACCAAAGTTAATATGACAAAGTCGTGAATGCTAAATATTGGACTCATTATCATTGCAACCATGATTAATAACTTTAGTGTATAAGTCTGACAGAGAAAGGCGGAACAAGCCTCCACACTCATAGCCTTTCGCAACAAATTGTCCATACTTAGATATTATAACTTTACTAGTAAGCTTGCACGTGTAACACACGTCTTATAATTAAAATATCAATTTTGTGTCTCATGTATGCTTTAGCATGCTTTTTTTTACCGAGCGGTAAAATGTATTATAGAATTTGAATATATTAAATAAAAATAATTATAAATATATAGAAGTAGTTTTAAAAAGTTTTGAAATCATCAAATTATCGTAATTTGAACAATTTTTTAAGCCCTTGTAACACAAGCCCCTAATTAGAAAGAGATCGCATGCACATAGGTAATCGGCAGCCTTTAAAAAAAATCAGGCACGCTGGAAAGGATAGATCCCAATATCCCACACTTAATCTTAGAACACACTCGTCAGATCGTCACCTACCACTCCAGCGTCCCCGCCGCAAGTTGCTGCAACCTCTCCCATGTCTCTCCCGCCGTTCCCCATTACATGCTCAGCTCCCTCTCTCGACCTCGTCCCTCCCCTTCGTCCCCACCTCCGCGTGAGACTCTGCACGCCTGATGGCCGTGCTATTCCCCGCCCCTTCTCTTTGAATCTGGTTGCCAAAGTTCCCGCGGAGGCACTCAAGCTCAGCATGCTAGCGGGGGAGCCAGCGCCCGGTGCCGTCGGGGGCTGATGCAGAGGTGCGGGAATTGTCTCCACCAACGACGGTCGTGGCCATGGCGCGTCGAAGGGCTCCACTGCACCGGCAACAAAATAACAAGGTCTCATCCACTTTTCGAGCTGTTATTCCGTCTGGGCCAGGATGAGAGAGGATAATCTTTCAGAGATTGATATGAGAATGGACTTAGTTGGTTATAGTGATCTCATTCTATCTGCTAGGTGCAGTCATAGACACTGCTACGTGATTTCTCTGTTCTGTACTGGAAACTCCTGCTAATTTTCAACATAATTCATATTTCCATCTTTGCTAATAAGGCAAAGAAATGAACATAACCAAAGGGAAATACACTATATACTTTCATGGAAGCTAGAGCTGAGATAAACTGAATTCTGAAGCATTTGCATTATGTTTTATAATCATAGTTGATCGAGCTTCTAGAAAATTTTAATCAGACTTAGTTCTGTCAAATGGGATCTCATGCTAATTTGCAATATTATTCTTATTTAGCAGTGCATTTTTTACTAACAAGACTCAAAAGAAATAAGGCCAAAGGGAGATCCTCTATTGTTCTTATTTTAGCAGTGCATTTAGCAGCACTTTTTTGCATTTCCTCCTTACGCTTATAGAGCATATAGATGCATGGTACTTGTTACCGTCCCTCTGGTCACCCCAGTTTAGGACCCCCAAATACCAAACAAAACATGGTGATACTAATGTATAATCAAAATATGAATAGCTGCAGCGGCCTATTAAAAATACAGTACATGTATTTAGTTTGAATCATTTGGATGTCTGGTAACTACTCCAATCTAGAAGGACACTTGTATGGTATGCAATTTGATCACCATATGTAAAATTACTGCTGAAAGAACATATATTAGCTGCGCCTAGATAAGCTAGTCATTCTAGCAGTCACATGCTATTGTTAGGCTGGGGGCAAAGACATGATTTGTTCATTCCCTGCAAGAGTTCAGTAAGTGAATTAAAATTTCTATAAACCAATAGAAGTGGTGTAACAATATCAGTACCCCGGTTGACTCTTTTAATTCCCTAGTTCGATTATTGTAATTTTTTATCACTCGAACCAGACGTACCTTAATTGAACTGAATTATTATGCCACGTGGGAACTCTGAATATCTTGTAGCTTATAGTCATGTTCCATTCTTTGCCTCCAAGACCTAATAATACGCTGGGAACAACTGCATGTATGGCAGGATTATCGTGATCTTCAGATAGCCTACAAAAAATATACTCTTCAGGTGGTTCAGTAGAAAGGCTAATGCAGATTGCAGAAGTTATTTACATCAAGATGAACATCCGCCTTTCGTATAGAAGAGAGCACCCAGGTATGGATACATATGTGAAATGGTTGCCATCAAGCTGCGTCGATCTCACATCCTCACCACCAGAATAAGTCATGAATCACACTTACTCAATATATGGAGGCCCTGAATAATACAGTTCAATGTTTGGTCGTTGCACCTAGCGAAGTACAGAACTATGAACAACTGTTTGATGGAACCAAAACACCATATTATAGTAATATTTCCATAAGATACAGAACAAATGGACACTTTAATAAGTATGCTTGATTCCCCCTTGTCACAAAAGTTCATCTGGTGATATCATATTGTTGTAAATAACACAAACTGCTATAGTATACATGCTATAGTATACAGATGGTCATATATCTGAAGTTTCTACCTTTCATTGCTAAACATATTTACCCTTTATTTATTGTAACATTTCTATAATCAAAAATATCTTGAACCAAAAAAAAAATTTATTTGCCACATCCATACAGGACATCAGAGATAACACAGCCAAATACACTGTCGATCATATCATATATACCTCCACACCACCAACCAGATCCATGAATCCTTACGCATGTCAAAGCTTGGATCTGCAAAATGCCGGTCATACATACAAGATGAAACTTTAAAACCAGTATCTAGTGATTATTATTGATTGGTGTAGCAGGTCCAGAAACCTGAATGGGCAGCATCCACTATGTGGACCGGAGGAGTATGGCCGCAGCGAGGCAGGGCAATCCGCGCGCCACCAGGACGTCGCAGGATCTGGGAAGCCGACGACAAACCGCTGTGTGGCAGACGGAGAGCGACGACAGCGGCAGATTTCCATGTCCCCCATTGCAGATCGTCAGTCGGTGCTTGTGTCATCACCGAAGAGAAACAACATGAGAAGATTTATGCGTATAACCGGCGGCCATGTCGCTTGCATCCTCCGCGCGGAGCAACAACGACGGCGGCGCTTGCCTGCGGACGTGCGGTGGCGGCGTCTCTGTTATCGAGGCACATAGAAACATCTTCTTGTGGGTGCACCGGCGCGGAGGCGTGCATCACGGGGTGGCGGCGTGGACAGAGAAAATGGATGGTGTATGTACATACGGTTTCAAAAAGGGTGTGTGATGGACCGGGTATTATGGAGTGATTTGTGGAGATCATTATAATTAGGTGGGATCTAGACTACTCAACATGTTGAGGTGCTCAACATTGGAATGATGGCTGTTGGTTCGAGGCAATTTAACGTCTCAGATTAAATGTATCCCAACAAGTTTGTGCATTTATAAGTAGTAGAGATAGAGATAGAGATAGTAGAGATAGAGATTGGACTCAAAAACCAACTTAAAACCATCTCGACACATAAGAGATCTGCTGACGAGATTTTTATTGATGAAGGGAACATGTTGCACATTCTTCAACTATACGGTCTGAAGTGAACTTCAGATTTACCGTACCAACACCTTGAACAGAAGTACGTGAGCCATTTCCCATCAGCATGGAGCCAGCCCGTGCGACCTGATAAGAAGAAAACATGGAAATATCAGCACATATATGTATATTGGCACTAGTGTCTATCCACAGGCGAATAACAAACTGAAAGGATAGTTGAAAATATACCGTACCCAACATCCTTCATCTCAGTATCACCAACAACAACATTAGCGAATTGCCGCTGTTTCCATGCGAACGCTTATCAAAGCGTTTAGGACAGGTAGGAGCCCAATGATTCGGATCACCACACACATGACAGGATCATTTCTTCTTATACTCAGTCTTCTTCTTGAAGTTGGTAGTCTGCGAGGCCTTGTTCTTGCCGTCAAACCTTCCCTTGCCCTCAAACTTGTTCTTATTCTTGGACTTGTGGGACTGGAAGTTATTTTTCTGCACCACATGTGCACTAGAACTTCCGTCAAAACCTCGAGCACGTGTATCCTTTGCTCTCGCCTTTTCCTCAACATGAAGAGAGCCAATGAGATCCGAGATGGAAAACTTCTGTCTCTTATGTTTCAGAGAAGTAGCAAAGTTCCTCCACGAAGGAGGAAGCTTGGCAAGAGACTGTATCTTATGAGCCTGGTCCACAACGGGACGGTCATCATTCATCTTATAATCATAGAATTGCTCCATGACATACAGTTCAGTGCCAGCGTCAGAAACACCAAACTTGGCGTCCAACGCATCCCACATATCCTTGCCATTATCAAATGACATATAGGTGTCAACAATGTTGTCACCAAGAATGTTGAACAAAGCCCCCATAAACATGGTGTCGACTTTCTGAAAAGCTTCCTCCTGAGCGGGAGAAAGGTCTCTCCCAGGTCTGCCAAGAGTGGCGCTATAGCAGCCTAGGTTTTTCAACCATAGAACTGCTCTCGTGCGCCATCTCTTATAATGGACACCATCAAAGGGAGGTAGCCTGGTAGCCACGGCCAAGCCAGTTCGATTCAGTTGCCTATAATCAGGTTTTTGGATTGTTGAAAATATAAGCAATTTACCATTAGATTTAATTTGAAATAACCAGTAATATAGCATAATTATAATGATAGGAATTAACCTAATCATGCATACTAGCAGAATAGATGAACATATCAAATCTAATAGAGATAAATAGATCACATCTATTCCAAATGCTAGTACAAGAAACCGTAACTGAAACTGAAATAGATAGGAGCAGATTACATACGATGCTGCAGGAGGATTCACGTTCACGTTCAAATTCGCGTTCGCGTTGGCACCAGCGTCATCGGCCATGTCGTCGATGTAGAGGGCGCTAATGTCCGGGAAGAAGTCCTCATCAGGGAAGGAGTCGTCAAACCTGATCGCCCCTCACCCATACAAGTTCACGAGAGGCGGGGTTCCGGAGGCCTACTGTCCCGTCGTCCGGTGCATGCCAAACGAGGGGATGGGGAAAGTGTAGCGGCCGCGCATGGCTTTGGAGGCAGGGAGACGGATGTGTGACGACATGATTAGGGTTTATGCCCGAACCACTTATATATAGCCGGTCGGGTAAGACATGGGGCGCAACCCATGTCCGAATTAGTAACAGCCCACGATCCGGAAAAACCGGAAATGGCTGATAGAGAAAATAACCCGCGTAGTAATTTTTCCCGAATAGCAAAAAGATAAGTAAGCTCGGCACCGAGGCACAATTCTACAAACCGCGACGTGCACGCGCATCATGATGAGGCGAGGCGTGGCGAGGCGAGGCGGGTGGCAGAGGAAAGGAGAGCGCGTGTAAACCTCCCATCTTCTCTCACTTTAGGAGGTAGTAGAACACCCCACTATATATATTGGTGCAACTTCCCTCAAACTAGCAAGGTGGGACTAAACTTTGGTACCATCCCTTGCTAGGCATGAATGGGCCATGAGAAGTTCAGAATTTGTATTGGGCCATGGGCTAAAGCCCACAACCGAATTCCAACAGCCACCACTATTTATATGTAGCATAACAGAAAAGTGGAAAAATCAAAGTCACTGCGGATGGCGCCGGAGAGGACCACCGCGTACAGGGAGGCGTGTGGCTAGAGTGGCATCCATCTCCAATTCTCGTGCGGCTATGTGGAGCATGCAGAAGAGCACCTCGTCCGGTCATAGTAGAGTGGCCCGCGGAAGACTGCCCATCGCTAGCGGGAGAATGCATCGTCTCCCATCACCCGTCGCCAGCGGGAAAATGCCCATTTCCCGTCCCGATGCTGGTGTTCTCCCGTCCCGACACCGGTGAAGCTTGATGGGGGGCTGACACATAGGAGTATAGGAGTGATACGTCTCAAACGTATCTATACTTTTTGATGCTCCATGCTTGTTCTTACACCATTTGCTTAGTTTTTTGTTACACTTCGTGGCGTTTTTATGCATTTTTCGGAACTAACTATTAACAAGATGCCACAGTGCCAGTTCCTTGTTTTCTGCTGTTTTGTGTTTCAGAAAAGTTACACAGGAAATATTCTCGGAATTGGACGAAACAAAAGCCGAACCTCCTAATATTTACTGAAGCTTCCAGAAGTCTGAAAAGGAGATGGAGGGGGGCCACAGGGCGGCCACACCATAGGGCGGCGTGGCCAGCCCCTGGCCTATGCCCCTATGGATGAGGTCACCCTGGCCCACCTCTCACGCTGCCCCTTCGCCTATAAAGAGCCCCGACGGGAAAAACCTAAACACCTGATCAATTTTCTAGAAACACATCGCGATCCGCCGTCGTCGTCGACCCGAGATCGGGAGGGTCCAGAAGCTCTTCCCGGCACCCTGCCGAAGAGGGGAATTGCCACCGGAGGTCTTCTTCATCGCCATGCTTGCCTCCGGCGCGATGAGTGAGTAGTCTACCTTGGACTATGGGTCCATATCAGTAGCTAGATGGTTGTCTTCTCCACCTTGTGCTTTATGTTTAGATCTTGTGAGATGCCTTACATGATCGAGATCATCTTTGTGTAATTCTACATGTTGTGTTTGTTGGGATCCGATGAATATTGGTGTTATGTTAAGTTAATGTGCTGAATATTATCTTATGTTATCTCTATGTTGTTTATGATCTTGCATGCTCTCCGTTGTTAGTAGCTATCTTGGTCAAGTAGATACCAGTGACTCCAAGAGGGGGTATTTATGCTCGATAGTTAGGTTCATGCCTCTATTTAATCTGGGGGAGTGACAGAAACCTCTAAGGTTGTAGATGTGTTGTTGCCACTAGGGAGAAAACAACATTCTTGTGTCCAAGGACATTCGTTTTGTTTACATTACACACTTTGCTTAATGCAGTTATCTGTTGTTCGCAACTTAATACTCATGGGGTGTTCGGACAATATCCCCGCGAGTGGATTATTAGTCATAGATGCAGTTGGATGGCGGTTTATGTATTTTGTTGTAATGGCCAGAGTAAATCTCATAGTGCTCCTCGTGACATATGCGCGTTATCTTTATTCTATCAATTGCCCAACTGTAATTTTTTTACCCAGCATGTCGTTATTTATCTTATGGAGAGACATCAGTAGTGAACTATGGACCCCGGTCCAATTTCCTTTACATTGTTACACCGTTTTACTTTTACTCGCACTGTTTACTTTCTCGCATACTACTGCTTTCCACTCGATACGCTCAATCCTTTGTTTACAGCAAACCGGTGAGATTGACAACCTTACCGTAAGTTGGGAGCAAAGTCCTTGGTTGTGTTGTGTGCGGGTTCCACGTTGTTGCTCGTGCAAAGCAAAGCCCTGGACGAGGCGCCTTATAAATTGTCCGGAGCTGTCGCGAAGCTAGCAAGCATCACCTTCTGAAGTTTGGCCTTTTCCTACTGGTTCGATAAACCTCGGTTTCTTACTGAGGGAAAACTTTCTACTGTGCTCATCATACCATCCTCTTGGGGTTCCCAACTGGGTGGTTATCTGCCCACATCAAGCTATTTTTCTGGCGCCGTTGCCGGGGAAAAAGAAGACTTCTGCAAGGGGAATTTTGAACGCACATCCTTTACTTTGTTTATTATTTTGCTTTACTTTATTTTTGCTTGCATCTTTTTATCAAAAATACAAAAAAATTAGTTTCCTATTAGTTGTTATTTTTACATGTTTACTTTTAGCTTTGCTCGAATGGGTACTCATGAGACCACCAAGTTGTGTGATTTTACTAGCACTAATAATAGTGATTTTATCTGCACTCCTATTGCGCCACCTGCTCCTGCTGCAAATTTTTATTAGATCAAACCCGCTTTGATAAATCTTGTTATGAAAGAGCAATTTTCTGGTGCTAGTACTGATGATGCTGCAGCTCATCTCAACAATTTTGTTGAGTTATGTGAGATGTAAAAGTATGAGAATGTAGATGTTGATATTATTAAGCATAAGTTGTTTCCTTTTTCTTTGAGAGGAAAAGCTAAGTATTGGTTGCTATCTTTGCCTAGAAATAGTATTGATTCTTGGGATAAGTGTAAGATTGCTTTTATTGGAAAATACTATCCTCCTGCTAAGATTATAGCTTTAAGTAGTGATATCATGAAGTTTAGACAGTTTGATAATGAACATGTTGCTCAAGCTTCGGAAAGAATGAAATCTATGATAAAGAATTGCCCTACTCATGGACTGACTACTTGGATGATTGTCCAAACTTTTTATGCAGGACTGAATTTTTCTTCAAGAAACCTATTGGATTCAGCTGCTGGAGGCACTTTTATGTCCCTTACCTTGGGCGCCGCAACCAAGCTTCTTGACAACATGATGGTAAATTATTCTGAATGGCACACCGAGAGAGCTCCACAAGGTAAGAAGGTAAATTCTGTTGAGGAAACCTCTTTCTTGAGTGATAAGATTGATGCTATTATGCTTATTCTTTCTAATGATAGGACTCATGTAGATCCTAATAATGTTCCTTTGGCCTCTTTGGTTGCTCAAGAAGAGCATGTTGATGTAAACTTCATTAGAAATAATAATTTTAACAACAATGCTTATAGGAACAATTTTGCTAGTAACAATTATAGGCCGTATCCTTCTACCAATGGTATTGGTTATGGTAACTCTTATGGTAATTCCTCCAACAACACTAGGGCTGTGCCCTCTGATCTTGAAGTCATGCTCAAGGACTTCATCGGTAAGCAAACTGCTTTTAACAAGTCTATTGAGGAAAAGTTAGGCAAAATTGATATTCTTGCTTCTAAAGTTGATAGCCTTGCTCTTGATGTTGAACTTCTGAAACTAAAAGTGTTGCCTAATGAGCTGAAGGAGAACAATACTTTTGCCACTGCTAATGCTATCCAAGTTAGAATTGATGAAAATGTTAGGATGTTAGCAGAATTGCATGCCATGTGGGAAATAGAAGATGAGACGGCTAGAAATATAAATGTATGTACCATTACCACCTCTAATTATGTTGTTCCAAATGCTAGCAATCCTCTTACTTTGATTGGTGTAGAGAAAACTCCTACTCATTGTGTTAAAAAGCCCAAAACTGCAAAAACCTTTTCTCAAAAGAGTGCTGAAATTTTTCGGAGTTTAGGAGATGATAGCTCTATTTCTTTTAATGACTTTGATGTTGATGGCTGCAATATATCTGAAGTTATTTTGTTCTTACAAAAGCTTGCTTTGAGTCCCAATGCTAGTTCCATAAATGTTGCTTTTACTAAGCATATTACCAATGCTCTTAAGAAAATTAGGGATGAAAAGTTGAAGCAAAAAGCTTCTATTCCCAAGAAGTTAGAAGATGGTAGGGAACCCATCATTGATATGCATGCTAATGGTTTTGATTGCCATGCTTTATGTGATCTAGGTGCTAGTATTTCTATTATGCCTAGAAAAATTTATGACGTGCTAGATTTATCACAGCTTGAAATGTGTTATTATGATGTTCCTATTGCTGACGTTGCTAAGAAGAAACCTTTGGGAAGGATTAATGATGTTCCTATTATGGTTAACAATAACCTTGTTCCCGTTGATTTTCTTGTTATGGATGTTGAATGCAATGCTTCATGTCCTATTATTTTGGGAAGACCCTTTCTTCGAACTGTAGGTGCCATCATTGATATGAGGGAAGGCACCATCAAATATCAATTCTCACTCAAGAAAGGTATGGAACACTTCCCTAGAAATAGAAAGAAATTACTTTTTGACTATATTCTTAGAGCAAATTATGAACTTGATGCTTCATCGCTTGATATTACTTGATTTGCACTTTTCGCACCTAGCTCAAAGGCGTTAAAGAAAAGCACTCTTGGAAGATAACCCATTGTTTTACTTTTTGTTCTTTTTCTTTTATTTGAGTTTTGGAAGTTATTACTACTGTAATAACCTCTTCTTATCATTTTTATTTCATTGTTGTGCCAAGAGAAACCTCTAATTTGAGTGAGGTAAGATTTGGGGAAGTTGCTGTCCTGAAACAGATTTTGGTGTTGCACCATAAAAATTCGTGAAAATTCTCAGAATATCTTTTTGACCTAAGATTTCTTGTGAATATGCCCGAGGTTATATCCAAACTTTCATTAGTTTTATACTTTTTGATTTGAGCAATAGAAAACCCTTGAAAAAATTGACCTTTATCAGCTATTCTGTTTTGACAGATTTCTGCCACTATTTCTGTTTGCCTCTGGATCGCTTTCTTTTTGAGTTCTTTTGACCACGGAACTTTTGGTGAAGTTTCTACAGTAGTATATGCTTTATATGTGGTGGTTTTGAGTTGAAATATGAACCAAAAAGGGGTTGATTCATTATTATGCTTACACTAATGTTGCTAATAGAATTGTGTTGAGTTTTGTATGAAGGAAGTTTTCAAGTGTAGGGATTGGAGAATGATGAGATGAGTTGAAGACTGGACAAAAGCTCAAGCTTGGGGATTCCCACACACCCCAAGAAATATCCAAGAGGTACAAGCGTCAAAGCTTGGGGATGCCCCGAGGCACCCCTTCTTCATCGACAAAAATCAGGTCACCTTTCAACACACTATATTTTTATTGCTTCATGCACTATGCGTTTTTCTTGGAGCGTCTTTACTTTAGTTTTCAGTTTTATTTAGTTTTGTTTGCTGCAATAAATGGTTGGACCCCAACAAATTTCTTTTGGAGAAGTTTCCTTGCTTTTCATTTGCCAAGAATACTCCGTTTTCACTCTTATCGTTCAACGAGTGTTCTCTTTTACTAGAACTGCATTTAGCTTTCGTTTTTCGCCTTGATTTTTGTTTAGATCTTGTTTTATCTTTATATAAAGGTGTATTTTGACCTCTGGTCCATGTTGGTTTTCATCAAAAGAGTTATTTCAAAAAGGTTTGAATGGTGTTGGAAAAGAGAAAAAATTTCATACAAAAAAGTGGTACAAAAAGGAGCTTGTTTAGACTGCGGCTTAGACTTTTGCATGTCGTGCTTGATGTTGTTTTGATAGTATACTTAGTGGTTTTTTTGTAGCATGACTTGTATCAAATGACTGAGATTGCTTAATGAGCCTTTAAAAAAAATCATGCATTGTTTATTATTATTTGGAAGCATTAATTTGGTTTTTTCCTTGATCCTTTATTTAGGTTGACTTGGCGCATGCTTACAACATGTTTGACTCATACAAAGTCGCCATAAGCCTCTATGATCATTTAGTTTTTGACTTTTGATGTCATCTTATGCTTCTCTTAATGATGTTTTGTCGCTATGCATGATTATGGCCGTTATTGCTCTCTTAGTTGATCGCTCCCAGTCTTTTGCTAGCCCTCATTTTATACTGAGTATGAGCTCTACTTGTGCATCCAACTCCCAAAAACCAAGTTATTCCAATGTTTCCACCATACATACCTATTAGCAATTTGCTATTCCAAAGTACATTTGACTTGCTTTTATCTATCCTTCAAATTAGACTCTTTTGGTATTATGCGAAAATTTGTTCAGTAAAGCTCTCACGAACCTGATGACACACTTTACTTTTCTCGTTCTTAAAAATTTGACATTGTGGCTCTCTTATGTTGAGTTTTTATGCTTGCAAGTTGTAAATTGGAAATTAGCCAAACCATGCTGTCATGGGGTAAGCTTTCCACATTGCACTTCTTATTTGAGTTGATATCGTGATCTTTTGTTTATGGATACTCACGATGTGAAATAAGTTGAGAATCTTGCGGGATCATGGAGTTTGTATGTGTGTTAGAGAAACACCTGGGCCGCCAATCTAAGCCATGCATAATTCATGGTGGAAATTTACAGCATGCCCATAGTGAACATTCGACGACGCATCTCAAAATAAAAAGCTATACAAATGGTAAATAAAAGAGATGCCGAGGTGTTCATTGTCTGTTTGTCCTGTCATTTTGATGTGGGCTTGTTCCATGTTATCGGGCATGGAGATACCCCGTTGGCGGTTCTCGATGATACGTGTATACTTACAATGACAAGAGCTTGCTTGGGACTCTAAGTCGAGTAGCATGAGGTTTGGGTATTCATACTTCACAGGACACGAGGTTTTCAACTTATGATTTGTCAAGCATATGCTTCATAATTGTACTCGCATTAACTTTAACCATTCAAGATGCCTATGATAAGGGCAATGAGAGCTCAAAACTAGTAAGTACCATAATTTTTTAAGGTTTATAAAACTTGCAATCACTGCTTCCCTCAGCGAAGGGCCTTTCTTTTACTTTTATGTTGAGTCACCACCTTCTACCTTTATGCACCGTCTAAGAGAGCATAGTTGTCACTCTGAGTTTAATGTGCATAGTCCCAAAGTTTATTATTGATCGATTCATGATTTTGGTTTCACTTATTCTTAAATTATTTGTATCTAGTCACCCTCTTAAACTTGAAGGTGTCCTATGCATTTATGTTTTGCTATTTCATGAAGGACAAGCTGAAAACCATTTGCTATATTTTTCCATATGATTTGAACACACGTTTGACATTCATTGTTTCATTTTCATGATCTTTAGTTTGTGTTCTTTTTCATGTTATAACATGGTTGCTAAGTTTCTTCTATCAAGATTATGTCTTTCATGCCCATGTTATCCCAGCACTCAATGCTTACATAGATGATCAAGATTGTGTTGGTGCATGTCACCTCAAAAATTATTCTTTTGTTATCACTTACCTACTCGAGGACGAGCAGGAGTTAAGCTTGGGGATGCTTGATACGTCTCAAACGTATCTATAATTTTTGATGCTCTATGCTTGTTCTTACACCATTTGCTTAGTGTTTTGTTACACTTCGTGGCGTTTTTATGTATTTTCCGGAACTAACCTATTAACAAGATGCCACAGTGCCAGTTCCCTGTTTTCTGCTGTTTTTGTTGTTTCAGAAAAGTTACACAGGAAATATTCTCGGAATTGGACGAAACAAAAGCCGAACCTCCTAATATTTATCGAAGCTTCTAGAAGTTCGAAGAGGAGACGGAAGGGGGCCACAGGGCAGCCACACCATAGGGCCCGCGCCCCCTATGGGTGAGGCCACCCTGGCCCACCTCTGACGCCGCCCCTTCGCCTATAAAGACCCCCCGATGGGAAAAACCTAAACACCTGATCAATTTTCCAGAAACACATCGTGATCCTCCGCCGTCGTCAACCCGAGATCGGGAGGGTCCAGAAGCTCTTCCCGGCACCCTGCCGGAGAGGGGAATCTCCACCGGAGGTCTTCTTCATCGCCATGCTTGCCTCTGGCGCGATGAGTGAGTAGTCTACCTTAGACTATGGGTCCATAGCAGTAGCTAGATGGTTGTCTTCTCCACCTTGTGCTTCATGTTTAGATCTCGTGAGATGCCTTACATGATTGAAATCATCTTTGTGTAATTCCACATGTTGTGTTTGTTGGGATCCGATGAATATTTGTGTTATGTTAAGTTGATGTACTGAATATTATCTTATGTTTTCTCTATGTTGTTTATGATCTTGCATGCTCTCTGTTGTTAGTAGCTATCTTGGCCAAGTAGATACTAGTGACTCCAAGAGGGGGTATTTATGCTCGATAGTTGGGTTCATGCCTCTATTTAATTCGGGGGAGTGACAGGAACCTCTAAGGTTGTAGATGTGCTATTGCCACTAGGGAGAAAACAACATTCTTGTGTCCAAGGACATTCGTTTTGTTTACATTACACACTTTGCTGAATGCAGTTATCTATTGTTCGCAACTTAATACTCATGGGATGTTTGGACGATATCCCCGTGAGTGGATTATTAGTCATAGATGCAGTTTGATGGCGGTCTACGTATTTTGTTGTAATGCCCAGAGTAAATCTCATAGTGATCCTCCTGACATATGCACGTTATCTTTATTCTATCAATTGCCCAACTGTAATTTGTGTCGGTGGATTTCGTGTCGCAAGAACACGGGATACCACGCGACGGACCCAAAGATTCGAACGCAGGGGGCTGAATGTGGGAGATCTTGGATCGCAAGAAACACGGAGACGGAAGCCTCGAGATGTCGAACGCACAACACACTGCAGAGAGGGAGACGCCGAGCTTTACCCAGGTTCAGGGCCCTCGTGGTGAGGTAAAGCCCCTACTTCCTGCCTTCTTGTATTACGACGCGATCCCTCGCGAGGAGTACAGGGTCTTGGTTATAGAGCTCTAACTGGCCGGAGGTAGAAGAACCAACTTAGCCTTACTAGGTGCCCGGAGAAGAATATCGGATCCCCTCTAAGGGGTGGCCTCACCTCCTTTTATAGCGCCCTGGTCCTCCTTCCCCTTATCATCTTGGGGAAGGGGTTGCCACACATGGCCAAGGAGGGAGGACAGCTATCGACGTGGGTCTTCTGTGGACGTACCGACGTAGTCTTCATAGAGTAGTGGCGCGGGTCCACGGGAGTGGGTGGAGGAAGCTGACGTCCTCCTCTGGTGACCTGCACCGTCCACCCTATTTTTTAGGGGGGTGGCCAACAACCATTGTGCAGCTTTATGCAATTACAGCGAAAGTTGGTCTCCTCCCTATCGGAGGTAGCATGGACGGTACGCGGTCTTCTGCCCTTATCTTCTTGCTCAGCACGGAAACATGCCAAGCTGACGTGGATGTGGTCCTTCCCCTCATGAGAAATAGCTCGTGAGGAGGTCTTCTGGTCCTTGCCGTTTAGCCGTCGTTCTCCTCATGAGGCACCTCCTCATGAGGGTCTTCTCCGCTGAGCTTCGACTATCGGTCCTCCCCTAGGCCGAAGCTGGGCCAATGAAGGGGCCCAGGAGCAGGTGGGCCGGGATACCCCGGTATCCAGAACATCGACAGTAGCCCCCAGGAGCCTGGCCCGCGAACGCGCCCTCTCGAGGGAGCGAAGGGGCTGGGCCCCCCAGAAGCTGCTGGGCCCTCCAACGGCACGCGTCAACCGTGCGGTCAGAGGACCATGTGAAGATGCAGAGGCCGCGGATGCATGGCGCCCCTGCAGTTGGCGGGACGAAGCGGCGTGGAGATCATGCATAGTGGGTGGAGTAACGGGCATTTTTCGAACCGTCGCATCAAGGGCGACATTTCGGAAACCGCGCCCTGGCTGCCTCCTTTAAAGCTTAGCAGAGAAGGCTCCTCCTTCTCCTTCACAGCACATCGCCGCCGCCGCTCCCCTTTTCGGAAGAACTTGTGAATCCAAATCTTCTTTGCCTTCGATCCTCCCGCTGCAACTCGCCCCCACCCCGAGCCATGGCACCGCGCAGGGCCACCGGAGCAGCGAGGTCTTCTGAGGCGGCACCGCAGCCGGCGGCGCCCCTGCTCGATTCCCGCATCAAGAGCAGCCGCGAGCTCTAGACCGTCCGAGAGATGGTCGGGAGCAAGAACAGCGAGTGGGGCGCCGCTTGCATTTGGCACGACCGCACGCCGTGGGACACTTTGCCCGCGATGGCGCAACCCTTCTTCCTCTTCTCCATCTTCGCCGGCCTGGTGCCGCCATTCTCCCCCTTCTTCCTGGCGATCCTGGAGACCTATGGGATCCAGGCCATCCACCTGCACCCCAAATCCGTCACCCTGCTGGCGGTCTTTGCCTACGCCTGCGAGGCATGGATTGGCATCAAGCCATCGGTGGCGTACTTCCGCCACCTCCTCTCCCTTCGGTCTTCTGGGCTGAACCAGAGCTCCGGCTGCGTCTCCTTCATCGCCACCGCCGGGACAGAGGGCCACTTCATCGACTTGAAGTGGATGAAGAAAGTTGAAGACTTCCGGAGCCGCTGGCTCTTCGTTGACATCCTGGAAGAATCCGAGCTCTTCCTTGTCACCGGAGTGCCTCCCACCAAGCTCACCACCTGGGCCAGCGAGGCCCTTCCTGAGGAGGCCTTGAAGACGCTCCGCCCGCGAATCCAAGATCTCCGAAAGGTCGGTGTCACAGGAACCATGGTCGGGGTAGAGTTCGTCACCTTACGCATCGCCCCCCTGCAAGACCACCGCCGGGAGATTTGAAGGCACAAGGCCGGAGATGACCTCCATTTTCACGTCAGCGAGCTCAATGCCGAAGCTCGGGAGGAGGTAATCAGAGCTTTCTTCTCTTTCGCTGCCATCCCCACCATTCCATGCACCGCCCTGCCGATCTACAATCTGGCCACTCGGGAGACCAGCCGCGTCACGGCGGGGATCCTGAAGTTCAACGCCTAGGGCCCGTTCCTCGCTGATGGCGTCATGCCCGGCCCTCTTCCGAGCGCGCCGGCGGCCAGCTCAGAACAGGACTAGATGGTGCGAGGGGCGGGGCCTTTGGCTTCCGGAGATCTTCACGATGACGGTGTCGAATCTAGCAAGAGGCTGGCCTGCCGGAGGAACCCTGAGGGTACCGTGGTACTCTCGGACTCCTCCTCCGACGAATCTGCCCAGCCCGATCAGCCCACCGGAGGAGATGCTGATGCGTCCTCCTCGCGAGGCCTGGAGGAGGAGGAGCGCCATGCCCGCCTAGAGGCTGAGCGCCGCTCCAAGTTCAACGACGAGCGCGCCAGCCGGCATCCTAAAGCAGGGACTTCCCATGGCAAGAAGCCAGCCGGCGAGCCCTCTGCGCCCCTACCACCGGCCTCAGCCCTCCCGTTCAAGAGGGGGTGGGTGGAGCGCGATGCCTCGTGAGTACTCCTGCAAAAATCCTTTACCCTTGGTTACCTTTTTTTCCTAATTCCCTCCCTCTTCCTCCTTCCTAGGGACGCCGAGGAGAAGAAAGAGAAGAAGAGGAGGAAGAAGAGGAAGACCAGCCAGACCACGCCGGGCCCTGACCCGGCGTTCACTGTCACACCGGCGACGCCGCCACATGCCGCCGGAGAAGAAGAAGACCGCGCGTCCGCAGACGCATCATCCACCACGGGAGCAACGCCGGCTCCCGGCACGATTGAGCCCCCCAGCACAGGGGGCACACCAGAGACCATGGGGGCAGCGCCTGCTGCCCCCACGACAGCCAGTGCCACAGGCACCCCGGAGGCACCTCCGGCTGCCCCAGCCATGCCTGCCGGAGCAGGGACAACCCCCTCACCGAGCGGCGAAAGGGGGGCGACCTCCACAGAGCCGGGGCCCTCCAGATCCTCGTCGCCGCGCCTGCCGAAGATCTTGGGGAGGCCGCCGAGGCTCGCCGCGGAACCCCACGTCGATGCAGACGATGCATGGACGGGGGTGCTCGCGGCTACGAATGGCGTTCTCCGAAGCGTTGCCAAGGCACGCGCCGCCGATGAAGCGCGCCTCAACAAGGGTTGGGCCCTCTTGCACGAGGCCACGGAGAGGTGCCACCTCCTAGACCAGCGCGTGGCCGAACGCCGCGAGCAGGCAAGGAAAGAGGCGGAGGAGATCCGCGCCAGCGCGGCCGAGGAGGCCGAAGAAGTCCTGGCAAACGCGAGGGAGTCGGCATGGGAAGTCTTGTACAGGGTGCACCATGAGGCTATGGAGATCATCTCCGAGGCGCGCTAGAGGCCCCCCACCACCGTTGGGCCTCCCAATCTAGCCCTGGCTGGAGAAGAGGCGAAGCGGGTGATGGCTGGCGTGCAGTTGATTATTATTATGGCCAGACAGTTGGGAAACTCCAAGCGGAAAGTATGATGAGCACAGTGATGTCTACGCACTTCTATTCTTGTAGACACTTGTTGGGCCTCCAAGTGCAGAGGTCTGTAGAACAGCAGCAAGTTTCCCTTAAGTGGATCACCCAAGGTTTATCGAACTCAAGGAGGTTAGAGGTCAAAGCTATCCCTCTCAAGCAACCCTGTAATTACGATACAGAAAGTCTCTTGTGTCCCCAACACACCCAATACACTTGTCAGATGTATAGGTGCACTAGTTCGGCGAAAAGATAGTGAAATACAAGTGGTATAGATGATTATAAGTGGTAAATGCAATCTAGAATAAAAATGGCAGCAAGCAAACAAGTAACAAAACAGCAAGTAAACGGTGTGCAAAGCTTGGAAACAAGGCCTAGGGATCATACTTTCACTAGTGGACACACTCCCAACAAATATAACATGATTGAACAAATAACTTCTCTTTGCTATGGTATTCTGAATTACTCTCCTATTGAACAACACTAATCATTGTGTAGTGGCTACAGAAGCACCCCTTAAAGTTCATCAAGTACTTGACAAACACCACTCATAGAGATATCCAAATCAAATCACAATTCAAGATAAATATTATTGCAATTTAGACCAAGTACTAACATGGTGCACACACTGTCAACATTACACCATGAAAGGAGGAATAGATCACTTCAATACTATCATAGTAATAATTATTCTCATAATCCATAAGAGATCACGATCGTAGCCTAGACCAAGTACCACCACGATGCACGCACTGTCACCGTTACACCATGGCAGGAGGAATAGATTACTTTAATAATACCACTAGAGTACACATAATATCTGAATAATAACATCTACTTGTTCAACATGATACAAAGCTCACAATCACATAAAGATCACATCATGGGAGAGAGAGGTGAACCACATAGCTACCAGTAGAGCCCTCAGCCTCGGGGATGAACTACTCCCTCCTCATCATAGGAGACAGCAAGGTTGATGGAGATGGCGGTGAGGTCGATGGAGACGGCAGAGACGGTGATGGAGACCGATGGAGATGGCTCCGGAGGCACTTCCCCGTCCCGGCAGGGTGCCGGAACAGAGACTTCTGTCCCCCAAAATTTGTCGGTGGCGGCGGCGGAGCTACAGAACTCTTTCTGGAGAATTACCGACTCCTTTAGGATTTTCCGTCCCGAGGCTTTATATAGGCGAAGGGGCGATGTCAGAGGCCAGCCAGGGGCTCCTCACGCATAGCTCGCGCGGCCTAGGCCTAGTCTGCAATGGAGCAGCCTTATCTCGGTCGTCCGGACTCGGAATCAGGTAAATTTTATGTCCAGAACGTTCGCCGTAAAATTCTCTACAACTTTGTATTTTAAGAGTTTTCCGTTTGACGCAATCTTCGACCCGTTATGTGACCATCTTAAAAAAGAGTTCTGGCACAGATTTCTGCAAAGTTCCAATTTGACTCCAACAAGGTTTCCACTTGTATTCTTAGTAATTCCTACACATCAAAGTGTAAAACAAGAATATTGTGCACTTTTGAAACTATTAGTATGTTAGTCCAAATAAATCATAAAAGTGCCACAAAGTGTAGACAAAACATATAGCAATTGGTGTAAAACAAGCATGGAGCATCAAAAATTATAGATACGTTTGCAACGTATCAACATCCCCAAGCTTAACTCCTGCTCGTCCTCGAGTAGGTAAGTGATAACAAAAGAAATAATTTTTGAGGTGACATGCACCTACACAATCTTGATCATGTATATAAACGTTGTGCACTGGGATCAAAAGAACTTAAAACTTGGGCATGAAAGACATAATCTTGATAGAAGAAACTTAGCAACCATGTTATAACATGAAAATGAACACAAACAAAAGATCATGAAAATGAAACAATGAAAGTCAAACATGTGTTCAAATTATAAGGAAAAACATACAAATGGTTTTCAGCTTGTCCTTCATGGAGAGCAAAACATAAATGCATAGGACACCTTCAAGTTTAAGAGGGCGACTAGATACAAATAATTTAAGAACAAGTGAAACCATGATCATGAAACAATCAATGAAAACTTTGGGACAATGCACATTATACTCAGAATGATAACTATGCTCTCTTAGACGGTGCATAAAGATAGAAGGTGGTGACTCAACATAAAAGTAAAAGAAAGGCCCTTCGCAGAGGGAAGCAGTGATTAAACATGTGCTAGAGCTTTTCATTTGTAAAACAGAGAGATAAAAATTGGTTTTGAGAGGTGGTTGTCTTTATCAACGACTAGCAATGGGGCTCTTACTATCTTCCATACAAAAATGAAGCAAGTTTTTGAGAGAGAGATTGGCACTTTTGTGCTCTTTTATAAAGCTTGGCACTCCTCCCCACCTTTTTTTCTTTCACAAACCATGGCTAACCGATTCCATCGGGTGCCCACCAACATTCACATTCCATGGAGGAGTGCCTTTTTTTCTTTCTTTTTTCTTTTTTTTTTCTTTTTGGAATAAGCAATATGAAAGATAGCAAATCCGACCACTACGTCCCCATGAGCTGAAAACAGTGTCACAAAACGAGAAGTGTTTTGAAGGTTTTTGAAAGGTAGCACACGAAAATTTACTTTGGAATGGCTTACAAATACCATGCATAGGAATTTATAGTGGACACAATGGCAAACTTGGTTTTTGGGAGTTGGATGCATGAGTAGAGCTCATACTCAGTACAAAATGAGGGCTAGCAAAAGACTGGGAGCGACCAACTAAGAGAGCAATAATGGCCATAATCATGCAAAGCGACAAAGCGACATTAAAAGAAGCATAAGATGGCATCAAAAGTCAAAAACTAAATGATCATAGAGGCTATAGGCGACTTATTTTATAGTCAACATGGTGTAAGCACGTGCCAAGTCAACCCAAATAAAGCATCAAAGGAGAAAACCAAATAAATGCTTCCATATAATAAAAACAACGCATGATTTTTTCAAAGGCTCATTAAGCAATCTCAGTCATTTGAGACAAGTCATGCTACAGCAAAACCACTAAGCATACTATCAAAATGACATCAAGCACGACATGCAAAAGCCTAGGCCGCAGTCTACACAAGCTCCTCTTTGCTATCAAAACAACAAATATAACATGATTGAACAAATAACTTCTCTTTGCTATGGTACTCTGAATTACTCTCCTACTGAACAACACTAATCATTGCGTAGTGGCTACAGAAGCACCCCTTAAAGTTCATCAAGTACTTGACAAACACCACTCATAGAGATATCCAAATCAAATCACAATTCAAGATAAATATTATTGCAATTTAGACCAAGTACTAACACGGTGCACACACTGTCAACATTACACCATGAAAGGAGGAATAGATCACTTCAATACTATCATAGTAATAATTATTCTCATAATCCATAAGAGATCACGATCGTAGCCTAGACCAAGTACCACCACGATGCACGCACTGTCACCGTTACACCATGGCAGGAGGAATAGATTACTTTAATAATACCACTAGAGTACACATAATATCTGAATAATAACATCTACTTGTTCAACATGATACAAAGCTCACGATCACATAAAGATCACATCATGGGAGAGAGAGATGAACCACGTAGCTACCAGCAGAGCCCTCAGCCTCGGGGATGAACTACTCCCTCCTCATCATAGGAGACAGCAAGGTTGATGGAGATGGCGGTGAGGTCGATGGAGACGGCGGAGATGGCGATGGAGACCGACGGAGATGGCTCCGGGGAAACTTCCCCGTCCCGGCAGGGTGCCGGAACAGAGACTTCTGTCCCCCAAAATTTGTCGGTGGCGGCGGCGGAGCTACAGAACTCTTTCTGGAAAATTGCCGACTCCTTTAGGGTTTTCCGTCCCGAGGCTTTATATAGGCGAAGGGGCGATGTCAGATGCCAGCCAGGGGCTCCTCACGCATAGCTCGCGCGGCCCAGGCCTGGTCTGCAATGGAGCGGGCTTATCTCGGCCGTCCAAACTCGGAATCAGGTGAATTTTATGTCCAAAACGTTCGACGTAAAATTCCCTACAACTTTGTATTTTAAGAGTTTTCCGTTTGACGCCTCCTTCGACCCGTAACGTGACCATCGTCAAAAAGAGTTCTGGCACAGATTTCTGGAAAGTCCCAATTTGACTCCAACAAGGTTTCCACTTGTATTCTTAGTAATTCCTACACATCAAAGTGTAAAACAAGAACATTGTGCACTTTTCAAACTATTAGTAGGTTAGTCCAAATAAATCATAAAAGTGCCACAAAGTGTAGACAAAACATATAGCAGTTGGTGTAAAACAAGCCTGGAGCATAAAAAATTATAGATACGTTTGCAACATATCACACAGCGGCAAGTCTTTTTCCTTAGTAAGAAACCAAGGTTTGTCGATCAGGAGAAGAGCAGACAATACGATTGAAGGTGATGCTTGCAAGCTTCGCGGCAGCTCCGGACAATTTATAGGGCGCCTGGTCCAAGCTTTGCTTTGCGAGCAGCAATGTGAAACCTGCACACACACAACCAAGTACTTTGTTCCCAACTTGCGATGAGGTTGTCAATCTCACCGGTTTGCTTGAAACAAAGGGTATGAGCGTATCAAGTGGAAAGTGATAATAGTATGCGAGTAAAGTAAACAGTGTGAGTAAAGTAAATTGGTGATAGCAATATGATGGAAATAGGACCGGGGTCCATAGTTCACTAGTGGTGTCTCTCCATAAGATAAATAACACATGCTGGGTAAACAAATTACAGTTGAGCAATTGATAGAATAAAGATAAACGTGATATGTCAAGAAGATCACTATGCGATTTACTCTGGGCATTACAACAAAATACATAGACCTCCATCCAACTGCATCTATGACTAATAATCCACTCACGGGGATATCATCCGAACACCCCATGAGTATTAAGTTGCGAACAACAAATAATTGCATTAAGCAAAGTGAGTAATGTAAACAAAGCATATGCCCTCGAGCATATGAATGTTGTTTTCTCCCTAGTAGCAACAACACATCTACAACCTTAGAGGTTTCTGTCACTATCGAGCATAAATACCCCCTCTTGGAGTCACTAACAACTACTCGGCCAAGATAGCTACTAACAACGGAGAGCATGCAAGATCATAAACAACGTAGAGATAACATAAGATATATTTCAGTATAGCAACTCAATCATAACACCAATATTCATCGGATGCCAATAAACCAAACATGTAGAATTACATAACGGTGATCTCAATCATGTAGGGCAGCTCATGAGATCTAAACATGAAGCACATGGTGGAGGAGACAACCATCTAGCTACTGCTATGGACCCATAGTCCATGGTAGACTACTCACTCATCGCTCCGGAGGCAAGCATGGCGATGAAGAAGACCTCCGGTGGCAATTCCCCTCTCCGGCAGGGTGCCGGGAAGAGCTTCTAGACCCTCCCGATCTTCGGGTCGACAGCGGCGGCGGATCGCAATGTGTTCTGGAAAATTAATCGGGTCCTTAGGTTTTTTTTCCATCGAGGGGTCTTTATAGGCGAAGGGGCATCGTCAGAGATGGCCCGAGGTGCCCTCACACATAGGGGGCGCGGCCAGGGGCTAGGCCACACCGCCCTGGTGTGTGGGGCCCTCGTGGCCCCCCTCCGACTCCTCTTCGGATCTCTGGAAGCTTCCGGGAAAAATAAGACTTCAGGAACTTGTTTCGTCCAATTCCAAGAATATTTCCTGTGTAGCTTTTCTAAAACACAAAAACAGCAGAAAATAGGGAACTGGCACTGTGGTGTCTTGTTAATAGGTTAGTTCCGGAAAATGCATAAAAGTGCCACAAAGTGTAACAAAACAGTAGACAAATGGTGTAAAAACAAGCATGGAGCATCAAAAATTATAGATACGTTGGAGACGTATCAAGCATCCCCAAGCTTAACTCCTGCTCGTCCTCGAGTAGGTAAGTGATAACAAAAGAATAATTTTTGAGGTGACATGCACCTACACAATCTTGATCATATATGTAAGCATTTGTGAGCTGGGATCAAAAGAACTTAAAACATGGGCATGAAAGATATAATCTTTACAATAAAAACTTAGCAACCATGTTATAAACATGAAAATGAACACAAACAAAAATCATGAAAATAAAACAATGAAAGTCAAATGTGTGTTCAAATCATAAGGAAAAATATACAAACGGTTTTCAGCTGGTCCTTCATGGAGAGCAAAACATAAATGCATAGGACACCTTCAAGTTTAAGAGGGCGACTAGATACAAATAATTTAAGAACAAGTGAAACCAACAATATGAATCAATCAATGAAAACTTTGGGACAATGCACATTATACTAAGAATGACAACTATGCTCTCTTAATGGTGCATAAATATAGAAGGTGATGACTCAACATAAAAGTAAAAGAAAGGCCCTTCACGGAGGGGAGCAGTGATTGCAAGTTTTATAGACCTTCAAAAATTATGGTACTTACTGGCTTTGAGCTCTCATTGCACCCATCATAAGCATCTTGAATGGTTAAAGTTAATGCGAGAACAATTATGATGCATATGCTTGACAAATCATAAGTCGAAAACCTCGTGCCCCATGAATACGAGTACCCAAACCTCATGCTACTTTACTTAGAGTCCCAAGCAAGGCTCTTGTCATTGTAAGTATATATGTATCATCGAGAACCGCCAACAGGGTGCCTCCGTGCCCGATGACATGGAACAAGCCCACATCAAAATGGCAGGACAAGCAGACAATGAACACCTCGACATCTCTTTTATTTGCCATTTGTTTAGCTTTTTATTTTGAGATGCGTCATCGAATGTCCACTATGGGTATGCTGCAAATTTCTACCATGAATTATGCATGGCTTAGATTGGCGGCCCAGGCGTTTCGCTTACAAATATACAAACTCCATGATCCCCGCAAGTTTCCCAATTCATTTCACACCGCGGGCATCCATAAATAAAAGATCATGATATCAACTCAAATAAGAAGTGCAATGTTGAAAGCTTGCCCCATGACAGCATGGTTGGGCTAGTATCCAACTTACAACTTGCAAGCATAACAACTTAACATAAGAAACCACAATGTCAAATTTTTAAGAACAAGAAAAAGTAAAGTGTGCCTTTTGGTTCATGAGCTTTACTGACCAATTTTCACATAACACTGGTAAAAGTTTAATTTGAAGAGAAAATAAAAGCAAGTCAAATTTACTTGGAATAGCAAATTGCTAATAGGTATGTATGGTGGACACTTTGGAAAACTTTGGTTTTTAGGAGTTGGATGCATGAGTAGAGCTCATACTCAGTACAAGACGAGGGCTAGCAAAAGACTAGGAGCGACCAACTAAGAGAGCAATAATGGCCATAATCATGCAAAGCGACAAAGCGATATTAAAAGAAGCATAAGATGGTATCAAAAGTCAAAAACTAAATGATCACAAAGGCTATTGGCGACTTTGTAAGAGTCTAACATGTGTGAGCATGCGCCAAGTCAACCCAAATAAAGCATCAAGGAGAAAACCAAAATAATGCTTCCAAATAATTAAAACAACGCATGATTTTTTCAAAGGCTCACTAAGCAATCTCAGTTATTTGAGACAAGTCATGCTACAGCAAAACCACTAAGCATACTATCAAAAAGACATCAAGTATGACATGAAAAAGCCTAAGCCGCAGTCTACACAAGCTCCTTCCTGTACCACTTTTTTGCATAAAGCTTTGTCTCTTTTCCAACCACCATTTGAATTTTTTATAAACACCTCTTTTGATGAAAACCAATAAAGATCAGAGGAAAAAATAAACCTTGATGAAAATATATGACAAGGACTGAACGCAAATCAAGGCAAAAACGAAAACCAAAAGCAGTAGCCGAAAAAGAAGAACACTCGGTTTTTGATAAGAATGAAAACTAGAGCATTCTTGGCAAAAGAAAAGCAAGGCAACTTCTCCAAAAGAAATTTGTTGGGGTCCAATCATTTATTGCAGAAAACAAAACTAAACTAACAAAGAAAACTAAAACAACTGACGCTCCAAGAAAAACACATAGTGCATGAAGCAATAAAAATATAGTGTTTTGAAAGGTGACCTGATTTTTGCCGATGAAGAAGGGGTGCCTCGGGGGCATCCCCAAGCTTTGACGCTTGTACTTCTTGGATATTTCTTGGGGTGATTCATGGGCATCCCCAAGCTTGAGCTTTTGTCCATTCTTCAACTCATCTCATCATTCTCCAATCCCTACACTTCAAAACTTGCTTCATACAAAACTAAACACAAATCTATTAGCAACATTAGTGTAGCATAACATATAATCAACCTCTTTTTGCTTCAGGTTTCAACCCAAAACCATCACATATAAAGTATATACTACTGTAGCAACTTCCCCAAAAGTTCTGTGATCAAAAGAACTCAAAAATAAAGCGATAAAGCAGCAAAAACAAATAGTGGCAGAAATCTGTCAAAACAGAACAGCTGATAACGGTCAAATTTTTTAGGGGTTTTTTGTTGCTCAAATCAAAAAGTTTTAAACTAACGAAAGTTTGGATATAACCTGGGGCATATGTACAAGAAATTTCAGGTCCAAAAGATGTACAGATAATTTTCACAAATTTTTACGGTGCAGCACCAAAAATAGTTTCAGGACAACAACATCCCCAAATCTTTACCTCACTCGAATTAGAGGCTTCTCTTGGCACAACAATAAAATAAAAATGATAAGGAGAGGTTATTACAGTAGTAATGACTTCCAAGACTCAAATAAAAGAAAAAGTACTGGAAATAAAACATTGGGTTATCTCCCAAGAGTGCTTTTCTTTAACGCCTTTGAGCTAGGCGCAGAAAATTGCGAATCAAGTAACATCAAGTGATGAAGCATCAAGCTCATAATTTGCTCTAAGAATAGAGTCAAAAATCAATTTCTTTCTCTTCCTAGGGAAGTGTTCCATACCTTTCTTTAGTGGGAATTTATATTTGATGGTGCCTTCTCTCATATCAATGATGGCACCTACAGTTCGAAGAAAAGGTCTTCCCAAAATAATAGGACATGAAGCATGGCATTCAACGTCCATAACGAGAAAATCAACGGGAACAAGGTTATTGTTAACCATAATAAAAACATCATTAATCCTTCCCAAAGGTTTCTTCTTAGCAACATCAGCAATAGGAACATCATAATAACATTTTTCAAGCGGTGGTAAATCAAGCATATCATAAATTTTTCTAGGCATGATAGAAATACTAGCACCTAGATCACATAAAGCATGGCAATCAAAAACATTAACATGCATATCAATGATGGCTTCCCAACCATCTTCTAACTTCTTGGGAATAGAAGCTTTTTGCTTCAACTTTTCATCCCTAATTTTTATGAGAGCATTGGTAATATGCTTAGTAAAAGCAATATTTAAAGAACTAGCATTGGGAGTCAAAGCAAGCTTTTGCAAGAACAAAATAACTTCAGATATATTGCAGCCATCAACATCAAAATCATTAAAAGAAGTAGAGCTATCATCTCCTACACTTCGAAAAATTTCAGCACTCTTTTGAGAAAAAGTTTTGGTAGTTTTAGGCTTTTTAACACAAGGAGTGGGTGTTTTCTCTACACCAATCAAAGTAGGAGGATTGCTAGCATTAGGAGCAACATCATTAGAGGTAGTAATAGTACAAACTTTCATATTCCTAGCAATCTCATCCTCTCTTTCCAATCTAGCATGCAATTCTGCTAACAACCTAATATTTTCATCAATTCCAACTTGAATAGCATTAGCAGTAGCAAAAACATTGTTCTCTTTCACATCATTAGGCAACACTTTTAATTTCAGAAGTTCAACATCATGAGCAAGGCTATCAACTTTAGAAGCAAGAATATCAATTTTGCCTAACTTTTCCTCAACAGACTTGTTAAAAGCAGATTGTTTTACCATGAAGTCTTTGAGCATGACTTCAAGTTCAGAGGACGCGGCCCTAGTGTTGTTGAAGGAATTACCATAAGAATTACCATAACCATTACCATTGGTAGAAGGATACATCCTATAATTGTTACTAGCAAAATTGTTCCTATAAGCATTGTTGTTAAAATTATTGTTTCTAATGAAGTTCACATCAACATGCTCTTCTTGAGCAACCAAAGAGGCTAAAAAAACATTATTAGGATCAACATGAGTCCTATCATTAGCAAGCATAGCCATAATGGTATCAATCTTATCACTCAAGGAAGAGGTTTCCTCAACAAAATTTACCTTCTTACCTTGTGGAGCTCTCTCGGTGTGCCATTCGGAATAATTTACCATCATATTGTCAAGTAGCTTTGTTGCGGCGCCCAAGGTAAGGGACATAAAAGTGCCTCCAGCAGCTGAATCAAGTAGGTTCCTCGAAGAAAAATTCAGTCCTGCATAAAAAGTTTGAACAATCATCCAAGTAGTCAGTCCATGAGTGGGACAATTCTTTATCATAGATTTCATTCTTTCACAAGTTGAGCAACATGTTCATTATCAAATTGACTAAACTTCATAATATTGCTACGCAAAGATATAATTTTAGCAGGAGGATAATATCTACCAATAAAAGCATCCTTACACTTAGCCCATGAATCAATACTATTCTTAGTCAAAGACAGCAACCAATCCTTAGCTTTTCCTCTCAAAGAAAAAGGAAACAACTTAAGCTTAATAATATCACTTTCTACATCCTTATATTTTTGCATCTCACATAGCTCAACAAAATTGTTAAGATGAGCTGCAGCATCTTCAGTACTGGCACCAGAAAATTGCTCTCTCATAACAAGGTTCAGTAAAGCAGGCTTAATCTCATAAAAGTTTGCAACAGGAGCAGGTGGCTTAATAGGAGTGCAGATAAAATCACTATTGTTCATGCTAGTAAAGTCACACAACTTGATGTTTTCAGGAGTAGCCATTCTAGCAAACTAAAAGCAGGCAAGTAAAAACAACTATCAAGGATTCTAACTTTTTTGGGTTTTTGATATAAAACAATGCAAGTAAAAATAAAGTAAAGCAAAACAATAAAACAAAGTAAAGGATGTACGTGCGAAAAACTCCCCTTGCAGAGGTCTTCCACTTCTTCCCCGGCAACGGCGCCAGAAAAGGGTTTGATGGCTGGCGTGTAGTTGATTATTATTATGGCCAGGTAGTTGGGAAACTCCAAGCGGAAAGTATGATGAGCACAACGGCAAGTCTTTTCCCTCAGTAAGAAACCAAGGTTTGTCAATCAGGAGAAGAGCCGACAATACGACTAAAGGTGATGCTTGCAAGCTTCGCGGCAGCTCCGGACAATTTATAGAGCGCCTCGTCCAAGCTTTGCTTTGCTAGCAGCAATGTGGAACCTGCACACACACAACCAAGTACTTTGTTCCTAACTTGCGATGAGGTTGTCAATCTCACCAGTTTGCTTGAAACAAAGGGTATGAGCGTATCGAGTGGAAAGTGATAATAGTATGTGCGTCAAGTAAACAGTGCGAGTAAAGTAAACATGTGATAGCAATATGATGGAAATAGGACCGGGGTCCATAGTTCACTAGTGGTGTCTCTCCATAAGATAAATAACACATGCTGGGTAAACAAATTACAGTTGAGCAATTGATAGAATAAAGATAAACGTGATATGTCAAGAAGATCACTATGCGATTTACTCTGGGCATTACAACAAAATACATAGACCGCCATCCAACTGCATCTATGACTAATAATCCACTCACAGGGATATCATCCGAAGACCCCATGAGTATTAAGTTGCGAACAATAGATAATTGCATTAAGCAAAGTGTGTAATGTAAACAAAGCATATGCCCTTGAATTTATGAATGTTGTTTTCTCCCTAGTAGAAACAACACATCTACAACCTTAGAGGTTTCTGTCACTCTCCCAGATTAAATAGAGGCATGAACCCACTATCAAGCATAAATACCCCCTCTTGGAGTCACTAGCAACTACTCGGCCAAGATAGCTACTAACAACGGAGAGCATGCAAGATCATAAACAACATAGAGATAACATAAGATATATTTCAGTATAGAAACTCAATCATAACACCAATATTCATCGGATCCCAACAAACCAAACATGTAGAATTACATAACGGTAATCTCAATCATGTAGGACAGCTCATGAGATCTAAACATGAAGCACATGGAGGAGGAGACAACCATCTAGCTACTGCTATGGACCCATAGTCCAAGGTAGACTACTCACTCATCGCTCCGGAGGTAAGCATGGCGATGAAGAAAACCTCCGGTGGCAATTCCCCTCTCCAGCAGGGTGCCGGGAAGAGCTTCTGGACCCTCCCGATCTTCAGGTCGACGGCGGCGGCAGATCACGATGTGTTCTGGAAAATTAATCGGGTCCTTAGGTTTTTTCCATCGGGGGGTCTTTATAGGCGAAGGGGCATCATCAGAGGTGGCCCGAGGTGCCCTCACACATAGGAGGCGCGACCAGGGGATGGGCCGCGCCGCCCTGGTGTGTGGGGACCTCGTGGCCCCCCTCCGACTCCTCTTCGGATCTCTGGAAGCTTTCGGAAAAAATAAGACTTCAGGAACTTGTTTCGTCCAATTCCGAGAATATTTCCTATGTAGCTTTTTGGAAACACAAAAATAGCAGAAAACAGGGAACTGGCAGTGTGGCGACTTGTTAATAGGTTAGTTCCAGAAAATGCATAAAAGTGCGACGAAGTGTAACAAAACAGTAGACAAATGGTGTAAAAATAAGCATGGAGCATCAAAAATTATAGATACGTTGGAGTCGTATCAGCGGGCAGCTCAGCACCTCCTGGACCAAGCCAGGGCCAACGCCAACGGCCTTCTCGCCAATGCAAGGTAGAGGTTGGAGGAAGCTGAGGACCGCGAGGCCCTCCTTCACGCCCACGAGGAGAGCGCAGACTCCCGTGCAGAGAGCCTGAGCCTGCGGGAGGCTGGGCTTGTCGTGCGAGAGATCGAAGTTCGCGCCAGCGAACGGGAGCTGTGCAGCCGAGAAGAGCAGCTCCACGCCCTCGAAGACCGGCTCAACAGGGAGCGGGAGGCCCTTGAGAGCAGGGAGGAGTTGGTCAACCAGACCAACACCGACCTGGCCCGACGTCGTGAAGAGCTGCAGCAGCGCAAGGACTCCCTCCAGGAGCGCATGGACCAAATGCTGCTCCAGTGGCGGGTCGCCATGGAGCAGGAGTTCGAGCGGAGGTGCACCGAGTACATTGAGTCGTGCCGCGCTGACTTCCGCTCCAAGACCGACACCGCCCTGGCTAGGTACAAGCAAATGCGCGATACCCTGGAGCGGAAGATCCGCGACCTGGAGGCCAAGCTGAAGGAGGTGCACGAGGTGCACCGAGGCGCCGAGTGTGCCCTGGCCAAAGCCGATGCCACGACCCGCACGCTCCAAGGAGACGTGGGGCGGCTGGAGGAGGAGAGCTCGACGATGGTCCAGCAGATCGTGGAGATCTCCCGAGAGCTCCAGGAGGCCAGGGACTCCGAAGCCGAAGCACACATGCTGCACAGGCAGCACATGCAAATGTTCCGCGAGTTCTCATCCGGCGTCATGGAAGCAGAGCACCGCCTGGGCATCCACGGGCTGACCTTGCCCACCGTCCCCAAGGACGACAGGTCTATCATCCTCTTCTTCAGCCAACTGGCTGAACAGCTGGATGACGCATCGGCCAAGGTCTTGGAGCTCATCAACACGGAGTGTCGGGAGCTCCTGGGGCTAGAGGGGATGCGGATCTTCTCCAACCTCCAGCGCCTTCGCCCCGACCTTGACCTGGAGGAAGTCCACCAGAGGAGGGAGCCACCGCTGCCCGGGACTCCTCATCGCGCGGTGGTAGCCAGGGCGGCCCGGCTAGACATAGCCCTGCAACGACTACAGGCCATCTACGCCCGCCCCGGAACGTCCGCGGCCGCGGGCCAGGAGGACTCTTCCAGCGACGGCACCACGAGCTCCGGGGAGTCCGGTGGTGAAGAAGCTGGAGAGGACGATGGCGACGACGTGACGTGGTCCAGCGGAGAGACCTCCTCAGGCTCCAGCCACGGCACTGGCGGCGATGAGGGCTCCGAGGAGAACGCCTAGTGAGCTCTCCCTCCTGATTTCCTCCTGAGGTATCTATAACAGCTGCACACTTGGTGACCATCAGACATTGCCCTGCTGGGCCCTTTTTAATTTGTAATCATACTTAAGGCATCTGTTCGCCAAGTTATCCTTGTTTACACCCTTGTGAGTTTGTCCTTGCTTTGCCTTTGCCCACAAGGTGTTCTACGTCATTCGGGGGCCAACCTCTAAGCGGGACAACAGCCTAACACTTAGTATGCAGCTTGTGGTGCAAGGCTAGCAGGCACTGGCACTCGAGAGGTGACTATGATGGTATACAAGACTATCTCCATGCAGCCCCCCTGGCGTTCAAACACAGCAAAGGCAATTCCAGGAGAAGAAACGCAAGGCTGTAGACAGGGATAGCCAAAGGTTCGAAAGATTTACACCAACGGTGCGGCTCTTGCGCCCTCACGCACCTTCATTCGAGTGTCACTCGAGAGGAGAGAGCACCATGGACCATATGAGGTGACTGTAGCGGGTCCCTTCCCTAGTCAGAGCTTGATCCGTTCTAGGTTTTGCGGGCCTGCTGTTTTCCGAGCGAAGGCCCCAGCGCGGACACCATGCTCTGGCTCTTTCTCGAACGGCAGACGAGCGAAAACTCATGTTCGTGTTAGGCCGCGGTCCAACCAAATTCGCAGGCTTGAACAAAGCCAAGACTCAAAAATTCCAAATAGTTTATGTGGATTAGAAAAGGTTGGTGATGAGCGGAGTTTGCTGTTACACTTTTGTTCCTTGCGGAGCTGAAGATCCCCTTTCTTTAGCCGAGGGTGAGGGGGTGGTTACCCCTGAGCCCCCCAGTCCAGCCTTCATGCACCTGGGGACGGGGCCATCGAGGACGTCGTAGGCCTACGCGCACTCTGGCTCAGGTCCCAGGGATGCGTACATGTTAAGGAAGGGCTCGCAGAGGTCCCTCCAGGATGAAATGGACCTCGGGGGTAGCCTGCAGAGCCACTGGCGAGGCTCTCCCTTTGTAGCCATCATGCACCAGTTGTCCATGACACGCCCATCGCCTCCAGTCACCCGAATACCGGCCGCGTATTGCTGCAGGAACTCCACGGGATCGGAGGTCCCATCGTAACACGCACCAATATCCGGCCTGAAGCGAGGCGGCCATGTCGGACGGCGAAGGGGCCCGGCGAGCTCTGCGAAGCCCCCGAAGCCGAGGTCGCCAACTTCTGGCTCACCCCCCCAATGGCCTCCAGGCCATCAAGGACTTGAAGATGTGCCCGGCGACGGCACGTGTAGACGGCATGAAGGAGAAGACGGTGATGACGATCGTCACCCATGTCGAAGCAGATCTTGAAGAAAACACACCATAGCCCCCTACCTGGCGTGCCAAATGTTGGTGGATTTCATGTCGCAAGAACATGGGGTACCACGCGACAGACCCAAAGATTCGAACGCAGGGGGCTGAACGTGGGAGATCTTGGATCGCAACGAAACACGGTGACGGAAGCCTCGAGACGTAGAATGCACAACGCACTGCAGAGAGGGAGACGCCGAGCTTTACCCAGGTTCAGGGCCCTCGTGGTGAGGTAAAGCCCCTACTTCCTGCCTTCCTGTATTACAACGCGATCCCTCGCGAGGAGTACAAGGTCTTGGTTACAGAGCTCTAACTGGCCGGAGGTAGAAGAACCAACTTAGCCTAGCTAGGATCCCGGAGAAGAAGACCGGATCCCCTCTAAGGGGTGGCCTCCCCTCCTTTTATAGCGCCCTGGTCCTCCTTCCCCTTATCATCTTGGGGAAGGGGTTGCCACACACGACCAAGGAAGGTGGACAGCTGTCGACGTGGGTCTTCTGTGGACGTAGTCTTCATAGAGTAGTGGCGCCGGTCCACGGGAGTGGGTGGAGGAAGCAGACGTCCTCCTCTGGCGCCCTGCACCGTCCACCCTATTTTTAGGGGGGTAGCCAACAACCACTGTGCAGCTTTATGCAGGCACGGCGAAAGTTGGTCTCCTCCCTGTCGGAGGTAGCGTGAACGGTACACGGTCTTCTGCCCTTATCTTCTTGCTCAGCACGGAAACCTGCCGAGCTGACATGGATGTGGTCCTTCCCCTCACGAGAAATAGCTCGTGAGGAGGTCTTCTGGTCCTTAGCCGTTTAGCCGTCGTTCTCCTTATGAGGCGTCTCCTCATGAGGGTCTTCTCCGCTGAGCTTCGACTGTCGGTCCTCCCCTGGGCCGAAGCTGGGCCGATGAAGGGGCCTAGGAGCAGGTGGACCGGGATATCCCTATATCCAGGACACCGACAATTTTTGTTTACCCAACATGTCGTTATTTATCTTATGGAGAGACACCACTAGTGAACTGTGGACCCCGATCCAATTTCCTTTACATTGTTACACCGTTTTACTTTTACTCGCACTGTTTACTTTCTCGCATACTACTACTATTTTCCACTCGATACGCTCAATCCTTTGTTTACAGCAAACCGGTGAGATTGACAACCTCATCGTAAGTTGGGAGCAAAGTTCTTAGTTGTGTTGTGTGCAGGTTCCACGTTGTTGCTGTTGCAAAGCAAAGCCCTAGATGTGGCACCTTATAAATTGTCCGGAGCTGTCGCAAAGCTAGCAAGCATCACCTTCTAAAGTTTGGTTTTTTCCTACCGGTTCGATAAACCTCGGTTTCTTAGTGAGGGAAAACTTGCTACTATGCTCATCATACCTTCCTCTTGGGATTCCCAACTGGGTGGTTATCTGCCCACATCAAGGAGGGAAGGGGCAGAGCGCGCCCAAGAGGCTGGCGGCAGTGCTCTCGACGGGGGCTGGCTGCGATGCTCACAACATGCTGAAGACGAGATTCTAGGCGAGCGTTGTGGGTTCCTTTGGTGTGGTGAGTCGCGTGGCGCGCCTTCCGACAGCGGGGGCGATAGGATCTTTGGGGATGGGATTTGGTGGTGGAGACTGGAGAGGAGGAAGAGATAAGGTGGTGGACCCATGGGTAGGTGATGTGAGGAGGAGCCGAGGGACGCGAGACGTGCGATCCCCAGGTGTTCACCGCATTTTCCTTTTATTAACGGTTTAGGTATCCATAGATATCCACCCTGCTTGACACAAGTATTTTTTTTAAATGAGAAAGCCTAGTCTTTGCATCAAAATGACATAGAGGACTTTTTAATTAACCAACCCTCTAAATCCACCCGCTCGTTACGTCTTTGAAGGGTTAGTTATGTTCACAATTTCTACGGGGTGGATATCCGCTAACTAATGGGGTGAGCAAGGGCAGAACTTTCTCCCGTGAGCAAGGGCCCAATCTTCCTTTGGGCCACTTTATTTGTTTTTCTTAATCATTGTTTTTGCTCCCATAGTTATTTTTCACAATATTGTAAAATTAGGTTCATGCGCATATGCAGGAGAATGATCCGTGCATAGTCTTTTTTTCCATTTTTGAAGCTTTGTTGGTTTCGAATTCTAGAAGATTTTTTGATAGAAAACATTGCGAAAGTTTTGCTTTGTCTAATTGGATCAGAAACCAAAATAGGTCCTCATGTCCCTCATAGGCCCATCGGAAATCTGAACCGCCGTACATTGTCACTGACTTGCGGGCCCCGACCAACCACACCCACCGTCTGACAAGTGGCTGTCGCACTGTGTAACGACCCGCCTTTTACTAAAGGCAAATCTCCTGTGTATCTGTGCCATTCCCTGGATTAGTAGATAGCACCACAGTACAAAATAAGTAATCATTGCAATAGCATCAATATTACAACGTAAATCTAGTTACATAGGTCTTCAACCTTACGAGTACACAGCATAAAGCATAGTTGCAGTGAGCTTCCATCTTCATCAAGTGCCACAGGCAGACATGTTGGGATGTAGTCTCGAGATCCTACTCCTGGTTCCTTACTCGAAATAAAACCTGCACGTTTGAATATGCAGCCCCAGAGGGGTCAGTACAATGATGTACTGGCAAATGACACATATTTGGTGGCATTTTGTGGAAAGACTATACTACATGGCATTTGGCTGGTGGATCTCATAGGCTAATTTGCATAAAGCCAATTTTATCCTATAATCCATTTTAATACTTTCTTTCAACAAATTTTATTTTCAAGGGTCAAGACAACCCCCATACACTACATACTGGCCGGTATGTAGTTCTGGGCGCAACTCAACAAAGTTTGGAACCTCAGGCACCACCACCCCTCGGAGTGTATGGTCCTTAGTTCCTACCTAGGGGTTTCTAGACAAATTTTAATAATTCAGAATCGGTGATGAGATTATTCCGTACATTCCATGTCTAGAGACTCAATTGTCCATAACCGAGGACACGGCTAATCGATTAGATTTAGACACCTTGCAAGGGTTGTGCACTTTCACCTTACGATTCATTTTATGCCCATACATAAAATGAAACGAGACCTTTTAGAAGGAGAGGGCAACTAACTGGCAAGATCCGCTCCCAACCTATAATTCTTCTACCACCATCTTCTCGCACATAGTTGCACTCCCACATCTAATCAGTCAAGACAGAGCCCATAATGTCATAAGGCTGCACTGGAAGTACACTAAGCATGGAAGACATAGCCATCTCTTTGTTCCTGGGTGGCCATCCCGAGCGGTATTCTGTTCCCACATCCTCGTACAAGGTATGCGTCCCAGAACCCACCTACCTCGCCTCCTCTTATCAAGCCAATCCACCCAGGTGTTTCATTTTAGTTGAAGTTCTTAACTTGTTCTCAAAACACTTTTCAAGTGATCTTAGCATGGCATCAAAGTTAACAAAGTATTTAGCATCCAATCATGTGGGGTTTGAGGGGTAGCTACACACTACTAGGATCTAAGCATTTGATAAAACAGTTGAGTAAAACACCTATCATGCATACTACAAGAGGTGAATTTACTAATGCATAAGTAAAATGGGTAGGGAACATGTGTGTCACTTGCCTTTTTGAAGAATACGATCTTTCCACTTCTCTCAACTAAGCTCGTAGCTCTTCGCACAAACTATAGCACAGAAATAACATAACATAAACAATCCATACAAACACAATCAAACAAATCAAACAATTGAAAAGTGTTTGTTTAACAATTTAGATTTATTGAGATGTTATGACAAGAAAGATATGGTAAAGGATCATGATTTGGGAGGTACGAATTTGAGAGCTTAGTTGGGGAGGATCAATATGATTTGAGAGAGAATTGGGCTAGGCAAGATGTAAGTGATAAAGTCTTTATGCTTTATCAAAGCATATAAGAGTTTTAGGAATAGCTCATGTGTAATAAATTACACAAGAGTCAGTTCGTGCAATTACAATACTATTGAGTAAAGGTGACAACAATTACTCTTAAATAGTATATATTGCACTTAGGAACTAGGCTAGGTTTTAAGAATGCTTGAACAACTCAATTAGCACATTTGCAAGTTGAATAGTTCAATACATGAGACAAGATTAAGTAGGCATTGGATTGAGATGGTCAAGTGATTGGAAAAAGATTGATATGGGAGGACATAGCTCAAATGGTTCATTGATCAATATGGTGTATAACACATACTATGGTACGGGTTATAACAACTCCACATTAATAGAACCTAAGTTTGAGATGAATTCATATTCTACTCAAGTAGCACAATTGCAATTTGAGTACATATATGAATCAGACAAAATATGATGAGTGAGATCTTTATGCTTTATCAAAGCATATTGGATCTTGGAATATCTCATGTGGGTAAATCACATACGAGGCAAAGTAGTGCAATAGCAATACTATTGAATAAGTGTAACAACAATTATTCTTAAATAGTATATATTACACTTAGGCAATGGGCTAGGATTCTTATAACATTGAAGTACTCAATTAACTTAATTGCAAATTGAATAGTTCAATGCAAGGCTAAGATTGAGTAGACATGAGTAAGTGGCTATAGGTAATGGATATGTATAGATGATGTTTGAAAACATGGCTTAAGGTTCCTAATGGGTAAATGGGATTGGGTTAAGTACTATGATGTTGATTTGATCCATACCATAGTAGCAAAAGTAGAAACTAAGATTGATAGTATCACACTTTACTCAATTAACACATTTGTAATTTGAATAAGTGGGTACTATGCAAGATAGGTCTAAGTAGATATGATCTTGATCAAGATGTTGTTTAGATAACATTGAGGACTAGGTATGATCATGGGGTTTTCTAAAGTAGAAGGGAGCAATGATTGAAATAGAATTAGAATTAATCTATATAGGAATACTCAAATTCTCATATTAGAATTTGAATAATTGTGATATGGTTCAAGAAATTATGGGATTGATGCTACTGGATAGCTTGCAGTAATACAAAGTCACTGCAATTGGAATCACTCAAAAATAGCTTATAGAAATTGAATTATCACCGAAATAGTGATTTGGACAAATTTGAATGCACAAAGTGTGTGCACGTATCAAATTTGATATTTCTTGATCCTATGATGTTCTACAAGTTGAGAGGAATCCAAAGACTACAAATTTGTAATTTTTGGATTAACAGAACTAAGGATATGAATTAAACATGCTAATAGAAGGTTTGATTCCATTTTGAAAATAGTTTCAAATTGGACCCATAAAATATGAAGTTTTATTGTTCTACTGGATTCTAGATGTTCTAAGGATTCCAATGGTATATCATTTGTTATTTTTGGACCTACAGATCAAAGGATATGATTTTCTGAAGATTTGGATCCAATCTGGTTTCAAACTTCTAATTCGAAATTGTTTTTAACAGAGAGCTGCCACGTGCCCTGTTCTGATTGGCACGTACCCCTTCGGGTGGATCACGGTTTACAGCCGTCGGATCTTAAGTGATCTGAACGCACAGGATCTGTTGGTACCGGTTCACTTAAGTGAACTGTTCTAGGCGATTAGATCTCGATCCGACGGACAGGATTAAACGGAGGGGGAGAAGCTCACCTAGGGTTAGGGTTAAGGTCATCGCCGGCGAGCTTGCACACTAGAATCGATTTGCCGGCGTGGTTCCAGCGGCTTCTGGTCAACGGCGAGGCTACGACGGGTTGCAGCACGGAGAGGAGATCTCAAGAGGGTCAACGGCGCCTTCGATCTCTTCAGGTGAAGAGGAGGAGGGACGGCTGGAGCCCTCGGGCGGAGCCGAGCTTCGGGTGATGAACGTCGAACTCGAAATGCTGCGAAACAAAACGAACTAAGGGCGTGAGATGGTGCACCGAGTCAAGGTGGAGGGAAAGGGAGAGAGGGGGAGGTCTCGGGTTCACGGTCGACGGCGGATTTGAGCGGGCGCGCTCGCAGGTGCGGTGTACTCCGACGACAAATCGCGGCAGCCTGGCGGCGATTTTGCAAGAGGAAGAAGAGGGAAAACAGAGAGGAGGGGGAAGCTATTTGTAGGCGTGGCTCGGGGAAGAAACGGGCAGGGTTAATGGGGGATTAAGAGGGGAGTAACGACGGGGAGGAAACGGTCTCCGGCAGATTTTTCGGACCAGGGAAGAAGACGACTGACCGGCGGGGCCCGCTGTCAGTGAGAGTGAGAGAGGGGAGAGTATACCGGTTCGGGGGAGGGCTTCCTGGGCTGGTCCGGTCCCTGGGTCGGCCCAGTGGCTGCCTTTCTCTCTTTTTTTTTGTTCTGGTTCCTTTTCATTTTCTGTTTTCCTTTTCTTCCATAGATTTTGCAAAAATGCTTCAAACCACTTGCAAAAGTTTTCTAAAAATAAAATTAACATTTTAAAACAGTAGTAAACATGTTTTCATAATTAAAACTAGTTTCCAAATAAAACTCTAATATTCAGACAAAGGGTTTATTTGCATAAACCAAAGTAGAAATAGGGTTTTAAAGTAATTCTTTTAAAATCAGAGAATAAATTCTATAAAAATAGTTTTTGAAATATATTTGTAAAACATTCCTTTGGCATAGAAAACTTTATAAACCATTTTGTAAATATCCCTTTGCAAGATAGCTTGCATAGGTTTGAATAAACACAAAGTAGTATTTTGAAACTTGATCTTTCTCAAAGAAGTTCTTCAAGAAATAAATAGAGGATTTTAAATAGTTTTCAAACAAAGCTTTCAAATAAACTCAAAAAGTTTTAAATCCCTGTGAAATTTCCAATCATCTCAAGCAAAACAAAAACAAAAATTTTCCCCCAAAATTTGATAAAATCTTGGGTCGTTACAGACTACCACCCTTAAAAGAAATCTCGTCCTCGAGATTGGAGGAAGGCTAAAAGAAAGTAGGTATTAGGTTATCCGGGTTTAGGTATCTGGGTGGCTACCACCCTTAAAAGAAAATTCCTCTTGGTGGTATCTTGATGCTTCCTCAGGTACTTGCATTTTGTTCCCAGTTTGCAATCACTGTTGTGCGATTTTCTCTGAATTGCCCTTCTCAGAAGTTTTAATATCCACAACTATGTTCAAAAGTGGGCACACCAAGGGTTCCATCCAATTCTGGTGATAAGCAGTTATCATCCATTGCGTTGTCTTCAATAAGGTAGTCTACATCTTCATTTACAATAGGTGGGTGTCTATTCACAAATCCGGGCACCAACCTTCCTTATGGGGTTGCTTGAGGTAACCTTACTCTATTGTAGAGCTTTCTATCCAACGGGATAGTTGTTGAACTACTTTGGACACTGAGGAGTCACTCTTTGGTTCAATCAGAGGACCAAGTTGAGTTGTCTCCTCTTTGGGTCATTCAGAAGACCAAGCTGAGAGGGTATCCTCTCATCATCTGAACTTCCTAATCATCATCCTTAGAGGTTCTTCATCTATGATTGCTTCATTACATCATTTTGATCTTCAATTTTCCACGATACCATTCTGTTCTGGTAACCTTCCTGGTTGTTGCACATCTTCCAAGAATGTGTATCTAGCCTTTTCTTGGTCGGTCCTCACCAAGGCCAAGACAGCATACAGGCTATCACCATACTCCTTGTTGCTTTTTAGCTGATTTTCATTCCAAGAGTCTCAAAAGATAACTCAGTGCCAAGTACTGCATGCTTGCCCCACGAACATGATGAGACCACACATCCCAATGAATCAGGATGGCATTTCTCTGTAGTCCTCTCAAGCATTTCATAGGGGTAAACAAGGTGGACTCTGTAAGAGGTACTTGCACCTTTAAGGGACGAAAGGTCGCCTTATAACCAGCATTGTTGAACCCATTCAAGTACCGGAGCAAGTCGTGCTACTTGCCACAGGTACCAGATGGTCCTTAAGAATTCCTTTAGCAACCGTCTTCATAGTTGTAGAAAGGCGCTGAGCAACTTGATCATATCTCGAAGATGGATTCCTTTTCAAGGAAAAGGGATCTGAGGACGCTCTCATGGGCAGGAAAATAATTCCATTGATTTGGAGAGTTGTCTTATAACATCGCTTGTCGGGATGGGGTAGACTCCGGTGGCGTAAAGCTTTGGAATCAGGAGGCAATCGCATAGGTAGTGGTGGTTGTCTCTGTTGTGAACTTCTAGAGAGGAGTGACCTCTCTTTTATAGGCTCAGGGAGGTAGCTGAGCAGGCAGTAGGGAGTCGAAACGAAGGGTCGGGAAGGTGAATCGAACAGGCAGCAGTCAAGATGAACAATCTTCGTATTCAAGGTCCACTGAGCAAAATTTTCTGATTCGTGTAGTCATTCAAAAGTCCAAGTTCTCACCGTATTCCTACGTTTTGGCCACTGGCTTACTATAAGGGATGTAACATGTTATCCTCCTAAGGTTATGGTTTAACATCGTCATCTCTTAGGTAGGTATGTCTCTCTAGATTCACCATTCCTCATACAAGAGCGAACAATATGAGTAGTCGTCATGGGCGCGAATCCATGTCGCACTCAATCATTATCTTGTATTTGGTTTGGTGCATCTCGCATTCTAACTCTTGGTCAACCTCACTAGTTTTTAAACAAAAGTTTTGTAGAAATTGGAACCAAGTTCCCAAATCTTATTTTGAATCTTGAAAACAAAATCTATCGTTCCTAGCTAGAGGTTTTCAACAAAGCTCACGACAATAATCCATAAGTTGTAGATCCTTTGGTTTGCCATTCAAGAGGGAATAAAATCGTTTCCATAGCTCTGTTTGCTCTTTCCATTGCTCTGTTTGCTCTTTTCCACCTTTCTTGCATGAGGTGGTTGAATAGTATTACTTCCCCATTAGTTACACCTTTGGGTGTCTTCTTATTGTTTGCGAGGTATCCTTCAGTCATCTTAGCTTACTGGAGTCTTGGGGCATCATCCTTTGTGCAACCTCTTGCGTAATGTTCCAGTCTCCTGTACTTGAAACACTACCTCTTATTGTTGTACTATGTATCCTTATCACCAACCGAGGGTCATTGTAGTTGTTCTGTCGTTGAGAAAAACTTTGGTTTGGGTTTTGGGACAAGTTTAGGTATTAGCATAGACGAGAATTAGATAGAAGGGATCTAAAGAAGAGAATTCCTACCCAAAATTAACAGATCAAAACAATTTATCCTACAAGCAATATCTAACAAACATTCATCACAACAAGCAAACTAGTTTTCAAACAAACGGGAAGGTACGATCATCCACAAGTTGGTATGACCATAACGTTCATTACACGTCGTTGCTTATTAAAGTTTCCTAAATGGAGGTCCAACTAGGGCTTCTTGGTACTCTTCTAAGCAGATTCATTGTTCTGGTCTAGCTGCTTCAGTAGATTGATAATTTGCTCGTCCTTGGTTTTGATGAGGTCTCCTTGAACACTAAGATCAGATACCAACTTTTCCATGTCACCTTGAAGTTGGTTTATGGTTTCCTTCAATACAGTAGTATCTTTCTTTTCTTCTTTGAGGTCCTGCTGCGTATTGTGAAGTCTCCACTTGAGTCTTTCTCCAAGTTCCTTTATATCGGACCAAGCAGCACATCTTGCTGAGTCAAGGAATGATGGATACATCTCGGAGTTGGTGAACATCCATAGTCCCATCTTCTTGTGGTCATCTTCCTTGTCCTTATACAGGTGGAGTTGCATCCACCAATATTCTTCACCTTCATCTATCACATGAAATCCTTTGTAAACAGCTTCTCCTTGCACTCTCATACTTAACATGAGGTTCTTCAAGGCTTTGGGAAACTCAGTCTCACACTTCAGGGTCATGATCATCACTGGGCTTTTAGTAGTTGACATCGAATCCAATTGATCTCAAGATGATATTTGTTGAAGGGGTATGATCATCCTTTGTCCTTTCTTGATGGATTCGGTGAGTGGGTCATCTAGGGAAATCATTTGAAATGAAGTAGGGGAGAAATACAAGGAGTTTTCAAGAGGTAAACAATCCATTAATTTTTTTTAAATAGAAGCAAGATGAGATAGAGATTTTTATCCTAGGGTCTTCCTATTTCTAATTCCAAACCTAGGGTCTCGATCCTACAGGCAACACTATGCTCTGATACCATTTGTAACGACCCGCCTTTTACTAAAGGCAAATCTCCTGTGTATCTGTGCCATTCCCTGGATTAGTAGATAGCACCACAGTACAAAATAAGAAATCATTGCAATAGCATCAATATTACAATGTAAATCTAGTTACATAGGTCTTCAACCTTACGAGTACACAGCATAAAGCATAGTTGCAGTGAGCTTCCATCTTCATCAAGTGCCACAGGCAGACATGTTGGGATGTAGTCTCGAGATCCTACTCCTGGTTCCTTACTCGAAATAAAACCTGCACGTTTGAATATGCAGCCCCAGAGGGGTCAGTACAATGATGTACTGGCAAATGACACATATTTGGTGGCATTTTGTGGAAAGACTATACTACATGGCATTTGGCTGGTGGATCTCATAGGCTGATTTGCATAAAGCCAATTTTATCCTATAATCCATTTTAATACTTTCTTTCAACAAATTTTATTTTCAAGGGTCAAGACAACCCCCATACACTACATACTGGCCGGTATGTAGTTCTGGGCGCAACTCAACAAAGTTTGGAACCTCAGGCACCACCACCCCTCGGAGTGTATGGTCCTTAGTTCCTACCTAGGGGTTTCTAGACAAATTTTAATAATTCAGAATCGGTGATGAGATTATTCCGTACATTCCATGTCTAGAGACTCAATTGTCCATAACCGAGGACACGGCTAATCGATTAGATTTAGACACCTTGCAAGGGTTGTGCACTTTCACCTTACGATTCATTTTATGCCCATACATAAAATGAAACGTGACCTTTTAGAAGGAGAGGGCAACTAACTGGCAAGATCCGCTCCCAACCTATAATTCTTCTACCACCATCTTCTCGCACATAGTTGCACTCCCACATCTAATCAGTCAAGACAGAGCCCATAATGTCATAAGGCTGCACTGGAAGTACACTAAGCATGGAAGACATAGCCATCTCTTTGTTCCTGGGTGGCCATCCCGAGCGGTATTCTGTTCCCACATCCTCGTACAAGGTATGCATCCCAGAACCCACCTACCTCGCCTCCTCTTATCAAGCCAATCCACCCAGGTGTTTCATTTTAGTTGAAGTTCTTAACTTGTTCTCAAAACACTTTTCAAGTGATCTTAGCATGGCATCAAAGTTAACAAAGTATTTAGCATCCTATCATGTGGGGTTTGAGGGGTAGCTACACACTACTAGGATCTAAGCATTTGATAAAACAGTTGAGTAAAACACCTATCATGCATACTACAAGAGGTGAATTTACTAATGCATAAGTAAAATGGGTAGGGAACATGTGTGTTACTTGCCTTTTTGAAGAATACGATCTTTCCACTTCTCTCAACTAAGCTCGTAGCTCTTCGCACAAACTATAGCACAGAAATAACATAACATAAACAATCCATACAAACACAATCAAACAAATCAAACAATTGAAAAGTGTTTGTTTAACAATTTAGATTTATTGAGATGTTATGACAAGAAAGATATGGTAAAGGATCATGATTTGGGAGGTATGAATTTGAGAGCTTAGTTGGGGAGGATCAATATGATTTGAGAGAGAATTGGGCTAGGCAAGATGTAAGTGATAAAGTCTTTATGCTTTATCAAAGCATATAAGAGTTTTAGGAATAGCTCATGTGTAATAAATTACACAAGAGTCAGTTCGTGCAATTACAATACTATTGAGTAAAGGTGACAACAATTACTCTTAAATAGTATATATTGCACTTAGGAACTAGGCTAGGTTTTAAGAATGCTTGAACAACTCAATTAGCACATTTGCAAGTTGAATAGTTCAATACATGAGACAAGATTAAGTAGGCATTGGATTGAGATGGTCAAGTGATTGGAAAAAGATTGATATGGGAGGACATAGCTCAAATGGTTCATTGATCAATATGGTGTATAACACATACTATGGTACGGGTTATAACAACTCCACATTAATAGAACCTAAGTTTGAGATGAATTCATATTCTACTCAAGTAGCACAATTGCAATTTGAGTACATATATGAATCAGACAAAATATGATGAGTGAGATCTTTATGCTTTATCAAAGCATATTGGATCTTGGAATATCTCATGTGGGTAAATCACATACGAGGCAAAGTAGTGCAATAGCAATACTATTGAATAAGTGTAACAACAATTATTCTTAAATAGTATATATTACACTTAGGCAATGGGCTAGGATTCTTATAACATTGAAGTACTCAATTAACTTAATTGCAAATTGAATAGTTCAATGCAAGGCTAAGATTGAGTAGACATGAGTAAGTGGCTATAGGTAATGGATATGTATAGATGATGTTTGAAAACATGGCTTAAGGTTCCTAATGGGTAAATGGGATTGGGTTAAGTACTATGATGTTGATTTGATCCATACCATAGTAGCAAAAGTAGAAACTAAGATTGATAGTATCACACTTTACTCAATTAACACATTTGTAATTTGAATAAGTGGGTACTATGCAAGATAGGTCTAAGTAGATATGATCTTGATCAAGATGTTGTTTAGATAACATTGAGGACTAGGTATGATCATGGGGTTTTCTAAAGTAGAAGGGAGCAATGATTGAAATAGAATTAGAATTAATCTATATAGGAATACTCAAATTCTCATATTAGAATTTGAATAATTGTGATATGGTTCAAGAAATTATGGGAGTGATGCTACTGGATAGCTTGCAGTAATACAAAGTCACTGCAATTGGAATCACTCAAAAATAGCTTATAGAAATTGAATTATCACCGAAATAGTGATTTGGAAAAATTTGAATGCACAAAGTGTGTGCACGTATCAAATTTGATATTTCTTGATCCTATGATGTTCTACAAGTTGAGAGGAATCCAAAGACTACAAATTTGTAATTTTTGGATTAACAGAACTAAGGATATGAATTAAACATGCTAATAGAAGGTTTGATTCCATTTTGAAAATAGTTTCAAATTGGACCCATAAAATATGAAGTTTTATTGTTCTACTGGATTCTAGATGTTCTAGGGATTCCAACGGTATATCATTTGTTATTTTTGGACCTACAGATCAAAGGATATGATTTTCTGAAGATTTGGATCCAATCTGGTTTCAAACTTCTAATTCGAAATTGTTTTTAACAGAGAGCTGCCACGTGCCCTGTTCTGATTGGCACGTACCCCTTCGGGTGGATCACGGTTTACAGCCGTCGGATCTTAAGTGATCTGAACGCACAGGATCTGTTGGTACCGGTTCACTTAAGTGAACTGTTCTAGGCGATTAGATCTCGATCCGACGGACAGGATTAAACGGAGGGGGAGAAGCTCACCTAGGGTTAGGGTTAAGGTCGTCGCCGGCGAGCTTGCACACTGGAATCGATTCGCCGGCGTGGTTCCAGCGGCTTCTGGTCAACGGCGAGGCTACGACGGGTTGCAGCACGGAGAGGAGATCTCGAGAGGGTCAACGGCACCTTCGATCTCTTCAGGTGAAGAGGAGGAGGGACGGCTGGAGCCCTCGGGCGGAGCCGAGCTTCGGGTGATGAACGTCGAGCTCGAAATGCTGCGAAACAAAATGAACTAAGGGCGTGAGATGGTGCACCGAGTCAAGGTGGAGGGAAAGGGAGAGAGGGGAAGGTCTCGGGTTCACGGTCGACGGCGGATTTGAGCGGGCGCGCTCGCAGGTGCGGTGTACTCCGACGACAAATCGCGGCAGCCTGGCGGCGATTTTGCAAGAGGAAGAAGAGGGAAAACAGAGAGGAGGGGGAAGCTATTTGTAGGCGTGGCTCGGGGAAGAAAGGGAGTAACGACGGGGAGGAAACGGTCTCCGGCGGATTTTTCGGACCAGGGAAGAAGACGACTGACCGGCGGGGCCCGCTATCAGTGAGAGTGAGAGAGGGGAGAGTATACCGGTTCGGGGGAGGGCTTCCTGGGCTGGTCCGGTCCCTGGGTCGGCCCAGTGGCTGCCTTTCTCTCTTTTTTTTTGTTCTGGTTCCTTTTCATTTTCTGTTTTCCTTTTCTTCCATAGATTTTGCAAAAATGCTTCAAACCAATTCAAACCACATGCAAAAGTTTTCTAAAAATAAAATTAACATTTTAAAACAGTAGTAAACATGTTTTCATAATTAAAACTAGTTTCCAAATAAAACTCTAATATTCAGACAAAGGGTTTATTTGCATAAACCAAAGTAGAAATAGGGTTTTAAAGTAATTCTTTTAAAATCAGAGAATAAATTCTATAAAAATAGTTTTTGAAATATATTTGTAAAACATTCCTTTGGCATAGAAAACTTTATAAACCATTTTGTAAATATCCCTTTGCAAGATAGCTTACATAGGTTTGAATAAACACAAAGTAGTATTTTGAAACTTGATCTTTCTCAAAGAAGTTCTTCAAGAAATAAATAGAGGATTTTAAATAGTTTTCAAACAAAGCTTTCAAATAAACTCAAAAAGTTTTAAATCCCTGTGAAATTTCCAATCATCTCAAGCAAAACAAAAACAAAAATTTTCCCCCAAAATTTGATAAAATCTTGGGTCGTTACACACTGAGACCCCTCACACTTGCCACCACGACGCCGTGAGGCAAAAAGGAGAAAATGACATATAACTACCACATTTGCGCATAATATGTCACATGAGCGCAAGATCGGACCGTTTTGACACTTAACTACCACTATTCGGACTATCTCGTGAGAGATAGCACTGATTTCTTGATTTAGCCATGTTAACTAGTTTTTGACTGGTCGTCCCATCTGTCAGGTCCTATGTGGCAATTGAAACTCTAACAACATTTTATAATTTTGCAAAAAACCCCTAGAATCTTATCTTCTTCCTACTCAAAGTCCTCCTCTGTTTCCACATAATAAAAAGAAATAAAATAAACAAAGGAAAAATATCCCTCTCGCCCGAGCTGGGGGAACAACCTCGTCACCGGCTATGTCCACGCTGGAGGTCGCCGGTGCCGCCCCTGCCAGACATGGCGCGTGCCTCCCCCTGTCCAGACCTCGCCGCTGCCGCCCCACGCTAGACCTCGCCACCTGCCGGACCTGGCATGCGCCGCCCCCTGCCAGACCTCGCTGGATCCACCCCCACACCCGCCAGACCTGGCGCGCGCCGCCCCACGCTAGACCTCGCTGCCTGCCGAACCTGGCGCGTGCCGCCCCTGCCAGACCTCGCTGGCGCTGCCCCTGCTGGACCTTGCCTGCACCGTCCCCCTGCCAGATCTGGCCCGCACTAGCCCTTGGTGGAGCTCACCGCGCTGGCCCTGCCAGAGCTCGCATGCGCCGACGCTGCTTGGAGCTTGCCCTCCACCTGAGGCGGAGGAGATGAAGAGGACCTTTATGTAGAAGGAGAATAAAATCCGAGGGGTTTTTTTACAAAATGATGCAGTGCTACTAGGGTTTCACATGCCACATAGACCCGACATGTGGGCCCGGCTGGTCAGAAATTGTGTTAAGTGACTAAATCGAAGAATTAGTGCTATCCGTTATGAGATAGCCCGAATAGTGATAGACAAGTGTCAAAACGGTTCGATCTTGCGCGCATGTGACATGTTGGGCGTAAATGTGGTAGTTTTGCGTCATTTTCTCGGGAAAAAGGAGAGCAGAGCGCCGCCTTTCCCATTTCCCTCGTCAGCGATCACCTGCCTCTCCATGCGGCTCCGTCCAAAACCCCAGACCCGCAGCCGCGCGGCCGCTAGGGTTTCCGGCGAGGGCCCATCCATAGCGCGGGGCGGCCACGGGAGGCGGAAGGTGCGGCCGAACCTGGCGGCGGACCGGGAGGGCACGTGTCAGGCCCTCGATGGGGATCCGACCAGAACAGTCAAGGATTTACGAGAATTTCAGAGTAACATGAGGAATTGAGAGAAGCCTCGCTGTGGATCGAGGTCTCATATATTGTTTAGGTGTATGTTTTGGTTGCATAGCAATTCAGATAAGCGATAGGAACGAGTGGCTACAGCCCAGCCCTCTTATAAGCACCTGCCAACTCACACAGTAATATTCATTCTAGATGGTAAACAGTAATAACGGTGACAACACGTAGCAGTAGTTGTTGCCGTAACATCTTGACTGTCGATCTTGATCAGGCGACCAGCTGGGCCTGACAATGCCCCCTTCTGAAAAACGTCTTGTCCTCAAGGTGTTGTAGCTGGAGCTTGCCAAGTTTGCACTGTCTGGCGAAAGAAGTCTGGAAACGTCTCCTTGATGAAGTCGGCATCTTCCCAGGTTGCTTCTTTCGGGGACAGATTTTCCCACTAAGTGAGCCACTGCACAACTGCAACATTGTTACGAGGAACATGACGTACCTGTAGTACCATTGCCGTCCCTTGTTTGATAGTGCCATCATCATGGACCAGAGGAAGGTCAGGGCTGGGTACTGCCTTGGCGCCCAGGTGGATTTTCAATTGGCTCACATGAAAGACCGGATGGATTTTCACACCCACTGGCAGTTGTAGGCGATAGGCGAGATTGCCAACGCGGGTGAGAACCTTGAAGGGACCATAATACTTGGTGTGTAATTTGATAGCCCCACGAAATCCAAAAGCTGCCAGACGATAAGGCTCCATTTTAAGGTAGACCATGTCGCCCTCCTTGAACTGACGCTCTGTTCGCTGGAGATCAGCATACTTTTTCATGCAGGCTTGAGCTTGTAGCAAATTCTTCTTAAGCTGTTCCAACATTAGCTGCTTGGCTTGCAAGAACTCAGTTGCAGCTAAATCTGTTGGGCCCGGGATGGATAGTTCGCTAATCAATGGGGGAGGAAAACCGTAGAGAGCTTGGAAGGGTGTCAATTGCAGAGCAGTATGATAGGCCGTGTTATACCAGAACTCAGCGAGGGGCGGCCAAGACATCCATTTCTTAGGCTCACTGAAAGTCATGCAGCGAAGGTAGCTTTCAAGGCACTGGTTTACATGATCGGTCTGACCGTCCGTTTGTGGATGATAGGAAGAGCTGTAGCGTAATTGAACTCCCAGTCATTTGAAGATACTTTTCCACATGTTGCTAGTAAAGATACGATCTCTGTCAGAGATGATCAGCAGGGGAGGATGATGACCCACAAGTATAGGGGATCGCAACAGTCTTCGAGGGAAGTATTACCCAAATTTATTGATTCGACACAAGGGGAGCCAAAGGATATATGTAAGCCTTAACAGATGAGTTGTCAATTCAGCTGCACCTGGAAACAGTCTCGCTTGCAGTGGTTTATCAGTAGCAACAGTTTTATAGCAGTGCCAGTAGTGAAGCAGTAACAGCAATAGTAAAATAGCAGCGGTAGTAGTAACAGTTGTAAACAGTAGGAACAAATACTGTAGGCATAGGGATGGATTACGGGCGTTGCATGGATAAGATAATTCATGAAATCAATGAGACATGGGCTTGCAGATAAATAATGATAAAGCATCCTAGTACAAACAATCATAGGCATGTGTTCCGTATATAGTCGTACGTGCTCAGAAGGAGAAACTTGCACGACATCTTTTGTCCTACCAGCCTGTTACAGCAGGGCCTCAAGGGAAACTACTGGTAATTAAGGTACTCCTTTTAATAGAGTACCAGAGCAAAGCATTAGCACTTGGTGAACACATGTGATCCTCACATCATAGTCATCCCCTCTGGTTATCCCAATTTCTGTCACTTTGGGGCCTCGGGTTCCGGACAACAATATGTGTATACAACTTGTAGGTAAGACCATAAACAACAAGTATCATCATAGAAATAATAACATGTTCAGATCTGAAATCATGGCACTCGGGCCCAAAGTGACAAGCATTAAGCACAACAAGTTGCAACAATGTCATAAGCACTAAATAAAGATACTAGGCACTATGTCCTATCAATCTCATATCAAATTACATGAATAATCTCATCCAATCCCTACCATCCCCTCACCTATAGCGGGGGAATTACTCACACATGGATGGGGGAGTCATGGATGGTCGATGGAGGAGCGTCGGTGGTGATGGTGATGAAGATCTCCTCCAAATCCCCGTCCCGGCAGGGTGCCAGAACAGAGTTTCTAGTTCCGAATCGCGGTTTTTGATGGCGGCGGCGCAGCGGAAGTCTATCTGGGAAAAACGCCGTCTCCCCGATATTATGTTGTCAGGGGGTATATGTACGCGAGAGGGGAGGTCGAGAGGGGTGCTGGGGCCCCCTCACGCAGGGGTGGCGCGGCCAGGGCTGGGCCGCGCCACCTGTGCGTGACAGGCCCTCGAGCCTCTTCTCCCTCCTGTCTTCTGGCTCTGTGGGTCTTCTGGTGAAATAGGATTTTTCATGATTTTTCCCGAATTTTTACTGAAAGTTGGATTTCTGCACAAAAACGAGACACCAGAGCATATCTGCTGAAAACAGCGTCAGTCCGTGTTAGTTGCATTCAAAACTCACAAATTAGAGGAGAAACAATAGCAAAAGTGTTCGGGAAAGTAGATACGTTTTGGACGTATCAGAGGACTGTGAAGCTTGATGATACGATCCATGAATGCTTGAGGCACCGTCTCAACCGTATAGGGGTGAGCCAGAGGGATGAAGTGGGCGTACTTCGTGAGTTTGTCAACGATGACCATAATCACTTCCTTGCCCTGAGACTTGGGTAGACCTTCCACAAAATCCATCAACACGTGAGTCCAAGCCATATCCAGAACTGGCAAAGGGTCCAACAGTCCAGGGTAATGACAGTTTTCATGCTTAGAGCGTTGACAAACTGGGCACTGAGACACCCAAGTTTCCACATCCTTTTTCAAGCCAGGCCAATAGAATATCTTTTTAAGACGATGGTAGGAAGCACGCATGCCAGAATGACCCCCTACTGCTGATGCATGCAGAGAAGAGAACAATTGCTGTCACAGGTTAGTGTTGTTGCCCACTAATAACTTGCCTTTGTAACGGAGAACCCCGGCATGAACGCTGTATGGTGAATCCGCTGAAGGTGGGGAGACAAGGAATTGTTCCAAAAGACGTTGGACTGTAGCATCATTTGTATAGCTGGCTAGGATATCCTTTATCCACATAGGTTTAGCCACAGAGATGGCAAGTAGCTTGGGAAACTGTCGAGACAGTGCATCAGCAACAAGATTTCCTTACCCTTCTTGTACTCGATGGTAAAATCATATTCCAATAGTTTTAACATCAACTTGTGCTGAATCCCTTCGGCAACACGTTGCTCAGTAATGTACTTCAGGCTCTGCTGGTCCGATTTGATAATCAACCGGCTACCCAAGAAGTAATGTCGCCAACGCTTAAGAGCTTCAATGATAGCCAACGCTTCCTTCTCATAGGCAGACATAGCAGCATTGCGTGGGGCAAGGGCAGCATTAAAATAGGCAATAGGACGAGCTTGCTGCATGATCACAGCACCTATGCCAGTGCCCGACGCATCTGTCTCCAGAGTAAATGGCTCACTGAAGTTGGGTAATGCCAAGACGGGAGCATTAGTGAGTGCTTGCTTTAGCGTGAGGAAAGCTAAATCATGATCAGGTGTCCAGTGAAAACTGCCTTTCTTCAGTAAATCATGCAAGGGGCGACAAATCAACCAAAGTTTTTAATAAAACGCCTGTAATAGCCGGCCAGTCCCAGAAAGCTGCGTAAGTGAGTGACAGACTGAGGTGTCTCCCATTCCGCAATTGCACTGATCTTGGAGGGGTCAGTTGAGACTCCCTGAGCAGAGATTACATGTCCCAGGTACTCAACTTGGTGCACACCAAACACACACTTGCTCATCTTAGCTGACAGCTGATTATCCCGTAGGAGTGACAAAGCAATACTAACATGTTGGAGGTGATCTTCTCTTGTCCGACTATAAATGAGAATATCATCGAAGAACCAGAATGAACTTGCGGAGGTAATCACCAAAAATGTTATTCATAAGAGCCTGGAATGTTGTTGGGGCGTTGGAAAGACCAAAAGGCATGACAAGATACTCAAAGTGGCCAAAATAGGTTTTAAAAGCAGTCTTGTGGATGTTGTCTTCATGCATGCGAATCTGGTGATATCCGGACCTCAGATCGAGTTTGGAGAAAAATTTGGCGCCATAAAGTTCATCCAATAAATCCTCAATCACTGGGATAGGAAACTTATTCTTAACTGTCAGGGCATTGAGCTTGCGGAAGTCGATACACAGTCGCCAGGAGATGTCTTTCTTCTTAACAAGTAAAACTGGTGAAGCATATGGACTATGACTGTGGCGTATCATTTTGGTTTGAAGAAGCTATTTGATTTGTTTCTCAAGCTCATCCTTCTGTTTACGAGGAACACGGTAGGGCCGCACCTGAGGAGGAGTAGCATCAGCCACCAGGGGAATTCGGTGGTCACAATCTCAGGAAGGAGGCAGCCCCGTTGGTTCTGCGAACACATCACCATATTGTTGTAGGAGAAGGGTAATATCATCATTGAGGTCCTGGTTTTCATTCTCAGGTAAATTCAGAGAGTATAGCTGAATCACATAGCCCATAGCCCCTTTATCAAGTAACTTGCACAGTTGCTCAGCTTCAATAGAAACGGTTTCGTCAGAAGGAGGACAAGTAGGCAGAATCATAAGAGTGCCATCAGGAGCTGTCAGATGGAATTCTTGCTTGTCAAAATGAAAGGACACTGGACTAAATTGTTTCATCCAATCGCACCCCAATACCACATCATGACCAGGCAATGACAGTGCTCTAAAGTGGTGGGAGAATTGATACTTGCCAATGGAGAAGACACTATCTGGTACTTGAGAATCAGAAGTGAGACTGCCTCCACCTGCTACTTGAACTGCTGTAACAGGTGCTGGTAGCAATGTGCAATTTGCTTTGAGAGCGGATTTTTGATTAATAAAAGTGGATGTACTTCCAGAATCCAACAAGGCTACTGTACGTTTGCCACCGATGGTAATGAACACACAAGGTGTAGAAGATGGAATACTAGCATCCAAAGCATGGCAAGTAATGGACATCAACTGATCAGGTTGTGCTTCTGAAGCCTCAATCTGTTGTAGTTCTTCAGGCGTTAGTTCCCCTTCATTATGATCCACTATCTCCTCTTGCATTGCATGAATATTTGGTACTTTTGTACATTTGTGACCTGGAATCCACTTATCCCCGCAGCGCCAACATTCTCCCAACTTCCTAGCTCGTGGCTGCTATGAAGGGCCGGCCTGAGGGTACTCCAGTCTGGGAACCACTGGTGGAGGTGGTAGTGCACGTACAGGAGGAGCAGCTGCGACAGTGTTAAATCGCTGGAAGGGAGGGACATAGGCATTGAACACTCTCTTGGGTGGGTGGTTCTGTTCCATGTCCTTAGCCAGCTAGAAGGCTTCAATCAATGTATTAGGGCGTAAAGGTCGAAGCTGAAACTTGATGCCATCACGCAATCCATTCAAAAAGCAACGCACAAACCAGCCTTCCGAGAGCTCTGGGTTTTCTTCAGTTACTGTAGCCATTAACTCTTCAAAAGCATTAGCATACTCAGTCACGGTGAGGTTGTTCTGCTTCAAGCTGTTGAAACTTTCCACCGACTGATAAGAACTGTGAGAGGAAAAACGCTGCAGCAACATTTCAAAAAACTGTGACCAAGATGGATTGTTTTTCAGAATCTTAGAGCGTCTGAGCCATACATCTGCTCTGCCAACTATATAGAGCTGGGCCATGGAAAACTTATATTCTTCTGGAGTTGCCGACATTTGGAAACACTTTTCACACTGGCGAATCCATTCCACTGGCTTATCGTCGTCGAACTTAGGGAAATCAAGACGTGGCCCTTTTGCCATGTTCTTCAGGAATTGCGCCCTCATCTCCTGCTCATAATCCTATGGATACTTGTTCCATGGGTTCTTCTGGAGAGGTGCGCGTTGATCCGGCACATACAAGCCATCTGGATCGGTGTCCTCTGCTGATGCCTGTACTTGGGAGGAACTAGGCTGACCATACCCCGACGGAGCAGGACGGCGAGAATTCTGAAAATTCTACTGATACCGGCGAGAGATTTCTGTTTCCACCAGGAGCTGCCGACGGAGAGCTTCAACTTCCATCCTTTTCTGCATCAAGGTTGCCTGGTCCATGGACGAACCAGGGGGTGCAGGTGCACGTTCTTCAGGTGGGCGCTCAGGCTGTGTCTGGTCTGACGGCCGAGCGATGCCCAGGGCATGCAGAGTTGCGGACATAGTCGCGATTTGCGAGCTGAGATCACTGACAGCACCTTGCATACCATCTACAGCAGTGTTAAATTGATCTTGTTTCATACTTACAGCGCTGATGTCGGCCCGGAGTGCCGAGATCTCAGTTTGATTCTCGTGGACATCCTGCTTGAGTAACTGAAATTCCTGGCGCTGATCATCACCATCCACCGACGCCTTCGAACGAGTCATGGTCGAAGCGATTCCGTGAGTCTACCGCCGCCAACACCGCCGCCAACGCCACCCGCCTCCTAGTACACGGATCGGAACTGGATTCCGGGATTTTACCACGAGGAAGAGATTTCCCCGTAACCGAATCAAGCCTCCCGATCTGTACTCGAGCAGTGCCGCCGCCACCAAGCCGCCACCGGAAACGAGAAGCACCCCGCCGCCGCGAGAGAGAAGGATCTGGAGGGATTTCACGGGAGATCCCAACCCCCAGAGCTCCACATCTCGATTCACCGCCAAGGATTTTACTGGTCTCTGGTACCACTTTGTTAGGCTCTCGATGGGGATCCGACCAGAACAATCAAGGATTCACGAGAATTTCAGAGTAACAGGAGGAATTGAGAGAAGCCTCGCTGTGGATCGAGGTCTCGTATATTGTTTAGGTGTATGTTTTGGTTGCATAGCAATTCAGATAAGCGATAGGAACGATAAGCACCTGCCAACTCACACAGTAATATTCATTCTAGATGGTAAACAGTAATAACGGCGACAACGCGTAGCAGTAGTTGCCGTAACATCTTGACCGTCGATCTTGATCAGGCGACCAGCTGGGCCTGACAACGCGGCTGCTCAACCACACCGTGCTGCGCCGCCTCGACCCCACCGTCGCCGACATCCTCATCACCGCCGCGCACGTCACCGCCTACAGCTTCGACCCGAGCACCAGGCAATGGGTATGCTGCTGCCCTGCCCTGCCGCCCCTCTCCGTGCCCTGTTTCGGGTCTGTAGGCTGTAGCGGTTCCTGATGGTTCGATTTGTGTGTCTGCGCGTGTGTTTCTGCAGAGCCGGAAGGGCGTGGAGGGGTCGCTCTTCGTCGTCAAGAGGTTTGTGCTGCCACGACCCTATCTCATGGGTTCGGTCGATTAGTGCTTTTGAGTTTGGGTTGTTCTCCCGATGCTTGCGAAACTCCTACAGTTGAATGCTGTGGATTTTAGAATTTAGATAAGAGAAACTAAAATCACCTTCTGAATGAGAAGGGAATGTATTGGCCTGGTGACTTTGTGTTCGTACCGTGCATTGTGTTGTGGTTCAGCAGTTCTCTGAATAGCGAAGATTGTTAGGACGTGGTTTCTAGGAAATGCATCACTGGTTGTTACTATTCTGTGATGTTCAGCGGATGTTGCAGAATTCCCGGAGTTACTTGAGTGCAGATGTCGTTGATTTTGTAGATAAGAGCATTGGAGTGGATTTCTAGAAGAAATGGGAATCAAATGGGTGTCGTGGTGACTTTGTATTTGCACTGTGAATTGCTTTGTTGTAGTTTGATTCAGAACTGCCCTGTATGGCTGTATTATATTGGGTTCGGTCGATTAGTGTGTGTGCTTTCGCCTTGCCATATTATGGGTTGGGGTTGTTCTCGCGATGCTTGCAAAACTCCTACAGTTTACTTGGTCTTTTACCTGAAAGCCAATGGTTTGGATTTTAGATAAGAGAAACTAAAATCACCTTCTGAAAGAGAAGAGAATGGATTCTCTTGGTGATATTGTGTTTGTACCCTGCATTGTGTTGTGGTTCAGCAGTTCTCTGAATAGCGAAGATTATTAGGACTTGGTTTCTAGGAAAATCATCACTGGTTGTTACTATTCTGTGATGTTCAGTGGGTGCTTGCAGAATTCCCGGAGTTACTTGAATGTACAACTTGGGTGCGCATGTTGTGGATTTTTTGTTAAGAGCATTGGAGTGGATTTCTAGATGAAATGGGAATCAAATGGTGCGATGATGATTTGGTATTTGCACTGTGTATTGCTTTGTTGTAGTTTGATTCAGAACTGCCCTGTATAGCGAAAGATTATTGTGATTTTGTTGCCAGGGGAAGCATTGCTAGTTCTTACTTTCCTGCTGTTCCACTTGCAGCGTCATTTCTGTTAGATTGCCAAATGTTAATGAACATGTACCGGTGTGGAACTTTCAGTACTGTTTATTGATATTTGTGGGTGGTTTCTGTCTGTCACAAGTTATCGGTTGGTGGTGGTTTCAGACGATGCTAGTATTTTGCAGTCGATCTCTGAAGAGCTATGTTGCAGCGTGTGTTGCTGATCCTACAATAGGTTATATGTAAATTCAGTGATGTATGCTTCAGAAACATTACAGTGTGAGCGCCTACTGTTGAACACCAATTCGAGATTTTCGGCATCTATAACTATTTATAGTTTTGATACTTCTGATCACATGCGCTCTTGTGTTTTTCTGAAATGCAAATTTTGTTGGATATGTAAGCTCTTCAGAGTGTGCATTTTGTAACAAGACCTTATAATCTTGCAGGAACACCCAATGCAGATTCCAATTTGTCATCATGAATCGTCGAAATACAGGTATTTTTGCATTTGTATTTCTGGAAATGGACTCCTTATAGAAATTTATCATGCTTAGCCATTAAACATATATGGAGATAAATCGTGCCTAGTAGGAATTGTTTTTTCTTTGAATCACTGTATTCGCTAACTATGAAATAAATGGGAAGCAATACCGTTGTATCAGTATATAAATGATCAGATTAGAAACTTTGCTTTCAGATTTTATGATAAATTAAGGCATCTCTTTTGTGCTATAAACAATGGGAATATTCCTATGCACCCTCCATTGTGAAAGAGAGCTCTGAGGAATCCTAAGTATAGTATATATTGCTGTATACTGGTTTTTGCTCTGTTTATATATGAGCTGTACAGGAAAAATCACACAAAAGGTGGCTCACTTATTTTAAAACCTTATTGAAAATCGTATTTTTTGCTCTGTAAGAAAATGTGCTGCTGGTTGATATCAGGCTTATCAGTTTTTATGACATGTTTATTGATTGTGTTAATTATCTATGGTACATACAATGCCAGCGCAGCAACTAACTATGTGCTAATTTTATGTTGCCTTCCTCTTATAAGCAGAAAATCTGATCGAAGATCTCTTGAGCAATTTTGTTAGGACCTTTCCTACAACTATGCGCACATGGGCCTGCCTACTGGGCCGCGATGCGAGCCCGACCAGTGTGGCCACCTCCAAGGAGCTACAGGTTACATATGCACCAGGATAGGCAACGAGGGAGGCATCCAGTTGGATCAAGACGGAACGGCGGCGGACCTTCTCCTTCCCACCTAGGCTCTGATTCCCCATTCCCCTTCTTGCTTGTTCATCTTGTATCCAGATCAAATCCTTGTAAGAATTGCTAGATTGTGTGAACTGTGTATTTGGTACCTAACATCTGGTATCAGAACCAGCGATCCCCAAATCCCCACCAACTTCCTCCAATTTTTTTTTCACCACCTCGTTCATCGCCATGGCTACCCTGACTCCAGAGCTCAAGGCCTACCTCGATGAGTGGAGGGCTGAAATCAAGAGTATGTGCGACGAGATACGAGATACTCGTCGCCGACCGCCCCCGCCTTCGGCTCCGACCACCGCGATGCCATTCGCGGTCACGCATATGGTTCCCATCGGCACCAGCGTCGCGTCGCCCGCGTCATGCTCGGTGGCAAGCGCGACCGGGCTCCTCACCGCGTCCGCCGGGCTGTACGATTCCCCGACTTTGGCCCCTGCCATCGGAGAGCCCCGGACAGTCAATCCTGGTGCTCCCGATACCTCCAGCACCATGGTGCCCGCGTCCTGTTCGACAGAATGCGCGGCCCAAGCCGCCACCGACTCGACCACGATGCTTCTGCCGTGGGCAGCCACGCCATCATCTGCACATGCGTCCATGTCCGCGACCAACGGGGCGGTGCCTACACAGGCCGTCCTGTACAACGACGCCGACGAGAATAGCTCTTCGCTCGACGACAGCACCGTCGATGCTGTCCCCTTGCTACCTGCAGCTGCAGCAGATGACGGCTCCATATCCACGGCTCCGACCTTGGCCACTGAGAGGTCACTGGCAGATACTTCAGCTATGCACGCGTTTTGTTCGGCAGATCGTGCGGCCCATGTCATCGCCGCACGGTCGACAACACCACTCCTGCTTTGGGCGTCTGGGTATCCTGCACTCAGCGTCTCGGTGCCCATATGGAGTTCAATAGGCTTCCTATCAGACATAATGGGGTCTTCCTCAAGTCTGACCCTCAGTGTCAGGTGCCATATGCCGTTGCTGCGATCCACTCCATGGCCATCGTTTCTGGGCATCCAGCTTAATGTTGTAGAAAATCGACCCAGGCCGTGGCCATCGTTTACTTCCTCTTGCGGTGGCTGGCATCATAAACAGTCCAGTCTGCTGCTGACTACTGCTGCCCGGCGATATTCCCCAAACTATGAGGTGATGCTTTTATTTTCCCCAAAGCCTGACTATATTGAGAAGTACCAGTCATGTTTGATATTGCAATGGCTTCTGCATGGTAATGCTCCCCATCTGCTAGTGAACGATTTCAGTGAGGGTGACACTCTTGCATCAGTTTTCAAGTTAAGTTCATCTAAGTTTTCTCATGCTAGTAGCAGTGGTTTTCTTGTATGGATGGTTTGGTATGATTCAGAGGGCGGTTTTGGACACTATGATACTGCAATGGTGCTCAGTTTCCATATGAAGTACATTACTCGCTGGAACTTGAAGGAGCCACAAGTGTTGGGATGTACCCGTATGGTTGATTATGGGTTGAGTCATCAGGCTCATTACTGCTCTTGCTTCTCTGTTGTTACGGGTGGATGCAATAGTGCCATAGAGTTTGGTATTCAGCTGCAGTTTGGTATTCAGTTGGAAGCTTTGTGCTCATTTGATATTCAACTCCTGGAAGTATATTCAAGTGGTGATGCTCTCAGTTTTCCGAGGAGTTATTTGGTGAATGAAGAAAATAAAAAAACACCACGTATGTGTGCAGCTGCTAGCCCTTATGGTACTGATTATTCTCAATGGAAAATTCCCTGGCAACGTGATGGAGAATGTTTTGATTATTTCCAATGGCATGTTGCCTGGGCACTATCCATCTCTTCTACTTCCGAGAACAGGCAATGTGTTGTAGCAGGGGTATTTCCACATGACTACTCTCTTGGAGTTCACTATGGTCGTGACGATATCTTTGAAGGATGTACGTCTGCACGTTTTGCACATGTATGGCTGTTGTATTGGAATTACAGTCATCTAAATCTATGCACCTGGTATCCTGCAATCCACTGTACCACTGCATCACATACAAACTATGCAAGCGATTGTCTGAGAATTGAAGATAATGAAGTTCTGATCACAGAGTCATCCAAATTTCAGTGGCAATTTTACTTTGGTAGTGACAAATCTCAGGTGGCTTTCATTACATCCTCACATGGACCTGTAAATTCATCTGCACAGTGGCTGCAGAGTATTTTTCAGACAAATTACCAAGATCAGGTCAGTGTGCAACATTGTAACTCCAATGGATCCAGGGGACCAATTCTGGCCACTCTAGAGTCCCAAATGCTACAACCGCTCAATTTATTTGAAGGTGCAAATCAGTTGCAGTGTACCGCAAGAGCACAAGGTTTGACCGCAGAAATTCAAGCAGAGTTCGGAATTCACAATATTGAATCCAAGCAGCCTGACACCACCCCTGGCCTTTTTCTGGAGTATCACAAGACTACCCATTACTTGGTCAAGATCATTATTGTCTTCTATGATCCTGGTGGTATCGTTACTTGGTCTGTATTCACTACAACATTCAGGCCAACAGTTGTGTTTGATTTGCTTGACACTATGAAGCCCAACAACAGTCAGTCCACGGCATTACTCAATGGTGGTGAACAAGGCAGTAATTTGCATGAACTCTCTTTTGCTCTACTCTTGGTGTGCCAACATGTTAAATACACACAGCGGTCATGGGAGTACAGAGGCCGTGGGCAAGCTCATTTTCAAGGAGGGGGGATGTCCTTCGAGTGGACTTCTCTGACCGCAACCATGTCACCTTCGTCAACCACATTCCGATCGGCTACGACTACTACCTCAACCCGCCGCAACGACATCATCTGCTACTGCCAAGACTACCACGACAGCCCTAGCAAGATCAAGCAAGTTCACATGCCATGGGATCCTGGCAAGTCAGCCCTTCGGTATTCTCTGAAGTTTCGGCTTGGGGACAAGCCGAGTTTCAAGGAGGGAGGGATGTTAGGACCTTTCCTACAACTATGCGCACATGGGCCTGCCTACTGGGCCGCGACGCGAGCCCGACTAGTGTGGCCACCTCCAAGGAGCTACAGGTTACATATGCACCAGGATAGGCAACGAGGGAGGCATCCAGTTGGATCAAGACGGAACAGCGGCGGACCTTCTCCTTCCCACCTAGGCTCTGATTCCCCATTCCCCTTCTTGCTTGTTCATCTTGTATCCAGATCAAATCCTTGTAAGAATTGCTAGATTGTGTGAACTGTGTATTTGGTACCTAACAAATTTTGAGTACGAGGTGCAAGTTCCTTACATAATATACAGGAATGCTAAAGATGAAATTATTGGAATTTGGTTCTATGATCCTGAGGAATGTGAAGAAGTGGGACGTCTTTTCAGTAGGTGAATATTTTCTACTTATTGCGGTGAATATCATCCAAGACATTCTTGATATATTTTGGCATGTAGACTACTGAGCTCATCCTTAGATTCCCACCACATTTTTCTGCTAGGAGTGGATGTTCAAAACTGAAACTTCAAATGGATTGTGTTGGTCTGTCAGTATTCCGTGTTTGGTATTGGTTTTCAGTTGTCAAAAACTTAAGTTACTGAATTACTGCTATGTCGAAGTACCCCCTTAGTTCCAAACTAACTGACACAGCTCTCCAAAATGAGCGAACCTACACACTGAAACACGTCTAGATACATCCGTATCTAGACCAAACTTGACCAAAGCTGCGTCAATTAATTTGGAACCGAGGGGGTACTGAAGGACGATTCGATGTACACTGATACTTACACCTATGAGCATTGACTACAAAGCCCAATAAACTTACCAAGGTTTTCAGCCCAACATATAAGCCATAGGACCTGATCTGTGCTAACTATCTACCGCTTGCCTCATTGACCGTGCATGTGGGGCAGCTGAGAGGAAAACAGTTTGAGAACCACAAACATTCTTTCCTCCCACCCAATACATAGGATCCATGAAGGCTGTGTCTTGCTGCCTTTGATCACACAGTGCTCTGCTGATCCACTAGATTACTCATTTTATCTGTTCCAGTTTAAGGTCGTTAAGTATATTTTGGCCAGTGTAGTTATTTTTTTACTTTTCGTATATGGGTACATTTGGTGCCTTAGAAGTTAGATCATATGCTGAGATTTTTGAATAGTACCTGTGACCTGTCAGCTTGTCCAGTTCTCTGTAAGTACACGCTAACAAACCACATCGATAAAGGTCAGCGTAGTTGTTGTTGTAACGAAACGCAGTCTGCGAAATACTGAATATACCGAGCCAGATAAACTGCACAAACCAGAAATACTGCATGCCTGCAGCGTGTCTTGTTTTTTATTTGAGCAAGCCATTCATTAGTTAAATTATTCTACATGGGATAAGTTACACATTGGATTAGCCTGTATCCACAACCTATCTGTATGTAACATTAGTTCATTGACTGCATTTGTTTGATTGATTGCTAATCCTCACTGATTTGGGTTCGCAAGACTACAAGGGATGGCAAGACATTTCTTCAAGTTGTTACATTGTTTACCCTATACTTGCTGAACTCGCATCGCTTACAAAATGTACAGGATACATAATGCATTTTGCAGGTCTCCCATAAAGGAAATAGTTTCTGCAACTAAAAGGTATGTGAAAATTCAATACTTCCCTGTTTACATTGTTTACCCTATACTTGCTGAACTCAGATCGCTTATGAAATGTACAGGATACATAATGCAGTTTGCAGGGTGCCCCCAAAGGAATTGGTTTCTGCAACTGAAAGGTATGTGAAATTTCAGTACTTCCCTGTTTAACTTGTAATACAATACAGCTTGTAGTTCCATTTGCTCTCTGCTAACTTAAGGTTAGATGTTCTGCACCTGTTTTAGTCATTTTCCTCGTGTAAATACTTATTGATCAAAGTTGTATCACTACATGTTTTAGTCGTTTTCTCATTCTAATGTAACTATCAAGGATAATGCTTTGGGGAATCTTAGTGTTATGATAGAAGAATGGCAGGGGAGAAACACAAAGCAGGTCTCTGGATAATATTTTAATTTTAATATGATGACCCTTATAGAACACCAGGCTAAAAAGGTTGCTAATGGATAGTTGAGACAACAGAATGATGAATACCGAGTCACACAAATGAACTGCAGGAAACCAGAGGGGAAATAATGCAAGTTTATTGTAGTGTCTAGTTGAGTTAATCCATTTTGCTAAAAAATGCAGAACCCTAAAACCTTAAGTTGTGAAGGATATGGCATTATTGTGAAATCATTTTATTTTTCCCAATTTCAGTGATTCTGAAGAGCTGGAAGTAGCATCTTCTGTTCCTTCGTCTGAAGATACACAAGAGCAGCCAACATCATCTACCATGGAACCCAATGAATATAATTTATTGTCAGCTTTGTTAACGGTAAGTAAACTTACCTTCATACCGTCGTGTCATTCTGTCTAGGAATACTGAACATTTTTGTTTATTCTGGTTGCTTTGCAATCTAGCACTATTATGTTATCCTCACGAGATAATTTTTTTATAATCTCTCCGGACAGGAAGCTGCATATGTTGGTGCTGGCGGAACAGGTTCAGTACAGGCAAATAAATCTATCAGGGCAGTTCCTTCATCTAGGCATGCAATACCTAGTGTTATTTCCCCGCAGCCTCCTGCCTTGCATAATCTACTTCCTTCACGAACATCATCGGCTACTGTGGTGCCCCCGGATGCTCATGTATCCACCAGCGCTCCTACCACTCGACCTTCTAATCTTACAGAACACTTGCTCTTTCCTCACATTCCCATCACATTTTCACAACCAATACCAGCTGATGCTGTTTTTGCATCCTCCCCTTTTCATTCAGCACCGGCAGAGTGCTCCATTGCACCAGCCCTTTCCATTATCCTCTACTCCTCCACTTCATCCTCAGCACCAACAGAGTGCTCCCCTGCCCAAGCTCTTTCCACAATCGACTGCTCCTCCTCCACTTCATCCTCAGCACCGACAAAGTGATCTCTTGCTCATGCCCTTTCCACAATCCACCGCTCCCCCTCCACTTCATCCTCAGCACCGACAAAGTGATCTCTTGCTCATGCCCTTTCCACAATCCACCGCTGCCCCTACACTTCATCCTCAGCATCGGCAGAGTAGTCCCTTGCTCCTGCCCTTTCCACAACCCACTGCTCCCCCGCCACTTCATCCTCAGCATCGGCAGAGTGATCCCTTACTTCGGCCTGTTCCACAACCCACTGCTCCCTCTCCACCATATGGCGCACCGTTACTTCAGCCTTTTCCACCACCTAATCCTTCACCACTGCTTGCCCCAACAGCATCGCACGCCCCGGTACTATCAAGAGACAGAGTCAGAGATGCACTGCTGAAGCTTCTGCAGGTATTATTTGCTGGTATCTGTTGGTTGTCTATTTGATTGTTGTGCAGTACATACTAAGGCTGATTCATCTCTTTGTTGCTGTGTTCACGTAATAATTCTGTAATGTTGTACCACCTCCGTTCCTAAATATAAGATGTTTTGGTAGGCTAAAATAGCCTACTACCAAAACGTCTTATATTATGGAACAGAGGTAATAACTTCTACTAGATGAGTTAGCAGTATCAGCGGAAACTTGTTACTAATATAGTCTGTGGACATGGGTAAATTTTGAGTTCGTTTCAACAGAAACGTCCATCTAATCATTTTTCTCTCTGAAGTTCATGTCCACTTTAAGAACTCGCACCTTTTTTCCCTTTGCAAAACGAAGATTTCATCGATATGTTCTACTGGGAGCTGGTGAAAGGGCAGCGGTAGCTTTGAAGTTGAGAGACGCACATGTCTACTCTACATGCTTGGTTTGTGTTTCAGGTGGTGCATTTTGCCAAAGCCCGCAGGCATGTGTGCACTCTGTCATATACCTGTAGAGTCTAACATAGTTCAGGACCGCACCGCGACTCTGATACTTTTGTACTCCCTCCGACCCATATTACTCTTTGCCAATATAGACGTATCTAGACACTAAAATATGTCTAGATACATCTATAGTAGCGAAGAGTATTATGGGTCGGAGGGAGTAGCTGTTATCTCAGTGCGGAAAACAGAAGTTTGGCTCCAGATATCTGAGATTGTATATCCTAATCCTACCCGCTGACCAACTGGATTAGTCTACTAGGTGCATATATACCTGTATCTCGATCTTCACTTGATCTATTATTTTTTTAGATAATAGGGGCTCCCCCCGGTTTCATTGAAACCAACCAGACGGGCTACAGAAGTTCAAGGCACCCACACCACTACAGCTAACCAGCACCCCCATGAGCAAAAGACACTGCACAGAGGATAGCTTTTACATCCCAGTGAACTTCAGTACCAAAAGCACTGAAGCTTAGCGCGCCGCAAATTCTTTGTCAACTTCGTCCACGTCTTCAACTCTAGGGATCTTGTGCATCACTTCCAAGCTATGCGCATCAGCTCTCCTCTCTTCTTGTTCAGAAGCAGGGCGTTTCTTGCTAGCAGTGCGGATACATCTTTGGAGAGAACTTTCCACTGTTCCAGGTCCATAGCGATCCTTCTCCCCAAATCCTACACGCCTGGCCAGTGGCCACACGTTGCCCTGAAAGCACATATCATTCCACAATTTCCGTAAGGACCATAGTGTAGCAGTACACATAACATTAATCACAGACTTCTTGTTGTTGCTGAGCCACCATCTAGCAATAGATTCAAAGTTGGTTCTAACCCCAACACCCAAGAATGCAGAGATGACTGGCCAGATTAGCTTAGCCAAAAAACAGATGATGGCTAGTTTCCAACTCTGAACAAAAAAGGCAGAAAGGATCAGAAACATGCATACGTTTGGCAAGGTTATCCCTAGTCAGAAGTTTATTATGGCTCAGCAACCACAGAAAAACATGTAGCCTTGAAAGGACATCAAGCTTCAGGTACTCCTAGCTGAATCAGCTCTTCTAAAAGTAAAATGAAGATTCACACCGTCCAAAGCTTAAGCCACAGACTGTTGACTGTTGCTCATTGGCAATAACATATAAATCCCAGAACGAAATAGCCAAACTACAATTTCCCAGCCAAACTTCACTGCAGAACAGGATTTTGTTACCATTCCAACATTTCACTTGATCTATTGTTCTAGCTAGAAACCAGACCTCAAGTTTGAGAAGCATAAAACCGATACGTCTTTTCTATCCTTGAAAAGAAAAACTTAAGCAAGCGAACTAATCAACATCACGCGGACGGCGTCCTGATGCCGGCACGCCGGCCGGTGGCGTTGATCACCCAATCACGTACGGTTAAGGTGGGAGAAGACCAACAACGGGAAGGCCAGCGCTGATTGCACTGCACCTGGACCTTTCCCGGCTTCCCTCCCTCCGAAACCATTTCGTGCTCCTCTCCCTGCTTTGCAACTCCTTCTGCAGTCTCACCCTCTCCCAAAGGCGTGCCACGAAGCGCTAGCTACTACGCTTTGCACATCTCCTCGTACGTTACCAGGGGGCAGGGGCGATATGACGACGGCGGTGGCGGAGCTGCTGCTGGAGGAGGCGCGGGCCCCGGCGTTCGAAGCGTGGCAGCTAGGGCTGCGGCGGCGGATCCACCAGCACCCGGAGTTGGCCTTCCAGGAGCACCGCACCTCCGCGCTCGTGCGCGCCGAGCTCGACGCCCTCGGTGTCCCCTACGTCTGGCCGGTCGCGCACACCGGTGTCGTCGCCACCATCGCCGGTGGCGCCGGCACTGGCCCGGTGTTCGCGCTCAGAGCCGACATGGACGCGCTGCCCATCCAGGTCAGGCCGGCGCAATAATCACACAATTAGTTACTTATTAATTGCATGCAGATAGTGGGACTTCCTACTACGTCCATTTCGGTTTAAAAGGCCTAGGCGTATCTTTAGATTGGCATTTTAACTACTAAATATAAATTATATAATATAAAAATTATACCATTAGAAATTAGAAAATCCAAAGTCTATAAGAACATATTTTTGTAATATATATTTTGTATTACGTTGTTTAAATTGGCAACCTAAGAATAAGCGTAGGCCCTTTATACCGGAATAGAGGGAGTATGATAATCGCTAAGGTCGGCCGATAACGGCACCCACAATTAATTGCTAATTCCATGCGCCATGTGCATGGAATCTTATGCTACTACTAGGCATTTTGTCCATTGTGTATGGATCATAGAAAATAGATGTTTATGGAGAATTGTTGGCGGTGTGTGCATGTATGTTGATGCATAAAAAATACAGTATAGATTAAATACTTGACTTGTTACTTGATCGTGTGATTGATCCATGGATATAAGCAGGAGATGGTAGAATGGGAGTTCAAAAGCAAGGAAGATGGCAAGATGCATGCCTGTGGGCACGATGCTCACGTCGCCATGCTGCTCGGAGCTGCCAAGCTGCTTCAGTCTCGAAAAGATGATCTCAAGGTACGTATTCCCGTTTGGATCTTGTACCGCGCAATTCTAAGTCACCTAAATGTTCAGTCCTCGAAAATTATGTTAAACGAGTTATAACTAGAAGATTTGGTTGTTAGTATCTGTGCATATACTTGCCTTGTACTCTAAGTTAGATAGAGATAGATACCGAGATAGTTTGGATATACACCGAGGTTGTTCGGTGGTTATGTTGTTGAGATTGTACCCTGTACTCCTGCTATATATATGATACCTGACGGCAGCCCTAGAGGCATTGCCAAACCCTAAACATTCTCTAAATCTTATATGGTATCAGAGCCTTCTTCCTCCACCATGTCAGGCTCAAGTTCGTCCAACCCCACCCCAACCTCCGCACCGCAAGCCGGCTCTGTGACGGAGAAGCTAGGCGGGGACAACTACTCGCTCTGGAAGGCGCAGGTGATGCCGCCTCTGCGGGAGCGCCAGCTGACTGGCTTCCTCGATGGCACGGTCAAGATGCCGTCCGAGGTGATCGACGTTCAAGTCGTGAACAGCAAGGGCGAGAAGGAGACGCAAGTCGTCCCCAACCCCGCGTATGCCACGTGGGTCGCCCAGGACCAGCAGGTCCTCGGATTCCTGCTCTCATCGCTCACGAGAGGAGTGTCCGCCCTGGAACACTCGGCTGAGGTGTGGGCGGCACTCACGGCGATGTACTCGTCGCAGTCCCGGGCGCAGGTGATGCAGATCCGGATGCAACTCGCAAGCACCCAGAAGCGCGAGATGCGCGTCTCGGAGTACTTTGCGCGGATGAGGAGCCTCGGCGATGCCATGGTGTCTGCCGAGAAGAAGATGGACGATGATGACCTGGCGGCGTACATCCTCGCCGGGCTGGATGCGGAGTGGAATCCGCTCGTCACCTCCATGACCACGAGGGCGGACACGGTCTCCCTCTCCGAGCTCTACGCGCACCTTCTGAACTTCGAGACCCGCCTCGACGTCCAGAACGGCGGGGCACTTGGAGCAGGTACTGGCTCCTTCAACTTTGGTGGTGGCGGCCACCCAGGAGGCGCGGGTGGCGTCTCCTCTGTCAACATGGCCTCACGCGGTGGCGGCCGCTCAGGCTATCGCGGCGGTAGCCGCGGAGGTGGCCGTGGGCGCAATGATGGTGGACGCGGCGGCGGCAATGGGGGCGGCTTCAACAACAACTCTGCGCGCCCCAACAGCCAGCAGCCGTTCGACGCCAATGGCAACCCGCGCCCATAGTGCCAGGTGTGTGCCAAGTACGGGAACACCGCGATCAAGTGCTGGAAGCGCTTCAACAAGGACTACACCGGTGAAGAAAAACCGGCTGGCTCAGGATCGATCTCTGCTTACGGGGTCGACACCAACTGGTATCTCGATACAGGAGCCATTGATCATGTCACCGGCGACCTAGAGAAGCTCACCGTGCGTGACAGGTACCATGGACATGAGCAGATCCACGCTGCAAACGGATCAGGTATGGATATCAGTCATATTGGTCATGCTATTATTCGTACCCCTTGTGAAAAACATCTCAAATTGAAAAATGTTCTCCATTCTCTTCAAGCCTCCAAAAGTCTTGTTTCAGCTCATAAACTAGCATGTGATAACGAAGCTTTTGTTGAAATTCATCCCCACAATTTTTTTGTCAAGGAGCAGGGCACGAGGAGAACCATTCATCACGGTAGATGTGAAGGAGGCCTCTACCCCTTGTCGTCGAGCACTTCTTCCTCGGCAAAACAAGTCTTTAGAGTCAATAAACCATCGACCGCTCGGTGGCATAGTCGATTAGGGCATCCCTCGTATGAGATTGTTCAACGAGTCCTTAGCCAAAATAAACTTCCTTCTTCAAAGGATGACTCAGCAAATTTTATTTGTGATGCGTGTCAAAAGGGGAAGAGTCATCAACTCCCCTATCCAAAATCTAGTAGTGTGTCTAGTGCTCCTTTAGAGCTCATTTTTCTGATGTGTGGGGTCAAGCTTGTACTTCATTTGGAGGGTACAAGTACTATGTAAGCTTCGTTGATGACTATAGCAAGTTTACATGGATATACCTTCTCAAAAACAAGTCTGATGTGTTTTCTCGATTTCATGACTTCCAAAATCATGTTGAACGCCTCTTTGACAAAAAGATTATTGCTCTCCAATCCGATTGGGGAGGTGAGTACCAAAAGCTTAATCAGTTTTTCCAACGCATAGGCATAGAGCATCATGTTTCCTGTCCCTATGCACACCAGCAAAATGGATCAGCCGAGAGGAAACATAGACATATTGTGGAAGTTGGTCTCTCCCTTTTGGCTCATGCTAGCATGCCTATGAAATTTTGGGATGAGGCTTTTCTCACTGCCACCTTCCTTATCAAATGTATTCCCAGCAAAGTCATCCATCATACCACGCCACTAGAACGTCTTTTTAAACGACATCCTGAGTACTCCTTTCTTCGCACGTTTGGATGTGCATGTTGGCCCAATTTACGCCCATATAATTCTCACAAACTTCAATTTCGTTCTATCCGGTGTGCCTTCTTGGGCTACAGTAATTTACACAAAGGCTATAAGTGCCTAGATATCTCTAGTGGTCGCATATATATTTCTCGAGATGTGGTCTTTGATGAACACATTTTTCCATTCGCTGAATTAAATCCCAATGCTGGTGCACGCTTGCGTGATGAAATCTTGATGTTACCAACCCATCTTCTTCCTCCTACACGTTTTGATCAAGGGGGAGAATTAATAGATGATCATTTGATTGCTAATCCTGCTAATTCTGCTTCTGGAGAATTTTCTGGTACACAGGACAGGGTGCACGGAGCAGGCGCATCGAGCACAGAGGGCGAGGCGGATCCACCTGCCAGCTCTGCCTCGGGATCAGCTAGATCTCCGACAGGATCATCACCTCCAGGCGCCACGTAGGAGCTGACAGGACCCCCTCCGGGATCGTCACCTCCAGGTGCCACGCGGGAGGACTCCCCATTGGTCCACGCGCGTCGGATCGGACAAGAGCATGTGCGCACGACGCCCTCCAACGCAGCGGCTGGATCTTCTGCGGCTGCCTCTTCCACAACTGTCCTGCCTCGCAGCTCGCCGACGCACACAGGATTTGCTATGGAATCCGTGTCGGCGTCAGATTCCTCACCTGAGACAGAACCTGTTCTCCAGGGATCCTCTGCACCACTCAGGCCTGTGACTCGGTTGCAGAACAGAATTCGCAAACCGACAAAACTGTTTGAAGGCATGATTCGGTATGCAAATCTTTGCGAAACCGGTGAACCTGAAAATATTGCAGAAGCATTTGAGCACTCAGAGTGGAAGAATGCGATGAATGAGGAGTATTCAGCACTTGTGAAGAATCGCACATGGCATCTTGTACCGGAAAAAGAAGGGAAAAATTTGATTGATTGTAAGTGGGTTTACAAGATCAAGAGAAGATCAGATGGGAGTATTGATCGTTACAAGGCAAGGCTGGTGGCTAAAGGGTTTAAGCAGCGTTATGGAATAGACTATGAGGACACTTTTAGTCCCGTGGTAAAGATTGCTACAATCAGGCTTGTTTTCTCCATTGCAGTGTCTCGAGGGTGGACGCTTCGGCAGCTTGATGTACAGAATGCGTTCTTGCATGGCGTTCTAGAGGAAGAGGTTTACATGAGGCAGCCTCTTGGTTTTGAAAAAGGGAATGGTTTGATATGTAAGCTTGATAAGGCATTATATGGGTTGAAGCAAGCACCAAGAGCATAGTATGCCAGATTGAGTACTAAACTTCAGCATCTTGGTTTCATTCCTTCCAAGGCAGATACCTCATTATTTTTCTTTACCAAGCCTGAAGTCACTATGTTTGTCCTTGTCTATGTTGATGACATCATAGTAGTGAGTTCTGTTCCCTCAGCTGTTGCTGCACTCCTGAAACAACTTTGAGATGATTTTGCTCTAAAGGATTTGGGTGACTTACACTATTTTTTGGGCATTGAAGTATAGAAGACAAGTGAAGGTATCACTCTTTCACAAGGGAGGTATACGAAAGATTTGCTCAAGCGTGTTGGGATGAGTAATTGCAAGGAAGTTACATCACCCATGTCTTCTTCTGAGAAAATTTCAGTACATGAGGGAACACCTTTGCAGCCTGAGGATGTTACAAGATATAGAAGTGTGGTTGGTGCTCTTCAATACCTCACAATGACACGGCCAGATATTTCCTATTCGGTAAATAAGGTGTGTCAATTCTTGCATGCACCCACTAGTGTACATTGGACGGTTGTAAAAAGGATTATCAGATATTTGCGATACACCATGGATCTTGGTATGCAGATTCGGCGTTCATCTTCACTGCTTGTGAGTGCATTTTCTGATGCGGATTGGGCAGGTTGTCCAGATGACCGTCGCTCCACGGGAGGGTTTGCTGTCTTTTTTGGTTCAAACCTCGTGTCATGGAGTGCAAGGAAACAAGCAACAGTTTCTCGCTCTAGTACAGAAGCAGAGTACAAGTCATTGGCTAATGCCACGACAGAAATTATCTGGGTACAGTCCATTCTTGCAGAGCTTGGAGTACCACAACCCAAGGTAGCCTGTTTGTGGTATGACAATCTTGGAGCAACATATTTATCTGCCAATCCAGTATTTCATGCCAGAACTAAGCACATCGAGGTGGACTTCCATTTAGTTAGGGAGCGTGTTGCAAATAGATTGCTAGATGTGCGGTTCATTCCTTCTGGAGATCAGGTAGCAGATGGTTTCACTAAACCACTACCGGTGAAGCAACTCGAAGGTTTCAAACGGCATCTCAATCTGATGAGTTGCGTTTGAGGGGGCGTGTTAAACGAGTTGTAACTAGAAGATTTGGTTGTTAGTATCTGTGCATATACTTGCCTTGTACTCTAAGTTAGATAGAGATAGATACCGAGATAGTTTGGATATACACCGAGGTTGTTCGGTGGTTATGTTGTTGAGATTGTACCATGTACTCCTGCTATATATATGATACATGATGGCAGTCCTAGAGGCATTGCCAAACCCTAAACATTCTCTAAATCTTATAAATTACACATCACTTAGTTTAAAATTTAGTATTGCAAGATGGTTGTATGTTGATCGCAAATCCTGGAATGTGGCTGAGCTTTCAAATTCACGGTATATGGCTATTTTTTTTTTACTTTTGCCGTGCTTAACCAAGCAGGGTATGGTGAAGCTGGTCTTCCAGCCAGCGGAGGAGGGTCACGCTGGCGGGTACCATGTGTTGCAAGAAGGTGTCCTCGATGACGTGGATGTCATCTTTGCCGTGCACATCGACACACATCTACTGGTGGGCACCGTCGGCTCTAGGCCTGGACCTTTCCTCGCCGGATCTGTTCGTTTTAAAGCGACCATCACTGGGAAGGGTGGACACGCGGCCGTACCCCATGCTGTGGTCGACCCGGTGGTAGTTGCGTCCTCAACCGCCCTTAGGGCATCCCCAATGGGGGCGCTAACACAGACGCTAGGGGTCAAAATCCCAGTAGTTATCGCTAATTCCCGGATGAGCTCAGGATTCAGCTTGGCATCGACGCAACTTCTGACGCCGGACGCTTAGGTCTTTTTCCTTCCTTATAATGACTCGAGTTAGCTTTATTTAAGCCAAAATTTAAGCGCCTAACGTTGGAGACCTGGATGCTAATGGTGATGCTAAGTAATAAATCTTTATTTTTATTTTCTCAAGCGCCCGCTCAGGCGTCTATACGCTGTACATGCCCTTAGCCTCCAACAGCTCGTTGCTCGCGAAATTGACCCCCTTCAAAGCGCGGTACATCTTTCTTTTGCTATTTATCAAATAGTTTCTTTGATTTTTCTCTCCTCGCATTCGATTACCTCGCAACAATTATGGTGGATACCAATTTGTAGTTACCATTGACACAATCATGGCAGAGGAGAGGAGAGCCATAGTCCCCACACAACGTTAACAAAGGAGGGATATAGTGTTTATCGTTAGGTGTGTGGCAAAAAATTGGCCCATAGGCCAAGTGTATTTTAGCGTTGTGGACAATCCTAGAAGGTTGGTCAATAGGGGAGAGCGTGTTGAGTAGTAAGGGTGCTTGTAGAGAGGTGACAGAGGGAGGAAGACCGCGAAGAAGAAGATAAATAAGAAGGATCCTACAGCTCAAATATTTACGAAAAAACTATCATCGCACTACTTTGACATACTAACTATTCATTAATGTATGTATGCGTTTGATCAACCACTCAATGCAGGTGGTTTCAGTGACCTTTATCAAAGGAGGTGAGACTTTCAATGTTATCCCGAAATCTGTGATCACTAGTGGAAAACAGGTCTTCAGTCCCGGTTGGTGCCGGGCTGCAGTTTCGGTTGTCCAACTGGGACTAACCAGTTGGGACTGGAGCCTGCTCTTTAGTCCCAGTTGCATTACGAATCGGGACTAAAGCCTCACCACGTGGCAGCGGCCATGCGCTCGTGGGCAAAGAACCTTTAGTCCCGGTTCATGTTACGAACCGGGACTAAAGTGCTCCACACATGGTAGCCCCTCTCTTTCTCTTTATTTTTCTGTATTTCAATTGTTATGTTATCCTTTTATTTGTATTTTGCTCCATTAATTTTTTGGTTCATTTCAAACAAGTTTTCATATATACATATTCATACAATACAACATAGTATACAAGTCGATACATATATAATATATCTTGTCTATCGAGCATATATATATACAAGTATATATACAACTTGTTTAATTACACACATAAGATCACAACTTGTTTAATTACACACATACAACTTGTCTAATTGAAACTGACATGAAATTCATCCTTTAGGTTTATGAAATGGTCAAGCAAAAATCTGGCTAGTTCCTCTTGAATTCCTACTATGCGTCCAGTCGGTGAGAGCCGATTCCGCTTTGATTCGAACTACGAAGAAGAAGATCAATATAAATATAAATCATCATAACAAAATTGACGGTGATAAATGATTTTTTCAGTATATTGTTCACTTACAGATGGAAAATTAATCCCATCAGTGGCCTTCGCGCGAAGGTTCTTAGAAGCGTAGTATGCATATAAATTAGTCCCTGCTGGCTGCCTCGCACACTTTACGAGAATAGATTTTATTCAATGACATATTAAGATTGATATACTTAATGGTATTTGAAACTAGAATTAAAGGGATGTGCGGGCTAGCTCGTATGATTTACCTCGATCGGACAGAAAATCAGCTCATTTTTCCATTCACCTTTTACTGTGCGTATAAACCGTTTCCAAACTCTGCCGAGCAAACAAAATGAATAGATGAGTTATAAATGAACGAAAGAGACCGATATAATGCCGCAATGATTGAAATTACCTCTCGATCATATGAATGATGCTTTGGTATTTATTAAGTTCTTTATTCAATGAGTCTAAGATTTCAACCCTTCCGTAGTCAGGTTCAATCTTTAGCAAAATCCAGTGGTAATTGCGTGCAAGTTTAATTATATAAGTCAATACCTCATCAATTACACTTAACACCGAGTAAGGAAAAGTAAATGTGTATAAGATAGTAACACTCACCTGAAGTTGTATTGAAATAGTATTTTAGCTCTGTATTCCTGCTTAAGTAAGAACTCTAGTAATATATCCTCCGTCTCCTTGTGTTTGTCATTTACCGTCACTGCGTTAACTCGATTTGGATCAATGAATCCAACTTGGAAGTCGTTCCTTTGCTTACATTGCATACTCTTCAGTCTGCATAATAAACATCGTAGTGAGGATAATTACATGCAAAGAACAAGCTGAGCTAGAGACTTACAGAAATAATGAATCACTTACAGAACATAGGAACTGACGAGAGATTTGTCGAGGGTGTCTTGATTGAATAGCTGAAAGAATTCATCAAACTCAATATGGACCAAGTCTTTACATAAGAAATGGTCCTCTGTGATTTTCAGAAGGAGAAATTCTCGCGCGCCCTTTGCGGCATACATGTACCACTCATGCAATCTTCGTATTCGTGATGATAGAGTCCTTTCCTTGTCAGGTGGGACCAGAATATTCCCCTTTTCATATTTTCATGCTAGATGCATCGTTGGGATATCTCCAGTCATCAATTAAGAAAGAGTCAAACCAGCCTCAGCAGCAAAGTCGTTGTGACTGGGTTGAGCAACACTCCCACCAGCATCACTAGCAAAGACCGTTAGCAGGCAGACCGATTTTTTTGCCTATGCTCCGAGCTAGGCAACGTCTCTTTTCCCTCTTGCACTTCTCGCCTTAGCTTCTTCTATCGCATCTACTTGCTTATCCAGACAGCGCTTGTAGTCATCTGGCTTATTCAATTCATATTGCGAAGGTTGGGTAAGCATATCAAAGGCCCACTCCTTCTGTTTCGTAGTATATACCTGCTTTGGGGTAGGGGTGGCGTAGCGCTGCGAGCTTACTTTTCACTTTGGCTCTGTCCTCTGCCTCAGTTTCCTCAGCAGTCTTCTCGACAGGAGGCGGCACCACCTTGACTTTCTTGGTCCTACGTTTCTTTGGAGAGGCATTACTACTGGACATAGCAGCGGACTTGCCATAACTCTGGGAGTTGTGAGTGGGCGGAGGCGGCTGGCACTGGGGCGGTGATCGATGTGGACTCGGGCTCTGGTAGTTGTCCCTATCATCATCGAGGGGTGGTGAATTGCGAGGGCTCGGAGGAGGGGGTGGCCGCCTTGGCGCCGAGCCTGGAAACACGATGTGTTTCTTATCCCAAAGAATGACACCACCCAATAATTCTCCAAGTGTTGTCTCCTCTTCAGGTCCAGCGATGTCAAGCTCGAGGGACTCATACCCCGGCACAATTGCATCCACCCCGACACGAGCATAGCCATCTCGAATCTCACAGCCATGCCAGAGTTGTCCAGGTCCAGAAGGTAACGCATAGCCGACCGCCACCTTCATCGATATGTTCTTCATGGACTGATGCATCTCATAGTTTGTCCTCCCGCTGATATCATCCATGGGGTAGCGATCTATCGGTGCCTCACCGACCCTAAGATCTGTGGAAGCCACGCTGCTTCTCCGCTGAGATGGGTCGCCTGATGCATGTTCTAGTTGTTGCTGATGCCGAGTTGCCCCTTGCGACTTTAATTCCTCTAGTGCCTTCTGCTGCTGTAAATACATCTCTCTCAGCTCAGCCTGTTGCCTTTCTATGGTCTCTATCCGTGTGGTCTCCTCCTGCGCCTTTTGCTTCTTCGCTCTCTCTCGACTTCCATAAGTCTGGCTGTCTTCGGTGAACCCGGACCTCCACGGAATGGTAGAACCCAGATCTCATGTTCGTCCTGTGTGTTCTTTGTTCTTGAGGGCCTTTATCAGCTCGTCGTTCTCTCTGTCCGATTGGAATGTGTAATATCCCAACACGTAGGACAACTCCGGGGTAGAATAGAGGGTTTTTGTGCATAGCATCTAAAATTACGGGATTTTTTCGCGCTTTTATCACTAAAACCTAAGAGTGATCGAATCTCTCTTCGAGAGGGGATGGTAAACTCTCATAGTGTGAAAGAAATCGACATGACCTCTTTTGATCTATTACTTGTGGGTAGCAATGAAGTTGAATGACTAAAACCTAGGAGTAACATTTGAATTCAAACTTGAACTTGAATTATGAAAATTAAATTTGAATTCAAAAGACACATTTAGAAAGGATAAACATTTAAAATAAGAAAAACCTTGGATTTTATTGATTAGCAACACAATATACATTGTCTTTACAAAGTTAGATAATAAAAGAATATTACAAGTGGTTAACATTAACAAAATGTTACAATCAGAAACCAAAAAGAAAATAAAGAAGAAAAGAAAATAATTACAAGTATGAATTTAGACTAGATCCTAAACTACTTTGATCTTCCATCTTTCTTTCCTTTCTTCTTTCTTCTTGTCATCTGCAAACAAAGGAATGCAAGGAGAAATGCCACCAAGGGTAATACAAGTGGCAGTAACAGTTTAAAATGAAAATATTGTTGATAATCATCAAAGTGTTGATCTTATCAACATGACTCACTCTCAAAATATCTGCCAAGGACCAAGCTGGCCGGCCAAGCCACCCAGCTAGCAAGCAGCATAGTCACCAAGTGCATGCAGAGAGGTGTCAAAACACTAGAACTCAGGGGGAAGTATAAAAAGGATCACTGTGTGTGAAACTGGTCGACCAAGAACCTAGTCGACCAGCATCACCAGCACAGCATCAATAGCACCAGCACAACAGCACCAGCACTGATCACTCACACGCCATTGTGGGCAATCACATCCAACACTCACAAACTTCTCCCTGCTCATGAGCTGAGCATCAAGGGTGAATTCACATCATCAAATCAAAACCAATAGCCAAAGCCAGTAAACATGGTTACTTAAGCAAGATCAGAAGCAGCAAGGAGTAGGCCAAGCACCAAGGAGGTGCAGGGCAGGCAAGGAGGGGAGCCAAGCACAAGGAGGTGCAGGGCAAGCCACCTGGGAGGAGCAGAGCAAGTACTAGGGGCAACTGATCAAGCTCAAGCAAGAGCATCACCAACATCACCACCAGCCACTCATAAAAGCCAGCACAGGACCAAGGTACACTAGAACTTGCATACCCATGATCAAATCATTGCAAGCATAAAGATTCTTGCATAAACAAGATAAACAGCAATAAAGAATCACTCACCACCAAACCCTTCTACCAAGTGCAACACTTAGGAGGTTTTGGGGAGGTTTTTCTCCTCAGACCTACAGAGAGATGCTCTTTATAATCTTCATAGGAAGATTTAGTTAACTGGAAAGCAAATCAACATGCACCATCAAGATTAAAGCCTCAGACCATGCATCCTAGGCTAGGACTAAGATCATCATGTGAATCTGTTCTTATCAGTATTATAGTTTGCCCAAAATGATGATTTAGCCACTGATGAGAAGCCACCAAAGCATGCATTAGCATCACAGCAACAACATCCATCCAGTTAATTATTAAGAAACAATTGTGCACCTCACATGGAGGAAACACAACTAAACTTAATAAGTAACAGTTACTTGCTGTTATTTAGATAACATGCTATAGGAAGCAAACAAAGCCACTAGCAGAATACTATTCAAGCATGAATTGCTTCATACAACAAATCATCACTGAAACTTATTTCAGTTCATATAAATCAACAGAAATATATCTCTGGACAAGTTATAGCAAGCTTAAGCTCATCATGCTTATGCCATCATGAAATCAATCATCAGCATAAATATGAACTGGCAACAGAGGGCAGGTACTATCTGCACACTATCACAAATAATCCAGCAAGACAGTCATAACATGACTTAATTGACAGCAGTTCCCACTACAATTTAGAAAACATCACTTGAACACTGGATAATAAGCACACCACTAGATGGCCAAGTTAATATCACGAATAGGGTGGATAGCAAGCTAACTGAATTCTAGAGATTCAGTTAAGAAACTCTTAACTGAATCTTATACTAAAACTAATAGTAGCAGCAGATGTACAGCATGATCAAGCCAGCCATCACAGGGGAAGCATGCTAGGTAAATCACACAAACGTAGCTAAGCAAGTCTTAACTGAACTTTGCACTGAAGGAAATAGCAGCAGTAAGTAGTGACCATCATAGAAGCTCTAGGACAGCATCACAAGCTCAAGCATGGCGCAGCAGCAGAAGGCAAGCATGCCTGGCTCGCTGGCCAGGCCACCAAGACAAGAGCACAGAGACAAGGGAGAAGGAAGGAACTCACAGGTGAGATCACAGAGGAGCGAGGCAGAAGACCATGGCGGCGACACTATTGGCGCAGCCACGGTTGAGGTAGTGAAGCCACAGTCCAGTGGCTGAGACGGCGAGGAGCGGCATCGTGCTCACAGCCGAGCGGCCAAGCACAACACCTGGGGGCGACGTCGGGGTTGCAGGCTCGCCGTCCAACTGACGAGGCGATGAAGGTGCCAGCGCAAGCACCGAGAGGCGGGGGCAGAAGCTCCAGCGAGGCCAACCAGAGTAGATCAAGCCTCGAGGGCAAGATCCACTGAGCGAAACTCGGAGGCGATAGCGACAAATGGAGGCGAGGTCGATGAATCCCCACGGTCATATGGAAGCACTCGAAGAGGCGGAGCGATTGCCCCATAGGGCGGCGGTGGAGCTCGCTGGAGCTCGCTGGAATTGGACAAGGGAGTCGTCGGTGATTCGAGATCGCCAGAGAGGATTAGGGTTAGGACATGACCGAGTGAGGGAGAGAGTGAGGGGGCGGCCAGCTGGGCCGAGCTGGTCCAGTCAAGCCCACTCGGGTTGACCTGACTAGTGGCCCAGGCTGTTAGCACCAGTTTTTATTTTAATTAATTCTAAAAACCTAGAAAAAACCCTAATCTGTTTAAAAAAAATCTATAAAAATACTTAAAAATAACTAAAAATAGAAGATAGCTATTTTTAGCCCTTCTAGGAGTTTTGAACTTATTTGTTAAATAAAATAATCACATGAGTCATTTGCACAAAAGGAAAAGCAGTTAATTGAATTTCTGAAAATATTAAAAAGGGATTTCTATTTTCGTGCCCTCAGGTTGTTAGTTGTACTCAGTTTTCCCCAGCTCGTTAGTTTTTCCTCAGTTTTCCCCTCGCTCTAGTTTGAAACCCCTCGCAGACGCTCGGACGGGAGGGTTGCGGTCTGGTCAGAGGCCTTGACTGTTAGCGGTGACGGCTAGGGAGCCGCGGTGGTTGTGAATTGACCGATGCTTTTGAATGGTGCTGACGGGTAGGGTCAGGAGACACGTCGGAGCAGCCATCCATCTATTGCTGACGTGTGGGACATTTTATTTCCTGATTGTATACGCGGTGCTGCCAATGACAAATGGGGCCGCTCTATAGGGCTGCCGCAGCCAATGACTAGTGGGGTCGTGTAATTTTCAGGAAAAGACATATATTGCCGCTCTGTGGGGCTGCCGCAGCCAATGACCAGTGGGGTCGTCAATTTATTTAGAGAAAATCATATATTGCCGCTCTGTGGGGCCTCCACAGCCAATGACCGCTGGGGTCATCTATTTATTTAGAGAAAATCATATAGAGCCGCTCGGTGGGGCCGCCTCAGCCAATGACCGCTGGGGTCGCCCTTATTGAAAAGGCATATATCCCTGCTTTTATTTAGAGAGAAGCAACAAGTTCACTAATTAATTTTTCTTAAGCTAGACCCAGTAGGTGACTATTTTTGCAGCTTAATCTAAAGTGAATCTTGTGCTAAACATGGCTGGAACCTAGTGTTGTGCATCTCATTAGTCATCGAAGAACCGCTGGCAGCTCGTTCCCCACCCTCGGACGGAGCAGCCATCGCCGGCGCCTCGTCGCGCCGCCGGCTCTGTTCCCCGGCGGTGTCGGACGGACTGCGGCGCTGCACGTCAACCACGGCTCCAGGACTTGTTTCGTCCGCACACATTGTACCCACCACAGGAAAGTCCGCTGCAAGCAGATCCGCCACCCACGACGATCAGGATTTGCTCCGCCGCAAGTAGATCCGCCGCCCACGATGACCTCCGCTTCCGCCTCCCCCGCCCCCTAATCGATTCGGTTCCTGTAATTTATCTGGAGTTTGCAGGTGCGAAATAGTCCTCAATGTCTGGTCGTAGCGGGTACACCGGCGAGGGTGGGGATTTGATCATGTTGTGGCCACGTTCTACTTCTCCTACCTCATCGGAAGTGCAGGTATCTAGCTTCTGCTCTATACTACTGTTGAATTTGAAGTGCCGCCATGGCCTGTTGGAGTGATTTCAGTTGTTCTTTTTTCCATTATTGTTACAGTTCGCCAGGCAAGCCGATGATCCATGGTACATTGCATACCAAGATGAATCAACCCAGTGGTGTAGCCAGAGGATGGATTTGGAGGAGAAGGTGGCCAATTTAGGTGATGAATTGGCCCGTAAAAACCTGATGATATTCGAGCTGAAGCGTACTGTGGAGGAAGAAAAGAAGAATTCAGAGCTTATTCGCAAGGAGAAGTTGATACTTGAGATAGATCTTGCCGTATTTGATCAAGTGGTAGAAAATCTAGAACATGAACTTCAAGTGATGGGAGAGGCAAAAAGTAGATTCATCTGGGCAGTTTTATTAGGTGTCATCCCTGTCCTAACAGTTATGTGGTTGTGGTAGATGATTTAGATAGTATAGAATTGTTATTCAGTAGATGGCTCTAACCACTGTATTTTGGTGTGGCTCTAACCACTGTATTTTGTCGTACAATTTCCTAGTTGTGCTAAGTAATGCGCGCGATAATTTTCATGCATGAACATCTTATAAAAGTGAAGGGATCCCAAAAGTGAAAGCATGTACCAGCCTCTCGGATCAAATACATATCACTCTTCCCAATCAAGTTGGGATAGAATTCAAATCATACATTCAGATGTACAGGGACACATCAAGAAAGTGGAGAAGCTTTTTTTGACACGGAGGTAGTAGTTCGAACAATTTTATCCCAAATTGAAATTGAAAAATGCAAATTTATCATAATTTATCCCAATTTGCGACGTCGAACACGGCTGAGGGGGCTGGATCCGCGCCATCCTCAGGTAGATCCAACCCCCTCAACTCGGACATCGAGGAGGGCTGGATCTGCGCCGTCGCAGCGATGTTGTGGATGATGGCTTCAATCATCTTGTCATCGATGACCACAGTCGACACGGTCGCCATCTTGGTGTCCACCAGCAACAGATCTAAGGAGGGCAACGGAAGTGAGACATCGGCAGGCTCCGACATTGAAGGCTGGATCTGCGCCGTCGCAGCGATGTTGTAGGTCGCAGCGATGTTGTAGGCGATGGCTTCAAGACGATCGCTGAGCACTGTGGACACGGCCGCCATCTTGGTGTCCATCAGCAACAGATCTGATGAGGGTAACGGAAGTGAGACATCGGCAGGCTCCGACATTGAAGGCTGGATCAGCGCCGTCGCAGCGATATTGTAGGTCCCAGCGATGTTGTAGGCGAGGGCTTCAAGACGATCGCTGAGCACTGTCGACACGGCCACCGTCTTGGTGTTCTTCATCATCAACAGATCTGAGAAGATAAACGAAAGTGAGATAGAGAGAGACATTTCAACTATTTCTGAGGGTTAGATCCTCACCGGCACTCTTAGATCCACGCCGCCGCATGGTTAGATCCGCGCCGGCACTCTTAGATCCACGCCGGCTGACAAGGGTATAGTTAATAGAGCCCGTTAGTTGAGTACCCCTGAGGCCCGTTAAGCTGGGCCCAATTGTAATGATAGTCGAATATGAGTTCCTACCGTATGTCGATATTGTAATATGTATCGGATCCTGCCTGATCCTCGAGACCTGGCCATCTATATATAGGGGCCAGGAGGGGACGGTGTAGGCCAGATTGAAAGCAAGCCAGGTTGAACACCCAAGTTTACTTTTGACACATACCTATTTCGACTAACTTTACCTTCGAGTTCATCCGACGCCCTATCTCCCCGATCCTAAGTCCTTCCTTTAGGACATTTGTCGAGTTAACCCTCGTCAATTGGCGCCGACCGTGGGGACCTGGGCATCGGAATCATGAATTCGACGGCTTTTTCGCTTTTAGCCAACAGCAGTTCAGAACTCGACGGAAGTCAAGAGATGGAGTTAACCATTGGAAGTTTGAGCATCATCATTGGGCCATCGGGTTCATCCCGCCTTTCGGATTCGACGAAACCAGATCCGTCGGCAAACAAGCCCGAAACAGAGGAAACATTGGAATTATCAGAAGGCTCTTCCAGCGAGGTAAACTCGCTGGTCAGTTTCGACAAAACACCAATTGTAGAAGGCGACAAAATTCAGAAAAATTTCGACTCAGAAGAAAGAGTGTGTCAGACGCACAACCATGCAAAGGACTTCGCCGTGGGAAGCAGCGGCGTCTCCAAGGTACATCAGTTATTCGTCATTATCACTGAAGCAGAAGAAGAAAACAATAGCGAAGGAAATGAGAATGTCGACAGGCAAGTCAACAAAGTAAAAGATCACAACAAAAAGGAAAAGGAGAAAGTCCATGTCTCGGCTGGTGAATGGAGGATGATCAAGTCAGCTATCAACCATGGTACAGAAGTACCCGAAGGATCGAGAAGAGAAGTACTAATGGGATATCAGTATGCATTATACCAGCACAAGAAGAAACTAAGGGAGGAAAGAGACATGGTTTTTCAAGACAATAACAGTATATCGAGGGAGGAATACTGGGAAGACTACAGTAAAGATTCAGAATATAGCAGAGAAAGGCGTGGAGACCCAAAACACAACAGGGGGGCGACAGCATGCAGCAGAGAAGAGGGGTACTCAAGGAGCCCTACCCCACAACTAGAAGAGGAGGAAGATGACTTCATACAAAAAATGCCAGAAGCAGCACTGGTAGCAGCACAAGCGTATTTACTAGCTATAAGACCAGAACCCGGGGACCCACGAGAAGATATGCACCGAGCCGCGATACGAAGCCTCGAAGGAAAGATCAGGGAACAAGGTCCAGAGACAAAGTCGACAAGCTGCAAGGGAAATCGAAAGGAGAAGTTCAGATACAATTTCAAAGATAACGAGTATAGCGAGTCATCAGAAGATAAAAAGCGACAGAAAAGGAAGGAGGACGCAAGAAGTATAATATCACAAGCTCGAGTAAATAAATCGCGTCATGCTTGGAGGGAAGAGAACTACGAGGACGACGATAAAGATATGGGTGCGTTATGCTTTACCCGCAGGGTTCGTAAAACACGGGTACCCAAAGGATTCAAATTACCACACGACCAACCTAAGTATGATGGGTCGCAAGAACCTACCCTATGGTTATTGGATTATCTGCAGGCAGTGCAGATATTGGGGGGAACAAAGGCGACTGCAATGCAAAGTTTGCAGCTGCACCTCACCGGCGCCGCACGGTCCTGGCTGAATACCCTACCCAACGAATCCATCGGAAGTTGGGGGGAACTCGAAAGTCAATTCACAAGAAATTTTCATTCCATCTGCAAGCGCCCAGCATCACTGGAGGAAGTTAAAACATGTGTGCAGAGGAAAGGCGAAACGCTATGTTCTTATATACAACGCTGGAGTATAATCAAAAACTCCGCAGAGGACGTCTCCAACGAACGAGCAATAGACGCCTTTTCGGCCGGACTTCGTCGCTCAGATCTCGTGGAAGAAATAGGAAGAACAAGACCTACGACATTAGCCGAGCTAATGGAACAAGCCAACAAATTCGCTGATGGAGAGGATGCGTATAACAACAAAAGAGGACGTTCACCAGAAGTCAACAAAATAAGTAGACAGAGGAGACGACACCGCAGCAGGGATAACCAAGGAAGGCGAAATCAAGTAGCCGCGGGTTACATACTAGAAGAAGAGGAAGGATATGAAAGCAGGAGGTTTCAGGCAAAAGGAGTAGAAAAATCGAGATACTCTGGTCCTTCGGCCGAGGATATGCTATACGGACCTTGTTGAATCCACTACGCGTATCTTGATGGGAAAAGAGTCTCAAATCACCAGATGAAGGATTGCAGAACATTCCTAAGGTTGCAAAGCTCCATGGGCTCAAAACAAGAAGGGAGGCAAGGAGAAAGACACAGAACTCAAGGATATCAAATGCAAAAGCTAGCAAGGCACTTAGAGTGAAAAGTGTACATATCAGCCATGATTCAACCGGTGCCCAAGTCAAAGAAAGAGCGAAAGAGCATATCCAGGAAAGTCAACCTAGCAATATCATCACCACCAGCTACCATAGAGTACCTACGGTGGTCAGAGCAACCAGTCAAGTTCAGCAGAGCAGACCACCCAAGGAAAGTTCCCAGGCCAGGTCACTCACCTATGGTTTTAAAGGCACAAATAGGAGGGTACGACATCGGAAGAGTGTTCATGGATGCAGGGAGTGGCATAAACCTAATATATGCCAGAACTCTAAAGGCAATGTGCATCTCGCTGACGAGTTTGAAGCCAACAGATTTCTCTTTCCACGGAATAGTACCAGGAGCCGCAAACTACCCTTTGGGGAGAATAGAACTCGATGTCTGCTTTGGCAGTAGCGGAAACTACTGAAAAGAGAAGCTAGAATTTGAAGTAATGGACTGGCCGTCACAATATCATGCAATCCTGGGGCGCCCAGCATTTGCAAAATTCATGGCAGTACCACACTACGCGTATCTTACGTTAAAAATTCCAGGACCCAACGGAACGATCACAGTACAAGGGAGCTTTGAAGTAGCCAATACATGCGACAGGGAATTCAACAGGATGGTGCAAACCTTCGGCATGACAGCGGAGTACGAGAGGTTAAAAGGAGAAACGGATCACAATGTACTACCCGACGTTGGACGATCCCTACCAGATCAGGCTTTCGACACATCTCAGGACTCGAAGAAAATCCAGGTCCACCCTACAGATGCAAACAAGACGACATCAATTGCGGTGAACTTGGATCCCGCATAGGAAAGCGCGCTCATCGAGTTCCTCCATGAGCGCTGGGAAATCTTCGCCTGGTGTCCATCAGACATGCCAGGGGTTCCCAAGGAACTCATTGAGCACGCATTAAACGTAGATCCCAAGGCAAAGCCAGTCAAGCAGCCGTTGCGATGATTCGATGAACCCAAAAGGAAGGCGATAGCATCAGAGTTGCACAGGCTAGAAAATGCCAGATTTATCAGAGAAATCAAAACTTCGAGTTGGGTGTCGAACCCAGTCATAGTACCCAAGAAGAACACAGACGTACAAAGAGTATGTGTCGACTACACATCTCTCAATAAGCATTGTCCAAAGGATCCCTTCCCTCTACCCCGCATCGATCAGATAATCGATTCAACAGCGGGATGTGCGAGGCTTTCATTTTTGGACGCATACTCTGGTTACAATCAGATCAAATTGAAGAAAGAAGACGAAGAAAAAACGGCCTTCATCACACCATATGGGTTGTTTTGCTACCAAGTGATGTCGTTCGGCCTAAAAAATGCAGGAGCAACTTATCAACAGATGATGCAAAGTTGCCTCGGAAGCCAAATAGGGCGCAACATACAAGTCTACATTGATGATGTAGTCATCACCACAAGAGAGGAGAAATCTCTAATCAGCGACTTGGCAGAAACCTTCGACAACCTGAGCAGGTACAAGCTTAAGCTTAACCCGACAAAGTGCTCTTTCGGCGTATCAGCAGGACAACTTTTAGGGTTCCTGATATCAGCACGAGGAATAGAGGCGAACCCAGAGAAGATTCAAGTAATTTTGACAATGGGGAAACCCACGAAACTACACGACGTACAGAAACTTGCAGGACACGTCGCTGCACTAAGTCGCTTCGTTGCTCGACTAGGGAATAAGGCGCTTCCTTTTTATGCACTTATGAAGAAGTCAGACGATAAATTCGAGTGGACAAAAGAAGCAGACGCAGCGTTTGCACAGTTGAAAAAAGTGCTTTCCACGTCACCAGTGCTGGTCGCACCAAAAGAAAAAGAACCACTGCTATTGTACATCGCCGCAACCCATCAGGTGGTGAGTACAGTATTAGTAGTCAAAAGAAGCGAAGAAGGAAAAGCCCATGGCGTCCAGAGGCCAGTATATTTCATCAGTGAAGTGTTGTCTCCAACAAAACAAAGGTACCCGCACTATCAGAAGTTGGCATACAGTGTCTTCACAACCGCACGAAAACTACGACAGTACTTTGCGGTGCACCCAATTATAGTGGTCAACGAGGCACCATTGTCGAACATATTGAATAATCCTTCAGCAACAGGATGTGTCTCTTTGTGGGGAATCGAGTTATCTCCCATGGATATCACGTACGAAAAAAGGAAGGCGATCAAGTCGCAAGTTTTGCCAGATTTTACGGCAGAGTGGCTGGAGCTGCAGAGCACAGGACCACCAGATTTATCCAGTGTTTGGACAATGTACTTCGACGGTTCTAAAAGAATCTAAGGCGCAGGCGCAGGAGTAGTGTTGATATCACCTCATGGCGACAAATTGAAGTACGTCTTAAGGATGAGCTTTCCACAAGCTTCTAACAATGAAGCAGAGTACGAGGCTTTGTTGCACGGAATGAAGATGGCTAAAGCATGTGGAGCAACTCGCCTAAAAATATTTGGAGATTCCAACCTTGTTGTCCAGCAAGTTATGAACAGATGTGACACAATCAATGACAACATGATGGCATACAAAAATGTGTACCATTATCTAGAAGGAACGTCCGATGGATGCGAAGTCTCGCACGTAAGCAGGAACAGCAATGAAGAAGCCGACAATTTAGCAAATATTGGGTCACAATGTTTACCTGTGCCATCCGGAGTATTTTGGGAGGAAATAGTGGAAAGATCAATAAAAAGTGGAAAAAGTTCGACTAGTACAGCAGGCTCGGGGCTACATCAGAACCAGAGGAGGTCATGATGATAGAAGAAACATGGATGCAGCCATATCTTGCATACATGATAAATAAAAAATTACCAGAAGATGCAGTGGAGGCCAAGAGTGTCGTGGGAATTTAGAGACAGTAGCCATGGGGTGGCTTATCGGAGGGGCTCGACGTTGGTGACGATGGGTCCGGCTCGGGATTGTGCCAACAGAGACACCACGGTTTACCCAGGTTCGGGGCCCTCCCAGTTGGAGGTAAACCCCTACTTCCTGCCTGCTTCGTATTGATCGGGTAGTAGCGATTACAGTGCTCCTCGAGCTGTTCGGCTAGAGGAGGAAGAAGAAGATCGGATCTCCCCTACGCTAAGGGTCCAGGGCCCCTTATATAGACGGGGGCCTGGTTACAGGTTTAGGTGGCGATTCCATCGGCTGCCGGCTCCCCGGCGGCGGTGTCCTTGGCGTGATCCTCTGACCCTGCTCTGGCAAAGACACTTTATAAAGCGTCTTTCCCCTGGACCGGCATCTGGAGGGCATATCCCCTCCCCTTTGCCTTGGATCCCGTCGTGGGGAAGGGTCTTCGATCCCTCATTGGTTGGACGCGGCCGTGGCGCTCGTCACTCCTGTCCTGCGCCTCTGACGATCTTGTCGGGGCCGTTCCGCTTTTTGGCTAAACAACCGTTGGGGAGTTTTGTCTCCATCGCCCGGCTCCAATCCTCCTCGGTGGAGTCGTCAGCCGGCTGCGGGCGCAGCCGGCCCTACGGGCGGGGCCGGTCTTCTTGCACTGAAGCCGTGGGGACTCCTGGGACGTCGGCCGGCATACTGCCTGGCCCGTGATGCGCCCCCTAAGTCATCCCCACGACACTAGCCCCCAAAACTGGCGAAGTCTCATGGGCTAGCATGGGGCTTCGGCGGGTTCTTCTTTTCGCCGAAGTCTTGCTCGTCCTCGTCGAAGTCCTAGGATCTCCGGTTCGGCTTGGTCGCCCTGGTTGCCGTGGCTGGGCCTCGCGGAGTTCTTCCGGCCGTCTCGGGACGAACCGGCTCCAGTGGTGGCCCGGCTGGCGACCGAGAGCCGGTGAGCCACGAGCTGGCGTGCCTCCTCCTAGGAACTTGCGCCGCCTCGGGTCGTGTTTCCACGCGGCGGCCGGCGCAGCGCGCCAGTGGCCAGTCTTGTCGTCTTGACCTCGGAATCCCCTTCGCCATAACTTCTCGAGTCGTCATGCGGGGTGGGCCGGCGTACGTCAGCGATGTGTCCCATCAACCCCTCCCACGATCCGCTGCGGCAACCGTCGTAGTGGCGCACGATGTGGAAGTTGGTTACTGAAACGTCGGGGGTTACCCCTTCGCCGCTCTTCTTTAAATACCCAGCGTGCCAACTGCGCAGGGCATCCTCCACTTCTCCCCTCACTTTGAGCTTCGCCTTTCTGAGACCAGCCCGGTCATGTCGTCCCCTAGCGGCTCCACTGCCAGTGATGACAAGGTCCCGGAGGGGAGCGAGAAGGAGGTCGAGGCGCCGGAGGCGGCGCCTTCCGTACCTCGGAAACGCGGTCGCCCAAAAGGGAGCCGCAACAAGAGTACCTTGGAGGCTCTCGCGGCGAAGGCCTCCGCCGCTGCTTCTACCTCCGTCGCGCCCCCGGCGGCTGGAGCTTCCGACGACGTGGGTGTCCCGGAGAAGCGGGGGCTAGGCCGTCCGAAGGGGAGCGGGAAGAAGACCGCTTCCGCGGCGGCCACTGCTCCCTCGTCGTCTCGCCGTCGTGGGCGGCCGCTGGGGAGCAAAAACAAGAAGGCCCCGGCTGTCTTCAGGGTTGCTGCCACTCCCGCGGGGCCCCACGCGGCGGCCCCTCCTCAGCTAGGCCCGACGCGGCCCTGGCTGGAGAAGCCGGCGCTCCAACCGCCGACCTATATTTCGGCCCAGGGGTGGTCCACCTGCATCGTTCCTGCGCTCACCGGGTCTCGGGACCGCCTCCGCCTTCCATCCCGGTTCACGGACTCGATGGAAGGCCAGGAGATGGCCTATGCCAAGCTGCGGGAATGCAGCGGCGGCCAGCCATCATACCACGTCAAAGTTTACTACGACGGCCAGGGGGTGTGCTACTTCCGCGACGGGTGGTCGAAGTTCTTCCTCGACTACGGCGCGCACGAGGGCTGGTTCATCCTCCTCACCCGCCACGACGGGAAGAAGGAGTTCACCGTCTGCTTCTTCGACGCCACCCTCTCCGCCCGCACTTACGCCGCCCAGCCGTGAGGGGCGGGGGCTCCATCGGCCTCCAGCATGGGCTTCTCCGGGACAAAGTCCATGCGGCGCTCGCGCCAGGCTGGGGGAGGCGAGGATCTCCCAGGCGCGGGATTCTTGGCGCCTTTAGGGTAGTAGTTTTAGGGGACTTTTGTAACCATCAGGCCTCTTTAATGAACTCTTCCGATTTCCTGCAAATCTTTACTTGCTTTTCATCGCTTGCTGTGTGAATGTCTCCCTTCACTGTGTGCCTTTGCCATCGAGCAAGCGTCTCCCGCTCGACACTGTAGTGATGCGATGGTTCTTCTCTTAGCGAAACTGTAGATAGGGACCGCGATGGTCATTGGCCTGCGCAGACGCTCCGGGTGGGCTCTTCCAGCTTCAACGCGGAGGAAATGGTACTTCCGCTCGCCGGCTCCGGGGGGAACGGACCAGTCCCGGCTCCGTCGAGTTGGAGCGGAGTCTAAGTCTTGTACCGGCTCGGGCGAGGTCGAAGCCGGCACGTTTCCCTTCCCGAGCCTTCACGCGTCCCAAGCCACGATTGGAGTAGATCTCCCAGTTTCCGGCTCTAGCCGTTGCTTTGCGAGTGTTAAGTTTCGATTTCGTTGCTCGTTTGCTGATCGTGTCATAGCGCCAGCTGAACGAACAGCCGGCGAGGTACTGGAGCCGGCCTGCTTCTGAGGGCCAATTCCCTTTTCCCCTAGCCCCCGAGTTTTGGGGTAGCTAGACTATCAGCTAGCTCGAAACTGACTCTTCGTGAACGGTGCCGACGCCAAGCGAGGTAGCTCTAGCTTTGAACCTCTTGGGCGTGGCTTCTCAGCCCAAACATCAAAAACAGTGACTATCAGCTACTCGCTGGCTTTGCCTTCGTCCGGTTTCCTCAACCTTTTCCTTAATCTCCCCACCCTTCGGCCCTTCTACCCCCAACCGGCAGCCTGGTGCCGGTTGGTCTCCCTTGGGCCGGCAGCCGAATGCCGGCCTAGGGTGGGAGCGTGCCGCGGAGTGAGAAGTAGTACTTCGGTCTGTTGGGCCCCCGACTCGTGCTAGCCAACGCTTAGTTAACAGACACTGCCCTTAACGCCTGGTTGAGCGGTTTTTCTATCGTTTGCGGTTCTGCTCTGCGGCTTTCCCTCGTATGTGGTCTGCCGGCTCCTATCCATCCGGCTGCGCGGAGCCGGGAGGTGGAGGTTGGGCACGAGACCTTCGCCATACGTAGTACTCATCCGGCTGGCGAGAGATCGATCTTTTTCGGGGCTGCCGGCTGTGGCTCGGTGCCTGGAGCCGGCTGCCGGTCAAGTGAATAACGCGGGAAGCAAAACATACACGAAGTGTTTTCCTCGGAGCCGGCCGTAACTAACCGTTCCGTTTTCCTTTATTCGTTGACACGTTTTTCGGGGTACAAGCTTTTGCCTTAGCAGAAGAAAGGTCTTAGGAGACTGACATTCCAGGGATGCTCGGTCTCCTTGTCAGAGTTATCTGCCTTGTTCTTTCTGGGCTCTTTTGCGTCGATGAGGTAATATGCCCCATTGCCCAGCACCCGGCTGACAATGAACGGTCCCTCCCAGGGAGAGGACAGCTTATGCAAGCCTTTAGTGCTTTGGACCAGCCGGAGTACGAGATCACCTTCGCGAAACGCGAGCGGGCGAATTTTCCGGCTGTGGTATCGTCGCAGCTGCTGCTGGTAGAGTGCTGATCTAGCCAGAGCCTGCTCTCGAGCCTCCTCGAGGAGGTCGACGCCATCTTCGCGAGCTTCTTTTGCTTACTCCTCCGTGTACTGGACAACTCTGGGCGCGTCGAACTCAATGTCCGTGGGCAACACTGCTTCTGCTCCATAGACTAGGAAGAAAGGTGTGAAGCCAACAGAGCAGTTTGGAGTGGTGCGCAGGCTCCAGAACACTGAGGGTAGCTCTTCGACCCAACAGCCGGCTGAGCGCTCGAGAGGCTCGACCAGTCTTGGTTTGATGCCGGCCAGGATCAGCCCATTTGCCTTCTCCACTTGTCCATTTGACTGAGGGTGCACTACTGATGCTAAGTCCAGCCGGATGCCCTTCTGACCACAGTAATCAGCAAAGACTCCCTTCGCAAAGTTCGTCCCATTGTCGGTGATGATGCTATGGGGAACTCCATATCTTGTGATGATCTCGTTGAAGAACTTGATCGTGGACGAACCGTCGAGTTTCTTGATTGTCTTGGCCTCGATCCACTTGGTGAACTTGTCTACAGCAACCAGCAGATGCGTCAAGCCCCCGGGTGCGGTCTTGAATGGCCCCACCATGTCCAGGCCCCAGACCGCGAACGGCCAGGTGAGCGGGATGGTCTTGAGGGCTGCCGCTGGAGTGTTTCTGTGCTTGGAGAAGCGCTGGCAGCCGTTGCACTGCTTCACCAGCTGCTCCGCGTTCTGCTTAGCCGTCGGCCAGTAGAAACCATGATGGAAGGCTTTGCTCACCAAGGCTCTAGAAGACGCGTGATGTCCGCACTCCCCTTGGTGTATTTCTCTCAGTAGCTCTGTCCCTTCTTTCGGCTCGATGCACTTCTGGTAGATGCCTGACATGATGCGCTTGTACAGCTCGCTGTTGATGATGGTGTACGCCCCAGCTCGACGCTGAATTCGCCTAGCTTCCGCTTCGTCTTGCGGCAGGTCCCCAGTGATGAGGGAGTTGGAGAATGGTTCCGCCCAGGAAGGTATCTCCCGTATATGGAAGACACTGGCGACCAGAGGGTCAGCAGCCCCCGGGTCCATCGTTGAGCCGGCTTCGCCTGATTGTCCGGCTGGGAGAGCGGGCGTGGAGCCGGCAGTCCCCTCGTCCTTCGCCGAACCGGCTGTGCTGGGTTGGCCGGCTGCCTCCTTCAGATCCGAGACGGCAGCCCCCGGGTCCGGCGGCGGTACCGAGGCCGGGGCCGGGTCTCCAGGCACATAGATGGATATGGATTCCGGCGAAGGTTTGATAGACGGCTTGTGGATGATCTCCAGGGACACCCCATCTGGGATATCCTGCTTGGTGGAGCCGATCTTGGACAGCCGGTCTGCTTCCTCGTTGTTTGCTCTGGGGACATGGTGGAACTCGCTGCCTTCGAAGAATCCGCTGAGCTGCTGCACGTAGAAGCGATAGGAGGCCATGTTGGCGTCCTTGGCGTCCCAATCCCCTGAGACCTGGTGTGTTACCAGGTTAGAGTCTCCGAAGCAAAGAATCCTCCTGATTCCAATCTGCTTGGCCATCTTGAGCCCGTGCACCAGGGCTTCGTACTCGGCGACGTTGTTCGACGCACGAAAATGCATCTGCAGCACGTACTGCAGCTTGTCTCCCTTGGGTGAGGTGAGGACGACGCCGGCTCCCAAGCCCCCGAGCAGCTTGGAGCCATCGAAGTGCATGCGCCAGTGGGTGGAGTCCGGAGCCGGCGGCAAGTACTGGTGCTCTCCCTAGTCAGCGAAGAAATCCGCAATGATCTGCGACTTGATCATCGTTCTGGGCTTGTACTGAATGGTATGAGCTGCGAGCTCGATCGCCCATTTGGCCACTCTTCCCGACGCATCCTTGCACCCGATGATCTCCGAGAGCGGCGTGGTGCTCACCACCATGATCGGGTGCTCCTCGAAGTAATGCTTCAGCTTCTTGGCCGCCATGTACACGCCGTACGCGACCTTCACGTAGTGCGGGTAGTTCTGCTTGGAGAGAGTGAGCACCTCACTCAAGTAGTACACCGGGCGCTGAACCGGCAGCTCTTTGCCTTCCTCAGTGCGCTCCACCACGATCACCACGCTGATGACGCGTGGGGTGGCTGCGATGTAGAGCAGCATTGGCTCCCGAGGAGCCGGCGCTGCCAGGATTGGCGCGGTGGACAAGGCTCGCTTGAGGTCGTTGAAGGCATCGTCGGCGCGCTGGGACCAAGCGAAGTGGTCCGTCTTCTTCATTAGCTGGTACAGCGGCATGGCCTTCTCCCCGAGCCGGCTGACGAACCGGCTAAGCGAGGCCAAACATCCAGCGAACTTCTGCACATCTCTGAGCTGGGTGGGCTTCTCTAGGGCCTCGATGGCTTTTATTTTCGAGGGGTTAGCCTCGATCCCTCGCTGGGAGACGATGTAACCTAGGAGCTGCCCAGCCGGCACACCAAAGGTGCACTTCTCAGGGTTGAGTTTCATGCGATAGCATCGCAAGTTGGTGAAAGTCTCCTTGAGATCATCCAGGAGCGTGCTGCTCTGCTTGGTTTTCACCACCATGTCGTCCACATAAGCGTGCACGTTCCTCCCAATCTGCTCCTGCAGACATCGCTGCATAGTCCGCTGGTAGGTGGCTCCAGCGTTCTTCAGGCCGAACGGCATGGTAACGTAGCAGTAGGCTCCGTACGGGGTGATGAAGGAGGTCTTGATCTGATCCGGCTGGAAGAGCGGGATCTGATGGTAGCCTGAATAGGCATCCAGGAATGACAACAGGTCACAGCCGGCCGTAGAGTCGATCACCTGGTCAATTCGTGGTAGCGCAAAAGGATCCTTGGGGCAGGCTTTCTCGAGGCTGGTGTAGTCGATACACATTCGCCAAGTGTTATTCTTCTTCAGAACCAAAACTGGGTTCGCGAGCCAGTCAGGGTAAAACACTTCCATGATGAAGCCGGCTGCAACGAGCCGGGCAATTTCCTCGCCAATAGCTTTCCTCTTTTCTTCTGCAAACCGCCGCAACGGCTGCTTGACCGGCTTGGCGTCCGGCCGGACGTTAAGTGCATGCTCAGCCAGCTCCCTCGGCACACCAGGCATGTCCTTTGGAGACCATGCGAAGATGTCCCGATTCTCACGGAGGAAGCTGGTGAGCTCGCTTTCCTATTTGGCGGACAAGCCGGTGCCGATGATGACGTACTTGGAGGGGTCGCTCTCGTCTAGCAGGATCTTCTTGGTGTCGTCGACCGGCTTGAATTGCTCCACAGTCGACTGGCGAACCGGTACGTCTTGCTGGGTCAGCTCCACACGATGCAGAAGCTGCCTCTTCTCCTCGGCGACAACCAGCGCCTCTGCCAGCTGCGAGCTCTCCTTTGCGCATGCCAGGTACTTCTTGAAGTTTCCCGAGACTATGATCACACCTCTGGGCCCTGGGAGCTTCATCTTCAGATAAGCGTAGTGCGGAACCGCCATGAATTTGGCCAAGGCTGGGCGGCCTAGTAGCGCGTGGTAGGGACTGCTGATGTCCACCACCTCGAACCAGATGGGCTCGCGGCGGCTATTCCTCTTCTTCCCAAAGAGAACCTCCAGCTGCACCTTGCCCAAAGGGGTGCAGGAATGCCCAGGCACGATGCCATGGAAGGTGAGCCGGCTAGGTTTCAGCTGAGCAAGCGGGGTGCCCAACTTCTCCAGAGAGCTTCGATAAAGAAGGTTGATACTACTACCGCCATCGATGAGCACGCAGGAGAAACGGCACATGTGTGTATCGGAACACACGACAGGATCCACGACCAGAGCGTACTCTCCAGGGCTGGGCATCAACCTCGGGTGGTCCTCGCGCCCCCAGGTAACGGCTGCCTTGGACCAGTGCATGAACTGGGGCTCTGCAGGCATTACGGCGTTCACCTCTGCTTCATGCCAAAAGTCGCTCCTTTTGTCCTTGCCGGGGGTAGTGAAGATGTGATACTGCTCCACATCTGTCGGGAAGTCATCATCTTGATCCGGCTCGCCTCCAGCCGGGTCGCACTGTTGGTCCTCCTGACCTCCGGCCGGTTGAGCCTGCGACGTATCAGGGATCTGCCGAGCACGCTGCTCCAGCTCTCTCATGAAACGGCACTAACGCGTGGAGTGGGTCGCTTCCCTGCCCGGGGAGGTGTGAAATTTGCACGGCTGATCAAGTGCAGCATCAAGGGTGTACTTGCCCTCTTTGCGCCCATGACCGCTGCTTGCAGCCCCCGGGCCTCCTTGGTCTGAAGCCGCTCGCTTTGAGCTAGCAGGTCCCCTAGAGGACGTCTTGACGTGGTCGAGCCACATGTGGATGTGCTACGCCGGTGGGCGAGCCTGGGACTCCGACCCTGGCGCTGACTCCATGATCAAGCGTGGTCTGCTTGCTCCGCCGCCCTGCTGGGTGCGGCGGCCTTGGGCATTGCCACTTGGAGCATGGCCGCCCTGTCCACGCCCTCCGCGGCCTCGGCTTGCCGACGGCGACCGCTGGATCTGGCCGGGGACGACGGTGGCGAAGCTGAGGTACGGATTACGAGCGGGCTCGGTTGGTGCGTTTCCATGCGCGTCGTAGAACTCGCCGAGCGTGGTGCTCGCGCGGCGCCGGTTGGCCTCGTCCTCAGCCATCTTGCCAAGGAGAACGAGGCGCGTCCGCTCCAGGGCCTCGGCGACCCGGGCAGGATCGATGACGCGGTCGAGGGGAGCGCGCAGGTCCACCACAGAGACGTCCGGGGCGTCCCGCTCTGGGAGTGGAGCGTCTTGCTCCTGAGGAGGTGGGCGTTCGAGCGACGGGCGCTCGGGGCGCGGTAGGTCGCCGCCCTCGTCCTCTCCCAGGGTCATCACCTCGACCACGGCGCCAAGGTTGCTGCTTTCACCGCAGGTCGGGCCTCCATCGCAGAGGGAGTCAAAGACGTCGGTGATCTCCTCCGGGAAGGGCTTGGCGACTTAGAAGCGGTGGCTGCCGACGTCGAGGAAGGAGCCACTGTTGCCGAAGCCGTTCTTGAAGTGGGCCAAGTTGTCGTCGACGCAGTCGAAGGTGCCGAACCTCCAGACGAGGCCGGATGCGACCTTCTCGCCGGAGGGTCTCGGCCGGAACTTGACTCCGCTCGCCACCGTGCTTTGCCCCACGGTGGGCGCCAACTGTCGTGGGAATTTAGAGACAGTAGCCATGGGGTGGCTTATCGGAGGGGCTCGACGTTGGTGACGATGGGTCCGGCTCGGGATTGTGCCAACAGAGACACCACGGTTTACCCAGGTTCAGGTCCCTCCCGGTTGGAGGTAAACCCCTACTTCCCGCCTGCTTTGTATTGATCGGGTAGTAGCGATTACAGTGCTCCTCGAGCTGTTCGGCTAGAGGAGGAAGAAGAAGATCGGATCTCCCCTACGCTAAGGGTCCAGGGCCCCTTATATAGACGGGGGCCTGGTTACAGGTTTAGGTGGCGATTCCACCGGCTGCCGGCTCCCCGGCAACGGTGTCCTTGGCGTGATCCTCTGACCCTGCTCTGGCAAAGACACTTTATAAAGCGTCTTTCCCTTGGACCGGCATCTGGAGGGCATATCCCCTCCCCTTTGCCTTGGATACCATCGTGGGGAAGGGTCTTCGATCCCTCATTGGTTGGACGCGGTCGTGGCGCTCGTCACTCCTGTCCTACACCTTTGACGATCTTGTCGGGGCCGTTCCGCTTTTTGGCTAAACAACCGTTGGGGAGTTTTGTCTCCATCGCCCGGCTCCAATCCTCCTCGGTGGAGTCGTCAGCCGGCTGCGGGCGCAGCCGGCCCTACGGGCGGGGCCGGTCTTCTTGCACTGAAGCCGTGGGGACTCCTGGGACGCCGGCCGGCATACTGCCTGGCCCGTGATGCGCCCCCTAAGTCATCCCCACGACAAAGAGGATAACTCGAAGATCGAAAGCGTTTGTCGTGTTACAGGGAAAATTGTACAAGAAAAGTATTACTGGCGTTTTGCAACGTTGTGTAACGCCCCAAGAAGGACAAACAATACTACAAGACATACACGGTGGAGTATGCGGCCATCATGCTAGCAGCAGAGCAATAGCAGCAAAAGCTTTCCGAGCAGGATTCTATTGCCTAACAGCCATCGAGGACGCAAAAGATATAGTTCGAAAGTGTGAAGCATGTCAAAGGTTTGCATCTAGACCGCATGCACCAGCAGCGGAGTTACAAACAATACCATTATCTTGGCCTTTTGCCCAATGGGGCCTCGATATGGTGGGAAAGTTGCACAAATCCTGGCCAGGGGGGCATGTCTACATGCTAGTGGCAGTCGATAAATTCACCAAATGGGTGGAAGCGGCCCCGGTGACAACTCAAGACTCTACAGCAGCAATCAACTTCATCAAGTCAATAGTTTTCCATTTTGGTGTACCATACAGCATCATCACAGACAATGGGACGAATTTCACTTCAAAAAAATTCAAGAGTTACTGCGAAGGATTAGGGATCAAGCTAAAATTCGCATCTGTGGCGCACCCGAAGACAAACGGGCAAGTCGAAAAAGCCAATGGCCTGATATGTAGTGGGATAAAAAAGAGGCTCCTAGCACCTCTCGAGAAAGCCAAGAGCGCTTGGGTAGAAGTATTGCCCTCCGTTCTTTAGAGTCTAAGAACTACGCCTAACGCAGCAACTCAAGAAACTCCTTTCTTCCTGGTCCATGGTGCAGAAGCTGTGCTTCCAGTCGAGGTTACACACGAGGCTCCAAGAGTGACAGCATATGACGAGACAACATCAACAGAAGCATTGTAGGATGATGTCGATGCACTAGATGAAGCAAGAGATAAAGTATTAGAAAGGGCTACGCAGTATCAACAGAGTCTACGAAACTACCATAGTAGTCGAGTTCGTCCACGATCCTTCATGGTGGGAGACCTAGTTTTGCGACTCAGGCAAGACAGCCATGGCAAGTTGGAGTCCCCTTGGGTGGGACCTTACATCGTCACCGAAGTAATACTAGGAGGAGCATCTCGACTACAAGATAAGAAGACTGGGAAGGATGAGAGCAACCCATGGAATGCAGAGCAGCTACGGCGTTTTTACACGTAGAATAAATATAGTGGTATTAATAAATTGAATTTAACCTTCTGAACCCAGATCATGAGGCCACAGGTCAGGTTCTTTGGGTTGAACTCGACAAAATTGTACAATTATTACTTCTTCGCCTCGGGGGCTTCAACCCTCGGGTCGTACGAAAGGAATTTTTATCGCGACTTGGAAGACTTTTTTCATTGAAAGGTTGTGCAGACAACCCGATAAATATTCAAATAACTTGGTTCACAAAGGAATCCGATATTCTTGGTTCACAAAGAACCCGATAGATGGAAAGCGTACCTCAGAACAATGACTTGTTTTCTTGGTACTAGCAAAAACATCGACATAGAATATGAATATTCATTACAGAGAACATGGTAGCAAGGACATTATCAAACGACATTACATAAAAAGGAAAATCCTAATGGAAGTGGACTTCAGCTTCATATTTCTTCTGGCAGAGGGTGCCATCGTAGATCTTCACGTCAAACTTCGATGTGCCGATGTGGAAGTCGAAGGCCATGAAGAAGCCTTGGTGGATGTCGTGGTCTTCTGCGAACTGCGACCAACCACCCTTAAAGTACTGCTCGCCGTCGCCATCATACCACACCTCCACCTCGTATGGGATACCACTGCCAGACTGTTCGCGGAGAACAGCCTCTCGCAGTTCACGCCCATCCATGAAATTGGTGAAATTCAGTGGCAGGCGCTGAATCTCGCGGCACTGCGCCATGGCAATGCAGAGGAAAGAATAGATTCGGGGAGGCACAGTAGGAGCAGCGAAAGTTGCAGGAGGAAGAGCGATTGGACCTAGAGCAGCGCCAGTCACCTTGGGCTTGTTCTTACTACCAGGTGGGCGGCCGGGGCGACGCTTAGCCGGAGCGGCCGATGATGATCCTGCTGCGGCCGGAGTGGTGTTGTTCTTTTTTTTTGCTTCCACGAGGGCGACCTCGGCCTCGGGGCGCCATCGAAGAGCCAAGATTCAGACGGGAGCTATCTGCATCAGCCATGTGGACAAAGGAAAAAGAAAAACCCTAGATGGAGGGAGAAGATGATGCGGCGGAGGAGGAATTTGATTAGGGTTTTTACCCTTGCTAGAGGGTGCTTTATTTATAAGCACGTATTATCGGGCCCCCATACTAAAGCAAGGCCCGTCAACATATTTTACAATAGGAGTTAAATTCTGCACACAGCAGACGTAATACCAAAGATCAAGAAGAGAAGATTGTGGTCGCACGATATGACAACCTCGACGTGGACTCGGGGGCTTGCAAATAGTAGGCATTAACAGAAGGAAGAAGAAATGAACTTTGAGCCTATGCTTGACTACAAGTATCCAAACATAGCCTCGGGGGCTACTCCCATCGGGAGCGCTGAGCGCGCACCCGATAGAGGATGAGATAATTACTAATGGAGATGAAGAAGGGTTAATATACAAACTTCGACTATATAGTCGACAAAAGTGCAGAGAGATTACTCCCATCAGGAGCGAAGAAAATTAATTTAAAATCCGAATTTCTTTGTTTTTATCAGTCAAAAACTTGGCTGTGACATAAGATTCTCGAGTTGCGTTATCGCAACAAAACTCAAATGCCGTGATTTATCACGAAGGTAAGACCCCAGGATCCGTCCTGTGTGGCCTGGTATACGCACATGGATGCGCTCTGCTGGCATGTATCCGTGTCTACGATGCGAAGAAAATCCTGGTGGACGCACTGGGTACCCTGAGAATCACTGGGATTCATTCTTTGTAAGTCCTAAATGCGGCAAAAGAGTGGATTTGACCGGTATCCCGAATTCAAGTCCAAGGGGATTGAATTTGAAGTAGGTGACAAGTATCTATTCCGGCAGTTAACTGACCTCTTGATCCGTCAGAGTTGTCAGGCTTGTTCATCAAGACCCCTTGCGAGCAAATTATCATGAATATAAGTCGAAAGACCAAGTCGAAGATTTGAAGATAAGAAGAAGTCGAAGAATTGATCAAGTCAAAGATTAGAAGATTAGAGATTCAACCCGAATCTACAATTCTGATAGAATCTCAGGGGCTACCGACAAGGGTATAGTTAATAGAGCCCGTTAGTTGAGTACCCCTGAGGCCCGTTAAGCTGGGCCCAATTGTAATGATAGTCGAATATGAGTTCCTACCGTATGTCGATATTGTAATATGTATCGGATCCTACCCGATCCTCGAGACCTGGCCATCTATATATAGGGACCAGGAGGGGACGGTGTAGGCCATATTGAAAGCAAACCAGGTTGAACACCCAAGTTTACTTTTGACACATACCTATTTCGACTAACTTTACCTTCGAGTTCATCCGACGCCCTATCTCCCCGATCCTAAGTCCTTCATTTAGGACATTTGTCGAGTTAACCCTCGTCACCGGCACTCTTAGATCCATGCCGCCGCACGGTTAGATCCGCGCAGCCGCACGCACGGTTAGATCCGCGCCACCGCGCGCACGGTTAGATCCGCGCCGCCGCACGCACGGTTAGATCCGCGCCGCCGCACGCACGCATGCACGCACGCTGCAGATCCGTGCCACTGCGACCGCCAGAGTAAGAGAGGAAGATGCGACTGGAATATGCGACTGCTAGGGTTGGTAGGTATGTGCTCTGCAGATCCGCGCTGCCGTGACCGCCAGGGTTGACAGGCCGTCTGATCATAAATGATCCAACGGTGCAAGCATGCGTTGAGCTATCAACCAACCAAGATTCGTGTGAAATACATCTCGACCAATCAGAGATCAGCCAGTGAGTACAAGGGAGGAAAACTGAGTAGAACTAAGAGGGGGAAAAGTGAGGAAATATTTATCGGAAGGGCAAAACTGAGTAGGACTAAATAAAACAAGTGGACCCGGAGGGGGAAAACTAAGTAAAACTAAGTAAAACAGGGGCACCCAAATGATAAAGGGAGTAAGGGAAATTGAAGCTTTTGGCATAAAAATTGTTAGATTGTGTTATTTGAACAATATAGTACATTTTGGCCGACGTGATATTGTTTGCAATTCAAAGATACACAAGTGTGATGAATTTGGACTCATTTGGACAAAGTTTGTAAGCATTGTGGGCATTTGGGAGGTGTGTTGAGTAGAAAGCCCTGCATCTTCATAGCTAGTAGCTCATGGACTAGGAAGTGGTTTTGGGAAAGGGAAACTTCATATCTCTATATATCCTTTTCCATTATTATTTCTCTAGGTTGTAGGTAACATAACAAGACTCCATGGGAAGGTTCCACCATGTTTTGAATTATTATGAATTAAAATAAACCCAAAAATATATTTTTTGAGTTTAGTCACTAAGAGGGGGAAAAGTGAGGAAACCTCAAGCGATGAACTATAGCTAGTAGCTCATGGACTAGGAACTTATTCAAGCAAATAACACATATATTCCCTACATTATTGTGATTATTCAACATACAAACTTGGGAACGTCACACTAGTTCGAATTCAATACAAAGGGATCCCCAACACAAATTGTTCATACAAATTCAAATTAATTGTTCAAAATAAAATCTTTCTCTTGCTCCTGGTGTGACTCGCTGGGTCCACCACCTTACTCCGGGTAACCCTACCAGGGAAATTACCGGTGTCTACCTTCCTTTTGCCATCTTTCTTGTTCTTCTTCTTCTTCTCTTCGGGTTGTGCCAAGACAGAGACAACCATATCATACGAAGCTTGTGCTCTTTCTTCTAATGCATTTTCTTCAAATGCTTCAAGCAGCTATCGATCCATTGCTTCCAAGGCCTCTCGATCCATCTGTTCCCTCTACTCTCGATCCATCGGTTCAAGCAGCTCTCGATCCATCTGTTCCCTCTACTCTCGATCCATCGGTTCAAGCAGCTCTCGATCCATCTGTTCCCTCTGCTCTCGATCCATCAGTTCAAGCAGCTCTTGATCCATCGGTTCAAGCAGCTCTCGATCCATCGGTTCAATCTGCTCTAGATCCATCGGTTCAAGCAGCTCATGATCCATTGCTTCAATCTCCTCATGATCCATTGCTTCAATCTCCTCATGTTGAATTGCTTCTTCATTCTCCTCTGCATTTGCTGCTCCCGCCTGATCTTCTATTCCAAAAGCTAGGTCAACTGGATTTTTACAAAGCCTAGCAATGTGTCCAGGGATTCCACAACGTTTGCACTAACGTCGTCGAATTGGTGGACCACCCTCTGCACTATCTCTGATCCTATTCTTCCTCGGCCTACCTGCCGGTCTAGTCAAAACTGGAGAGTACAGTTTGAAGCCTGGATCGACTTTCATCCATTGGTCTTTTCCCAACAAGGTAGGAACATTCATAGCATATGCAGCCCTAAATTTGGCAACAGAGAAATACTCTGACACATACTAATCAACTTCACCTTCTGCACCCGCTATAACACTCATGAAAAATAATGCGTGTATGCAGGGTATCCCACAGATCTGCCATCGCCTACAATGGCATGTCCTATCAACCAAACTCACTGGATACCTCCACTGCCTGTTTTTACTGTCAGTGTAGGTTACCTCAGCCTCCATTCCTTTTCTGATGCATTTCATCTTCAATTTTTTTTGCCCTGGCATGCAAAGTCTTAATCAAAGATGGGAGCATGAGATGGCCAACATATTTTGTGGTTGCAATTCTTTGACGCAGATCGATTTTTATCATGATCATCTGCCTAATCTTATCAAATATTTGCCACAACATAAGCCCTTTCAATGACTTGACCTTTGCATTGAAACTCTCCGCAAGGTTACTTGTTACATAGTCTACCTTGCAAATTTCATTGAATTGGCTTCTTGACCACACCCTACCATGATGTTCATCCAAGTACTCCTTCACCCCAGGTTTTTGTTTATACAACACTTCCAAATGAAACAGATGCTTCCTAATGCTGCATGTGTATGCAGCTGGCCATAGGTTGTTAGTATAAACTTTACCCTTGAATTTCTTTGTAAAATTCTGTACCAAGTGTCGCATACATTCTCTATGCTCCACTCCAGGGAATACTGCTTCTACTGCACTCTCCAAACCTTTGCAAGCATCTGTGTGGATAGTAAGTCCTGGTGGATGACCTATAAGGTCGCGCAAATTCTGCAGAAACCAAGTCCAACTTTCCTCCGTCTCAACCTCCAAAACTCCATAAGAAACAGGGAACATCCAATTGTGTCCATCAATTGCAGTAGCAGCAACTAGCTGTCCTTTAAACCTGCCATGAAGAGCTGTTGCATCCATGGCCAAATAAGGTCTGCAACCATCCAGAAAGCCTTTTTAGCAAGCTTTGAAACAAACAAAAGCCCTTCTAAAACATTCCTTCTGCATCATCCTCCCGCTTTTCAATTTGTAGGGAACTGTATGCTTGTCTATCGCTACAACACTGCCTGGACTAGCCATCTCCACTTCAGCTTTGAAAGTGTAAAGCAACTAAAAGCTTTCATTCTATGGACCATTTATCCTATCAAGAGCTATTTCCTTTGCATAGAACATCCTCATGTAAGGTATGTTTATAGTAAACTTATCAGATATCAATTTTATGAGTGCTGTTGGACCAAGTGTTGGAGTTTCTCTCAGCCAATCTATGATTGCATCTGCCAACCACCTAGTCTTCGCTAGCTTTGATTTCTCCTCTGGTGCTCCCGCTCGAGGTGGACAAGTATGGCCGATCGAGTTTTTCTTTATCTGAAACATAATTATAAGGGATGTCAGTAACAGTTAACAAATTTTACACCATGATCTAAAATACACAACTGGTTGGCGTAGTACCTGAACCACGGTGCTTCTGAGCATTGTGGATGCATGCAACCTCCACCTACACCTCTTGTATGGGCACTTAACTGTGAACCTACCTGGCTCACTTTTAATAACCTCATAATCATTCTAGGTGAGAATGCAATATGTAGTAATTGCATTACGGCAGTCCATCATCGTTTGAAATACGGTGCCTTCTGCAAGCTGAGGATCCTCCCTGTTCCACTCAATTGTTGGCAAGTCATCGTCTTCGTAATCGGCTATAACAAGGCTGTCATTGTTCTCATCCTTCTCTTCATCATCAGTGTCATCAAATCTGGCACCTTGTGCAATATCTTCCATGTATTGATCCTCCATTGCCTGCTTACTGCATCGATCTACTAATTCAGGAAACATCAACTCATCCTCATCATCTTGATGAGACGGATCCTCAATCTCTACATTGTCCTCCACATCGACCGCAGGAACAATCTGGCTACCACTAGCACTGGGGACAGATGGTGCTGCTGTGGACCTACAAGGAGCGCGGCGGCACACACGATTAGCAGAGGCAGCAACACTAGAGAGACATGATGCCCAACCAGCTGATGATGCCCCAACACCAGATGATGCCTGGACCCTATCCACATGGATTCGAATTTTACCGACACGGCAAGAATCATTTAAAGCAAAAAGAATTCCCAGATCGTCATCAGAAATTAGTGGAACAAATTTTCCCTCCGTGCTGTTGAAATATTGGAAATCAATTGAATCGCCAGCGCCCCAGGGGTACCGAGCGTAGATGTTATCTTTTAAATCCCTTAACGAGATGGTAGTTGCAACCACCGCTGGGATGTAAAATCCGGTCACATTGTGTTCAGAATCATGCAAAAAGCTAGTATCCAGCCTAACCACCAGCCGAAAAGCCAGCGCTGGATCAATCCTATTCGAAAAGCAACGCAGTTAGTTGAGCAACAATGATTCGCGTTCAAAAACTGCGTACTCTTAATTCACATAGGCAGACGATGCTTACCTAGATGGAATCCATGCGTTAGATCCCTCCGATTCCCAATCTTCTCTGCTGTTGAGGGGCATAATAGGCACATTAGATGGATGTACAAACTCTACCGCCATAGGGGTAGATCTAGATCTAGTGGAGGCGGAGCCCTCTCCGTCTCCCGGGGGTGGTGGTGGGGGCGGGGGCGGCTCGGTGGCGGACGACGCCATAAGGTAGGAGGGCAAGACGGCGTGGCGGCGAAGGGGCGGTGTGTGAGCTCTTCCAGTCTCGGGCGGAGGGGAAAGCTTTGGGTGAGTGACAGACCGCCAGTCCGACGTGTCTCATTGGGTCAACAGTCAACACAATTCAAAAGCAACAATCCATTCACAACCACCGCGGCTCCCTAGCCGTCACCGGTAACGGTCTAAGGCCTCTGACCAGACCGCAACCCTCCCGTCCGAGCGTCTGCGAGGGGTTTCAAACTAGAGCGAGGGGAAAACTGAGGAAAAGTTAAGTGGCTGGGGAAAACTGAGTACAACTAACGACCTGAGGGCACGAAAATAGAAATCCCTATTAAAAATGGTTAGCCATTTAAGAAAAATCTGGTAATTCTTAACTCTTTAAAAATAAATTCATTCAAGAATATTTGATGAACATCCTTGAATGAAATTATCCTTAACATATATTCTTTAAAATCATAAAAAGAATATATAAAGCCTAGCAAATAAATAAATCACTTCAAGGGGGTATAAATTAAACACACCATAAAGCATGCATTTTTGAATCTTTAACCATTGCCCTTACCGGACAATGATGCTATTTTCCAGAACGTGAGGTCCCGGGTCACTTTAACAAATCCAATTGCACTACCTTGCAGTTTGCAGGCAAGTTCACTCTTGCTCATATCTCTTGTTTACTTTTAAATATACCGGTGGTATTATTATTATTGCATTCAAATTAAAAGGTTTGGTTTTTACTAATGAATATGAATAGTGGTTCCGACCGTAATGGTTGTTGCCCTAGGATGGTGGGCAGTGGGACCATGGTATGAGTATGGTGGAGGTCCCACTACAAATGGAAAGTTCACCTAGGACTAATAACAAATGTCACCAGTGATTCTAGCACCGTAAATAATGGTCAACCATGAGATCTGGAATGGGACGGAGAAGTCAGCTATATCTTTTTCCTCTTGCATGCCAACAGATCAGTAGCAAGGGTTTTCTTGCCTAGGCTACTATAGTGTAAAGGGGGTAAATGCGTTTCCTGCTAGTCCGCCTATAGTATAGGGGGGACAAACTTGCTAATTGATCTATGATGGATTGTAAGAGTCATCCGGATCAGTCTACCCATATTGTATAGGAGCGGGCATCTGGGTCCGGAACAGTCTACCTATGGGAGCGTCCATAGTGTATAGGTGAGGACCAGTGCGCCAATCAGTCTACATATGTGGTATAGGAGAGGATGGACTTACAAATGGGTGGGTCTGCGGGGTCGCAGAGAAGAACGGTGGTTGGCTTGGATCATCAACTGAGCCCCATACAAAAGAAGTATGGACGGGAAAGTATGCCCGGTTGTGCAGCAAAGTGTTGATCTCTCATGGGTACAAGTGACCACCTCTGCAGAGTGTAAGAAAGTATCAAGATACTCCCTATTCTGGGAAGGAGCTACGAATGCGGTAGGAAAGGAGCCCATCAAAGCTCTAATCAACCTGTGAAGACTGACGGACATAGTTCTTTTAAATAAAAGCAATCTTTGAAGAAATGATTATGAAAACTACATTTGACCTAAGACTCTTGAGTCTATGGTCATAGCTAGTGCATCAAACACCTCTATCCTGTTAAATGAACTTGTTGGGTAATGCTCGTTACTCACCCCATTCCCTCTTAACCCTTTCTTAGACTTGGAGGGACAGAATGAGGAAACTGAAGGAGCATCGGAGGACTACGAGGAAGTCTACTACAAAGGGCGGGACCTCTCAGGAGGAATTGAAGGCGTGGATTACACCATCGCCTACAGAAACAATGAAGGAACCGAGGAGGAGGCCGACAACTAGTAGTATAGGGTAGTAGCTTGAGTCACACGAACCTTATAGAATAAAGTGACTTAAGCCAGTTATCATGTTTAGTCTACTGCTATCAGTCCTAGTTAAGGTTTGTAGCATCAGTGTAGAACCTACTAGTGTTCCTCTTTGGACTAAGGAGGAACTGGAGTCCTTTGTAAGTTTGTGGCTTGTAATATTAAGCGCTTGAATAAAGACCGCTATGTTTCTGTTGTACCACTCCGAGGGATGTAATATTTGTGAAATGGTACTTCACGAGTGTTATGTCAATGACTTGCGTACTACAACATGCAGTGGTATGCCGGGTCACCACAGAACATCCCATCTTGAACCTTGGGGATTGTCTTGACAAGTTCTCTTAGGGGTTCAGCAATTTGTTTCTTCTTTTGGACTAATTTCCCTGTTCACTCGTCGTTGACAGCCCCATGCCCAAGTGCCCAATTTCTTAACCTTCTGGGACAATGTTCTGTTTCTGGTTCGATGCCTTTTTCTCGCAGGGCGGCCTCTTGCATATCCCACTTAGGCTCGGCAATCTTGTAGCCACCTAGACCCATCGTATGGTGATATTTCTTTTTCACGGCATTGATCTTATTTTTGCACTCCTTAGCTTACCCAGTTCAGATTCCTTTACTCCACAAAGGCGTCCTAGTGATCCTGGAGGTTCTCATTTGGGCCAGTAAATTCTGGAGCTTGTCGATCGGTGTTGACATAGGCGTTCCATAACCTCTTCTTGTGGTTATTGAACTATGCAGCCATCTTCTTGAGAGCCCACTCCCTGAATTTCTCCTTCTGTGTCTCTGCGAGTTCTAAGGTCTTGGTGGCCGGCAGAGTGAAATGTGGAATGGGGGACTCCCACAGCCCGTCTTTCATGATCTTGGTGACATAATTGACTGCTGCACCCTCTTCTGGCTCTCCCTTTGCCGCCTTGGGCTTATACCAATATTGAATGTTGATCGGGACCATGTCCCTGACAAGACATCCACATTGAGAAGTTAACGCATTTGCGACACTCTTGGGTTCCAACGGTTTGCCTCATTTGAGAGAAGCCCAATCATGTAATGTTGATTGGATGCTAGCCGTTTGGCCGGGCCTCGCTTCTTCCTAGAAGATTCAGAGGTCTAAAATAAGAAACATTCATTAATAGATATACCACTTAATGCATCATCATCTACTGATTCATGAATAGAGGCTTCATGTATGTATACCTCGCCGGACCGCGTTAAGGCACGCCCAGTCCCTGGTGAGCCATCCTCGCAATCATCATTTGTTTCTGATTCATGCGGCTGCTCCTTCTTGATACGTCTCAAATGTATCTATAATTTTTGATGCTCCATGCTTGTTCTTACACCATTTGCTTAGTGTTTTGTTACACTTCGTGGCATTTTTATGCATTTTCCGGAACTAACCTATTAACAAGATGCCACAGTGCCAGTTCCCTGTTTTCTGCTATTTTTGTGTTTCAAAAAAGTTATACAGGAAATATTCTCGGAATTGGACGAAACAAAAGCCGAACATCCAAATATTTACCAACGCTTCCAGAAGTCTGAAGAGGAGGTGGAGGGGGGCCACTGGGCAGCCACACCACCAGGGGGCGCAGCCTGCCCTGGTCTGCACCCACCTGTGGTGAGGGCCCCCTGGCGCACCTCTGGTGCTGCCCCTTCGCCTATAAAGACCCCCCAACGGGAAAAACCTAAAGACCCGATCAATTTTCTAGAAACACATCGCGCTCCGCCGCCGTCGTCGACCCGAGATCAGGAGGGTCCAGAAGCTCTTCCCAGCCCCCTGCCGGAGAGGGGAATCACCACTGAAGGTATTCTGCATCGCCATGCTTGCCTCTGGCACGATGAGTGAGTAGTCTACCTTGGACTATGGGTCCATAGCAGTAGCTAGATGGTTATCTTCTCCACCATGTGCTTCATGTTTAGATCTCGTGAGCTGCCTTACATGATCGAGATCATCTTTGTGTAATTCTACATGTTGTGTTTGTTGGGATCCGATGAATATTGGTGTTATGTTAAGTTGATGTGCTGAATATTATCTTATGTTATCTCTATGTTGTTTATGATCTTGCATGCTCTCTATTGTTAGTAGCTATCTTGGCCAAGAGTTTGAAAGATTTGGATTGGAACTAGTTAGCCAAGGATTCTTAGCCAACCTTGAGTTCCACCCCACCTTGATGAGCCAAATCAAAGAAGCCCAGAAGGGGAATGAGAGTATTGAAGGAATCAAGCGCAGAATTAGTTCCGGCAAGGTGCCAGGATTTGAAGAGGATGATCAAGGAGTTCTTTGGTATAAAGGATGTATCTGTGTGCCTGCTGATTCCGAATGGAAGGAAGTGATTATGAAGGAAGCCCATGAGACACCTTACTCCATCCACCCCGGTGGAACTAAGATGTACCAAGATTTGAAGGAACAATTTTGGTGGCATGGAATGAAGCGTGAGATTGCATCGTTCATCTCTAAGTGTGATATTTGTCAAAGAGTCAAGGCTGAACATCAACGTCCTGCAGGATTGTTGCAACCTTTGCAAGTTCCGGAATGGAAGTGGGATTCTGTTGGAATGGATTTCATCACGGGATTTCCAAGGTCTAGCCGTGGAAATGACTCTATCTGGGTCATTGTGGATAGACTAACCAAAGTGGCCCACTTTATTCCTGTCAAGACCACTTACAACTCGGGACAGCTAGCAGATCTGTACCTATCCAGAATTGTCAGTTTGCATGGAGTCCCAAAAACCATAGTTTCCGATCGAGGAACCCAATTCACTTCGAGATTTTGGAAAAGCTTACATCAAGCCTTGGGAACCAAGTTAGCTTTCAGCACAGCTTACCACCCTCAGACTGACGGACAGACTGAAAGAGTGAATCAAATACTTGAAGATATGTTGAGAGCCTGTGTTCTAGCTTATGGAGCTAAGTGGGAAGATTGTCTGCCTTTCGCGGAGTTTTCCTACAACAACAGTTATCAAGCCAGTTTGCAAATGGCCCCATTTGAAGCTTTGTATGGAAGAAAGTGTCGTACCCCTCTGAATTGGTCAGAAACCGGAGACAGTCAGATTTTTGGACCAGATATTCTGCAAGAAGCGGAGGAGAAAGTTCGCATGATTCGTGAATACCTCAAGGCAGCCCAATCAAGACAAAAGAGTTATGCCGACAAGAGACGTCGAGAACTGACCTTCCAGATTGGAGATTTTGTTTATCTCAGAGTATCACCCCTCAAGGGAATGCAAAGATTCCAAGTAAAAGGAAAGCTTGCACCAAGATATATTGGACCCTTCAAGATACTCGACCGCAGAGGAGAAGTGTCCTATCAGTTGGAAATGCCCCCTGAATTGTCGGAAGTACACGATGTCTTTCACGTGTCCCTACTTAGGAAATGTCTGGAAGTGCCGGAGAAGCCAGAAATTTTCAAGAATATTGATCACCGTTCGGTGGACATCAACAAGGATTTGACCTATCGTGAAATGCCTATCCGTATCCTCGAGGAAGCCTATAGAACCACTCGAACCCGAAGCATCAAATTTCTGAAAGTTCAGTGGAGTAATCACACCGAAGATGAAGCTACTTGGGAACGAGAAGATTACCTTCAGAAAGAGTTTCCCAATCTTTTCAGTTCTTAACTAGTGAATCTCGGGGACGAGATTCTTTTTAAGGGGGGAAGATTGTAACAACTCAGAAATTGTAATCCAACTCTTATTAAATAAAGTGCCAAATTTTGGTCCAAGATAAAACTTTTCATTCATTATTTTATGCATACATGTATTTCCTCTTATATGTGTTCTATGATTTTATGTGTGTTATTTTTGTCTGAGCATTGGTTAGATAATCCTAAGTGAACCAACAGAATCATTTGAGAAAGATTATATGAACCAAAGCAACAAGAAATACAAATAGGTAAGAAAGAGATAAAGTTAATATGATCTAGAAACTGTTAATGACTACCCCACTTTGAGCCCTTAGATTAAGCAATCTACAGCTCACCTGCAGGTTTAACCTTTTAGTTGAGCTTAACCAAGTTATGGACTAACTCAACCAACAAAGATCTACCAAAATTTCAAACCAGAACACCACTCAAACTTGAGCCAAAGTTTGAATCTGAAACAGAAACCATATCAAATTTGAAATATAAATTTTTGCAAAACTCAACCTTTCACTGTAACAAAAATATGCCTGGGTACCTTATCCAATATGATGAGCACCCAAAGTGGAAAAATTTGAAAAATCAAATTTTGAGTTCTTGCGGGCATTTCGTCGAACACCGGCAGAAGAAAATCAAATCAAATCAAGTTTCACTATGCTGCACTGTTCGAGCTCGTCCAAGCGCTGTAGCCATGCTCTCTGGCCTCCCCTCGATCGTTTCCAGCTCCCCCAGCCCCGACCCAAGCCAGGAGAAGAGGAGGAAGGAGGAGAAACGCACCCAGGGCCCCCTCCCAGTAACCCTTTGCCCTGCGCGATACCGACCAGCCTGGAGGCGCCAGAGGAGACCCACAGGACCCCGCGGCCGACCCAGCAACCTCCCAGCACGCGAGCGTGAACGCCGTGACCGGAGCGAGCTTGCAACGCCGCCAGGACCCCCGTGCAGTGAAGCTTTTGGTCGCCTGGTTCCTCGTCGCCTCGGCCTATATAAAGCCCCGTCGATCAAACGCAGAGACGCACCTCACTCCCCTCTACCTCCCAGACATCGCCGCTCACTCCCTCTTGCCCTAGTTCGCCGTCGCCAGCCTCGCCGGAGCAGCACTGGACGAGCGGAGCGCCGCCGCGTCCGAGCACCTGGGAGCAAGCTGCTTCAGGGAATCGGAGGAGGAGACGAACCGCCGCTGATCCCGCACGTCGCCGACAAGCCCTGCTTCCCCTATGCCTCGCTATCGCCGTCGAACACTCGTCACTGCTCGCAGGTGAGCTCCCGCCGTGTTGAGGAAGACGATGAACCTGCGCCGTTAGATCTCGATCCGACGACAACTTACCGGTTCGGGATTTGTTAAGTGCGCTGACACCCCGACCCCACCTGTCAGCTCCCATTTGTTATTTTCCCGCCGAAGCGAAGCGTTTTCGGGCCGGCCCGTTCGGGTTTGTTCAGAAATCGGCCCAGCTCGTTTCGAATTAGGTCCGAATCGTTTTTAATTAAATTCCCGCCTTTTTCATTATTTCAAATCTGTTTCAGATGTTATTTTCAAACTTTAATTCCTAGAGTTTTACAAATCCAAATCTAGCAAATAAATATTCGTTGGAAAGCTTATGAAATACTCTATCCAATAGTCCTGGTTAGAGTTCAAAATAAGTTAGGAATTAAAATGGTTATGAATAGTGTGACCATAGCTTGTTAATTAATGCAAGATTTCTAGAAAATTATTTAAGCCATCAAAAATCATGAAAATTAAAATGTGAACTTACTAATGACCCCTCTTACTGTTAGTCAACACTAATCTACCCCAAACCATATTAGTGTGATCATTTAGATCCTAACCTAAACCTATTGGTTAGCATAAAATGATAGATCACTAGTGCACACTTAGAATTAATTGCCCTCATTGCCACTCCACTTAGTGGATCCCTCCCCCTCAGACTTGTCTTAGTAACCCTAGATCAACACCCATGCTGCACAAGTGAACCACTTATGCTACTTAGTATAGAATCTAGCTTGCACACTTGAAGAAAACTTAGAAGAAAGACTTACAATCCAACACCCTAAAAATGCAACATGAATGCTTGGTTAGCAAACAAAGATGTGTGCTTGGTGTGTTGTTAGCTTGGTGAAGTGATGGTGTGCTCTGTGTTTATTCCTTATTAGACGCTAGTGTTGCCGAGGAGGATATTGGAGGGGATTATTATTATCAAGAAGAAGAAGAAAACCCCGGACACTTTGCCAACCAAGGCAAGCCATCTTTTGATTCATACTCCCACTACCTAGTTTTAATATTGCATTCTACTTGTTTTAAGTAAATTGCATGATTGAATTGCTAGAGTAGAATGATAGAAGTAGATTGATGTCTTGATTATCAAGAGCATCAAGCTGAGTTTATCCAACCCTAGCTAGTAGTACTATCACTCAATGTAGTTGCTTAGTCGCTAATAAAAGTTGATGCCATCTCTGGAGGAACCCCATTTGAAAAGTGGTGACTTGAACTTGAAATGGAGATCTCTCCTACATAATGGCTTTATGAAAGAAAATCAATCTTGACTAAGAACTATGAAATATCTTCTCAATGACAACGAGTGATGTACCATGGGAGCCAATTTTACCGTACAACCATATTACCCCTATATGGGAAGGGGCTCAATCCGTAGCTTGTTTATCTTAGTATGGGAGGTCTTGCATCAAATCTTCATGGAAGGACTCCACGGGCGGATACTTCTTGACCAGGTGGATTCCACTAACCCGGCCTCCGGGATGGGCAGAACTAGAGGCGCCGGAGCGGGAATTCCGTATCCCGGGCTCTAGGGAAGGATCCTATACTAGGATGAGCAAGTGAAAGATTTTGTTTGATTATCTGAACCTCGCATACTTTGTGTATGTCGAACCGTGGATTTCTCCCGGCAGATGTATTGAATCTTGTGGGTAAAGTGTACCCCTCTGCAGAGGCTTTGAAACTATTCGAATAGCCGCGTCCGCGGTCATGGACGGTTGGCAATCTGTACTTGACTTTTGTCAGGACTAAAAGTGACAATGGTGACTTGGTGAATGAATTGACTTGACATGTTGTTGACACTTGAAATCCTCTTTAGATGGAACTTAGAGAACTAAATCTCTTTCCTATAAACAAATATTCTTGGGAAATAAAACTAGCTTTTGCAAACCAACTTAGTGCTTAGTACACTATACCAAACCTTGCATATCTACTTCATCTTTTCATTTATAAGATGGTTTGCGAGTGCATCCAATGTACTCACGGCTGTGTCCCTGGCTATCAACTTGGCCAGACTATGGGGAAGAATATCCGGAGGAAGGGTATGAAGAAGAGTACCAGAACTAAGCTCGTCTCCGTGAGTCGCCATTTGCCTGTAGGGAGAAGGCATGGGCCAAAGACGTTATTTCCGCTGCTATATTGTGTTGTAATATGAACTTGGTCAATATGACCATTGTATTTGAACTACCGTATTGTAATGTCTATGGAACTGGTTACCAACTACGTTATGTATATCGCAACAATGGTTCTGGGATTGCGGTGGAATACATAACGGGCACTTCGAATTTGTATCAAATTTGAGGTCGTCACACTCCAAGAGGGGGTATTTATGCTCGATAGTTGGGTTCATGCCTCTGTTTAATCTGGGGGAGTGACAGAAACCTCTAAGGTTGTAGATGTGCTGTAGCCACTAGGGAGAAAACAACATTCTTGTGTCCAAGGACATTCGTTTTGTTTACATTACACACTTTGCTTAATGCAGTTATCTATTGTTCGCAACTTAATACTCATGGGGTGTTCGGACGATATCCCCGTGAGTGGATTATTAGTCATAGATGCAGTTGGATGGCGGTCTATGTATTTTGTTGTAATGCTGAGAGTAAATCTCATAGTGATCCTCATGACATATGCATGTTATCTTTATTCTATCAATTGCCCAACTGTAATTTGTTTACCCAGCATGTTGTTATTTATCTTATGGAGAGACAACACTAGTGAACTGTGGACCCTGGTCCAATTTCCTTTACATTGTTACACCGTTTTACTATTACTCGCACTGTTTACTTTCTCGTATACTATACTGTTTTCCACTCGATATGCTCATACCTTTGTTTACAGCAAACCGGTGAGATTGACAACCTCATCGTAAGTTGGGAGCAAAGTACTTGGTTGTGTTGTGTGCAGGTTCTGCGTTTCTACTAGTTGAAGATGCACTAACAAGTGTCATAAATGGCGCCCTTGCTGCAGTGTCACGAAGCTAGCAAGCATCACCTTCTCAAGTTTGGCTTTTTTCTACTGGATCGATAAACCTCGGTTTGTTACTGAGGGAAAACTTGCTACTGTGCTCATCATACCTTCCTCTTGGGGTTCCCAACTGGGTGGTCATCCTACCCGCATCAAGCTAATTTTCTGGCGCCGTTGCTGGGGAAAAAGAAGACTTCTGCAAGGGGAGTTTCACACACACATCCTTTACTTTACTTTTTTGTTTTGCTTTACTTTATTTTTGCTTGCATCATTTTATCAAAAATACAAAAAAATTTAGTTTCCTTTATAGTTGTTTTTACTTGTCTACTTTTAGCTTTGCTAGAATGGGTACTCATGAGAACACCAAGTTGTGTCTCTGCGAGTTCAGAGGTCTAAAATAAGAAATATTCATTAATAGATATACCACTTAATGCATCATCATCTACTGATTCATGAATAGAGGCTTCATGTATGTATACCTCGCCGGACCGCGTTAAGGCACGCCCAGTCCCTGGTGAGCCATCCTCGCAATCATCATTTGTTTCTGATTCATGCGGCTGCTCCTTCTTGATACGTCTCAAATGTATCTATAATTTTTGATGCTCCATGCTTGTTCTTACACCATTTGCTTAGTGTTTTGTTACACTTCGTGGCATTTTTATGCATTTTCCGGAACTAACCTATTAACAAGATGCCACAGTGCCAGTTCCCTGTTTTCTGCTATTTTTGTGTTTCAAAAAAGTTATACAGGAAATATTCTCGGAATTGGACGAAACAAAAGCCGAACATCCAGATATTTACCAAAGCTTCCAGAAGTCTGAAGAGGAGGCGGAGGGGGGCCACCGGGCAGCCACACCACCAGGGGGCGCAGCCTACCCTGGTCTGCACCCACCTGTGGTGAGGGCCCCCTGGCGCACCTCTGGTGCTGCCCCTTCGCCTATAAAGACCCCCCAACGGGAAAAACCTAAAGACCTGATCAATTTTCTAGAAACACATCGCGCTCCGCCGCTGTCGTCGACCCGAGATCGGGAGGGTCCAGAAGCTCTTCCCAGCCCCCTGCCGGAGAGGGGAATCACCACTGAAGGTATTCTGCATCGCCATGCTTGCCTCTGGCACGATGAGTGAGTAGTCTACCTTGGACTATGGGTCCATAGCAGTAGCTAGATGGTTATCTTCTCCACCATGTGCTTCATGTTTAGATCTCGTGAGCTGCCTTACATGATCGAGATCATCTTTGTGTAATTCTACATGTTGTGTTTGTTGGGATCCGATGAATATTGGTGTTATGTTAAGTTGATGTGCTGAATATTATCTTATGTTATCTCTATGTTGTTTATGATCTTGCATGCTCTCTATTGTTAGTAGCTATCTTGGCCAAGTAGATACTAGTGACTCCAAGAGGGGGTATTTATGCTCGATAGTTGGGTTCATGCCTCTGTTTAATCTGGGGGAGTGACAGAAACCTCTAAGGTTGTAGATGTGCTGTAGCCACTAGGGAGAAAACAACATTCTTGTGTCCAAGGACATTTGTTTTGTTTACATTACACACTTTGCTTAATGCAGTTATCTATTGTTCGCAACTTAATACTCATGGGGTGTTCGGACGATATCCCCGTGAGTGGATTATTAGTCATAGATGCAGTTGGATGGCGGTCTATGTATTTTGTTGTAATGCTGAGAGTAAATCTCATAGTGATCCTCATGACATATGCATGTTATCTTTATTCTATCAATTGCCCAACTGTAATTTGTTTACCCAGCATGTTGTTATTTATCTTATGGAGAGACAATACTAGTGAACTGTGGACCCTGGTCCAATTTCCTTTACATTGTTACACCGTTTTACTATTACTCGCACTGTTTACTTTCTCGTATACTATACTGTTTTCCACTCGATATGCTCATACCTTTGTTTACAGCAAACCGGTGAGATTGACAACCTCATCGTAAGTTGGGAGCAAAGTACTTGGTTGTGTTGTGTGCAGGTTCTGCGTTTCTACTAGTTGAAGATGCACTAACAAGTGTCATAAACGGCGCCCTTGCTGCAGTGTCACGAAGCTAGCAAGCATCACCTTCTCAAGTTTGGCTTTTTTCTACTGGATCGATAAACCTAGGTTTGTTACTGAGGGAAAACTTGCTACTGTGCTCATCATACCTTCCTCTTGGGGTTCCCAACTGGGTGGTCATCCTACCCGCATCAAGCTAATTTTCTGGCGCCGTTGCTGGGGAAAAAGAAGACTTCTGCAAGGGGAGTTTCACACACACATCCTTTACTTTACTTTTTTGTTTTGCTTTACTTTATTTTTGCTTGCATCATTTTATCAAAAATACAAAAAAAATTAGTTTCCTTTATAGTTGTTTTTACTTGTCTACTTTTAGCTTTGCTAGAATGGGTACTCATGAGAACACCAAGTTGTGTGATTTTACTAGCACTAATAATAGTGATTTTATCTGCACTCCTATTGCGCCACCTGCTCCTGCTGCCAATTTTTATGAGATCAAACCTGCTTTATTGAACCTTGTTATGAAAGAGCAATTTTCTGGTGCTAGTACTGATGATGCTGCAGCTCATCTCAACAATTTTGTTGAGATATGTGAGATGCAAAAATATAAGGATGTAGAAGGTGATAGTATTAAGCTTAAGTTGTTTCCTTTTTCTTTGAGAGGAAAAGCTAAGGATTGGTTGCTATCTTTGCCTAGAAATAGTATTGATTCTTGGGCTAAGTGTAAGGATGCTTTTATTGGAAAATACTATCCTCCTGCTAAGATTATAGCTTTGCATAGTGATATTATGAAGTTTAGACAGTTTGATAACGAACATGTTGCTCAGGCTTGGGAAAGAATGAAATTTATGATAAAGAATTGCCCTACTCACGGACTGACTACTTGGATGATTGTCCAAACTTTTGATGCAGGAAAGAATTTTTCTTTAAGAAACCTATTGGATTCAGCTGCTGGAGGCACTTTTATGTCCCTTACCTTGGGCGCCGCAACCAAGCTTCTTGACAACATGATGGTAAATTATTCTGAATGGCACACCAAGAGAGCTCCCCAAGGTAAGAAGTTAAATTTTGTTGAGGAAACCTCTTCCTTGAGTGATAGGATTGATACTATTTTGCTTATGCTTTCTAATGATAGAGCTCATGTTGATCCTAATAGTGTTCCTTTGGCCTATTTCGTTGCTCAAGAAGAGCATGTTGATGTAAACTTCATTAGAAATAATAATTTTAACAACAGAGATTATAGGAACAATTTTGCTAGTAATAATTATAGGCCGTATCCTTCTACCAATGGTAATGGTTATGGTAACTCTTATGGTAATTCCTCCAACAACACTAGGGCCGCGCCCCCTGAGCTTGAAGTCATGCTCAAGGACTTCATCTGTAAGCAAACTGCTTTTAATAAGTCTGTTGAGGAAAAGTTAGGCAAAATTGATATTCTTGCTTCTAAAGTTGATAGCCTTGCTCTTGATGTTGAAATTCTGAAACTAAAAGTGTTGCCTAATGAGGTAAAAGAGGACAATACTTTTGCCACTGCTAATGCTATCCAAGTTAGAATTGATGAAAATGTTAGGATGCTAGCAGAATTGCATGCCAGGTGGGAAAGAGAAGATGAGATGGCTAGAAAGATGAAGGTATGTACCATTAATACCTCTAATGATGTTGTTCCAAATGCTAGCAATCCTCTTACTTTTATTGGTGTAGAGAAAACTCCTACTCCTTGTGTTAAAAAGCCCAAAATAGCAAAAACTTTTTCTCAAAAGAGTGCTGAAATTTTTCGGAGTGTAGGAGATGATAGCTCTATTTCTTTTAATGATTTTGATGTTGATGGCTGCAATATATCTGAAGTTATTTTTTTCTTGCAAAATCTTGCTTTGACTCCTAATGCTAGTCCTCTAAATGTTGCTTTTACTAAGCATATTACCAATGCTCTCGTGAAAATTAGGGATGAAAAGTTGAAGCAAAAAGTTTCCATTCCCAAGAAGTTAGAAGATGGTTGGGAACCCGTCAGTGATATGCATGTTAATGGTTTTGATTTCCATGCTTTATGAGATCTAGGTGCTAGTATTTCTATTATGCCTAGAAAGATTTATGAGATGCTTAATTTACCACTACTTGAAAAGTGTTATTATGATGTTCCTATTGCTGATGTTGCTAAGACGAAGAAACCTTTGGGAAGGATTAATGATGTTCTTATTATGGTTAACAATAACCTTGTTCCCATTGATTTTCTTGTCATGGATGTTGAATGCAATGCTTCATGTCCTATTATTTTGGGAAGACCCTTTCTTCGAACTGTAGGTGCCATCATTGATATCAGGGAAGGGACCATCAAATATCAATTCCCACTCAAGAAAGGTATGGAACACTTCCCTAGAAAGAGAAAGAAATTACTTTTTGACTCTATTCTTAGAGAAAATTATGAACTTGATGCTTCATCGCTTGATATTACTCGATTCACACTTTCTGCGCCTAGCTCAAAGGCGTTAAAGAAAAGCACTCTTGGGAGATAACCCATTGTTTTACTTTCAGTTCTTTTTTCTTTTATTTGAGTCTTGGAAGTTATTACTACTGTAATAACCGCTCCTTATCCTTTTTATTTTGTTGTTGTGCCAAGAGAAACCTCTAATTTGAGTGAGGTAAGATTTGGGGATGTTGCTGTCCTGCTGCACCGTAAAAATTCGTGAAAATTTCTCAGAATATCTTTTTGACCTGCGATTTCTTGTGCATATGCCCTAGTTTATATCCAAACTTTCATTAGTTTTACACTTTTTGATTTGAGCAACAGAAAACCCTCAAAAAAATTGACCTTTGTTAGTTGTTCTGTTTTGACAGATTTCTGCCACTATTTGTGTTTGCCTCTCTATTGCTTTCTTTTTGAGTTCTTTTGATCACAGAACTTTTGGGGAAGTTGCTACAGTAGTATATGCTTTATATGTGGTGGTTTTGAGTTGAAATCTGAACCCAAAAGGGGTTGATTCACTATTATGCTTACACTAATGTTGCTAATTGAATTGTGTTGAGTTTTGTATGAAGGAAGTTTTCAAGTGTAGGGATTGGAGAATGATGAGATGAGTTGAAGAATGGACAAAAGCTCAACCTTGGGGATGCCCACGCACCCCAAGAAATATCCAAGAGGTACAAGCGTCAAAGCTTGGGGATTCTCACGCACCCCAAGAAATATCCAAGAGGTACAAGCATCAAAGCTTGGAGATGCCCCCGAGGCACCCCTTCTTCATCGGCAAAAATCAGGTCACCTTTCAACACACTATATTTTTATTGCTTCATGCACTATGCGTTTTTCATGGAGCGTCTTCTCTTTAGTTTTCAGTTTTGTTTAGTTTTGTTTGCTGCAATAAATGGTTGGACCCCAACAAATTTTCTTTTGGAGAAGTTGCCTTGCTTTTCATTTGCTAAGAACACACCGTTTTTCACTCTTATCATTCAACGAGTGTTCTCTTTTTCTAGAACTGCGTTTAGTTTTTGTTTTTTGCCTTAATTTTTGTTCAGATCTTGTTATATCTTTATATCAAGGTGTATCTTCACCTCTGGTCCATGTTGGTTTTCATCAAAAGAGTTGTTTCAAAAAGGTTCGAATGGTGTTGGAAAAGAGAAAAAGTTTTCATGCAAAAAAGTGGTACAAAAAGGAGCTTGTTTAGACTACGGCTTAGACTTTTGCATGTCGTGCTTGATATCATTTTGATAGTATGCTTAGTGGTTTTTCTGTAGCATGACTTGTCTCAAATGACTGAGATTGCTTAATGAGCCTTTGAAAAAATCATGCATTGTTTTTATTATTTGGAATCATTAATTTGGTTTTCTCCTTGATGCTTTATTTGGGTTGACTTGGCGCATGCTCACACATGTTTGACTCATACAAAGTCACCATAAGCCTCTATGATCATTTAGTTTTTGACTTTTGATGTCATTTTATGCTTCTCTTAATGATGTTTTGTCGCTATGCATGATTATGACCGTTATTGCTCTCTTAGTTGGTCGCTCCCAGCCTTTGCTAGCCCTCATTTTGTACTGAGTATGAGCTCTACTCGTGCATCCAACTCCTAAAAACCAAGTTATTCCAATGTGTCCACCATACATACCTATTAGCAATTTGATATTCCAAAGTACATTTGACTTTCTTTTATCTATCCTTCAAATTAAACTTTTTTTGGTGTTACGCGAAAATTGGTCAGTAAAGCTCTCACGAACCTGATGGCACACTTTACTTTTCTCACTCTTATAAATTTGACATTATGGCTCTCTTATGTCGAGTTGTTATGCTTGCAAGTTGTAAGTTGGAAATTAGCCCAGCCATGCCGTCATGGGGAAAGCTTTCAACATTGCACTTCTTATTTGAGTTGATATCGTGATCTTTTGTTTATGGATACTCGCGATGTGAAATAATTTGGGAATCTTACGGGATCATGGAGTTTGTATACGTGTTAGAGAAATGCTTGGGCCACTAATCTAAGCCATGCATAATTCATGGTGGAAATTTACAGCATGCCCATAGTGAACATTCGACGATGCATCTCACAATAAAAAGCTATACCAATGGTAAATAAAAGAGATGCTGAGGTGTTCATTGTCTAATTGTCCTGTCATTTTGATGTGGGCTTGTTCCATGTCATTGGGCACGGAGGTACCCCGTTGGCGGTTCTCGATGATATGTGTATACTTACAATGACAAGAGCTTGCTTGGGACTCTAAGTCAAGTAGCATGAGGTTTGGGTATTCGTACTTCACGAGACACGAGGTTTTCAACTTATGATTTGTCAAGCATATGCTTCATAATTGTACTTGCATTAACTTTAACCATTCAAGATTCCTATGATGGGGGCAATGAGAGATCAAAGCTAGTAAGTACCATGATTTTTGAAGGTTTATAAAACTTGCAATCACTGCTTCCTCTGCGAAGGGCCTTTCTTTTACTTTTATGTTGAGTCACCACCTTCTATCTTTATGCACCGTCTAAGAGAGCATAGTTGTCATTCTGAGTTTAATGTGCATAGTCCCAAAGTTTATCATTGATTGATTCATGATTTTGGTTTCACTGCTCTTAAATTATATGTATCGAGTCGCCCTCTTAAACTTGAAGGTGTCCTATGCATTTATGTTTTGCTTTCTCATGAAGGACAAGCTGAAAACCATTTGTATGTTTTTCCATATGATTTGAACACACGTTTGACTTTCATTGTTTCATTTTCGTGATCTTTCATTTGTGTTCTTTTTCATGTTATAGCATGGTTGCTAAGTTTCATCTATCAAGATTATATCTTTCATGCCCATGTTTTAAGTTGTTTTGATCTCAGCACTCAATGCTTACATAGATGATCAAGATTGTGTTGGTGCATGTCACCTCAAAAATTATTCTGTCGTTATCACTTACCTACTTGAGGACGGGCAGGAGTTAAGCTTGGGGATGCTGATACGTCTCAAACGTATCTATAATTTTTGATGCTCCATGCTTGTTCTTACACCATTTGCTTAGTGTTTTGTTACACTTCGTGGCGTTTTTATGCATTTTCCAGAACTAACCTATTAACAAGATGCCACAGTGCCAGTTCCCTATTTTCTGCTGTTTTTGTGTTTTAGAAAAGTTACACAGGAAATGTTCTCGGAATTGGATGAAACAAAAGTCGAACACCCAGATATTTACCGAAGCTTCCAGAAGTCCGAAGAGGAGACGGAGGGGGGCCACAGGGCAGCCACACCACCAGGGGCCGCGGCCTGCCCCTGGCCCGCGCCCACCTGTGGTGAGGCCCCCCTGGCCTACCTCTGGCGCCGCCCCTTCGCCTATAAAGACCCCCCGACGGGAAAAACCTAAATACCCGATCAATTTTCCAGAAACACATTGCGATCCGCCGCTGTCATCGACCCGAGATCGGGAGGGTCCAGAAGCTCTTCCCGGCACCCTGCCGGAGAGGGGAATCGCCACCAGAGGTCTTCTTCATCGCCATTCTTGCCTCCGGCGCGATGAGTGAGTAGTCTACCTTTGACTATGGGTCCATAGCAGTAGCTAGATGGTTGTCATCTCCACCATGTGCTTCATGTTTAGATCTCGTGAGCTGCCTTGCATGATCGAGATCATCTTTGTGTAATTCTACATGTTGTGTTTGTTGGGATCCGATGAATATTTGTGTTATGTTAAGTTGATGCCCTGGATATTATCTTATGTTATCTCTATGTTGTTTATGATCTTGCATGCTCTCCGTTGTTAGTAGCTATCTTGGCCAAGTAGATACTAGTGACTCCAAGAGGGGGTATTTATGCTCGATAGTTGGGTTTATGCCTCTATTTAATATGGGGGAGTGACAGAAACCTCTAAGGTTGTAGATGTGATGTTGCCACTAGGGAGAAAACAATATTCTTGTGTCCAAGGACATTCATTTTGTTTACATTACACACTTTGCTTAATGCAGTTATCTGTTGTTTGCAACTTAATACTCATGGGGTTTTCGGACGATATCCCCATGAGTGAATTATTAGTCTTAGATGCAGTTGGATGGTGGTCTATGTATTTTCTTGTAATGCCCAGAGTAAATATCATAGTGATCCTCCTGACATATGCATGTTATCTTCATTCTATCAATTGCCCAACTGTAATGTGTTTACCCGGCATGTTGTTATTTATCTTATGGAGAGACACCACTAGTGAACTGTGGACCCCGGTCCAATTTCCATTACATTGTTACACCATTTTACTATTACTCGCACTGTTTACTTTCTTGCATACTACTACAATTTTCCACTCGAGACGCTCATAAATGTTTTTACAGCAAATCGAGGAGATTGACAACCTCATCATAAGTTGAGAGCAAAGTAATTGGTTGTGTTGTGTGCAGGTTCCACGTTGCTACTAGTTGAAGATGCACTAACAAGTGTCATAAACGGCGCCCTTGCTGGAGTGTCACGAAGCTAGCAAGCATCACCTTCTCAAGTTTGGCTTTTTCATACTGGATCGACAAACCTCGGTTTCTTACTGAGGGAAAACTTGCTACTCTGCTCATCATACCTTCCTCTTGGGGTTCCCAACTGGCTTGTTATCCTGCCCGCATCACTCCTCTATTCCCTCACCCAACTCGTCTAAAAATTCCAAGCCGTCTCCTTATCCACCGGTACCCTCTCCTATAATATTCAATATTTCGTCTTCACCTTCTCTTTCGGCGCCGAAATCCATATCTTAAATAATACACAAGAAAGATTAATACATTATGTCGAGTAAATAATATACATCAGATAGATATAGATCAACAACATTACGCGGATGCAATACAATAACATATATAGATCAATAACATTACGCGGATGCAGTACAATAACAAATAATCCTGTAGTTACATAACACATCACGAATAATCAACATCGACCTGGTGCTGAGCCATGGATGGAAACAAACCAAAGATGTGGAACGCTAACAAGATCATAGCTAATGTGAGATCCCTGAAGAATCGACCAAGACCTGTCAAGAGACCTATCTAACAAATACACGTAGCAACGGACGTGCTCGTCCTCCTCTCTGATACATCGACGCACCACCTCCTCGGGGGCCGCCACCCTCTGCACCGCGTCTGGCCCACACGACCTCCACCAAAGCAGATCCGGGTCGATGATACGTCTCAAACGTATCTATAATTTTTGATGCTCCATGCTTGTTTTTACACCATTTGCCTATTGTTTCGTTACACTTCATGGCACTTTTATGCATTTTCCGGAACTAACCTATTAACAAGTTGCCACAGTGCTAGTTTCCTGTTTTCTGCTTTTTTTGTGTTTCAGAAGTGATACACAGGAAATATTCTCAGAATTGGACGAAACAAGTTCCTGAAGTCTTATTTTACCCAGAAACTTCCAGAGATCCGAAGAAGTGTCAGAGGGGGGCCACCAGGGCCCCACATGCAGGGGTGGCGCGGCCAGGCCCCTGGCCACGCGGGCCCCGCGTGAGGGAGCCTGGCTCCACCTCTGACGACGCCCCTTCGCCTATAAAGACCCCCCGACGCGTAAAACCTAAGTACCCAATCAGATTTCCAGAACACATCGCGATCCGCCGCCGCCATCGACCCGAAGATCGGGAGGGTCCAGAAGCTCTTCCCGGCACCCTGCCGGAGAGGGGAATCGCCACCGGAGGTCTTCTTCATCGCCATGCTTGCCTCCGGAGCGATGAGTGAGTAGTCTACCTTGGACTATGGGTCCCTAGCAGTAGCTAGATGGTTGTCTTCTCCACCATGTGCTTCATGTTTAGATCTCATGAGCTGCCCTACATGATTGAGATCACTGTTATGTAATTCTACATGTTTGGTTTGTTGGGATCCGATGAATATTGGTATTTATGATTAAGTTGCTGTACTGAAATTTATCTTATGTTATCTCTATGTTGTTTATGATCTTGCATGCTCTCCGTTGTTAGTAGCTATCTTGGCCGAGTAGTTGCTAGTGACTCCAAGAGGGGGTATTTATGCTCGATAGTGGGTTCATGCCTCTATTTCACCTGGGGGAGTGACAGAAACCTCTAAGGTGGTAGATGTGCTGTTGCTACTAGGGAGAAAATGTAACGCCCCAAAACCGGCACCTTGCAGATTATAGCACTTCCGCCACAATCTACATGATGTCGCTTTGGAAACACACCACCAAGCGCCTTGTGCACATACAATATGCACGCGATGCGGGTGGAATCAAGGTAGCAACAGTTACACAAGCTCACGATGGAACCCACAAAAGAATATACAGTATAACCACGAAGACTCCATGAGTCAAAATATCCAAATATACATACAAAGATCCAAATCATACATAAAGCAAATAGCATCCGAGTACGGACAAGAATACAAATGGGCCTAAGAGGCCTGAAGATAAACGATGGCGTCCAAACCCTGCCCAGGCCAAGCCGGAAGGGTAACCTTGCTAACATCGGCGCTCCCATACCTGTCAAAATCGTCGGGCCAATGGTTGCCGAACAAGGAGGGAGAAAGAGAAAAAGGAAAAAAAACGAGGGTGAGTACCGAGGCACGTACTCGCGAGACTGGAATTCAGCTGTGCTCGCCTACAGGCTATATGGTGGACTTAGCGGCAACAAAAGAATCATACTACAGAGACACACTACAATATCCGTCTAAATAGATAAGATAAGAGAGCGCATAAAAGTAACGAACTAGAAACTAACACCAAACATAACCCAGCCGATGAATCACCTCCTCGTGACCAAACGAAGAAGCAAGTATCAAAGGCACTCACACAGTTAACAAGTTTTATTGCAGGTTTGTTGTTGTAGTTGTGCTAACTTACTACACAAGTTTATTAGTATTGAAATAGCAGGTGCAAGTTGTTCTATGATCGAGTAGTACAGCTCCAAGTCGTCCATAACTGCGGACACGGCTTTTCGAAAAGATTTAACCCTGCAGGGGTGCCCAAATGTACCCACACGTTTGAGCAATCCTTTAGGCAAATCTCGCACCCTTAATAAAATCAGGTGCGCCATCAGGATAGTCACGACTCGCACTCTCCTTCACTACAAACAAGTCCAGGAAGCCACCTGACTAAGTTTAACCCATATCGAGAGTCCGGCCGAATCTCCGAACGGACCTAGCTGTTTGCGTCGGCGCTGCAAAATGGACCGGAGCCTCTCTTCTGGGGAGGTTGTCCACCTGCAGTCGTCCCGCGCCTACACGAGCGTGCAGAACAAGGGGTTACAAGGCTCACTGGGCTTCCCCCAAAATAAAATCGGACCATAAGATACAAGCTGCATGCTCGACAAGAAACAAATGGAAACACCTCGAACTAGTTGTGGCCACTGGACAAGTATGTAGATTCCGGCAGTGATCGAGGGGAGGCCCGCAAACGTACCCACGTGTGGTTAGAGCGCTCAGTCTCAGAACAGTTCATGCGATCTCGGGATCCTAGGGGACACAAGTGAGCCGTCGGAAAACTGGCAAAATGACTCACCGATGCCTCTGCTTAATTCAATTTTAAGTATTAACAATAAAGTAAGCCATGAGTATTTCCAACAACATATATTCATAAAGTAGAGCCTGTGATAACTTCCCAACCCAATAAGATAAAACAACTCCAACAACCTGAAGATGCCTACGACTCGCAAGGCCAACTCGAACAACAAGCACACGGGGTAAAAGGATGTATGGAAGGTTCTATGGCTTTGATTTGGATAAACAGGTGGATAGGACACGTGACTCGAACAAAGCATCGCGACACAAGGCTAGAATATAGAGCTAGCGAGAGCAAAAGTGTTAAATGGGTAGAGAGAAAAGGGCTCGCCTGAAAAGATGGTCGAAGAACTTCCGAAGAACTTGTCGTTGCTCACATCACCACGAAGCGGCCTATCCGAGAAGAAGCAAATTGCTACAACAAACAACGGATGCAAGACTTACTACTACGATAAGAGAACCCGGCATGATAATGTGAATGAATGCATGACATGGCAATTATGATGCAATGCAACTTATCCAAATTAAGCGGAATAGAAATTCCGACACACACATATGGTTCAAGTTATTTTACTACTCGGCAAATTTAGATGTTGATTAGCATGGCAAAGACAAGGCATGGATGAGCTACACAAAAATTAAATGAAGCGGGGAACCATATTTGGTAATTTCCCAAGTGCTCCATATGTTATGTATTAGGTGATATGCAAACTACCACGTCATTACATGATGTGAGATGCAAACAGTAATATGAATGTTATATTCAGATTCTACACATTTTTTTTTTGATAAATTTTCATATAAAATACTTTTTATTTCGAGTTATGGATCAAAAGATATGAATTAACCAAGATTTGCATATTTGCAGGAATTTCAGAGAAAAGAAAAAAAAACAGAAGAAAAGAACTGCGAGGGCTGAAACTGATTCGGACCTGAGGCGACGGATACAAGCTGTCGCATGCCCGCGACGGGCGGAGAGGCTCTGATGGGCCTAGGCCCGATTGGCGTTGGATCTGAATAAAAAGAACAAAAAAAAGGTGGGTATTTGCATCCAGTAGAATTTGAACCAGGGATCAACTTGTTTGAGGAAAAGTGTCGGACCAACTCGTTTGTCGATCAGACCTTGATAGAGAGAGGAACACACCGCTTTTGACCATACCGGGAGCGAGGGGTGCATGGTCAAACGCAGAGGCGAATACGCGGACATCAGATCTGAATAACAAAGGAAAAAATTGGGGATTAAATCCCGGGAGTTGAACTCGTGACCTGCGAATCACACGGAAGGAAAACATGCCATCTCGGCTACAAATAAGATTTGTTAAAGTATGGATAGAATCTGACTTGTCCTTGATGAAGGCGATGCCTTTCTTTGATGCGGACGCAGAGAACGTCGGGGGCGAGAACAACTCGAGGAAGACGACCTGACGAAACTGAAGACTGACGGTGTTGTGGATTTTGGTTCAGACAAACACAGAGACATCGAGTGGATTGGGGCTCCAAGCAGCGTCGGGGACGAGGGCATCTAGGGAGGTGTCGGGGACGAACGGAAGCTTGAGCCAGAGGAGCTGGGCTTGCATGGAGTACCAGGGGAACGCCCGTGCAAGCTTCACCCTTGCTCATGGCGGGCACACATACAGAGAGTACAGAGGTCAGCGATGGGAATCACAAGGAGTAGCCAAAACGGAAGGGGAAAGGCCAGAAAAGGAAGAGCAGCTCACCACAAGGTCGCTTGCATGCTCGGGGAAGCCGGAGGAGGACCGGAGTGGCCGGATTTCACCGGATTAAAATCATGGTCGGAGAAGAAGACGTGCTTGATTACAACGATTGAAGGAGTCCTGGCATGTTTCGCTCAGTGATTAGGCTCCTGACGGCGAGGCGGAGCTCTTGGAGGCATCGGCTTGGCGGCAGGTGCATTGCAACGGCGGCGCGACGGTGAGGTCGGGGCGGTGGTTCTCGGTGGTTCTCTGGGAGCTCTTCGTGAAGAAAAAGGAAACAGAGAGGGGCTGGTGGCGGCGCAAGGGAGGAAGGGAGGCAGCTAGGGTTTCAGAGGGATCCCAATCTGGGGATTAAAAGGAGGAGGAAGCAGGTGAGATGGTGGTGGTGCTCATGACGTTAACAGAGAGCAGGCCTCCTGCGTGACTCGGGAAGACGACAAGGCCAGGCTGGAATAAAGGGTCAAAGAAGGCGGGCTTGCTGGACCCAAAAGAGATGATCTTAACGTGGCTTCTTTCTTCTATTTCTTTCTCTTCTTCTGTTTGTCTTGCTGAATTATTTTGGGGTAAAGGAGTGGGAGTTTAGAAAGTTTTGCAAAGCAGATTTAAAACAAATTCACAGTTTTGCAAATATTTTGGTTTTTTTTAAAACTTTTAATTTAAATAAGAAAATAATAGGAGGGTTTAATATAAAACCATATGAGCAAAATAAAAATAGATTTTATTTCAAATAGTTTTAAGTTTTAATAAAAACATGCAAGGGTTATTGATGCATGATGATGCACACGTCACGATGACGCAAAAAAGAAAATAACAAACAATTCTAATTGGGGATATTTTTCCGGGTCGTTACAGAAAACAACATTCATATGCTCAAGGGCATATGCTTTGTTTACATTACACACTTTGCTTAATGCAATTATCCGTTGTTCGCAACTTAATACTTTTGGGGTGTTCGGATTGATATCCCCGGGGGTGGATTATTAGTCATAGATGCAGTTGGATGGCGGTCTATGTATTTTGTTGTAATGCCCAGAGTAAATCTCATAGTGATCTTCTTGACATATCACGTTTATCTTTATTCTATCAATTGCCCAACTGTAATTTGTTTACCCGACATGTGTTATTTTATCTATGGAGAGACACCACTAGTGAACTATGGATCCCGGTCCTATTTCCGTCATATTGCTATCACCTGTTTACTTTACTCACACTGTTTACTTTACTCGCATACTATTATCATATTCCACTCGATACGCTCATAACCTTTGTTTCAAGCAAACCGGTGAGATTGACAACCTCATCGCAAGTTGGGAGGAAAGTATTTGGTTGTGTTGTGTGCAGGTTCCGCGTTGCAGCTAGCTAGCAAAGCTTGGACGAGGCGCCATATATAAATTGTCAGAAGCTGTCGCAAACTAGCAAGCATCACCTTCAGCTGTCATTGTCCGCTCTTCTCCTGATCGATATTAAACCTTGGTTTCTTAACTGAGGGAAAACTAGCTGCTATACTCATCATACTTTCCTCTTGGAGTTCCCAACGGGCTGGTCAAGTACCACGTACAAGGAAACTTCTGGTGTCATCACTTGGCGCCAGCAGCTCTTTTTCTGGCGCTGTTCCCGGGGAAGAAGTGGAAGATTTCTGCGAGGGGAGTTTTTCGCACACTGCTACCGGTTGATGGCGCCAGAAAAGAGGCTGCTGGCGTGGACCAGTAAGTCCTTGTGCGCGGTGAATGACCAGCCCGTTGGGAACCCCAAGAGGAAGGTATGATGAGTGTAGCAGCAAGTTTTCTTTCAGTTTAAGAAACCAAGGTTTATCGAACAGGAGAGGAGAGACAATGACGACTGAAGGTGTTGTGGAACCTGCACACACACAAACAAATACTTTGTTCCCAACTTGCGATGAGGTTGTCAATCTCACCGGTTTGCTTGAAACAAAGGTTATGAGTGTATCGAGTGGAAAACAATATAGTATGCGAGTAAAGTAAACAGTACGAGTAAAGTAAACAGGTGATAGCAATTTGATGTAAATAGGACCGGGATCCACAGTTCACTAGTGGTGTCTCTCCATAGATAAAATAACACATGCTGGGTAAACAAATTACAGTTGGGCAATTGATAGAATAGAGATAACGTGATATGTCAAGAAGATCACTATGAGATTTACTCTAGGCATTACAACAAAATACATAGACCGCCATCCAACTGCATCTATGACTAATAATCCACTCCCTGGGATATCAATCCGAACACCCTAGAAGTATTAAGTTGCGAACAACAGATAATTGCATTAAGCAAAGTGTGTAATGTAAACAAAGCATATGCCCTTGAGCATATGAATGTTGTTTTCTCCCTAGTAGCAACAGCACATCTACCACCTTAGAGGTTTCTGTCACTCCCCCAGGTGAAATAGAGGCATGAACCCACTATCGAGCATAAATACCCCCTCTTGGAGTCACTAGCAACTACTCGGCCAAGATAGCTACTAACAACGGAGAGCATGCAAGATCATAAACAACATAGAGATAACAAAAGATATAATTCAGTACAGCAACTTAATCATAAACACCAATATTCATCGGATCCCAACAAACCAAACATGTAGAATTACATAACGGTGATCTCAATCATGTATGGCAGCTCATGAGATCTAAACATAAAGCACATGGTGGAGAAGACAACCATCTAGCTACTGCTATGGACCCATAGTCCAAGGTAGACTACTCACTCATTGCTCCGGAGGCAAGCATGGCGATGAAGAAGACCTTCGGTGGCGATTCACCTCTCCGGCAGGGTGCCGGGAAGAGCTTCTGGACCCTCCCGATCTTTGGGTCGACGGTGGCGGCGGATCACGATGTGTTCTGGAAAATTGATCGGGTACTTAGGTTTTTTCCGTCGGGGGGCCTTTATAGGCGAAGGGGCGATGTCAGAGGAGGGGCCAGGCGGCCACACACGGGGGTGGCACGGGCCAGGGGCTGGCCGCGCCACCTGTGCATGTGGGCCCCTGGTCCCTCGCCTCCTACTCTCCTTCGGATCTCTGGAAGCTTCCGGGTAAAATAAGACTTTAGGAACTTGTTTCGTCCAATTCCAAGAATATTTCCTGTGTATCACTCTGAAACACAAAAACAGCAGAAAACAGGAAACTGGCACTGTGGCAACTCGTTAATAGGTTAGTTCCAGAAAATGCATAAAAGTGCCACGAAGTGTAACGAAACAATAGGCAAATGGTGTAAAAACAAGCATGGAGCATCAAAAATTATAGATACGTTGGAGACGTATCAAGCATCCCCAAGCTTAACTCCTGCTCGTCCTCGAGTAGGTAAGTGATAACAAAAGAATAATTTTTGAGGTGACATGCACCTACACAATCTTGATCATATATGTAAGCATTTGTGAGCTGGGATCATAAGAACTTAAAACATGGGCATGAAGATATAATCTTATAATAAGAACTTAGCAACCATGTTGTAAACATGCAAATGAACACAAACAAAAGATCATGAAAATGAAACAATGAAAGTCAAACGTGTGTTCAAATCATAAGGAAAAACATACAAAAGGTTTTCAGCTTGTCCTTCAAAGAGAGCAAAACATAAATGCATAGGACACCTTCAAGTTTAAGAGGGCGACTAGATACAAATAATTTAAGAACAAGTGAAACCAACAATATGAATCAATCAATGAACTTTGGGACAATGCATATCACACTAAGAATGACAACTATGCTCTCTTAATGGTGCATAAAGAAAGAAGGTGGTGACTCAACATAAAAGTAAAAGAAAGACCCTTCGCAGAGGGAAGCAGTGATTGCAAGTTTTATAACCTTCAAAAATTATGGTACTTACCGGCTTTGAGCTCTCATTGCCCCCATCATAAGCATCTTGAATGGTTAAAGTTAATGCGAGAACAATTATGATGCATATGCTTGACAAATCATAAGTTGAAAACCTCGTGCCCCGTGAATATGAGTACCCAAACCTCATGCTACTTTACTTAGAGTCCCAAGCAAGGCTCTTGTCATTGTAAGTATATGCATATCATTGAGAACCGCCAATGGGGTACCTCCGTGCCCGATGACATGGAACAAGCCCACACCAAAATGACAGGACAAGCAGACAATGAACACCTTGACATCTCTTTTATTTGCCTTTTGTTTAGCTTTTTATTGTGAGATGCGTCGTCGAATGTTCACCATGGGTATGCTGCAAATTTCCACCATGAATTATGCATGGCTTAGATTGGCGGCCCGGCATTTCCCTAACACATATACAAACTCCATGATCCCTACAAGATTCCCAATTCATTTCACACCGCGGGCATCCATAAACAAAAGATCACGATATCAACTCAAAAAGAAGTGCAATGTTGAAAGCTTGCCCCATGACAGCATGGATGGGCTAGAATCCAACTTACAACTTGCAAGCATAACAACTCAACATAAGAGACCACAATGTCAAATTTTTAAGAACAGGAAAAAGTAAAGTGTGCCTTCCGGTTCGTGAGAGCTTTACTGACCGAATTTCACATAACACTGGTAAGAGTTTAATTTGAAGAGAAAATAAAAGCAAGTCAAATTTACTTGGAATAGCAAATTGCTAGTAGGTATGTATGGTGGACACTTTGGAAAACTTTGGCTTTTAGGAGTTGGATGCACGAGTAGAGCTCATACTCAGTACAAGGCGAGGGCTAGCAAAAGACTGGGAGCGACCAACTAAGAGAGCAATAATGGCCATAATCATGCAAAGCGACAAAGCGACATTAAAAGAAGCATAAGATGGCATCAAAAGTCAAAAAACTAAATGATCATGAAGGCTATTGGTGACTTTGTGAGAGTCTAACATGTGTGAGCATGCGCCAAGTCAACCCAAATAAAGCATCAAGGAGAAAACCAAAATAATGCTTCCATACAATAAAAACAACGCATGATTTTTTTCAAAGGCTCATTAAGCAATCTTAGTTATTTGAGACAAGTCATGCTACAGCAAAACCACTAAGCATACTATCAAAAAGACATCAAGCATGACATGAAAAAGCCTAAGCCGCAGTCTACACAAGCTCCTTCTTGTACCACTATTTTGCACAAAGCTTTTTCTCTTTTCCAACACCATTTGAAATTTTTAAAGACACCTCTTTTGATGAAAACCAATGAAGATCAGAGGCAAAAATACACCTTGATGAAAAGATATGACAAGGTCTGAACGCAAATCAAGGCGAAAACGAAAAACAAAAGCAGTAGCAGAAAAAGAAGAACGCTCGATAAACGATAAGAGTGAAAAACTGAGCGTTCTTTGCAAATGAAAACGAGCAACTTCTCCAAAAGAAAATTTGTTGGGGTCCAACCATTTATTGCAGCAAACAAACAAACTAAACCAACTAAGAAAACTAAAACAACTGACGCTCCAAGAAAAACACATAGTGCATGAAGCAATAAAAATATAGTGTTTTGAAAGGTGACATGATTTTTGCCGATGAAGAAGGGGTGCCTCGGGGGCATCCCCAAGCTTTGATGCTTGTACTTCTTGGATATTTCTTGGGGTGATGCATGGGCATCCCCAAGCTTGAGCTTTTGTCCATTCTTCAATTCATCTCATCATTCTCCAATCCCTACACTTGAAAACTTCCTTCATACAAAACTAAACACAAATCTATTAGCAACATTAGTGCAAGCATAACATATAATCAATCCTCTATTTGCTTCAGGTTTCAACTCAAAACCACCACATATATAGCATATACTACTGTAGCAACCTCCCCAAAAGTTCCATGATCAAGAGAACTCAAAATAAAGCGATAAAGTGGCAAACACAAATATTGGCAGAAATCTGTCAAAACTGAACAGCTGACAAAGGTCGATTTTTTGAGGGATTTTGTGTTGCTCAAATCAAAAAGTGTTCAACTAACAAAAGTTTGGATATAACCTGGGGCATATGCACAAGAAATTTCAGGTCCAAAAGATAAACAGAGAATTTTCACGAATTTTTATCGTGCAGCACCAAAAACAGTTTCAGGACAGCAACATCCCCAAATCTTTACCTCACTCAAATTAGAGGCTTCTCTTGGCACAAAAACAAAATAAACAAGATAAGGAGCGGTCATTACAGTAGTAATGACTTCCAAGACTCAAATAAAAGAAAAAGTACTGAAAATAAAACATTGGGTTATCTCCCAAGAGTGAATTTCTTTAACGCCTTTGAGCTAGGCGCAGAAAATTGCGAATCAAGTAATATCAAGTGATGAAGCATCAAGCGCATAATTTGCTCTAAGAATAGAGTCAAAAAGCAATTTCTTTATTTTCCTAGGGAAGTGTTCCATACCTTTCTTAAGCGGGAATTGATATTTGATAGTGCCTTCCCTCATATCAATGATAGCACCTACAGTTCGAAGAAAGGGTCTTCCCAAAATAATAGGACATGAAGCATGGCATTCAACGTCCATAACAAGAAAATCAATGGGAACAAGGTTATTTTTAACCACAATAAGAACATCATTAATCCTTCCCAAAGGTTTCTTCTTAGCAACATCAGCAATAGGAACATCAAAATAACATTTTTCAAGCGGTGGTAAATCAAGCATGTCATAAATCTTTCTAGACATGATAGAAATACTAGCACCTAGATCACATAAAGCATGGCAATCATAACCATTAACATGCATATCAATGATGGGTTCCCAACCATCTTCTAACTTCTTGGGAACAGAGGCTTTTTGCTTCAACTTTTCATCCCTAATCTTTATGAGAGCATTGGTAATATGCTTAGTAAAAGCAATATTTAAAGAACTAGCATTAAGAGTCAAAGCAAGCTTTTGCAAGAACAAAATTACTTCAGATATATTGCAGCCATCAACATCAAAATCATTAAAAGAAATAGAGCTATCATCTCCCACACTCCGAAAAATTTCAGCACTCTTTTGAGAAAAAGTTTTGGCAGTTTTAGGCTTTTTAACACAAGGAGTGGGAGTTTTCTCTACACCAATCAAAGTAAGAGGATTGCTAACATTAGGAGCAACATCATTAGAGGTAGTAATAGTACATACCTCCATCTTTCTAGCCATCTCATCTTCTCTTTCCCACCTGGCATGCAATTCCGCTAACAATCTAATATTTTCATCAATTCCAACTTGGATAGCATTAGCGGTAGCAAAAACATTGTTCTCTTTCACATCATTAGGAAACACTTTTAATTTCAGAAGTTCAAGGCTATCAACTTTAGAAGCAAGAATATCAATTTTGCCTAACTTGTTGTAGGAATTACCATAAGAGTTACCATAACCATTACCATTGGTAGAAGGATACGGCCTATAATTGTTACTAGCAAAATTGTTCCTATAAGCATTGTTGTTAAAATTATTGTTTCTAATGAAATTCACATCAACATGCTCTTCTTGAGCAACCAGAGAGGCCAAAGGAACATTATTAGGATCAACATGAGTCCTATCATTAGCAAGCATAGCCATAATGGTATCAATCTTTTCACTTAAGAAAGAGGTTTCCTCAACAGAATTTACCTTCTTACCTTGTGGAGCTCTCTCGGTGTGCCATTCAGAATAATTTACCATCATGTTGTCGAGTAGCTTTGATGCGGCGCCCAAGGTAAGGGACATGAAAGTGCCTCCAGCAGCTGAATCAAGTAGGTTCCTTGAAGAAAAATTCAGTCCTGCATAAAAAGTTTGGATAATCATCCAAGTAGTCAGTCCATGAGTGGGGCAATTCTTTATCATAGATTTCATTCTTTCCCAAGCTTGAGCAACATGTTCATTATCAAACTGAGTAAACTTCATAATATTGCTACGCAACGATATAATCTTAGTAGGAGGATAGTATCTACCAATAAAAGCATCCTTACACTTAGCCCATGAATCAATACTATTCTTAGTCAAAGACAGCAACCAATCTTTAGCTTTTCCTCTCAAAGAAAAAGGAAACAACTTAAGCTTAATAATATCACCATCCACATCCTTATATTCTGCATCTCACATAGCTCAACAAAATTGTTGAGATGAGCTGCAGCATCTTCAGTACTAGCACCAGAAAATTGCTCTTTCATAACAAGGTTCAATAAAGCAGGCTTAATCTCATAAAAGTTTGCAGCAGGAATAGGTGGTGCAATAGGAGTGCAGATAAAATCACTATTGTTTGTGCTAGTAAAGTCACACAACTTGGTGTTTTCAGGATTGGCCATTTCAGCAAAACGAAAGTAAACAAGTAAAAACAACTACCAAGGATTCTAATTTTTTTGGGTTTTTGATAAAAAGCAATGCAGGTAAAATAAGTAAAGCAAAACAATAACAAAGTAAAGAATGTGTGTGCGAAGAACTCCCCTCGCAGAAGTCTTCTCTTCCTCCCTGGCAACGGCGCCAGAAAAGAAGCTGCTACCGGTTGATGGCGCCAGAAAAGAGGCTGCTGGCGTGGAGCAGTAAGTCCTTGTACGTGGTGAATGACCAGCCCGTTGGGAACCCCAAGAGGAAGGTATGATGAGTGTAGCAGCAAGTTTTCCCTCAGTTTAAGAAACCAAGGTTTATCGAACAGGAGAGGAGAGACAATGACGACTGAAGGTGTTGTGGAACCTGCACACACACAAACAAATACTTTGTTCCCAACTTGCGATGAGGTTGTCAATCTCACCGGTTTGCTTGAAACAAAGGTTATGAGTGTATCGAGTGGAAAACAATATAGTATGCGAGTAAAGTAAACAGTACAAGTAAAGTAAACAGGTGATAGCAATTTGATGTAAATAGGACCGGCATCCACAGTTCACTAGTGGTGTCTCTCCATAGATAAAATAACACATGCTGGGTAAACAAATTACAGTTGGGCAAATGATAGAATAGAGATAACATGATATGTCAAGAAGATCACTATGAGATTTACTCTGGGCATTACAACAAAATACATAGACCTCCATCCAACTGCATCTATGACTAATAATCCACTCCCTGGGATATCAATCTGAACACCCTAGAAGTATTAAGTTGCGAACAACAGATAATTGCATTAAGCAAAGTGTGTAATGTAAACAAAGCATATGCCCTTGAGCATATGAATGTTGTTTTCTCCCTAGTAGCAACAGCACATCTACCACCTTAGAGGTTTCTGTCACTCCCCCAGGTGAAATAGAGGCATGAACCCACTATCGAGCATAAATACCCCCTCTTGGAGTCACTAGCAACTACTCGGCCAAGATAGCTACTAACAATGGAGAGCATGCAAGATCATAAACAACATAGAGATAACAAAAGATATAATTCAGTACAGCAACTTAATCATAAAAACCAATATTCATCGGATCCCAACAAACCAAACATGTAGAATTATATAACGGTGATCTCAATCATGTATGGCAGCTCATGAGATCTAAACATGAAGCACATGGTGGAGAAGACAACCATCTAGCTACTGCTATGGACCCATAGTCCAAGGTAGACTACTCACTCATCGCTCCGGAGGCAAGCATGGCGATGAAGAAGACCTCTGGTGGCGATTCCCCTCTCCGGCAGGGTGCCGGGAAGAGCTTCTGGACCCTCCCGATCTTCGGGTCGACAGCGGCAGCGGATCACGATGTGTTCTGGAAAATTGATTGGGTACTTAGGTTTTTTTCCGTCGGGGGGTCTTTATAGGTGAAGGGGCGATGTCAGAGGAGGGGCCAGGCGGCCACACACGGGGGTGGCGTGGGCCAGGGGCTGGCCACGCCACCTGTGCGTGTGGGCCCCTGGTCCCTCGCCTCCTACTCTCCTTCGGATCTCTGGAAGCTTCCGGGTAAAATAAGACTTCAGGAACTTGTTTTGTCCAATTCTGAGAATATTTCCTGTGTATCACTCTGAAACACAAAAACAGCAGAAAACAGGAAACTGGCACTGTGGCAACTCGTTAATAGGTTAGTTCCAGAAAATGCATAAAAGTGCGACGAAGTGTAACGAAACAATAGGCAAATGGTGTAAAAACAAGCATGGAGCATCAAAAATTATAGATACGTTGGAGACGTATCACACACACATCCTTTACTTTGTTTTATTGTTTTGCTTTACTTTATTTATTTTACCTGCATCGCTTTATATCAAAAACCCAAAAAAATAAGAATCCTTGGTAGTTGTTTTTACTTGTTTACTTTCGTTTTGCTGAAATGGCCAATCCTGAAAACACCAAGTTGTGTGACTTTACTAGCACAAACAATAGTGATTTTATCTGCACTCCTATTGCACCACCTGCTCCTGCTGCAAACTTTTATGAGATTAAGCCTGCTTTATTGAACCTTGTTATGAAATAGCAATTTTCTGGTGCTAGTACTGAAGATACTGCAGCTAATCTCAACAATTTTGTTGAGCTATGTGAGATGCAGAAATATAAGGATGTTGATAGTGATATTATTAAGCTCAAGTTGTTTCCTTTTTCTTTGAGAGGAAAAGCTAAAGATTGGTTGCTGTCTTTGACTAAGAATAGTATTGATTCATGGGCTAAGTGTAAGGATGCTTTTATTGGTAGATACTATCCTCCTGCTAAGATTATATCCTTGCGTAGTAATATTATGAAGTTTACTCAATTTGATAATGAACATGTTGCTCAGGCTTGGGAAAGAATAAAATCTATGATAAAGAATTGCCCCACTCATGGACTGACTACTTGGATGATTATCCAAACTTTTTATGCAGGACTGAATTTTTCTTCAAGGAACCTACTTGATTCAGCTGCTGGAGGCACTTTTATGTCCCTTACCTTGGGCGCCGCATCAAAGCTACTTGACAACATGATGGTAAATTATTCTGAATGGCATACCGAGAGAGCTCCACAAGGTAAGAAGGTAAATTCTGTTGAGGAAACATCTTCCTTGAATGATAAGATTGATACCATTATGGCTATGCTTGCTAATGATAGGACTCATGTTGATCCTAATAATGTTACTTTAGCCTCTTTGGTTGCTCAAGAAGAGCATGTTGATGTGAATTTCATTAGAAACAATAATTTTAACAACAATGCTTATAGGAACAATTTTGCTAGTAACAATTATAGGCCATATCCTTCTACCAATGGTAATGGTTATGGTAATTCTTATGGTAGTTCCTACAACAACACTAGGGCCGCGCCCTCCGAGCTTGAGGTAATGCTCAAGGACTTCATCGGTAAGCAAACTACTTTTAATAAGTCTGTTGAGGAAAAGTTAGGCAAAATTGATATTCTTGCTTCTAAGGTTGATAGCCTTGCTCATGATGTTGAAATTCTGAAATTAAAAGTGTTGCCTAATGATGTGAAAGAGAATTTTTTTGCTACTGCTAATATTATCCAAGTTGGAATTGATGAAAATATTAGATTGTTAGCGGAATTGCATGCCAGGTGGGAAAGAGAAGATGAGATGGCTAGAAAGATGAAGGTATGTACTATTACTACCTCTAATGATGTTGCTCCTAATGTTAGCAATCCTCTTACTTTGATTGGTGTAGAGAAAACTCCCACTCCTTGTGTTAAAAAGCCTAAAACTGCCAAAACTTTTTCTCAAAAGAGTGCTGAAATTTTTCGGAGTGTGGGAGATGATAGCTCTATTTCTTTTAATGATTTTGATGTTGATGGCTGCAATATATCTGAAGTAATTTTGTTCTTGCAAAAGCTTGCTTTGACTCTTAATGCTAGTTCTTTAAATATTGCTTTTACTAAGCATATTACCAATGCTCTCATAAAGATTAGGGATGAAAAGTTGAAGCAAAAAGCCTCTGTTCCCAAGAAGTTAGAAGATGGTTGGGAACCCATCATTGATATGCATGTTAATGGTTATGATTGCCATGCTTTATGTGATCTAGGTGCTAGTATTTCTATCATGTCTAGAAAGATTTATGACATGCTTGATTTACCACCGCTTGAAAAATGTTATTTTGATGTTCCTATTGCTGATGTTGCTAAGAAGAAACCTTTGGGAAGGATTAATGATGTTCTTATTGTGGTTAAAAATAACCTTGTTCCCATTGATTTTCTTGTTATGGACGTTGAATGCCATGCTTCATGTCCTATTATTTTGGGAAGACCCTTTCTTCGAACTGTAGGTGCTATCATTGATATGAGGGAAGGCACTATCAAATATCAATTCCCGCTTAAGAAAGGTATGGAACACTTCCCTAGGAAAAGAAAGAAATTGCTTTTTGACTCTATTCTTAGAGCAAATTATGCGCTTGATGCTTCATCACTTGATATTACTTGATTCGCAATTTTCTGCGCCTAGCTCAAAGGCGTTAAAGAAATTCACTCTTGGGAGATAACCCAATGTTTTCTTTTCAGTACTTTTTCTTTTATTTGAGTCTTGGAAGTCATTACTACTGTAATGACCGCTCCTTATCTTGTTTATTTTGTTTTTGTGCCAAGAGAAGCCTCTAATTTGAGTGAGGTAAAGATTTGGGGATGTTGCTGTCCTGAAACTGTTTTTGGTGCTGCACGATAAAAATTCGTGAAAATTCTCTGTTTATCTTTTGGACCTGAAATTTCTTGTGCATATGCCCCAGGTTATATCCAAACTTTTGTTAGTTGAACACTTTTTTGATTTGAGCAACACAAAATCCCTCAAAAATTCGACCTTTGTCAGCTGTTCAGTTTTGACAGATTTCTGCCAATATTTGTGTTTGCCACTTGATCGCTTTATTTTGAGTTCTTTTTGACCATGGAACCTTTTGGGAAGTTGATACAGTAGTATATGCTTTATATGTGGTGGTTTTGAGTTGAAACCTGAAGCAAAAGAGGTTGAATATATTATATGCTTACACTAATGTTGCTAATAGAATTGTGTTTAGTTTTGTATGAAGGAAGTTTTCAAGTGTAGGGATTGGAGAATGATGAGATGAGTTGAAGAATGGAAAAAAGCTCAAGCTTGGGGATGCCCAGAACCCCAAGAAATATCCAAGAAGTACAAGCGTCAAAGCTTGGGGATGCCCCCGAGGCACCCCTTCTTCATCGGCAAAAATCAGGTCACCTTTCAAAACACTATATTTTTATTGCTTCATGCACTATGTGTTATTCTTGGAGCATCAGTTGTTTTAGTTTTCTTAGTTGGTTAGTTTAGTTTGTTTGCTGCAATAAATGGTTGGACCCCAACAAATTTCTTTTGGAGGAGATGTACTCGTTTTCATTTGCAAAGAACGCTCTAGTTTTCACTCTTATTAAAAATCGAGCGTTCTCCTTTTTCTGCTACTGCTTTTGGTTTTCGTTTTCGCCTTGATTTGCTTTCAGACCTTGTCATATCTTTTCATCAAGGTGTATTTTTTCCTCTGATATTTATTGGTTTTCATCAAAAGAGGTGTTTATAAAAATTTCAAATGGTGTTGGAAAAGAGAAAAAGCTTTGTGCAAAATAGTGGTACAAGAAGGAGCTTGTGTAGACTGCGGCTTAGGCTTTTTCATGTCATGCTTGATGTTTTTTTGATAGTATGCTTAGTGGTTTTGCTGTAGCATGACTTGTCTCAAATAACTGAGATTGCTTAATGAGCCTTTGAAAAAATCATGTGTTGTTTTTATTGTATGGAAGCATTATTTTGGTTTTCTCCTTGATGCTTTATTTGGGTTGACTTGGTGCATGCTCACACATGTTAGACTCTTACAAAGTCGCCAATAGCCTTCATGATCATTTATTTTTTGACTTTTGATGCCACCCTATGCTTCTTTTAATGTCGCTTTGTCGCTTTGCATGATTATGGCCATTATTGCTCTCTTAGTTGGTCGCTCCCAGTCTTTTGCTAGCCCTCGCCTTGTACTGAGTATGAGCTCTACTCGTGCATCCAACTCCTAAAAGCCAAATTTTTCCAAAGTGTCTACCCTACATACCTACTAGCAATTTTCTATTCCAAGTAAATTTGACTTGCTTTTATTATCGCTTCAAATTAAACTCTTACCAGTGTTATGTGAAATTCGGTCAGTAAAGCTCTCACGAACCGGAAGGCACACTTTACTTTTTCCTGTTCTAAAAATTTGACATTGTGGTCTTTTATGATGAGTTGTTATGCTTGCAAGTTGTAAGTTGGATTCTAGCCCAGCAACATTGCACTTCCTATTTGAGTTGATATCGTGATCTTTTGTTTATGGATGCCCGCGGTGTGAAATGAATTGGGAATCTTGTGAGGATCATGGAGTTTGTATATGTGTTAGGGAAACGCCGGGCCGCCAATCTAAGCCATGCATAATTCATGGTGGAAATTTGCAGCATACCCATGGTGAACATTCGACGACGCATCTCATAATACAAAAAAGCTAAACAATATGGCAAATAAAAGAGATGTCGAGGTGTTCATTGTCTGCTTGTCCTGTCATTTTGGTGTGGGCTTGGTCCATGTCATCGGGCACGGAGTTACCCCATTGGTGGTTCTCAATGATATGCATATACTTACAATGACAAGAGCCTTGCTTGGGACTCTAAGTAAAGTAGCATGAGGTTTGGGTACTCGTATTCACGGGACATGAGGTTTTCAACTTATGATTTGTCAAGCATATGCATCATAACTGTTCTCACATTAACTTTAACCATTCAAGATGCTTATGATGGGGGCAATGAGAGCTCAAAGCCAGTAAGTACCATAATTTTTGAAGGTTATAAAACTTGCAATCACTGCTTCCCTCTGCGAAGGGTCTTTCTTCGACTTTTATGTTGAGTCACCACCTTCTATCTTTATGCACCATAAGAGAGCAAAGTTATCATTCTTAGTGTGATATGCATTGTCCCAAAGTTCATTGATTGATTCATATTGTTGGTTTCACTTGTCTCAAGTTATTTGTATCTAGTTGCCCTCTTAAACTTGAAGGTGTCCTATGCATTTATGTTTTGCTCTCTTTGAAGGACAAGCTGAAAACCATTTGTATGTTTTTCCTTATGATTCGAACACACGTTTGACTTTCATTGTTTCATTATCATGATCTTTTGTTTGTGTTCATTTGCATGTTTACAACATGGTTGCTAAGTTTCTTATTGTCTTGATTACATCTTCATGCCCATGTTTTAAGTTCTTATGATTCCAGCTCACAAATGCTTACATATATGATCAAGATTGTGTAGGTGCATGTCACCTCAAAAATTATTCTTTTGTTATCACTTACCTACTCGAGGACGAGCAGGAGTTAAGCTTGGGGATGCTTGATACGTCTCAAACGTATCTATAATTTTTGATGCTCCATGCTTGTTTTTACACCATTTGCCTATTGTTTCGTTACACTTCGTGGCACTTTTATGCATTTTCCGGAACTAACCTATTAACAAGTTGCCACAGTGCCAGTTTCCTGTTTCTGCTATTTTTGTGTTTCAGAAGTGATACACAGGAAATATTCTCGAAATTGGACGAAACAAGTTTCTGAAGTCTTAATTTACCCGGAAGCTTCCAGAGATCCGAAGAAGTGTCAGAGGGGGGCCACCAGGGCCCCACACGCAGGGGTGGCGCGGCCAGGCCCCTGGCCACGTGGCCCCGCGTGAGGGAGCCTGGCTCCACCTCTGACGACGCCCCTTCACCTATAAAGACCCCCCGACGCGTAAAACCTAAGTACCCGATCAGATTTCCAGAACACATTGCGATCCGCCGCCGCCGTCGACCCGAAGATCGGGAGGGTCCAGAAGCTCTTCCCGGCACCCTGCCGGAGAGGGGAATCGCCACCGGAGGTCTTCTTCATTGCCATGCTTGCCTCCAGAGCGATGAGTGAGTAGTCTACCTTGGACTATGGGTCCATAGCAGTAGCTAGATGGTTATCTTCTCCACCGTGTGCTTCATGTTTAGATCTCATGAGCTGCCCTACATGATTGAGATCACCGTTATGTAATTCTACATGTTTGGTTTGTTGGGATCCGATGAATATTGGTGTTTATGATTAAGTTGCTGTACTAAAATTTATCTTATGTTATCTCTATGTTGTTTATGATCTTGCATGCTCTCCGTTGTTAGTAGCTATCTTGGCCGAGTAGTTGCTAGTGACTCCAAGAGGGGGTATTTATGCTCGATAGTGGGTTCATGCCTCTATTTCACCTGGGAGAGTGACAGAAACCTCTAAGGTGGTAGATGTGCTGTTGCTACTAGGGAGAAAACAACATTCATATGCTCAAGGGCATATGCTTTGTTTATATTACACACTTTGCTTAATGCAATTATCCGTTGTTGGCAACTTAATACTTTTGGGGTGTTCGGATTGATATCCCCGGGGGTGGATAATTAGTCATAGATGCAGTTGGATGGCGGTTTATGTATTTTGTTGTAATGCCCAGAGTAAATCTCATAGTGATCTTCTTGACATATCATGTTTATCTTTATTCTATCAATTGCCCAACTGTAATTTGTTTACCCAGCATGTGTTATTTTATCTATGGAGAGACACCACTAGTGAACTGTGGATCCCGGTCCTATTTCCATCATATTGCTATCACCTGTTTACTTTACTCGCACTGTTTACTTTACTCGCATACTATTATCATATTCCACTCGATATGCTCATAACCATTGTTTCAAGCAAACCGGTGAGATTGACAACCTCATCGCAAGTTGGGAGCAAAGTATTTGGTTGTGTTGTGTGCAGGTTCCACATTGCAGCTAGCCAGCAAAGCTTGCACGAGGCGCCATATATAAATTGTCCGAAGCTGTCGCAAACTAGCAAGCATCACCTTCAGCTGTGATTGTCCGCTCTTCTCCTGATCGATATTAAACCTTGGTTTGTTAACTGAGGGAAAACTAGCTGCTATACTCATCATACTTTCCTCTTGGAGTTCCCAACGGGCTGGTCAAGTACCACGCACAAGGAAACTTCTGGTGTCATCACTTGGCGCCAGTAGCCGACAACGCGCCCTGGATTCCTCACCAATTTGCACGCTCCAATAGGTGACACCTCCCAGTGCCAGCCCGGCGGAGTCCACTCCTGAACATCGCCCATCTGGTCGAACGGGTGGGACATCGTGGCCGTTGACAAACAACTAATATAAACAACTAACAAATATATTTAATTATTCTATTTTTTCTAACTCTATTTATATTCTATTTTTTGTAACTATATTACTAACAATTTTTTCTAACCTTAAATTTGCATTTTTCTAACTATTATTGCTAACTAGTATTTCTAACTCTATTATTGCTATCTATATTTCTATTTCTAACAATATTACTAACAATTTTTTATTACTAACTAATATTTCTATTTCTAACTCTATTTCTATTCTATTTTGTAACTATATTACTAACAATTTTTGTAACCCTAAATTTGCATTTTTCTAACTATTATTGCTAACTAGTATTTCTAACTCTATTATTGCTATCTATATTTCTATTTCTAACAATATTACTGACAATTTTCTATTACTAACTAATATTTTTATTTCTAACTCTATTTCTATTATTTTTTGTAACTATATTACTCACAATTTTTCTAACCCTAAATTTCTATTTCTATTTTCTGTAACTATATTGCAATCATCATTTCTATTTTTTCTAACCCTAAAAAAAATGAGTTTTACCTGCAGGCTGGGAACGGGCAGCGTCGGCGGTGTGTATTGTGAGGGAGGCGCTCGGGGTCGGCGGCGGCGCTCGGGGGCGGCAACGGCGGTGGTGTACTGTGGGGCGGCGGCGACGCGGCTCGGGGGTGGTGCTCGGGGGCGGCGCTCGGGGGCGTCTGGCGGGGCGCTCATGGGCGGCTGCGACGTGTGCAGCAAAGGCGGCGTCGTTGTCGGTGGCGACGGGCGGCGGCGACAGGCGGCAGCACGGAATGGTCAGGCCGCAACAATCGGCTCCGGCGAGGTGGTCTGCGTCGGGGCCTCCAGTCGATCTTTTTTTTTGCTTAGTGTCGAGTGGGAAGAAGAAGAGAGAAGGGGCGGGCTTATATACCCCCCCCCTTTAGTCCCTGTTGGTGGCTCCAACCGGGACTAAAGGGGAGGGTCTTTAGTCCCGGTTGAAGCCACCAACCGGGACTAAAGGGTCTTTAGTCCCGGTTGGTCGCTTCAACCGGGACTAAAGAGTTTTGGGGGCGGCGGTTCCCTAGCCTGACCCCTTTAGTCCCGGTTGGTGGCTTCAACCGGGACTAAAGGGCTAATAAATGCGCGCCAAGCCATGTATTTTTTCAGATTTCATTTGAATATGAATTTTGAATTTCAATTTGAATAACTTCTGCATATTTTAGAATCTGACAAAACTTTGATATTGAAAAGTGTTTGAAATTGAATAACTAATTCAAAAACATTTTCTATTTTTTAAAAAAATTATTCTAACTATTCAAACTATTAACTATTATTCCATTTTCAATTAAAACTACATTAATTAATATTCTTTTGGCATATTTTATAATTTGATAGAACTTTGAATATGAAAAGTGTTATAAATTGAATAACTAATTCAAAGACTAAAACTATATTAATTAATATTCTTTTGGCATATTTTAGAATTTGATAAAACTTTGAATATAAAAAGTGTTTGAAATTGAATAACTAATTCAAAACCATTTTCTATTTTTTAATGTTATTCTAACTATTCAAACTATTAACTATTTTGCCATTTTCAATTAAATTGTATTAATTAATATTTTTTTGCATAATTTTAAATCTGACAAAACTTTGAATATGAAAAGTGTTTGAATTTGAATAACTAACCCAAAATCATATATTTACGTAAAAGGTTTAATACATTATTACACATCACCAACATCCACATCTAGTGTTGGGATTTCCTTCTGCACCGTAACCATGGAGTATCTTCTTTGTTTAAGAGGATGGTTGGGTTAGTGTTCACTCTGAAGGGCGGAATTTTATCAAACTTGTTATAATCTTCTGACATACCTGTCTTGTCCTCCACTCCCATGATGATTCTTTTCCCTAAAAGAACTATGTGGCGCTTTGGCTCATCATGTGATGTATTTGTTTGCTTATCTTTTCTTTTTCTCGGTTTGGTAGACATGTCCTTCACATAGAAAATCTGAGCGACGTCATTGGCTAGGATGAATAGTTCATCTCTGTAACCAAGATTATTGAGATCCACCGTTGTAATTCTGTACTGCTGGTCCACCTTTACCCTACCTCCTGTCAGCTTGACCCATTTGCACCGAAACAAAGGGACCTTAAAAGATGGTCCATAGTCAAGTTCCCATATCTCCTCTATGTAACCATAATATGTGTCCTTAGTCCCATTGTCATTTGCTGCATCAAAGTGGACACCACTGTTTTGGTTGGTGCTCCTTTTATCTTGGGCGATTGTATAAAATGTATTCTCATTTATCTCGTAAGTCAATATAGTGGAAGATGGTTTCTTGGCCAACATGGACAGCTCATATCCAATAGTGGCGTCATTTATGAGAAGTGTTTGCAACCAACCACCAAAATTCGCCATGTGAAACTTTGTAATCCATGAGTCAGACTACCCCGAGTTTTCTGAGCGTACAATATGGCTCCACCAACGTGGAATTTTGTAAAACTATGTAGTGTGCTTCACTCAAAGAATGTCCATCCATACAGTATGCTGATTTCACTCCTAGCGTGCCTTTTCCACTCAGTCTCCCCTCATGCCGCGATTGAGGAAGACCAATCGGGTTCAGGTTAGGAACAAAGTCAACACAAAACTCAATGACCTCCTCTGTTAGATAGCCCTTGGAGATGCTTCCTTCTGGCCTAGCACGGTTATGCACATATTTCTTTAAGACTCCCATGAACCTCTCAAAGGGGAACATATTGTGCAGAAATACAGGACCGAGAATGGAGATCTCTTCGACTAGGTGAACTTAGAGATGCGTCATAATATTGAAGAAGGACGGTGGGAACACCAACTCGAAGCTGCAAGACAATGGGCCACATTATTCTGTAACCATGGTAGATCTTCTGGATTGATTATACCTTCTGGGAAATTGCATTGAGGAATGCACATAGCTTCACAATCGGCACTCAAACATTTTCCGGTAGAATCCCCCTCAATGCAACCGGAAGCAATTGCGTCATAAGCACGTGGCAATCATGAGACTTTAGGTTTTAGAATTTTTCTTTGCCTTATTTATTATTCCCTTTATATTCGACGAGAATCCATATGGGACCTTGATACTGCTCAGGCATTGAAAAAAGATTTCCTTCTCTTCTTTGGTAAGAGCATAGCTCGCAGGACCCTTAAAATCCTCTGGATGCATGCCGTCTCTTCTTTTCATACGGTGCTGGTCCTCACGTGCTTCCGGTGTATCTTTTGTCTTCCCATACAAGCCCAAGAAGCCTAGTAGGTTCACGCAAAGATTCTTCGTCACGTGCATCACGTTGATTACGGAGTGGACCTCTAGGAATTTCCAATACTCAGGCTCCCAAAATATAGATTTCTTCTTCCACATGGGTGCGTATCCGCTAGCGTCATTCAGAACCGATAGACTGACCCTTTCCAAAGATTACTTTTAAATATTTGACCATATCAAATATATCATCACCAGTATGGCGTTTAGGCTTGCCTCGGACTTCTGCCTCACTGTTGAAATGCTTGCCTTTTTACTTTAATTGATGTTTGGGCAAAAGAAATCGACGATGCCCCAGATACACCACCTTCTTACTTTTATCCAAATATATACTATTGATCTCACCTAAACAGTGCATGCATGCATTGTATCCCTTGTTTGTCTGTCCTGAAAGGTTTCTAAGAGCAGGCCAATCATTGATGGTCATGAACAATAACGCTCGTAGATCAAATTCCTCTTGTTTGTACTCATCCCACACACGTACACCTTCATTCTGCCACAGTTGTTTAAGTTCTTCAACTAATGGCCTTAGGTACACATCAATGTCATTGCCGGGTTGCTTCGGGCCTTAGATAAGCACTGACATCATAATAAACTTTCGCTTCATGCACAACCAAGGAGGAAGGTTATAGATACATAGAGTCATGGGCCAGATGCTATGACTGCAGCTCTGCTCTCCAAAAGGATTCATGCCATCTGTACTTAGACCAAACCTTAAGTTTCGTGCATCATCCGTAAACTCCGGGAACTCTCTGTCGATTTTTCTCCACTGCGACCCATTAGCGGGGTGTCTCAACATCTCTTCACTCTTACGGTCTTCTTTGTGCCACCGCAAAAACTTGGCATGCTCTTTGTTTCTGAACAAACGTTTCAACCGTGGTATTATAGGTGCATAACACATCACCTTGGCAGGAACCCTCTTTCTGGGGCGCTCACCCTCAACATCACCAGGGTCATCTCACCTGATCTTATATCGAAAAGCACTGCACAACCAGCATGCATTCAAATTCTCGTACTCCTCACGGCGGTAGAGGATGCAGTCATTAGGGTATGCATGTATCTTCTGCACCTCCAATCCTAGAGGGCAGACAATCTTCTTTGCTTCGTACATACTGGCGGGCAATTCATTATCCTTTGGAAGCATCTTCTTCACAGTTTTTAGCAACTTTTCAAATCCCTTGTCAGATAAACCAGTCTCCACCTTCCATTGCAGCAATTTTAGCATGCTTCCTAGCTTTTTCTAGCCGTCTTTGCAATTTGGGTACAAATTCTTTTTGTGATCATCTAACATGCGTTCCAACTTCTCCCTCTCCTTTTCACTTTCACAGTCTATCTGTGCATCAACAATGACCTGACTAAGATCATTAGCGGGCACATCTGATGCCTATTCTTCACCTTCTTCTTCTTCTTCATTATCTTCCATTGCGGTATCGGTGGTTTCAGGGAACTCAGGATAGTTGTCATTATTCTCTTCTTCATCGTTGTCTTCCATCTTAACCCCTCTTTCCCCATGCTTAGTCCAATAATTATAGCCGAACATGAAACTGAACCGGAACAGGTGGATGTGAAGGGTCTTTGAGGAAGGGTTATCCTTCTCATTTTGACAAATACCGCATGGACAACACATAAAACCATTCCGCTTGTTTGCCTCAGCCACATTGAGAAAAGAATGCACGCCTTTAATGAAATCTCCAGAACGTCGATCAGCATACGTCCATGCCCGGCTCATCTGCATTATATAAGTATATATCAAATGCAAATCAAATATAAAATTTATATTTCTATCTCTAATTTTTTTTTCTAAGTCCATTTCTATATCTCTAATTTTATTTCTATCACTATTTCTGTTTCTATCTCTATTTCTATTTCTATCTCTATTTCTATCACTATTTTTATTTCTATCTCTATTTCTATTTTCTATTTCTATCTCTATTTCTATTTCTATCTCTATCTCTATTTCTATTTCTATCTCTATTTCTATCACTATTTTTATTCCTATCTCTATTTCTATTTTCTATTTCTATCTCTATCTATTTCTATCTCTATTTCTATCTCTATCTCTATGTCTATTTCTATTTCTATTTTTATGTCTATTTCTATTTCTATTTCTATTTTTATTTTTATTTCTATTTCTATCTCTATCTCTATTTTTATTTTCTATTTCTATCTATATCTCTATCTCTACCTCTATTTCTATCTCTATCTCCATCTACTTTTACACATAATCAAATAAACATCTAATTAATTGCTCCCATAATAAATTCACAGATCTCTCTACTTTTAGAGCATTAAATGAGCTAAATTACCAATGAAAGACAAAAGCTCTAAGTTGCTCACCTTTTGGTCCACTTAGATAGAAGTGGGGACACCAAATTGTGACAAAAATGGTGGCAAATGAGGATGAACTCGAGCTAGCTTGTTGCATGAAGAACACTTGGAGAGTGGAGAGGGGGAATGGCTAGCTCGGGGAGGAAGAAGGAGATTTTTTATATAGGAAACTTATCAGTCCTGGTTGGTGTTACCAACCAGGACTAATCATCCTGGCAACGTCCAGATTCGACCCCAGAGCCTTTAGTCTTGGTTCGTATTACGAACCGGGTGACGAGGGTTAACTCGACAAATTTCCTAGATGAAGGACTTATGATCGGGGGAATAGGGCGTCAGATGAACTCGAAGGTAAAATCAATCAAACAAGGCGTGTATCGAGAATAAACGTGGTGGTCAACTTGGCTTACTCTCCATCTGTCCCTGACCGTCCTCTCCTGGACCCTATATATAGGTGGCCAGGTCTCAAGGAACTTGTTGGGTCTGATACATATTACAACATTGGTATACGGTATGAACTCGTATTTCGACTATGATTATACTTGGGCCTAGCTTAATGGGCCTCAGGGGTACTCAAGTAACGGGCTCTATTACCTATACCCTTGTCAGTAGCCCCCGAGATTCTACCAGAATTGTAGATTCAGGTTGAATCTCAAATCTTCATATCTTCGATATGATTAATCTTTTGACTTCTTCTTCTCCTTGTACTCAAAATAAACAACTTTCATTACATTGTCTTGCAAGGGGTTTTGGTTAGCAAGCCTGACAGCTCTAACGGATAATTACTAGCAGAGCGCATTTAGATGCGTATACTAGGCCACACAGGACGGATCCTGGGGTCATACCTTCATGATTTTTTATGACCATGACATTCAAGCTTTGTCGCGATGACTTAGCTTGAGAATCATTTGACTTCTTATTGCAAGCCTTGTTTGACTGTTGAATTGTACAAACTTTCGAGTTGTTCTTCCTCCCAATAACTGTGAATTACTCCCGGTGGGAGTAATAGATGGTTATTTTGTCGACAATGAAGTCAAAGATTGTTTGTAGATGAAAGTTAGTCGATTACGCTTTTTGATTTTTCTTCAATGTTATCCATTATCATCAGGTGCACGACCAGTGCTCCCGATGGGAGTAGCTGATGGTGCAGTGTTGATGATGTAAATGACCGACTAGTTGGGATCCCCAAGAGAAGGTGTGATGAGCACATCAGCAAGTTTTCCCTCAGTTATGAAACCAAGGTAATCAATCCAGTAGGAGAAAGCCAAACTTAAAAAGGTGATGCTTGCTAGCTTTGTGACACTCCAGACAATGGCGCCAGACAGCTTGTTGGTGTGTCTTCACCTAGCAGCAACATGAAACCTGCACACAACATAAACAAATACTTTGCTCCCAGATTATGATGAGGTTGTCAATCTCACCGATTTGTTGTAAATAAAGGAATGAGCATATCGAGTGGTAAAAGGATAGTAGTTTGCAAGTAAAGGTAAATAATGCGAGTAAAGTAAAAGGTAAAGCTATGTAAAGGAAATTGGACCGGGGTCCACAGTTCACTAGTGGTGTCTCTCCATAAGATAAATAAAGCATGCTGGGTAAACAAATTATAGTTGGGCAATTGATAGAGTAAAGATAATGTACATACATCACGAGGATCATTATGACGCTTACTATGGGCATTACAACAAAATACATTGATCGTAATCCAATTGCATCTATGACTAAAAATCCACTCGCGGGGATATCGTCTGAAGACCCCTTGAGTATTAAGTTGCAAACAACAGACAATCGCATTAACCAAAGTGCGTAATGTAAAAAAAGCAAATGTCCTTAGACACAAGAATATTTTTTTCTCCCTAGTGGCAACAACACATCTACAACCTTAGAGGTATCTGTCACTCCCCCAGATTAAATAGAGGCATGAACCCAACTATCGAGCATAAATACTCCCTCTTGGAGTTACTAGCATCTACTTGGCCAAGATAGCTACTAGCAACAGAAAGCATGCAAGATCATAAACAACATAGAGATAACATAAAATATAATTCAGCACATCAACTTGACATAGTATCAATACTTATCGGATCCCAACAAACACAACATATATGATTACATAAAGATGATATTGATCATGTAGGGCAGCTCACAAGATCTAAACATGAAGCACATGGTGGTGAAGATAACCATCTAGCTACTGCTATGGACCCGTAGTCCAAGGTAGACTACTCACACATCACTCCGGAGGCGACCATGGTGGTGTAGAAGGCCTCCGGTAGGGATTTCCCTCTCCGGAAGGGTGCCAGGAAGAGCTCCTGGATCCTCCCGATCTCGATTCGACGACGGCGGCAGCTTGCAGTATGTTTCTAGGAAAAGCGATCTGTCCTTTATGTTTTTCCTATCGAGGGGACTTTATAGGCGAAGGGGCGTCGTTAGGAGGTGGACCAGGCGGGCTCACCATGGGTAGGCGTGACCAGGGGCTGGGCCACACCCCCCTATGGTGTGGCTAGCCTTTGGCCCCCCTCTGTCTCATCTTCGGTCTTCACAAAGCTTTGGTAAAAATAGGAGGTTCGGCTTTTGTTTCGTCCAATTCCGAGAATATTTCCCGTGTAAATTTTTTGAAACACAAAAATAGCAGAAAACATGGAACTAGCACTATGGCATCTTGTTAAAAGGTTAGTTCCGGAAAATGCATAAAAATGCCACGAAGTGTAACAAAACACAAAGCAAATGGTGTATAAAAAAGCATGGAGCATCAAAAATTATAGATATGTTTGAGACGTATCAAGCATCCCCAAGCTTAACTCCTGCTCATCCTCGAGTAGGTAAGTGATAACAAAAGAATAATTTTTTAGGTGGCATGCACCAACACAATCTTGATCATCTATGTAAGCATTGAGTGCTGGGATCAAAAGAACTTAAAACATGGGCATAAAACACATAAATTTGATAATAGAAACTTAGCAACCATGTTATAACATGAAAAGAAACACAAACAAAAGATCATGAATAATGAAATAATGAAAGTCAAACGTGTGTTCAAATCATATGGAAAAACATAGAAAATGGATTTCAGCTTGTCCTTCATGGAATAGCAAAACATAAATGCATAGGATACCTTCAAGTTTAAAAGGGCGACTAGATACAAATAATTTAAGAACAAGTGAAACCATAGTCATGAATCAATCAATGATAACTTTGGGACAATGCACATTAAACTCAGAATGGAAACTATGCTCTCTTAGACGGTGCATAAAGGTAGAAGGTGGAGACTCAACATAAAAGTAAAAGAAAGGCCCTTCGCAGAGGGGAGCAGTAATTAAACGTGTGCTAGAGCTTTTCATTTGTAAAATAGAGAGATAAAAATTGGTTTTGAGAGGTGGTTGTTTTTGTCAACGACTAGCAATGGGGTTCTTACTATCTTCCATACAAAAATGAAGCAAGTTTTTGGGAGAGAGATTGGCACTTTTGTGCTCTTTTATAAAGCTTGGCACTCCTCCCCACCTTTTTTCCTTTCTCAAACCATGGCTAACCGATTCCATCGGGTGCCCACCAACATTCACATAGTGACGAGGGGTTATCTCGACAAATGTCCTAAATGAAGGACTTAGGATCGAGGAGACAAGGCGTCGGATGAACTCGAAGGTAAACTCAGTCAAACAAGGTGGCTATGAAAGTAAACGTGGGTATAGAACCTGGCTTGCTTTCAATCTGGCCTCCACCGTCCCCTCCTGGCCCCTATATATAGGTGGCCAGGTCTCGAGGATCGGGTAGGGTCCGATACAAATTACAATATCGACATACGGTAAGAACTTGTATTTCGACTAGTATTACAATTGGGCCTAGCTTAACGGGCCTCAGGGGTACTCAACTGATGGGCTCTATTATCTATACCCTTGTCAGTAACCCCCGAGATTCTACCAGAATTGTAGATTCGGGTTGAATCTCAGATCTTCTATTCTTTGACTCGATCAATCCTTCAACTTCTTCATGTCTTTAAATCTTCAGCTCGTATTTTGACTTATCTTTATTTATAGTATAATATCTCGCAAGGGGTTTTGATGAACAAGCCTGACACCTCTGACGGATCAAGAGGTCAGTTAACTGCCGGAACAGACACTTGCCACCTACTTCAAATCCAATCCCCTTGGACTTGAATTCGGGAAACCAGTCAAACTCATTCTTTTGCCGCATTTAGGACTTACAAAGAATGTGTCCCAGTGGTTCTCAGGGTACCCAGTGCGTCCACCAGGATTTTTCTTCGCGTCGTAGACACGGATACATACCAGCAGAGCGCATCCATGTGCGTATACCGGACCACACAGGACGGATCCTGGGGTCTTACCTTCGTGATATATTTCAACCACATCATTCAAATTTTGTCGTGATGACACAACTCGAGAATCATATGTCGCAGCCTTGTTTGACTGATCCAACACTCAAAATATTCGGGTTTACTCAACCTTAATCGATAAAACTCATCCTCCCGATGGTAGTAATGATGCTTCTAGAATCTTCTTCACCTTCACTGTTCATTATAAAACATCATCAGGTCGCGTCCAGCGCTCCCGATGATAGTAGCCCCCAAGGCTATTGTCGAAAAAATCTTTTTCGAGTATAGTCTCACATACAACGTACCTTCTTTTAGATCGTGAGATCATAAAGTGACTCAACAATTTCGTTAGGTGCGTGCCCAGCGCTCCCGATGGTAGTAGCCCCCGAGGCTATAGTCTAATATTTTTGGGTATAGACTCAAGTAATAACTCTTTTATGCTCTGCTCATTCTTTGTCAACTTCCTTGATCTTTTCTTTGTTTCAAATTTGCCAACTCGAACCATCTTTGGAATATTCATCTTACCAGCTTCCACTGCTTATCATAATCTTCACTCATGTTACTCGTATGTTTGTGTCGTCATTAATCTGTTTTGCAGTTATCCCTAAATTTTGACTGTTACCCATGGGCAGTGCGGTAATTTCACAATTCTTCAGCCCGTTAGTGGGCTGCCGTTTCCACTCTTTGCGCCACGTCTCAGCCCATGTTTCGTTACCTGGAAGCTATATAAGTGGTGACAAGGGTATAATTAATAAATCCCGTTAGTTGAGTACCCCTGAGGCCCGTTAAGCTAGGCCCAATTGTAATGATAGTTGAATACGAGTTCTTACCGTATGTCGATATTGTAATCTGTATCAGACCCTACCGATCCTCGAGACCTGGCCATCTATATATAGGGGCCAAGAGGGGACGGTGTAGGCCAGATTGAAAGCAAGCTAGGTTGAACACCCAAGTTTACTTTCGACATATACTTATTTCGATTAACCTTTACCTTCGAGTTCATCCGATGCCCTATTCCCTCGATCCTAAGTCCTTCATCTAGGACATTTGTCGAGTTAACCCTCATCAATTGGTGCCGACCGTGGGGAGCTTGGGCGTTGGAATCATGAATTCAACGGCTTTTTCGCTTTTAGCCAACAGCAGCACAGAGGTCGATGAAAACCAAGAGATGGAGTTGACAATCAGAAGTTTGAGCATCCTCATAGGACCATCTGGTTCATCTCGCCTTTCGGATCCGACAAAAAAAGATTCGTCGGCAAGTGAGCCTGAAACAGTAGCAATGATGAAATATTCTGAAAGCTCTTCTAGCGAGGTAAACTCGCCGGTCAGCTCAGGAGAAGTACAAATCGCAGAAGGCGATGAAACAGCAGAAAAGTTTGACAAAAAATCCCACTCGAAGACCTCACGATCTACCTCGACGACATCTCAGACGAATCAACGGACACCTAGAAAATAGGACTAGAGCTTTCTGAAGATGGTGACATGATTTTCTCAAACTTTAACAGCAACATCGGCAAACAATGCCAAGTGCTCGCCATTGTAGGCGACAATTCCGAAGAATTCGATGAGAATAACAATCCAGTACTAAATCCAGCAAATATTGACAGACAAGCAAATCACCTCGCAGAAGGACAAACAATTAAATCTCTCACAGCAAGGGAAAAAGTTCGACTATCACCCGATGAATGGAAAGTAATAAGGGAGGCTGTGGAGAACAGCACACCTATACCATCAAGCTCTGGTAAAGACATGCTCCTAGGGTACCATTATGCCCTCAGGCAGCAGGCAAAGAAATTAGCAAAAGAGAAAGTAGAGATAGCAACGCCGCTCGTAAAGCACGAAGCGATGCATCATATAGTAACGCAAGGAAAAATCGTCGACATAGTTCAAGGTACGACAACCTCGAGTACTCCGACAGGCAATGTATTTCCAAAAACCTTGACTCGTCCTTCTTATCGGTCGACGAACAAGGAAACATCATACCAAAAACTCATGAAGCAGCATTAGTGGCAGCTCAAGCTTATTTGCTCACAACTCGACCAAGTCCGGGAGATCCTAGAGAACATATGCACAGAGCAGCATTAAATGGACTAAACATGGTGGGCCACAAGTTATCAGCAAAAGGAGAAGAAACACACCACCCTAAGGAGATGCACAAGCCAAGATCGCCTCGCCATCACAGCAGTCCTCGGCGTAGAAGTAGCAATCAACGGTCTCGATCATCATCACCAAAACAACACGGAGGAACCCGAAGATCGCTATCCCCAAATGAAAAATGAGGCTATGAAGGCGACGAAAAAGAGATGGGGGCATCGTGCTTTACCCGCAGGGTTTGCACAACTCCAGTTCCAAAGGGATTCAAGTTACCTCATGATCAGCAAAAATACGACGGATCACAGGAACCACAATCATGGCTCTCAGATTATCTACAAGCAGTACAAATATTAGGAGGAACCAAAGAAACAGCAATGCAAAGTTTGCAACTACACCTCACCGGCGCAGCAAGGTCATGGTTGAGCAAACTAGAGAAAGAAACTATTGGAAGCTGGGAAGACCTCACAAAACAATTTACAAGCAACTTCAGGTCGACATACAAGCGGCCAGCATCAATAGAAGAAGTCAAAGCATGTGTGCAACAATGCGACGAAACACTACGGGCATACATCCAAAGATGGAGTCTTATCAAAAATTCAGCAGTTGAAGTTTCAGACAAAAGAGCAATAGATGCGTTCATCATTGGATTAAGGCGAAGAGACCTAGTCGAAGAGATGGGTAGAATCAAGCCAAAAACAGTGTCAGACCTCATGGACGTAGCAAATAGATTTGCAGATGGAGAAGATGCATGCAACAACAAGCGGACGCGATCCCCAGAGGACGATAGGAGAAATAGATATGGAAGTCAAAGGAGACGGTATCGAAATTACGACAACTACGGCTCCCATAGCTAAGTCGCCGCAGGATACAAAGACAACAGCTATCAAGGAAGTGACCGCAGAAGCTCAGGATATCGAAGTTACGAAAAAGAGGACTATAAGAAGTTTCCCATAAGAGAATCCAGAGAGTACAACCCATCCCCAGAGGACATGCTCAACGGACCTTGCCACATACACTCAGCGTTCATCGACGGGAAGCGAGTATCAAGGCACGTAATGAAAGATTGCACCCCATTCTTGAAGTTACAAGAAGCAGCAATAAACAAGCAAAGCGAAGCAAGGCAACAAGTATACGAAGGAAGCAACAAACCTCCCACAAATCAACAAGGGAACAACGGAGCTCCACAAGGACAAGACCAGCCAAATAAGGGACACGACAACGATGAAGGATACATCCCATCAAAAGGACACATCACAGCAATGATACAACCTATGCCCAAGTCGAACAAAGAAGAAAAAATCATCACTCGACAAGTCAACTTAGCAGTCATTTCACCTCCAGCCACAACGAAGTATCTGCATTGGTCAGAACAACCAATAGAGTTCAACAGACAAGACCACCCTATAACAGTACCTCGGCCAGGCAATGCATCTTTGGTACTGAAAGCTCAAATCGGCGCATACGATGTCGATAGGATATTCATGGACGCAGGAAGTGGAATTAACCTGATATACGCAAAAACACTGAGAGCAATGCATATATCACTAGAGTTCCTGAAGCCAACAGATTGTTCCTTCCACGGAATCATACCAGGAAGTGCCAATTATCCACTGGGTCAAATAGCACTCAATGTTTGCTTTGGCAACCGACAAAACTACAGAAGAGAAAGGCTGGACTTCGAAGTCATGGACTGGCCATCTCAGTATCACGCGATCCTCGGATGACCCATGTTTTCGCGATTCATGGCAGTACCTCACTACACTTATCTAGTACTAAAGATGCCAGGACAAAAAGGAATAATTACAGTAAAAGGAAGTTTCAAAGTTTCAGATCTTTGTGACAGGGAGTTCCACAAGATGGCGCGGAACTTTGGCATGACAGCCAACTATGCAGAGAAGGCGAAAAGCACGACTACAGAGGGCATCAAGCTACTCGAAGGACGCATCTCAGAGCCCAAAACAAAGAAACCACGAGTGGGCGCATCGGGAGAAGGCAAAGTTATAGGAGAAGAAGAGAACGTCATGACGGCATAAAAGAACAACAAAACAGAGTAGCAGAATAAGGCCGTAAAAGCCACGAGCCATACCAGGGGCAATGCCCTCGAGATCCAGAACATAGGTCAGAGGTCGGATCTCTTGGGTCACCCCATGTATCTTATATTACAAGTATAATAAAGACGAAACGTTCCTCATGTTTGAGTTTACGAGTCTTTCAAAGAGCAAACGCGGTAAAATGCACGAATCATACAATAACGCTTTGAGGATAAGTTTTCGACATAAAGTCACAAAATAAGATACTCTCATGTTTCGCATATACAAAAGTATCACAATAAAGGGTTATCAGAGTCATCCACGCCTAAGGGATCTAAATAGTGGTACTCACGAAAAAACGTAGCATCCGCTTCCAGCAGCCTAGCAACGAGCCTTTGAGCAGGTTGTAGCGTGCTCTCCATATGCACTTGAAGGCTAGTCCTACCTGGAGCTAAACTCAGGGACATAGAGCTATAATTAAGCTTTGGGTGCCACTTGCGTATCCACCCGAAAGCAAAATTGGCACCTGCCACTAAGTTCAGCTCTATCAATCTATGAATACGGTGGCTGGATCTAAAAGTACCAAGAAGAAGCGGGAAAGTTGGAGGCAGAGGATTATGAGGAAGCATGACAGAGTGCATAGTTGTCAGAGCTCGTCAACAACCATCAACTGACTCGCCAATATATTGGGCATGGTCCTGGAGCAGTACAATGGCATTCCGACGCCGAGAATCAGACCACAAAGTCTCACAGCCTGCTAACATTCTCTCCAAAGCTGCGTTCTGCTCGGCAACCCGACGATCCTCAGCAGCGAAATCTAGGCAAGTGCCTATGACGGCAAAAGATGTCACAAAAACAGCAGTGAAGAAATAGGGAGAAAAAGAAGTCGAAAGAAAACTCACATCGCAACATCTCGCAGGAAGATTCGACAATGCCAAGAATAAAAGACTCACATTCTTCATTATGGACAATCTTTGCCGTCAAACTGGAAACCTTTTCATCCAGAGAAGATATCTGCTTCAGATAACCACAAGCTTTGCTAGCCTTGCCCACGGCCATCTGTGCTTGAAGTTTAGCCAAAGTTAGGCGAGACTCAAGATCAGAAATCCTTGAAGAGTACTGTGCACACTGATTACACCGGCTAGGAGGCGACGAAATCATCAAACCAAACGTATGGGCCGCAGAAGGAGCAGGTCCACCAGTCAGAGGATCGTTGGTATGCATCGACTGGAAGTCAAAAGAAAAGAAAGAAGAAACATTTCAGAAACACAAGGACAAGATTTCATAAGAAGGAAATGCATTTACAATAACGTGCAAAACCCTCTGACTAAGATTCTCAGGTTGCACGCGACTACAAGTTTTTACATTCAAAAGGACAAATAGAAAACTACAAGAAGGCCGAGTCTATGCCACCTCAGCATTTTGCTCCACGGCAGAAGAAGGCATGATAAATTCCTCAACAGTCGACGGAGGCGCAGGGTCTTCTGCCGCTGGAGGTGGTGCAGCAGGTGTCGCAGAGGCTGCTGAAGGAGAAATAATCGTAACCAGCGCAGGCGCCAACTTTTTCGCCTTCTCGCCGAAGGATTTCATCTCATCGCGGGTGCGGGCATGGGGAGAGTTCACCTTCTCCCAGTTGAAGTCCGCACCATGGGCAAACGAAAGTGCAATAGCACCCTCAACACCATGCTTCAGAGAGAGCCCCTTAAGCTGGAGGGTGGGATCTTCAGTTGTATCGAAGGTCTTGGCAAGCTTGTCCAAGTTGTCCTTCGGAACTTCTGTTTTCTTCTTCGGCCACAACCCAACAAAAAGCCGTGACAAAACACGGGTAGCTAACTCAAAAGTCTCCTGGATAGATATCCAGGTTTCCTCGAGTAGGTTAACCACATTCATCAAAGCATCATTGTCCGGTTGAAGGGACGACAAAGATACACCGGTAAATTCTGAACAAACAAAAGAAGATAGAAGGGAAAAGGAAAGGGAGATGTCAACAAACACAACAAAGGCAACAAAAGTCAAAATAGAAGACAAGGCGGAACACTTACTCTCAGTAGCAGTAGACATTGTGCGAAGACGCTCTGCCACGGCTTTGCTCTCGCTGAGCATACTCTTTTTTGGCATCAGCTAAAGCTTTTTTAGCTTTCTTCGCCTTACCAAGCGCAGATTTCTGCAACTTCTCAGTGTTCGCCTTCGCAGCAGCCGCAACATCATATGCCTGCTGCAAAGCACTGAGCTCCGCCTCCAGCGATGCAATTTGAGCATTGGCTGTTGCCAGAGCAGCTACAGAAGAAGACAAAAAGGAAGTCAGATAAACAAAAAATGATAAACACAGAAGAAAAGCAGTGACTGGATGTCCAAAATATACCTTCGGAAGCCTTTGCAACCTTCAGGTACTCTGCACATTCAGTGCCCAATGCGATGAATCTTTACAAGAATGCCTGGGAAAAAAGGCATGTCAGAACACAAAGGAATACAAAGAGAGCAAGTCAACAGAAGCTACTTACGTCATTGGGAGAAATCATCGATGCGTGGGCCTCGAGAGAGACACCAGTATCTTTGGCCTTCTTAGCGCGCTTGGAATATTGAGTTGCAGGAATCTTCTTGACAGAAGCCCTAGTAACCCTTGCTGCAGCCTCTTGCTCAACAGGCTCATCAGCGATACCAGGTGAAGTCGAGGGAGCAGCTGGAGCATCTTTTGGAAGCTCCTCGTCATCTCTACAAAAAGAAAAACAAATTATTTATAAAACAAAAACCAGGCAAAGAGAGGTGCAATTGAGGAAATCGAATAAAGCACTTACGATGCCAGGAAATTGAAGAACTCCATATCTCCTGCAGAAACAGAAGCCTTGTCAGCGGCTGCAGAACTCGAAGAAGCAAATTCTTCGACTCGCTTCCTCTTCTTGTCGACACCAGCATCTTCGGCAAGCACATGAGGAGGCGATGTCGATGAACTGGTGTCCTCTTCTGATTCTTCGGCATCATCTCCATCCTGATGATCATCAGCCTCGGGGGCTTCAGATACAGGTGAGGCCAGATCAGTCGGAAGAGGCCCTGCCTCTAGAAGAGGGGGGCGCGAGATGAGGAATTGGTGCCCCTGCATATGAACAAGTTAAAACAGAGCAACCAAGGAAAAGGAAAAACATAGTCTGAGGAATACGAAATTAGACAAACAAGTGAACAGAAAGTAAAAAGATGCATACCTCGGGTAGAGGGTGCACGGAGTCGAAGTGTTTCGCGGCCAAATCAGCGACCACATGTTCTTTAGTGAGCTTGGTAAGATTCCTGACTCTCTTGTCGACATCTTTTTTATCTATCAAATCTTCGAAGATGCGAGAAGGATCTTCCAAGCCAGATAAACTCCAGAGTTTGGAAAGGCGATGCTGCAAGGGTTGAACTTGACGTTGTACAAAAAACGCCATGAGTTGAATACCCGACAAAGCACCTCCCTGACCTCCTTTCAGAGCTTGAATACGAGATAGAAGAGGAAGAACCTGTTCTACTTCGGCATCAGAGGGAAGTGCATCCCAAGACACCAATTTCTTGACCTCTTGGGAGGCATTGAAAGGAGCTAGGCCGTATTCATCTTCAGGAGAGGCCTTGCAGTCTTTGATATAGAACCACTTTGTTTTCCACCCTTCGACAGAGGCGGCCATAGAAAACTCGAGGTATTGTGCTTCAGGACGCACAGAAATAACGGCTCCGCCCAATTCGGGTCTCCTGGCCAAAGGAACACTAGGGCGGAGCCGGAAGATCGATCTCTAGAGAAGGAAATGGGGTTCAATGCCCAAAAATGACTCGCAAAGAGTCACGAATCAGGCAATATGGAGAATGGAGTTCAGTGTGAGCTGGTGAAGCTGCACACCGTTAAAAAAGAGTATTCCACGGAGAAACTCGTGGACAGGAAAAGAAAGGCCGCGGAGGAGGAAGTCAAGGAACATTACCCGATAACCGCTCAGGGGCTCCGGGATCCGTTCAGTGCTAGGGAATATGATGGAGTCCTCGGCGGAGATGAGGCCGTCCGTCCTAGCCTTCTCCACCTCCTTCGGCTTGATAGCAGATCGCGCGAAACTGGTGGAAGTGGATCTCTTGGCCATGGTTTTCTTGATGGCTAAATGCTTCAAGCGCATCTAACACGCGGAGCGCTTGGGGGCTATGCATGAGAGGCGGAGGAAGAAGAGATCAGCAATGGAGGCGGCGGAGGAAACGAGCTGGTAAACAGTAAAATCCCCCACTACGCCCCTTATATACCTTCTGGGAGAAGGATCGTGGGCTGAGACGTGGCGCACGAAGCGGCAACGGCAGCCCACTAACGATCAAAAATCGAGAAAATTACAGTGCTGCCCATAAAACGGTTCGCACTCAAACAGAGTGACGTACTCATTGACGCCATAAAGAAGATAATATAAGAAAGAAGAAGAACGGCGCCAACAAGTGCAAAATTTATAGACAAAATTATATGTGAAAGATTTTCGATTATAGCCTTGGGGACTACTACCTTCTCTACAGATATCTAGAGTGGTGGACGCGTATTCGACGACAAGATGCTATTAAATTATTTAGAGTTGAAGTATGATGGACTACACTATATTTTGAGCCTATACTCGAAAAAGTCTTTTTTCGACTATAGCCTCGGGGGCTACTCCCATCGGTAGCGCTGAGCGCGCACCCGACGATATTTCATGGTAAAGCATTACAGTTTAAGAAGTACAGGAGTGTTACTCCCATCGGGAGCGAGTTTTTTGGTTGTCACAACCCAAATATTTTCAGTCAAAATTTGACTGCGACATGAGATTCTCGAGTTACGTTATCACAACGCAACTCGAATGCCGTGACTTGTCATGAAGGTAAGACCCCGGGATCCATCCTGTGTGGCCCGGTATACGCACATGGATGCACTCTGCTGGTATGTATCTGTGTCTACGACGCGAAGAAAATCCTGGTGGACGCACTGGGTACCCTGAGAATCACTGGGATTCATTCTTTGTAAGTCCTAAATGCGGCAAAAGAGTGGGTTTGACCGGTATGCCGAATTCAAGTCCAAGGGGATTGAATTTGAAGTAGGTGACAAGTATCTATTCTGGCAGTTAATTGACCTCTTGATCAGTCAGAGTTGTCAGGCTTGTTCATCAAAACCCCTTGCGAAAAAAATATATGAAAGTAAGTCGAAAGACCAAGTCGAAGATTTGAAGATATGAAGAAATTGAAGAATTGATCAAGTCGAAGATTTAAAGATTAGAGATTCAACCCGAATCTGCAATTCTGGTAGAATCTCAGGGGCTACTGACAAGGGTATAATTAATAGATCCCGTTAGTTGAGTACCCCTGAGGCCCGTTAAGCTAGGCCCAATTGTAATGATAGTCAAATACGAGTTCTTACCGTATGTCGATATTGTAATCAGTATCAGACCCTACCCGATCCTCGAGACCTGGCCATCTATATATAGGGGCCAGGAGGGGACAGTGTAGGCCAGATTAAAAGCAAGCCAGGTTGAACACCCAAGTTTACTTTCGACATATACTTATTTCGATTAACCTTTACCTTTGTTGGGGATATACCAAATAGGTATACCAGCGATGTAGTCCTAAATCAGCAAGCCAGGGTGGCCCATCAGGGGTGGTATGGCGGATCTGTCATACCGGGCGGCCAAGTTGCTGAAGTTACCACGGCGGTACTGGACGCAGGCGCTTATGGCGGATCCGGAGACAGGCCCATGGCGGACCACTGACGGCAAGCCCATGGCGGACCGAAGAGAGGCCCATGGCGGGATGCCTTGTAGTACACGCATAGGACTTAGTCTAGGACTCCAAGTTGTATCCGCTCCGGTACCAACGTGTAGCCCACGCCAGGAGCCTTTATAAGCCCGGCGTGGAGCAGCCCTTGAGGCATCGAACTAGACAACACGGCCAATCGCATAGCGAAACAGCCAACCTCATCATTGTAACCGAGCACTTGTTGCCATATAGTGAATTATAGCAGCACGTAGGGTCTCGCCACCGTTGCGGGATCTGAAGCTCGGTAAACTCGTGCTACCACCATCTCGGATTGCTCCTCTGTGTTCACCCCCTTCCACAAACCGCCATACCCCTACCTCTATGGCAGATCTGTTGATGAAACCATGACAGTTGGCGCCCACCGTGGGGCTAAGCGCGTCTGGAGCGTGGATCCAGGCGTGATCCGCCTTTGCAGGCATCAGCGACACCGTCGCCATCGGGCGCGTCCTCTATGATTTCGGCTTCCCCATCGTCCCAGCAGATAACCTCTGGGTGCCGGCTAGGGAAGACCCTGCTCGATTCACCATCGTTCCGATCGGAGATATCCATTTCTTCATTGGAGAGACAAACCCTACCCCCGCTACGGAAACCAATTTCCGGCGGATCGGTATGGCTGAAATCCCCAAACGGACCGCTTTCGAGCTGGAGACAGAGGAGGACTCATCTGACCTGGAACTTTCCAAGTTTCCCAGATCGGATCTGAAAAATAATCCCACCCAGCCCGCCCTAGAGGTAGAGGAAGTGGTGGAAGACCGCTGTGAATCCGCTATGAGCAGTCTAGCGTTAGAGACACCATGGTACTGCCTTGTTGCGTTCGCAGGCATCACTTCGGGATCTACCTCCAATGGAGAAGATAGCCCAGGTGAATCCATCCTTGAGGCACTTAACAAAAGTGGTTTGGACAACGGATTCGTGATGAGCCCATCCCGCATGGGTTCAAGATCGAGAAAAATATCCGCCAGTACAATGGAGTCGATAGGCCTTTAACTTGGCTACAAGACTACTTCAACGCAGTGCAGTTCGCTGGTGGATCACCCAATGTTGTTGTCCGCTATTTGCCCCTGATGCTATCCAGCATGGCGAGGCAGTGGATCAATGACTTGGCAGCAAATTCTATCCAAACCTAGTTCGATATGCAAACTGCGTTCACCGAAAACTTCGAGGGGACTTACAAGAGACCCCATAACATTGGTGACCTCCAACGGTGCCGCCGGGTCGACGACGAGACCTCCCGAACTTTCCTCGCGCGATGGCTGGATATGAAGAACTCCTGTGAAGGCGTTACTGATGAATCCGCCATCCTCGCGTTTATTGACAGTTTGGAGAGAGGCCAACTGCTCCGCCATCGCCTGTTGCGGGAAAGGAACGAAGGGAAACTGACCCTAAATTCCATGATCACCATTGCAAGCAACTACGCGGCCGCCGACAACGACGCCCGCGAACCTCTGAAGGCTTCCGCCATCCAGAATACTGGAAAACGGAATAGCAGCAACAAACGGAAGAATCCGCCAGAAGAGCAGCAGACTTCGGATATGGTGGCCACAACCTTCGCTGACAAGGGCCAAAACGGGCAGCGCGGCAAAGGACGCGGCACTAGCAGTGGCCAGCCGCGGAGTTCTGCAACTCCCGTTACGGCGCCATCTGCCCATGTGTCTTACAACGAATACCGCAATATGCCGTGTTTTGCCCATCGTACGCTTCGGGGAAGTGCAACCACACCAACCGAAACTGCAAGTTTGTCAACGACCTCAAGGCGGATCAAGAAGCTGGTTTCAAGCGCAGCCGGCGACAATAGCCTCGTGGCAAAGGGAAAGCAGACAAAGACAAGGAGTCCAGGGATGGCAGTGACATGGATGAAGACCCTACGCCCAAACCCGCCGAAAAGGCGGAGGGTGGTGCTGGCAAGGGTAACCCAATCAAGGACAAAAAAGGTGCCTTTCACACATTCCTTGGACCCCCCATGACCAAGGCACAGAGAGTTGCTATGCGCTCCCTCAACGCCACCGTGCCAAAAATCCGCAAGTACGTCCGATGGTCCGAAGTGCCGGTGCACTGGAGCCGCGACGATCATCCAGAGCACATCCCAGATGGATATTATGCCATGGTGGTATGCCCTGTAATCCATGGCTACGAGTTCTCCAAATGCTTAATGGATGGCGGCAGCAGCCTGAACATCATGTACATGGAGACTTTGACAAAGCTCGGCCTTACCAAGACCCAACTCCGCCATAGCACGGTCTCCTTTTATGGGGTGGTTCCTGGTCGCCAAGCCAAGTCCCTCGGGTCCATCACACTCAAGGTTGCCTTCGGTAGTGAGGAAAATTACCGTGAAGAGCCTATAACCTTTGAGGTAGTCCCGTTCAAAAGCACATACCATGTGATCTTTGGTAGCCCTGCCTTCCACAGCTTCCATGCCAGGCCGTGCTACATCTACAATCAGCTGAAGATGCCAATCCCGGATGGCATAATTACCATTTATGGCAATTTCAGAAAGGCAAAAGAGTGTGAGGAAGGAGAAGCCACCTTCACGGAAGCAGTGTTCTTTGGTGAAGAATTCAAAGAAATTCATGCCACTATGGACCCCGCGGAGATGCCGGCATCCAAGCAGGAGATTTCCATCTCCCCGCCCACCTTCAAGCCTACGGTTGACACAAAACAGGTGGAACTTGTCGCTGGCGATGCCGCCAAGACCACCTCTATTGGGACAAACTTGTCCCCCAAATAGGAAAGCGCGCTCATCGAGTTCCTCCGTGGGAACCAGGACATCTTTGCATGGCAGCCATCTGACATGACAGGTGTATCCAGGGAACTCGCCGAGCACGCTCTGCAGATAATCCCTGGCTCCAAACCAGTAAGACAAGCCATGAGACGCTTCGGAGATGAAAAGCGCCGCGCCATAGCAAAGGAAATTTCCAAGCTGTTGAAAGCAGGCTTCGTCAAGGAAGTGATCCATACCAAGTGGGTGGAAAATCCGGTACTAGTTCCTAAGAAAAACACAAAAGTTCTGCGGATGTGTGTAGATTACACTGGCCTGAACAAAGCATGTCCAAAAGACCTTTTTCCCTTGCCTCACATTGACCAAGTCATTGACTCGACGGCGGGATCGGAGCTGCTATGTGATGACCCACAAGTATAGGGGGTGTATCGTAGTACTTTCGATAAATAAGAGTGTCGAACCCAACGAGGAGCAGAAGGTGTTGATGAGCAGTTTTGATCAAGGAATCACTATAAATACTAGCAAACAGGTTTTCAGGAGTATTTGGTAATACGAGTAAATAAAGTGCGAGTAAATAAAAGACAGTAGTAACAATTGCAGCAAGTGGCCCAATCCTTTCTTCAGCAAAGGACAAGCCGGTTGTGTACTTATAATAACCAAACGTTCTCGAGGACACATGGGAGTTTTCTGTCAAGAGCTTTCGCTTCATAGAGCCAATAGTATTTATTGGTTTGGTAAGTGTTATGGGGGTGAACCTGTGCTAGCGCACTACCCTTACTAGGATAAATACACACTTGTGATTATACCCCTTGCAAGCATCCGCAAATACAAGAAAGTAATTAAGATAAATCTAACCACAGCCTTAAACTCTAGGATCCTACGCTCCCAGGTGCAATGGTTTCCCAACGGAGGTTTAGGTTTCTGTCACTCTAGCAACCCCACAGTCGGTAGCCAAATACACAATGCATCTCACTAGGCCCATAAATGGTGAAGTATCATGTAGTCGACGTTCACATGACACCACTAGTGAAATAGCACCACAACAATATCAAACCATTAAACATTTCTCAACAATAATTCACTACTAACATCTTGACTTCTCCCATGTCCTCAAGAACTAAACGAACTACTCACAGGACATCATATGGATCATGATCAGAGGTGAAATAATGATAAATAACAATCTGAACATAAACCTTAATTCAACGGTTCCACTCAATAGCATCAACTACAAGAGTAATCAACACCGGGAAAGTTTCCCCTATGAATATAACAAGATCCAACTCAAGATGTTACAGCGGGATGGCGTGGTGATGGTGTAGATGATGGTGCTGGTGATGTAGATGATGATGATGATGATCCCAATGAAGTCCAGTGCGATGGTGATGACGATGGCGACGATCTCCCCTCTCCGGGAAGGAATTTCCTCGGCAGATTTCTCCCTGCCGGAGAGCTTTCTCTCTCTGGTGTTCTCCGCCCCGCAGAGGCGGTTGTGTCTAACTCTGAACCCCCCCCCCTGACTTAGGTTTTCGGGGACGATGATGTACGCGAAGGGGAGAGACCAGAGGTAGGCCAGGGTGGCCTCACGTGGGGCCCGCGCGGCCACGGGGCTGGCCGCGCCACCCTGGCGTGTGGGGCCCCCTGGCTCCTCTCAACTCCTCCTTTTGGCTTCGTGAGTCTTCTGGTAAAATATAATTTCTGGGTATTTTTCTGGAATTTTCCTGATCTTCAAAATATGGTCTCCTGATGGTCCTTTTTCCAGCAGAATCCTGACTCCGGCAGCAACTCCTCCGATGATCATCAAACATGTGAAAACAAAGGAAATAACATAAGTATCATATCTAAATATGAAATATATCAATGAATAACAGTAAATTATGATACGAAATAGTGATGCAAATTGGACGTATCAACCCCCCCAAGCTTAGACCTCGCTTGTCCCCAAGCGAAAACTAAACTCGGTAAACATGACCACGGGTTTATGGAGTGAAGTGTCGATAATCAAAATACGGACAAGAAGCATCACATTCACTAAGGCACAAATTATAATAGACAGCAACTTCCCTTTATAAGATATAGACTTGCAATAGGTAAAAGGGAATCACATGTAAAGATGCACAAGGTAAACTATAATTGGCAATGGCAAACCTTAGTTCTTGGTCAAAGAATGGAGAACAAACTATTCTCTCTTTTAAACGGAGCCTTTTAAAACAGAGCTAATATAGCAAAAGACTATATGCTCAACAAAGTAAACTTTTGTATTCAAAGAAAACTTTCAAAGATATATATTCCTTCAGACAAAAGCATTATACAAAACAAAGAAGATAATAAACATGATTAAACGGATCAACATATGGATGAGTGAAACATAACAACTCAAATGCTTGCTTGAGACAGAGGGAAATAGGTTGACTCAACATAAAAGTAAAAGATAGGCCCTTCGCGGAGGGAAGCAGGGATTAAACATGTGCTAGAGCTTTTCATTTGTAAAACAGAGGTAAAAGTTATTTTGAGAGGTGGTTGCTTTTGTCAACGACTAGCAACGGAGTTCTTGATATCTTCCATACTAAACAAGTGAGAGCGGTTCCGAGATGTTTGATTAATTGGCACTTTGGTGCTCTTTTATAGCTTTGCACTCCTCCCCACCTTTTTCCTTTCTCAAACCATGGCTAACCGATTCCATCGGGTGCCGACCAACCTTTCACATTCCAATGGAGGAGTGCCGTTTTCTTTCTCTTTCTTTTTGAGATTATAGTGGTCTGACCAGCTCCCTTGCAAAATTAATGACGAGCAGATGAAGCTGCCTAGTCGAGGGGTACTTAATATAGTATGGAAGATAACAAACCCATCCACTACATCCTCATGAGCTAAAAACAGTGGCACAAAATGAGAAGTGTTTGAAGGTTTTTGAAAGGTAGCACATGAAAATTTACTTGGAATGGCTTGAAGTACCATGCATAGGAATTTATAGTGGACTCTTTGGAAGTGACTTGGCTTTTGGAAATTGGATGCACGAGAAGTATTTCCTCTCAGTACAGGTTTTTGGCTAGCAAGGTTGGGTAGCAAGCATAAGAGTTGCATGAAACAAACAAACATACATATAATAAGAACAATCATGCAAACTCCCTTGAAAGTACAACGATTTTAACTTTAAGAATAACAATGCTTATAAGCCAAACATAAGGGAAAACTGAAGTGACGTAATTGCAACACTTCTTTATTCTTTTCTACTCAAGACTTCAAGATAAAGTTGCTACTGACCAAGCTAGGTTTGCCAAAACCAACTAAATCTACTCATGCTCCCAATGTGATACCAATACCAATCACAAGACTAGTCACATAAGAGAGATTGCAGACTAACATAAAGTGTGCAAAAAGTAAACGATAAAACTTCTCATTAATATTTCATTACCGCAACTCACACCAAGGGATACATAGATAACTGACTAAGGAGGATACTTCCAACTGCAAACTATTCTATATGATAACTTCTCTACTCATGATATGACTCTACTTGAAAAGTAAATGAGCAAAAGGTATTGATGTGATACCGCGGCACTCCCCCAAGCTTGGGACAAGCCAAGGGGATGCCTATACCGATGATGAATTACTCCTTTGGTGGTATTGGAAGCAGCCTTGGATTAATGAAATATTCCTGCATCATGCGAAGCCTGAGATTCTCTTCTTGAAGCATCTTTACCTCCCTCTTCAAAGCTTGATATTGAGTGCAAAACTCAAAAGTGACCAGCATGCCGTGTTCTATCACGGGCATGGAGTCAAGGTCCAGAACATGATATGTTGGTCCCTGCAAATCATGAGAAAAGATACGCCTAGCTTTCGTTGGTCCTTCAAAAGCAGGGTTTGTCGGCCTTGCTCTTCCAGAACCTTGCGCCTCTTTCCACTTCTGGCGCTGGTGATCATCTACATAGGGCCTTTTGCCCTTGTCGTCACTTGAAGAGGCCATGACTCCCCCAAGCTTAAAATCAACTCCTGGCAGAAGCAGCTCGAAACAAAATAGGATGAGAAAATGATATACAGACCTCAGGGACTCCGGGGGGTTAAATAGACAAAAATTATACATCGAAACGAAGTCACAGGAGGAAAACGGGATGGAAACGAGTTCCGAGGTGTTCTCACACAGGGGTGGCGTGGCCAGGGGTGGGCCCAAGCCACCCGTGTGTGAGACGCACACGGACTCTTTTTCCTGCCCTTTTTCATCTCGTGATTTTTCATATTTAGTAAAAACAGCAAAAATATTAAAAGAAGAACTTTTCGCGAAACTTTTCTGACTAGAACTGTTACCTATTCGAAAGCGAACTCTGCAGGTTCCTGCAGTTTGTCTTGGATGTAGTCTTCCGGAGAAACTGTTTCAATAACATCAACATCTTCGTTATAAGAATCTCCAGAAATATAATGTTTGAGTCTTTGCCCATTCACCACTTGTGTAGAATCATCTTTCAATGAAGCAATCTTACTAGCACCTGAGCGGTATACTTCCAAAATAACATATGGTCCTTCCCATTTAGAGAGTAATTTTCCTGCAAAAAATCTGAGACGAGACCTATACAAAAGAACTTTCTCACCAACATGGAACTCTCTCTTAAGAATTCTCTTATCATGCCATTGCTTGACTTTCTCTTTGAAAAGTCTGGCATTCTCATACGCTTCGTTTCTCCACTCATCTAGAGAACTCAAATCTAACAACCTCTTCTTACCGGCTAGTTTAAAATCTCTATTAAGCTCTCTCACTGTCCAAAAAGCTTTGTGTTCTAATTCTAAGGGCAAGTGACACGCTTTTCCGTAAACCATCTTATAAGGAGACATACCCATGGGGTTCTTATAAGCAGTTCTATAAGCCCATAAAGCGTCGTTTAACTTACTAGCCCAGTTTTTCCTAGATTTGTTAACAGTCTTCTGCAAGATAGACTTGATCTCCCTATTTGAAAGCTCTACCTGCCCACTAGTTTGGGGATGATAAGCAGAAGCAATTCTATGATTGACATCATACTTAGCAAGAGTTTTTCTAAAACTACCGTGAATAAAATGAGAACCTCCGTCAGTCATAAGATATCTAGGCACTCCGAACCTAGGAAAAATAACATCCTTAAGCATTTTTAACGAGGTCTCACCATCGGCACTCTTTGTAGGTATGGCTTCTACCCATTTAGTAACATAATCAACAACAACAAGTATATGGGTATAGCCTTTTGAAGGAGGAAAAGGACCCATAAAGTCAAATCCCCAACAATCAAACGGTTCAATAACAAGAGTGTAATTCATAGGCATTTCATTGCGTCTAGAAATATTTCCAACTCTTTGACATTCATCACAAGATAAAACATACCTTCTGGCATCCTTAAAGAGGGTTGGCCAATAAAAACCTGATTGCAGAACCTTCTGCGCGGTTCTATCTCCAGCATGATGCCCTCCATAAGCACTGCTATGGCATTTTCTTAATATCTCTTGTTGCTCATATTCCGGTACGCATCTTCTCATAATACCATCAACTCCTTCTTTATATAAATGTGGGTCATCCCAAAAATAATGCCTCAAATCATAGAAGAATTTTCTTCTTTGCTGAGCTGTAAAGGTCGGAGGCAAATACTTGGAAACAATAAAGTTAGCATAATCAGCATACCATGGAAGGTCTCGTGAAGTTACATTAATTGCAGCCAACTGTTCATTTGGAAAACTATCATTAACAGGAATAGGATCAAAAGAAATATTTTCCAATCTAGACAAGTTGTCAGCTACAGGATTTTCAGCACCTTTCCTATCTACGATATGCAAATCAAACTCTTGTAAAAGCAACACCCATCTAATAAGCCTAGGCTTAGCATCCTTCTTAGTCATAAGATATCTAATAGCAGCGTGATCAGTATGAATAGTAACTTTAGAATCAACAATGTAAGATCTAAACTTATCGCAAGCAAAAACAACAGCAAGAAATTCTTTCTCAGTAGTAGCATAATTCTTCTGAGCAGCATCAAGAGTCTTACTAGCATAATGAATAACATTCAACTTATTATCTATGCGCTGTCCAAGAACAGCACCAACAGCAAAATCACTAGCATCACACATAATTTCAAAAGGTAAATTCCAATCAGGTGGTTGAACAATAGGAGCAGTAGTTAAAGCCTTCTTAAGAGTTTCAAAAGCTTCCTTACAATCATCATCAAAGACAAATGGTACATCCTTTTGAAGAAGATTGGTAAGAGGCTTTGAAATCTTAGAGAAATCTTTAATAAACCTCCTATAGAAACCAGCATGACCAAGAATACTACGAATACCTTTAACATCTCTTGGACAAGGCATTTTCTCAATTGCCTCCACTTTTGCTCTGTCAACTTCAATACCTCTTTCAGAAATTTTATGTCCAAGGACAATTCCTTCATTTACCAAAAAATGGCATTTCTCCCAATTAAGAACAAGGTTAGTTTCTTCGCACCTCTGCAAAACTTTATCAAGGTTGTGCAAACAATTATCAAAAGAAGTTCCATAGACGGAGAAATCGTCCATGAAGACCTCCACAATTTCTTCACAAATGTCATCAAAGATAGCAGACATACATCTTTGAAAAGTAGCAGGAGCATTGCATAAACCAAATGGCATACGTCTATAAGCATAAGTTCCATAAGGGCAAGTAAAAGTGGTTTTCTCTTGATCATCCTTCTTAACAGCAATTTGAGAAAAACCAGAATAACCATCAAGGAATCAAAAATGAGTCTTCTTAGACAACCTTTCTAGCATTTGATCTATAAACGGTAAAGGGTAATGATCTTTCTTAGTAACTTTGTTTACCTTCCTATAATCAATGCACATTCTATAACCAACAACTACTCTTTGAGGAATAAGCTCGTTATTCTCATTAGGTACAACAGTCATACCTCCTTTCTTAGGAACACAATGAACAGGACTAACCCATCTACTATCAGCAATAGGATAAATAATACCAGCATCAAGGAGCTTTAATACCTCATTTCTTACCACATCCTTCATCTTCGGAATTAGGCGGCGCTGATGCTCCACAACTGGCTTCGCATCTTTCTCCATATTAATGGCATGCTGACATAAAGTAGGAGAAATCCCTTTTAAATCATCCAGAGTATATCCCATAGCTCCTCGGTGTTTCCTCAATATCTCCAATAATCTTTCTTCTTCCTTTCCTGAAAGTTTAGAACTAATAATAACAGGATATATTTTCTTATCATCAATATAAGCATATTTGAGGTCATCAGGCAAAGGCTTTAATTCAAACACAGGATCTTCTTTAGGCGGCAAAGTGGTACCAAGATCCTCCACATGTAGATTATGCTTGAGTAATGGTGGCTGACAAAGGAGAATATCGTCAATCTCTACTCTTTCCTTGCTAAAAACATCACTTTCGTGATCTTCCATGAATTGCTACAAGGCATTATTAGGGGCAAGAGCAATAGAAGCAAGCTGCTCAACTCGAAAATTTTCATTAGGCGTGTCATTTTCATAAGAAGTCTTAGCAAACTTGGAAAAATTAAACTCATAAGACTCTCCATTAAACTTAGTAAAAAAATTCTCCTTCTTACAATCTATCACGGCGCCACAAGTGTTCAAAAAGGGTCTACCAAAAATAATAGGACAAGTTTTACTAGCCTCCTTACCAAGTACTAGAAAATCAGTAGGGTATTTAGTCTTACCGCAAAGAACTTCCACATCTCGGACAATACCAAGAGGCCAAACTGTCTCTCTGTTAGCAAGCTGAACAACCACATCAATATCTTCAAGTTCACAAGCGCCAATCTCGTGCATGATTTCCTTGTAAAGCTCTAAGGGAATAGCACTTGCGCTAGCACCAATATCACATAAACCATAATAGCAATGATCTCCAATCCTGACAGAAATAACAGGAACACTTGCTTTCCTGTGCTTTTTAGGATGTGAAAGAATGTTAGAAGCATCTTCACAAAAAAGAATATATTCATCCCCTACATCTTTAGTAACAAGATCCTTCAATATAGCTACAGGAGACTTAATAGTAATTTGCTCATCAGGTTCTGCAGCTTTCTTAGTACTTTTATTAGACACACTTACCAAAGTAGAATACTTTTTTACCTTAGCAGGGAAAGGTGTCTTCTCAAAATAAGGTTCAGGCACAATGCTTTCAACAGTACAAACTTCAGTAGCTGCAGCAGGAATATGACTAATAGAATCTTTGTAAGGCGCATGATATTTGTTCCAATCTTTCTTTGGAACATCAATATAAGAGGCAAAGGCCTTAAGACAATTAGCAAGTATTTGTGAATCAAGACCATAAGCAGCGCTAACACTATGAAAGTCATCGGTTCCCATAAAAGATTTAATGCATTCATAATCATAGTTTATACCTGACTTCCTACCTTTGTCGTTTTCCCAACCTTCAGCATTCTCTTGTATACGGTCAAGAAGTTTCCACTTAGCATCTTCTTTCATATGAGTAAATGATCCAAAGCAAGAAGCATCTAAATAATCCTTATCAGGAAGAGTAAGCCGCGCATAAAAATTATTAATAACAATATTATTGGGGAGCTCATGAATGGGGCATTTGAGCATTAGTAACTTCAATCTCCCCCATGCTTGGGCAATACTCTCTCCATCATGAGGCCAAAAGTTATATATCCGGTTACGGTCTTTATGAATTTCACTTGGAGGATAAAACTTGGAATAAAAGAGAGGCACAATATCCTCCCATGCTATAGATGGACCATCTTGGAGTAGACGATACCACTCTTCAGCTTTGCCTTTCAATGATAATGAGAATAATTTCTTCTTGACCTGGCTTGGTGAAATACCTGCACATCTGAACAACTCACATAATTCATGTATAAATAATAAGTGATCCCCCGGATGGACAGTTCCATCTCCTGAATAGCAGTTATCCATAATACGCCCAACAATTTTCATAGGTATTTTAAAAGGATCAATTTCAGCAGGCGGTGGCGGTGGTGATTCCTGAATAGCAGTTATCCATAATACGCCCATCTCCTGAATAGCATGTGCAGCAGCAGCAGTAGTAGTAGAAGTGTTTCCAAATAGGAAACCAAATGGAGAGTTCTCCATAGCAGAGTAAAATAAAAGACAAAATAAAAAAAATACTCACAGTGATGGTTACCTTTACTAATTCCACTCTTCAATAGCGCTACACTCCCCGGCAACGGCGCCAGAAAATAGTCTTGATGACCCACAAGTATAGGGGGTGTATCATAGTACTTTTGATAAATAAGAGTGTCGAACCCAACGAGGAGCAGAAGGTGTTGATGAGCAGTTTTGATCAAGGAATCACTATAAATACTAGCAAACAGGTTTTCAGGAGTATTTGGTAATACGAGTAAATAAAGTGCGAGTAAATAAAAGACAGTAGTAACAATTGCATCAAGTGGCCCAATCCTTTCTTCAGCAAAGGACAAGCCGGTTGTGTACTTATAATAACCAAACGTTCTCGAGGACACACGGGAGTTTTCTGTCAAGAGCTTTTGCTTCATAGAGCCAATAGTATTTATTGGTTTGGTAAGTGTTATGGGGGTGAACCTGTGCTAGCGCACTACCCTTACTAGGATAAATACACACTTGTGATTATACCCCTTGCAAGCATCCGCAAATACAAGAAAGTAATTAAGATAAATCTAACCACAGCCTTAAACTCTAGGATCCTACGCTCCCTGGTGCAATGGTTTCCCAACGGAGGTTTAGGTTTCTGTCACTCCAGCAACCCCACAGTCGGTAGCCAAATACACAATGCATCTCACTAGGCCCATAAATGGTGAAGTATCATGTAGTCGACGTTCACATGACACCACTAGTGAAATAGCACCACAACAATATCAAACCATTAAATATTTCTCAACAATAATTCACTACTAACATCTTGACTTCTCCCATGTCCTCAAGAACTAAACGAACTACTCACAAGACATCATATGGATCATGATCAGAGGTGAAATAATGGTAAATAACAATCTGAACATAAACCTTAATTCAACGGTTCCACTCAATAGCATCAACTACAAGAGTAATCAACACCGGGAAAGTTTCCCCTATGAATATAACAAGATCCAACTCAAGATGTTACAGCGGGATGGCGTGGTGATGGTGGAGATGATGGTGCTGGTGATGTAGATGATGATGATGATGATCCCAATGAAGTCCAGTGCGATGGTGATGATGATGGCGACGATCTCCCCTCTCCGGGAAGGAATTTCCCCGGCAGATTTCTCCCTGCCGGAGAGCTTTCTCTCTCTGGTGTTCTCCGCCCCGCAGAGGCGGCTGTGTCTAACTCTGAACCCCCCTGACTTAGGTTTTTGGGGACGATGATGTACGCGAAGGGGGGAGACCAGAGGTGGGCCAGGGTGGCCTCACGTGGGGCCCGCGCGGCCAGGGGGCTGGCCGCGCCACCCTGGCATGTGGGGCCCCCCTGGCTCCTCTCAACTCCTCCTTCTGGCTTCGTGAGTCTTCTGGTAAAATATAATTTCTGGGTATTTTTCTGGAATTTTCCTGATCTTCAAAATATGGTCTCCTGATGGTCCTTTTTCCAGCAGAATCCTGACTCCGGCAGCAACTCCTCCGATGATCATCAAACATGTGAAAACAAAGGAAATAACATAAGTATCATATCTAAATATGAAATATATCAATGAATAACAGTAAATTATGATACAAAATAGTGATGCAAATTGGACGTATCACTGTGTTTCTTAGATGCCTACTCAGGATACCACCAGATCAAGATGAAACAGTCCGATCAGCTCGCTACGTCGTTCGTAACACCTTATGGCACATATTGCTATATCACAATGCTATTCGGTCTGAAAAACGCAGGAGCAACGTATTAGCGTACCATGCAAAAGTGCCTGGCGGATCAAATCGAACGAAACATCCACGCATATGTGGACGACATAGCAGTTATGTCTAAGAAGCAAGATGGCCTTATAGCAGAATTTCAAGAGACCTTCGACAATCTGAGGAAGTACAACATGATGCTAAACCCCACGAAGTGTGTCTTCGGGGTGCCAGCTGGACAACTTCTAGGATTCATCGTCTCCCACGGAGGAATCGAGGTTAACCCGGAGAAGATCAAGGCAATCCTTGACATCTCCCGGCCCATAGATCTAAAAGATGTACAACGACTCACAGGCTGCGTGGCAGCAGTGAGCAGATTCATTAGTCGTCTTGGCGAGAAGGCTTTGCCACTCTACAAGCTGATGAAGAAATCAGACGAATTCGTCTGGACCAATGAGGCAGACGCTGCACTTAAGGATCTGAAGAGAGTGTTATCCACTGCACTAGTCCTAGCGGCACCCGAAGACCAGGAACCCATGTTACTATACATGGCGGCAACTAACAGGGTGGTCAGCATCGTCATGGTGGTAGAGCGTAAGGAAGAAGAGCAGGAGTATGGCGTACAACGACCAGTCTACTATGTCAGCGAGGTCATGATAGAATCCAAGCGGCGCTACCCCCACTACAAAAAATTGGCATACGGAGTTTTCCTAGCTTCTCGTAAGTTGAGGCATTACTTCTATGACCACAAGATCACAGTGGTGAGCAAAGCCCCACTGAAGGACATCATCAACAACAGCGACGCAACAGGACGAGTTGTGAAGTGGGGCATTGAATTGGCCTCTTTCGACATCAACTATAAGCCTCGCACCACCATCAAGTCTTAGGCTTTGGTGGAATTTATGGCGGATTGGAAGGAAGCACAGGAAACTATGCCTATCCCAGAACCAGAGCATTGGGTGATGCACTTTGATGGCTCAAAGTTGCTGCACAGCTCGGGGGCTGGAGTGACACTCAAATCTCCCAAGGGAGATGAGCTAAGCTATGTTCTCCAGATCCACTTCCCCACTACCAACAACATCGCGGAATATGAAGCTTTACTGTATGGGCTACGTGTCGCAAAGGAGAACGGTGTACAACACATAATGTGCTGTGGAGACTCTGACCTTGTGGCTCAGATGGTGGCTGGCACATACAAAGCTCGGAATGAAGTTATGGCGGCATACAGAGACGAAGTGGATGAGATGGCCAAAAGTTTCCTCGGCTATGACATAAAACATGTACGATGAGAAGATAACATGGCGGCCGATACCTTGTCCAAGCTAGGATCTAGCCGAAAGGCAGTTCCGCCAAGAGTATTCCTCGAGCATCTGCGCGTACCATCGGTAAAGATGGTGGATTCAAAAAATCTGGAACTAGCAAGCTCCCCCGTCATGGCGGTTTTGCCCAGCAATCCGCCATGGGCAGAGCCTTATCTGGAATATCTGACGAAGAAGAAGCTACCCGAAGAAGAAGTCCAAAGAAGGCAAATCGAGCGTAGAGCCAAAGCGTACACCATCATAGATGGCCAACTCTACAAACGAAGCACCTCGGGAGTTTTCATGAAGTGCATATCCCAAGTGGATGGAATCGAAATACTAAGAGAGATCCACGAAGGCGAATGTGGACATCACGCCGCCGCCAGATCCCTAGTAGCTAAAGCATTCCGCCATGGATTCTACTAGCCAACAGCCAAGGTAGATGCAGACCGTATTGTGGAGCTCTGCCACGGTTGCTAGATGTACTCCAAGCAAACCCATATGCCCGCCACAGCACTGCATACGATTCCTATAACTTGGCCCTTTGCAGTCTGGGGGCTGGACATGGTGGGTCCGCTAAAAACAGCACCTTCGGGATTTACGCACCTCCTGGTAGCGGTAGACAAATTCACGAAGTGGGTGGAAGCTAAGCCCATCAGGAAACTTGATGGCAAAACCACCCTAAAGTTTGTCAAGGACATTGTGGTCAAATTCGGCATCCCACATAGCATCATCACCGATAATGGCACTAATCTGTCTCAGGGAGAAGTTGAAGAATACTGCCATCACAACGGAATCCGCCTTGACCTAGCATCTGTGGCACATCCACAGTCTAATGGCCAAGTTGAGCGGACTGCTACTCCAAGTTGATGTGGGAGCAAACTGTCCTTGTGCGTGGTGAATGACCAGCCCGTTGGGAACCCCAAGAGGAAGGTATGATGAGTGTAGCGGCTAGTTTTCCCTCAATTAAGAAACCAAGGTTTAATGTCGATCTTGAAGAAGAGAGACGGTGACGACTGAAGGTGTTTGTGGAACCTGCACACACACAAACAAGTACTTTGTTCCCAACTTGCGATGAGGTTGTCAATCTCACCGGTTTGCTTGAAACAAAGGTTATGAGTGTATCGAGTGGAAAACAGTAGTAATGTGCGAGTAAAGTAAACAGTGCGGGAAAAGTAAACAGGTGATTGCAATATGATTAAAATAGGACCGGGGTCCACAGTTCACTAGTGGTGTCTCTCCATAGATAAAATAACATGCTGGGTAAACAAATTACAGTTGGGAAATTGATAGAATAAGGATAACGTGATATGTCAAGAAGATCACTATGAGATTTACTCTGGGCATTACAACAAAATACATAGACCGCCATCCAACTGCATCTATGACTAATAATCCACCCCCGGGGATATCATCCGAACACCCTAGAAGTATTAAGTTGCGAACAACAGATAATTGCATTAAGCAAAGTGTGTAAGGTAAACAAAGCATATGCCCTTGAGCATATGAATGTTGTTTTCTCCCTAGTAGCAACAACACATCTACCACCTTAGAGGTTTCTATCACTCCCCCAGGTGAAATAGAGACATGAACCCACTATCGAGCATAAATACCCCCTCTTGGAGTCACTAGCAACTACTCGGCCAAGATAGCTACTAACAACGGAGAGCATGCAAGATCATAAACAACATAGAGATAACAAAAGATATAATTCAGTACAGCAACTTAATCATAAACACCAATATTCATCGGATCCCAACAAACCAACATCATAGAATTACATAACGGTGATCTCAATCATGTAGGGCAGCTCATGAGATCTAAACATGAAGCACATGGTGGAGAAGACAACCATCTAGCTACTGCTATGGACCTATAGTCCAAGGTAGACTACTCACTCATCGCTCCGGAGGCAAGCATGGCGATGAAGAAGACCTCCGGTGGCGATTCCCCTCTCCGACAGGGTGCCGGGAAGAGCTTCTGGACCCTCCCGATCTTCGGGTCGACGGCGGCGGCGGATCGCGATGTATTCTGGAAAACTGATCGGGCCCTTAGGTTTTTCTCGTCGGGGGGTACTTATAGGCGAAGGGGCGATGTCAGAGGTGGAGCCAGGGGCTCTCACACAGGGGTGGCGCGGCCAGGGGCCAGGCCGTGCCGCCCCCTTGTGTGGGGCCCTGGTGGCCCCCCTCCGACACTTCTTCGGATCTCTGGAAGCTTCCGGGTAAAATAAGACTTCAGGAACTTGTTTCGTCCAATTCCGAGAATATTTCCTGTGTATCACTTCTGAAACACAAAAACAGCAGAAAACAGGAAACTGGCACTGTGGCACTTCGTTAATAGGTTAGTTCCAGAAAATGTATAAAAATGCCACTAAGTGTAACGAAACAATAGGCAAATGGTGTAAAAACAAGCATGGAGCATCAAAAATTATAGATACGTTTGAGACGTATCAAGCATCCCCAAGCTTAACTCCTGCTCGTCCTCGAGTAGGTAAGTGATAACAAACGAATAATTTTTGAGGTGACATGCACCTACACAATCTTGATCATATATGTAAGCATTGGTGAGCTGGGATCAATAGAACTTAAAACATGGGCATGAAAGATATAATCATGACAATAAGAACTTAGCAACCATGTTGTAAACACGCAAATGAACACAAACAAAAGATCATGATAATGAAACAATGAAAGTCAAACGTGTGTTCAAATCATAAGGAAAAACATACAAATGGTTTTCAGCTTGTCCTTCAAAGAGAGCAAAACATAAATGCATAGGACACCTCAAAGTTTAAGAGGGCGACTAGATACAAATAATTTAAGAACAAGTGAAACCAACAATATGAGTCAATCAATGAACTTTGGGACAATGCATATCACACTAAGAATGACAACTATGCTCTCTTAATGGTGCATAAAGAAAGAAGGTGGTGACTCAACATAAAAGTAAAAGAAAGGCCCTTCGCAGAGGGAAGCAGTGATTGCAAGTTTTATAACCTTCAAAAATTATGGTACTTACCGGCTTTGAGCTCTCATTGCCCCCATCATAAGCATCTTGAATGGTTAAAGTTAATGCGAGAACAATTATGGTGCATATGCTTGACAAATCATAAGTTGAAAACCTCGTGTCCCGTGAATACGAGTACCCAAACCATGCTACTTTACTTAGAGTCCCAAGCAAGGCTCTTGTCATTGTAAGTATATGCATATCATTGAGAACCGCCAATGGGGTACCTCCATGCCCGATGACATGGAACAAGCCCACACCAAAATGACAGGACAAGCAGACAATGAATACCTCGACATCTCTTTTATTTGCTATATTGTTTAGCTTTTTATTGTGAGATGCGTCGTCGAATGTTCACCATGGGTATGCTGCAAATTTCCACCATGAATTATGCATGGCTTAGATTGGCGGCCCGGCGTTTCCCTAACACATATAAAAACTCCATGATCCTCACAAGATTCCCAATTCATTTCACATCGCGGGCATCCATAAACAAAAGATCACGATATCAACTCAAAAAGAAGTGCAATGTTGAAAGCTTGCCCCATGACAGCATGGCTGGGCTAGAATCCAACTTACAACTTGCAAGCATAACAACTCAACATAAAAGACCACAATGTCAAATTTTTAAGAACAGGAAAAAGTAAAGTGTGCCTTCCGGTTCGTGAGAGCTTTACTAACCGAGTTTCGCATAACACTGGTAAGAGTTTAATTTGAAGAGAAAATAAAAGCCAGTCAAATTTACTTGGAATAGCAAATTGCTAGTAGGTATGTATGGTGGACACAATGGAAAACTTTGGCTTTTAGGAGTTGGATGCACGAGTAGAGCTCATACTCAGTATAAGGCGAGGGCTAGCAAAAGACTGGGAGCGACCAACTAAGAGAGCAGTAATGGCCATAATCATGCAAAGCGACAAAGCGACATTAAAAGAGGCATACGATGGCATCAAAAGTCAAAAACTAAATGATCATGAAGGCTATTGGCGACTTTGTAAGAGTCTAACATGTGTGAGCATGCGCCAAGTCAACCCAAATAAAGCATCAAGGAGAAAACCAAAATAATGCTTCCATACAATAAAAACAACGCATGATTTTTTCAAAGGCTCATTAAGCAATCTCAGTTATTTGAGACAAGTAATGCTACAGCAAAACCACTAAGCATACTATCAAGAAGACATCAAGCATGACATGAAAAAGCCTAAGCCGCAGTCTACACAAGCTCCTTCTTGTACCACTATTTTGCACAAAGCTTTTTCTCTTTTCCAACACCATTTGAAATTTTTATAAACACCTCTTTTGATGAAAACCAATAAAGATCAGAGGCAAAAATACACCTTGATGAAAAGATATGACAAGATCTGAACGCAAATCAAGGCGAAAACGAAAACCAAAAGCAGTAGCAAAAAAAGTAGAACACTCGATTTTTAATAAGAGTGAAAACTAGAGCGTTCTTTGCAAATGAAAACGAGTACATCTCCTCCAAAGGAAATTTGTTGGGGTCCAACCATTTATTGCAGCAAACAAACAAACTAAGAAAACTAAAACAACTGACGCTCCAAGAAAAACACATAGTGCATGAAGCAATAAAAATATAGTATTTTGAAAGGTGACCTGATTTTTGCCGATGAAGAAGGGGTGCCTCGGGGGCATCCCCAAGCTTTGACGCTTGTACTTCTTGGATATTTCTTGGGGTGATGCATGGGCATCCCCAATCTTGAGCTTTTGTCCATTCTTCAACTCATCTCATCATTCTCCAATCCCTACACTTGAAAACTTCCTTCATACAAAACTAAACACAATTCTATTAGCAACATTAGCGTAAGCATAAAATATATTCAACCTCTTTTAGCTTCAGGTTTCAACCCAAAACCACCACATATAAAGTATATACTACAGTATCAACTTCCACAAGAGTTCCATGATAAAAAAAAACTCAAAAGAAAGCGATAAAGTGGCAAAAACAAATATTGGCAGAAATCTGTCAAAACTGGACAGCTGACAAAGGACGAATTTTTGAGGGATTTTCCGTTGCTCAAATCAAAAAGTGTTCAACTAAGAAAAGTTTGGATATAACCTGGGGCATATGCACAAGAAATCGCAGGTCCAAAAGATAAACAGAGAATTTTCACGAATTTTTACGGTGCAGCACCGAAAACAGTTTTAGGACAGCAATAACCCCAAATCTTTACCTCACTCAAATTAGAGGCTTCTCTTGGCACAAAAACGAAATAAACAAGATAAGGAGCGGTCATTACAGTAGTAATGACTTCCAAGACTCAAATAAAAGAAAAAGTACTGAAAATAAAACAATGGGTTATCTCCCAAGAGTGCTTTTCTTTAACGCCTTTGAGCTAGGCGCAGAAAAGTGCGAATCAAGTAATATCAAGTGATGAAGCATCAAGCTCATAATTTGCTCTAAGAATAGAGTCAAAAAGTAATTTCTTTATTTTCCTAGGGAAGTGTTCCATACCTTTCATAAGTGGAAATTGATACTTGATAGTGCCTTCCCTCATATCAATGATAGCACCTACAGTTCGAAGAAAGGGTCTTCCCAAAATAATAGGACATGAAGCATGGCATTCAACGTCCATAACAAGAAAATCAACGGGAACAAGGTTATTGTTGACCACAATAAGAACATCATTAATCCCTCCCAAAGGTTTCTTATTAGCAACATCAGCAATAGGAACATCAAAATAACACTTTTCAAGTGGTGGTAAATCAAGCATGTCATAAATCTTTCTAGGCATGATAGAAATACTAGCACCTAGATCACATAAAGCATGGCAATCATAACCATTAACATGCATATCAATGATGGGTTCCCAACCATCTTCTAACTTCTTGGGAACAGAGGCTTTTTGCTTCAACTTTTCATCCCTAATCTTTATAAGAGCGTTGGTAATATGCTTAGTAAAAGCAATATTTAAAGAACTAGCATTGGGAGTCAAAGCAAGCTTTTGCAAGAACAAAATTACTTCAGATATATTGCAGCCATCAACATCAAAATCATTAAAAGAAATAGAGCTATCATCTCCCACACTCCGAAAAATTTCAGCACTCTTTTGAGAAAAAGTTTTGGCAGTTTTGGGCTTTTTAACACAAGGAGTGGGAGTTTTCTCTACACCAATCAAAGTAAGAGGGTTGCTATCAGTAGGAGCAACATCATTAGAGGTAGTAATAGTACATACCTTCATCTCTCTAGCCATATCATCTTCTCTTTCCCACCTGGCATGCAATTCCGCTAACAATCTAATATTTTCATCAATTCCAACTTGGGTAGCATTAGCGGCAGCAACAACATTGCTCACATTCACATCATTAGGAAACACTTTTAATTTCAGAAGTTCAACATCATGAGCAAGGCTATCAACTTTAGAAGCAAGAATATCAATTTTGCCTAACTTTTCCTCAACGGACTTATTAAAAGCAGTTTGTTTACCGATGAAGTCCTTGAGCATTACCTCAAGCTCGGAGGGCGCGGCCCTAGTGTTGTTGTAGGAATTACCATAAGAGTTACCATAACCATTACCATTGGTAGAAGGATACGGCCTATAATTGTTACTAGCAAAATTGTTCCTATAAGCATTGTTGTTAAAATTGTTATTTCTAATGAAATTCACATCAACTTGCTCTTCTTGAGCAACTAGAGAGGCCAAAGGAACATTATTAGGATCAACATGAGTCCTATCATTAGCAAGCATAGCCATAATGGTATCAATCTTATCACTTAAGGAAGAGGTTTCCTCAACAGAATTTACCTTCTTACCTTGCGGAACTCTCTCGGTGTGCCATTCGGAATAATTTACCATCATGTTGTCGAGTAGCTTTGATGCGGCGCCCAAGGTAAGGGACATAAAAGTGCCTCCAGCAGCTGAATCAAGTAGGTTCCTTGAAGAAAAATTCAGTCCTGCAGAAAAAGTTTGGATAATCATCCAAGTAGTCAGTCCATGAGTGGGGCAATTCTTTACCATAGATTTCATTCTTTCCCAAGATTGAGCAACATGTTCATTATCAAACTGAGTAAACTTCATAATATTGCTACGCAAAGCTATAATCTTAGCAGGGGGATAGTATCTACCAATAAAAGCATCCTTACACTTAGCCCATGAATCAATACTATTCTTAGTCAAAGACAGCAACCAATCTTTAGCTTTTCCTCTCAAAGAAAAAGGAAATAGCTTGAGCTTAATAATATCACTATCAACATCTTTATATTTCTGCATCTCACATAGCTCAACAAAATTGTTGAGATGAGCTGCAGCTGTCGTCGTGGTGAAACAACATATGCCATAGGATGGCTTAAATGGGGGCCGACTAGATGCTGGAGGATTCGGGAGAGGGGAACGAGCTAAAGAGCACGACAGAAAAGAGACACTGATCTACCCAGGTTCGGGGCTCTCGTAAGGAGATAACACCCCTACTCCTGCTCTACTGATTGTATATATGGATCGATGTAGTACACCACAATGGTGCTTCCAAGCTCTCTGCTAGAGAAGGAAGATGAACTGCTAAGTGTGAGAGTACAGAGTGACCAACCTTCCAACGTCCAACCCTTTACCAGGGCTCCCTATGCCACCTTATATAGTGGTGGCCAGGGTTACAACGGTCATACAAGACCACAAGACAAGGGCTACACTCCAAACAGGAGCTGGTGGCGATGGCAGAGACCCTTGACTTCGCCCCTGATTGCTCTCGATGGGACGCCATATCCCTGTACCTTGTACCTCTTGAACTGTGGCCTTACCTCTGTGCGGTAAGCTCGTACTTGTGCACAGTGAGGGTAGGTAACCTCCACTGTGCACCCTGCCATCTTACTCTGCTACCATGCTGGGATGTTTTCTTCCTTGATTGTAGGGATGTGACACCTTGGTTGACTTAAGTATCCCGCATATGACCGTTGGCCATACCCAGGACTTTATATGCCGGACCAACGACCTACGAGGGTCGGGTAATCCGGCCTCCCCTGCTCCTTCACAACACACCAAACGGTTAGGCCGGCATATCTAAGTATATGCCGGCACACTTTTATAAGTATTCCGGCTATGCCGGCATATCCAAGTATCAGCCGGGATACACATTATATGCCGGCCTGGCCGATGCTCTTATATTCCGGCCAGGCCCTTCCTTGATAACCCGGCATAAAGTCAATCATAGACCTTGTGTCTTTCTAGTCTCTTGACCCTACCGGGGGTCATCCCCCCGACACTAGTCCCCGAAGCTGCCGAGGTTCCCCAGTCATAACTGTGGAGCCTTGACAGGTTCAACATACCTTTCTTCATTATGCCCCGGCGATCAGATTTATATGCCGGCACATCTGCACATATCCCGGCCTCTGTTCCTGTTCCAAAACTTATTCCGGCCGGTCCCGAGGGTATTCCGGACGGAACATATACATCGGGCAATTAATCCGACATATAGACGAGTCTTCCTCGAGAAGCCATGTCCGACAGCTTTGCATCGAAACTTGTAACTGCCCTGCCACCTCGAACGATCACCCACGATGTGACGGTTCACAGTGCAGCAGTTACTTCTCGCCATCATTGCGTCATGGCACGGTTACAGGAACCGCCGCCCCACTCTGTGCCGCCACGTGGCGCCTCGCCGCAGAAACGGTCGGGGAGTGGAGCACTCCCACGATCCCCACGACCCTGCCTCTTCGCTATAAACAGGGCGGCGGGGGTAAACGTATCTTTTTACCCCCCACCACCATCGTCTTCCTCGCCTTCCTCGCCTGCTACTCTGCCTCCTGCGCTCCACCGCCGGTCCGAAGAGCAGCATCGCCGCCGCAGCCGACCTGCTCCCCGCCGACGCCGACGCCCGACGACGCACGGCATCACCTTTGACGACGCCGCCGCCGCCGCCTCTTCTCTCTGCAGCATTGCAGGGAGATTGGATCTTCCTGCACGCTCGCCGCCGCTCCATCGTCGTCGGCCAAGCTCCGGTGAGACCTCCCTCTGTTCTTCCTCTTTCACGCCTTTTACAACTTCGCACCGGTAGCCCCACTTGCACAGATCTGCTTCAGTCTCAGAGCTAGTTTTCCCTTTGATTCGACTAGCATTGCTAGGCAACGCTCGCAGGTGTTCATCTTTAGGAGTTTTACCTTTATTTGTTTCCTATTTTAACTGTCTCGGTAGATCTTCTATTCCTGCTAACATCTGTGAGAGTGGTATGCCGGAGAGACTAACCTCCCTCTTTTCTCCGGCCTTGATAGGAATAACATCACGGGACTCCGGCTCTCACGCCTTATCCCGGCCACTAAGATGGCATCTTCAAGCATGACGGCTACCTCGGCCTCTGAGGAAGATACCTCGGCCCGAGCCCAAGGACGCTCCGGCTGGGAGGGGTCGGAGGTTACTCCGGCCGAGATATCCTGGGTCACCTCCACCAGGAGAGTCCCGGAGGGCGTAGCATGCCGGCTACCAGCGGGAGAAACTGTGCCGGCACCTGAACCCGGCGAACGCGTCGTCTTCATCGCCCACTTCGAGCGGGGCTTTGGTCTGCCGGCATCGGACTTCTTCCGGGACTTCCTCAACACCTACGAGCTACAACCTCATCATATCCCGGCCAATGCCGTGATGATCCTCTCCGCCTTCGCTGCTTTTTGCGAGGGCTATGCCGGCATAGAGGCCCTTACTCAAGGATGGGCGAAGTACTTCCAACTGCGGAAGCAAGTCGTCCAAGAGCCGCCCCGGAGCAAGGACGACCCGCCGGAGACGGCCCAGGAAAAGAAGGACCGCCCCATGACCCTCTGCGGCGCGGCCACCATCATGTCCCGAAAGGGCTCGGACTTCCCCAAGGTGGAGCTCCTGGAATCTTGCAAGAAGTGGCAGAAAAGCTTCTTCTACGTCAAGAACACCACCGACGAGGATCTGCTCAACCTGCCGCCATTTGTGGACGAGCCACCCTTGGCGATGACGAACTGGACCTACAACCCGAAGAACTCGGTGATGCCGGTGAATGCGCTTCACCGGGTTAAGGGCGAGCTCCTGGATGCCGGTCTTACTCCTCAAGACCTGGTGGCCTGCTATATAAGCCGGCGCGTCTCCCCTCTGCAGCGCCGGTCGCACAAGATCTGCCAGATGAGCGGGCCAATGGACCCCACCCGGCACTCCACACACGAGCTGACTCCGGCCGACATTCTGCACCGGATTAAGGATGTCTGCAAGTCCTCTCAGGCCACTTTTGCCTGGGGGCTAGAACCATACAGCCGGGATAGGCCCGCCCCAACAGTAAACCATCTTATCCGATACATAAAGTCCATGTCCGGCACATAGATACTTAAGCCGACACATGCCTGTTTGCCGACACATATCATGTTGATCCGACATACCTCTTCCACCGGCATATTTCCTCGTCTGAATACTTGACTTTGCTGTTTATACAGAAATTCAGCTTCCAAACCATGGAGAACTCCCGGATCAAGATCGCGGCGGACCGCACCGTTGCGGATGTTGAAGATCCGGATCATTGGGATAAGCTTCCCAGGAGCACCCGTGCTGCAGCTGCCATGGGTAAGGGCTCTTCATCCCGGCATTATACTCAAGACCGGAGTGAGATTGATTCTGACGAGGAGGTCCTGCTGTACTATGACCCGATGCCACTTGCGTACGCCTTTCCAGAAACACCTATTGCTTACGAGTTTCCAATGCCGTCCTCAGCTATCCCGGACGAT